>CM029941.1:19516902-20155902 GCA_017639245.1 Myiopsitta monachus | reverse complement strand
ACATGTCATGCTTTGTTGTCAGAGGGAAGGCTTGCAGAAGGGATGAGGAAAAGCAGCATGTTTTGCCTAGTGGAGATGGCAGCAGAGAAACAGTTCCAGCAGGGAGGATGGTTGATGGACAAACACAGCAGTAAGTGATCAGTCTGCTCTCCTCCCAAATCCACAATTTGAACTGGGGCACAAAGTTCATTTGCTGGAATCATCTTGTGCTTACAGATAAGTCTGTAGTTGATGAGAAAAGCCTGAGCTGTCCTTGAAAGTACTGATAGTCCTATAGATACATATTTCCTTATGGGGCAGGACGAGTAATAAATTTTAGTGTAACATCTTGGTATTGCTTTAGGAGGAGAATGTTGGCTTTTGTTTTGTAATGCACAGTTACAAGTTTTGGCTTTCCAAATCACTCACATTTATAAAAATGTTTGAGTTTTCCTTTTCAGTTCTTGTTTCAACCTACTACGTCAAATCTGCTTCCAAGTTTGCTTAATATTGGAAAAAATGTCTGTTACAAGTAAAGAGTGAAACCTGATATTTCTGTTGCCACATTCCTCCACAGAGAAAGATTAATTTCTTTGGCGAAACATGCTTAGCTTAGCTGTTTGTGTGGCGTTTCAAAACTGTAGTGTGTGGGTTTTTTTCTCCTATTTCTAGTTAATTTGTGAATAGTTCTTGAGAACTCTAGACTTCTGGTCATTTAGGTATTCTACCAAATCAGACTTGCATAATATGTAGGTAATTTTGCACCTTATATTATATTCTTTATTTTGTTTATAGCCTAAGTACTGAATCTATAGTTTTATAGCTCTTGCTTCATAGTTTTTGCTTCAGAATCCAAAAGTTGTGCGCAATAGGGATCTTACAGTGACTCACAGGAATTTCGTAGACAATACAGGAATACAAGTGGTTTTAATTAGAATACACTTCTATTGCAATAGTAATTAATCATAATGAGACTATGAATTAAATGTTCCAATAATCTTGAAGTTTGCAGAAGATGAAGTTAATTGCACAGGGATTATAACCAAAATGTTCATCTATATGCTAAACATAGAAAGCAAATCTGCAATACTGCATTTGTCTGAAATTTCTGATTGTCTGCCACTAATGGCTGTTGATAGTGACAGCAGGCTGAAAAAGAAAATTGGAGAACAATAGCAGATATAAGAGTTTACAGAAATTAGACAATCTCTCCAGCATGCACACTAAGTTATACACAATAACCTGATGTCCATGTTACTATTAAAAATTCAAGCAAAAAATAACGATATCCCAACATTAACATTGACTTAGGAATCTTGGTTTAGTCCTGTGCATTAATAATAGAATCATGAATAGTTAGGGCTGGAAAGGACCTTAAGAACATCTAGTTCCAACCCCCCTGCCATCAGCAGGGACATCTCCCACTAAAACATGCCACCCAAGGCTCTGTCCAACCCGGCCTTGAACACTGCCAGTGATGGAGCATTCACAACTTCCTTGGGCAACCCATTCCAGTGCCTCACCACCCTCACAGTAAAGAATTTCTTCCTCACATCCAACCTAAACTTCCCCTCTTTAAGTCTGAACCTGTTACCCCTTGTCCTCTCACTGCTGTCCCTAATGAAGAGTCCCTCCCCAGCATCCCTATAGCCCCCTTCAGAAACTGGAAGGCTGCTATGAGGTCTCCAAGCAGGCTTCTCTTCTCCAGGCTGAACAGCCCCAACTTTCTCAGCCTGTCCTCATATGGTAGGAGCTTCAGTCCCCTGATCATCCTTGTGGCCCTCCTCTGCACTTGTTCCAACACTTCCATGTCCTTTTTATGTTGAGGACACCAGAACTGCACATGGTGCTCCAAGTGAGGTCTCAGGAGAGCAGAGGGGCAGGATCACCTCCCTCGACCTGCTGGTCATGCTCCTTTTGATGCATCCCAGGATACGGTTGGCTTTGTTGGCTGCGAGCGTATACTGCCAGCTCATGTTCATTTTGTCATCCACCAACACCCCCAAGTCCTTCTCTGCAGGGCTGCTCTGAATCTCTTCTCTGCCTAACCTGGAGCTGTGCCTGGGATTGCTCTGACCCAGGTGTAGGGCCTTGCACTTGGCATGGTTAAACTTCATCAGGTTGACATCAGCCCACTTTCACTGTGTCAAGGTCCCTCTGGATGACATTCCTTCCCTCCAGCGTATCAACCGAAACACACTGCTTGGTGTCATCGGCAAACTTGCTGAGGGTGCACTCAATCCCACTGTCCATGTCACTGACAAAGATGTTGAACAAGACCGCTCCCACCACTGATCCCTGAGGGACACCTCTCGTTACTGGTCTCCAACTGAATACTGAGTCATTGACCACAACTCTTTACATGCGGCCATCCAGCTGGTTCTTTATCCACCGAGTGGTCGACCTATCAAATTGATGTCTCTCCAACTTAGAGACAAAGATGTCATGTAAGACAGTGTGGAACACTTTGCAAAATCCAGGTAGATGACATCAACTGCTCTACCCCTGTCCATCAGTTCCATAGCCCCATCATAGAAGGCCACCAGACTGGTCAGGCAGGATTTCCCCTTAGTGAAGCCATGCTGGCTATTACCAACCACCTTGCTGCTTTTCATGTGCCTCAGCATGCCTTCCAGGAGAATCTGCTCCAAGATTTTGGCAGGCACAGAGATAAGACTGACTGGTCTGTAGTTCCCCGACTCATCCATTTTCCCCCTCTTGAAAATGGGGGTTATATTTCCGTTTTTCCAGTCATCGGGAACTTCACCTGACTGCCATTATTTTTCAAATATGATGGACTGGACAGTGGCTTAGCAACTTCATTTGCCAGCTCCTTCAGGACCCGTGGATGGATTTCATCAGGTCCCATGGACTTGTGCATGCTCAGGTTCCTAAGATGCTCTCGATCCAGATCCTCTCCTACAGTGGGCCCAAGGCCTTCATTCCCACAGTCCCTGTGTCTGCCTTTCAGGACTTGGGTGGTGTGGTCAGAGTGTTTGCTGGTGAAGACTGAGGCAAAGAAGTCATTAAGAACCTCAGCCTTCTCCAAATGCAGGGTAGCCAGTTCTCCTGATAGCTTCCAGAGAGGGCCCACGTTGTCCCTAGCCTGCCTTTTATTTGCAGTGTACCTATAGAATCCCTTCCTGTTATCCTTAACATCCCTAGCCAAGTTTAATTCTCAGTGGGCCTTAGCTTTCCTAGCCTGGTCCCTAGCTTCCGGGACAACGTCCTTGTGTTCTTCCCAGGACACCTGTCCTTGCTTCCACCTTTTATAAGTCTCTTTTTTCCTTTGAATTTTTCTCAGCAGCTCCTTTTCCATTCAAGGAGGTCTCCTGGCTCTCCTGCTGAACTTCCTTCTAATTGGGATGCAACGCTTCTGAGCCTGTAACAGGTGATCTTTGAATATCAACCAACAGTCTTGAGCCCTCCTGTCCTCTAGGGCTATATCCCATGGAACCTTACTGAGCATGTTCCTGAAGAAGCCAAAGTCTGCTCTCTTGAAGTCCAGGGCAGTGAGCTTGCTGCACACTCTTCTCACTGTCCTGAGGATCTCGAATTCAACCATCTTATGATTGCTGCAACCAAGGCTGCCCTGGGGTGTCACATTTCCAACCAGCCCTTCCCTGTTGGTGAGGACGAGGTCAAGCAGGGCGCCTCTCCTTGTCGGCTCCTCTATTACTTGCAGAAGGAAGTTGTCTTCCACACAATCAAGGAACCTCCTGGATTTCTTGTGCTGGGCTGTACCATCCCTCCAACAGATATCAGGGTGGTTGAATTTCCCCATGAAGACAAGGTCCTGCGAGCCTGAGGCTGTTTCTATCTGTCTATAGAGCGCTTCATCCACAGAGCCCTCTTGATCAGGCGGTCTGTATACAGATCCCCACACTAATGTCTTCCATCGCTGTTCTCCCTCTGACCCTTGCCCACAAACTCTCTATTGACTGCTCACCTGACAGTGTTCCATACTCTCCAGCCTATCCCTAACATAAATATCAACTTCCCCTCCTCACCAGCCGAGCCTGTCTGTTCTAAGGAGCCTGTAACCTTCCATTCCAACACTCCAGTCATGGGAGCCATCCCACCATGTTTCTGTGATGTCTAGTATATCATACCCCATAGATGTGCATGCATCTCTAATTCCTCTTGTTTGCTCCCCATGCTATGGGCATTTGTATAGAGGCATAAATAAATAAGTAATTTAATAAAGAGTTTACCTGTATAATTCCATGCTGCTTTTACTTCACTGGGTGCACAGAATGAATGCATCTCTATTCATAAGCTATTTGGAATTCTTTTCTTTTCTTGCTGCTCATTGTGGAGAATAAGTCACGGACCCCGTTTCTGGTTAGGAAATGAAATAATTTATTACACAAAGGCCCAGGGTTGATATAGGCTATACGAAGTACCTGTGTGTATGAACGGCTAATACAATTGTTTAGCTGTCACCACCCACGTGGATATTTTTGCTTCTTCATTGGTTGATATCTTGCTCACTGGTTGCCTCGATTGGATGCCTGCTTCTTGCTTCTTCCTTCTTATCTTGCCTACCTTTCCCTGCAATACTCCCAAAACATTCCCAGCAACATTCCTTTGCTATCTCAAAGCTTTCCCAGCAGCTAGTCTAGCTCAGATATCCATCACATCAAGGTCCTTTACACCCACAGCTCATTACATTACCACATGCTGTGTTGATGACCTGTTGTTTTCCTGTTTTTCAGGAAAAGCGGTTATGGCACTTTCATTGGCTTTTCCATGGTCTTTACCACTGTAGCACCTTAGTACCTCTCAAAGATGAGTAAATTAATTTTCATATTACTCATGTGATATGAGGAAATATTATCACCCTTACTTAACATACAGAGAATTAAAACACAGAGATTAAAAGGAAAGTATTCCCTAAACTGAATATGCAAAATGAGATTTCTAGGGTTTCGGTTTTTTTCATCTGCATGTCACAGGATGACTCACATATTCAGAGCACAGTTTTCATGAAAGAGTGATAGAATGCTGAAGAAATGGGATACACTGTGGTTATACCATTTCGAAATGCTCCTTCTTACTCTCTTCCACTGGCATTTGCTTTTGGCCAGTACTAGAGACAGAATTGTGGATCTGATGGGCCTGCAGTCCATCCAGTAGCTTCTCAGATGTTTTGAAGTAATCTCTATTTTTAACTACTGATGCCCGCAGAGCTCAACAAATAGCATTTCCAAACATCTAGCTCAAGAATGGTGAACACGTACAGTGTCATGATAGAGGTGGAGTGACTAGTTCAGTACCAGGTGCTCTGCAGCTTGGGCAAATATTTTTTCAAGTTCCTGATGATAAAAGCACTTTTATCTTTCTGTTGACCTTTTCTGGATTCACTACCCATCTTCTGTAGTGAATGAGACAAGTATACCACTGGCAGGGGCTTGTTCCTCAGAGACCTCTTAGACCCTGAACAAAGCAGGAGGTTTTTTAAGAATAATACAGTATCACTTAACATTTGTTTTCATCATGCACATTTCTGAGGTGATTTTCTAAAGGTTGGCCTAAGCTTCTAACTTTTTGAAATTTATAAAGATGTTCACAGATCAGCAAAAAATGCGTTTTGCAGACACTTGGCTAAATTCCATTTTCTGCTGCAGAAGGTGAGTCGCTAGAATGTCTCATAAAATAGCTCCCAGGTCTTTTTTAAATATGAAAATAACACAAATTTCTTTGCCACTTTCTCATCAACAGTTGACCCATTTTCCCTCAAAAAAAAAAAAGGAAAATTTCAGCACCAGTGGACAGAATTTAGTAATGGTAAAAAGAAAACAGTCTTGTAATAGGAAGTATCAGGCAGCCATCTTAAGTAATGTTATTAGTTATAGCATTAAAATAATGGAATAAAACCTGAAAAAAATAAGACCCAAATGTTCCATTGTTGTAGATTATCATTTGCTCTGCACTAGTGGCAAGAATTCTATTTCTTGATGTACGAGGTATTTAGTGAATGTGCTCAGAGTCTACAATAAGTATAAAATAAAATACAGTATGAGCACGTACACCAAGACACTCCAATTTTGGCATCCTTGCAATGCAAGATCCTGTCCTTTCTGTTTCGCTTTAGAGGTTGTTGCTTGTATGTGGCAAAGCTGTAGGAGGCATTTCCAGAACCCAGATCGTACAGTGGACATTGATACATTTAGTAGAAGTCTAGGGAAGTGGAAACAACTAAAAATTAATGACATTTCATAAACTAAGTACAAAAATACAATAAAAAAAAATAAAAAATTGCAGTAAAAAAAATAATCAAAACACCCAGAATGTAAAGAACTAAAATTGAAAGAACTGAAGTGGAAATGATTTCAAAGAAACAATTTTGAAAAAGCAAAGTGTAAAAATTTTAGATCTCTGAAATTCTTAATACCTTGAGCTTTTAAGCTTTAAACAATACATGCCATGATTTAAGTGGTAATTGCTGCTAACATATCCCAACATGAATTTTTGTGGAAGTAGAATTCGAATGTGATTTATTGCCGGCAATTGTTTATTGCAAATACAGGAATGTTACAACAGAATGAGAAAAAATTTTGCTTGTCAAATACAGTTATGTCTCCTTTTAATGAAGCTTTCACTGTCATAGGGAACCTAGGGCAACATTTTTGCTCTTGTTTGCAAACACTTCTTTGCCTAAAGAGAATTTCTTGTCGAGCTGCCTCCTAACCACATTCCTCTGAAGCTGACCTTAATTTCCAGTAGGTATCTGTGTGTGCACATTGTACTGGTGAAACAATCTTATCGTCTGTGGACAGGGTTGCTATAGTTTGGGCTATAGGCCTTCTTGTTTTTTGACTTTTCTATCTGCAACCTTTTTCTATTTTCCAGGAGACACACTTTATGAAGACAGGCTGGCTTTAGCTCAGTTGTGCAAAAGACTGTGAAAAAAAAATTGTAAGCTGCATAACGCTAAGGGATGCAACCTCCTTTTGTCATGACAATTGCACCTCCTGGCTCTTTGAAACTCTGTACTATACATGGTGTATTCTCTGGGATGGGAGGTTGTCCAGGAGTAAACACAACTGTTTTTTCCTGTCAGTGTCTGACTGGGGCACTCTTTGCCAAAGATCTCTGCCACTAAGCACAGGGTACATGTAACCATATCTTCTATGACAGTGCCAAGTGTTCATTGTCATTGTAGGTATAAGTGATGAGCCTTCATCAGGATGCATTTGCCAGGAAGCTTCCTAATGCATAGTAGCGTTAGCCCTGGGGAACATTTATACCTATTTTCTGTATCCTGTGGGGTCTATCTATGAGTACTTTAGGGTACTGATTTAAATATTACAGGTCTGAGAAGCTACCTCTTTTTCCAAATACTTGCTTTATCACACCACCAATTCAAAGAAATACATGCGCAATTTAGCCACTTCTGATAGTGGCATCTGGGTGAATTCGCAGAAAGAGGAGGCTAAGCTTTTAGGGTGTATTAGATTTTCCTTCTCTGACAGCAGTCTGCTTCTCAACTGTGGTCTTACATTCACTTTTATATTCTAGCATTTCCTGAAAGAAAGGTTTTCCCCTAATATCTGAAGGGAGCTGAATTTTAATTGGGATTATTCAGGATGTTTGATAGATGGCTTGCATATTTTTAGAAATTCTTAAATAAACATTTTGAAATGCTTTTAAATTTGATTCAAATGCATTTACTATAAGAGAAAAGCAATAGTACTGTGAATTGCAGTTAATACATGCTATATAGTCAAACTTGGTGCAAGTTGGTTTAACCCCAGTGTCCAAGTACTACTCAGAAGCTAGTGCTGCGGAAAGCAAAAAAAAAGTAGGGTTACTTGGATCAAAACTCACCCTAGAAAGAAAACCAGTGTTGTTCTAGAATTTCTTGAAGAAATTAGGTGATTTTTTTTTTTTTTTTTTTTTAATGAGTTTGAAGGTACTTCTGTATTTAGGGCCTAGGGAAAAAGGGTACCTTAGGGAAAATAAGTGCAGATAGCATTATGGAATGATTTAAGTGAATGGGGACAAAAAGACTGTAATTAAGTAATGACAATAACAAAGTGGAGAACCACCAGTGGTTCAGCTGAGTCTGCACTCCCAGAGCTGCAGTGTGTCTGACAGGTGCCTGCAGCAGCGGAAGCTCGCGGGTGGCTGGTCAGCTGTTCAGGAGCACCCCTGGGTTTGCTGCATACTCTTTCTCATGTCTGCATTAATTAGCCTCTGTTTTTCAGCTTTCTTCACCTCAGATTACTCAAAATAGTTCTGATTCTTCAGTATTTTGTGCAGAGTTCCTAATTCAGACCTCAAGCTGCTACAGATTTTACCAGACATCTCTGGGATTACAATTTCACTGGCCTTTTTTTAATTGTCTGAAAATAGGGATATTAGTCCAAGTAGGATTGTTAGATCAATAGAACCATACAAAGTGACTTAAACCTAGTAGAAGCCTGAAAAGATTACCACATTTATTTGAAAATATTTTGCATTTTGTTTCTCTTGAAGTTTTTGTTTGCATTTTTATTATTCTGCAATAAGACAATTATTTCAGCTTCAAAGAAATATCAAGACATCAGATTCATGTAAGAGGATCTGGAATCTGGCATTCTTATCTGAACATCACATTAGTTCATTTGCAAGATCCAAGTTCAGAGAATAGAAATTGACAAGTGAGAGATTATCCCCTCCAAGGAAAAAATAAAAGGCATCACACAAAGAATGCCAGTACAGCTGAACATAGTAAGCAAATTGATTTAGTAGGTGCAACAAAGGCTTCCATGCCAAATGCGTAGACCACTAAGGTATAATTAAGAATGAGGTGCCATTATGAAAAGTACACCTTCATTTGAGTATGAAGAGATTGTTCAAAGCAAAAATCCCAAAGATATGTAATAGTTGTCACAAGAAACTCTTTGCTTGGAAGCCTCATAGCAAAACATGAAGCAGTTTGTTTTGAGATATAGGTTACATTTCCCAATATTCTTGCTAGAAAATCATGAGATAGAAGCTAAATACATAGTTGGAGTTCCTTTGCTAACATGTTTGAGCAGACTAATTATTACAAACCTTTGTGCTTCAATGTATTTTTTGTTCTTCACAGATCCTATTTGCTTGTTATCTGGGCTTTCAATATTAGTATGAAGCCTTGTTATACTGTAAATGTTTCCAGAAACTGTTATGCCAAGAGCAAAAGCCAAGTTCTGCTGCTAAAAGCAAATTTCATTAAATGTCACATGTTCTTCTTTTGCTTGGAGTTTTGATACTGGAAAATCTATCCGCACCACTTCTAAAAATGGGCATAATCATAGGGCTTGCTTGCTGAATCGCTTAACTGGAAACCCAAAGCCACAAGTAGATAATTGGCTTTAATTCTGTAGTGGTACAAGAAAATTCAGATTTAGATCATATGTTTAACATCATTTGCTTACAATCCACTGAAAATATTTTTAAGCAATGGAAGGCAAAAGTTTTTGTTAACTTTGCTATAGAGAAAATGAAAATTACATGGTCACAGGTCCCATATTAACAATTTTTTTTCTTCAAATATAGACTTGATATGATATTCCTTCTAAAATGTCAGTATAAATGTTTCTCTTTTTTCCTCCACTTCCTGAGGTCCTTAGTTTTTGTGAGGCATGGGGGAAGAGACAGAAAGTAGAAGGGGAAAACCAGATGTGTTCTCTTCTGCATCACTGGGTAGATACTGTAAGAATGTGTCCTGGGTTCAGCAGCAGCAGTCATTTTTCTCCTTCTTAATAGCTGGTGCAGTGCTGTGTTTCTGACTTTCAGCCTGGGAAGCATTTTGAAAGGTCCCAAGCGGAGAATTAATAGAAGGAATAAATTTTAGGCCTTTTATTAAATAATATAAAACTCCTGTTTATTTCTGCAGGGTTTTTTTCTGATGCTGCACGTGAACTTATCTAACAGCTGAAGTCCAGTAGAAGCCTATGGCAGGGGTTGATTAGTGACAACTTGTTTCTTTCTGATAAAGAAAATTCTAAACCTTCATTTTTTATTAAACCTGGAGGTAACTATGTCTGACAAAAAAGGGATACCCAAGTCAGCTGTTGGCTCAATTTAATGCTTAGTTTCTTGACAGGCAATAAAAAGGCTCAAGATAGGTCATAAAGACATAACCAAAATTCTTGTTAAGTCTATTTGATGAATGTAAAGTGTATCTAAAATTAGTATTTCACAAAGAAAATATTGTAATTGTTTGGTGTACTGCCAAATCTGTGGACAGTTGTACAGCTGAATTCAGTGAATATACTTAGCATATAAAATAAGCCAAAATGCATCAACGAAAATAATCTCCCAGAGGAAATGATTTTTGTCTCTGTCTTCATTTATTCCTTTCCACTGCATAAGACTCTGAGAATTGTAAATTAATGTAATAGAATTTGTGTCTACCTTGCAGAAGATGCTTTCTGATGGCATAGTACCTCATGAGTCTCTATAGTTTTTGAAGAATTGGTCATAATGACAGTGATTTCCACGATAACTGAATGATCTGTCCTTATAAATCAATCAATGAAACAAACAAACAAACAAATGCAGAATAAATCCATCACATCTAAGAACAAAACTGTAAACCGTCCTGCTTTGATTTGAGACACACACATCTCCAGGACACACCGTAATTAATGCAGTTAATTCCTTAATTGCTCTAAGACCACAGTACACTCTTCCTGTTGCATCACATCTGACAGCGAATGAGCTTTCCCCTACCCTGGGCTTTCACACCGAACCATCCTAGAGACAGGCATCCTGTAATTCTCCACCTCCAAGTTGGGTCCCACCAGCTGAGGTGGCCCACTGCCTTTTTTATCCTTTTTAACCTGCATTTGAAGGGACCATCGGCTGGATCCTTCCCTTTCCCTAGAATCTTCTCCAGGGTGGGCTCAGGTTCCCCGGCACAAGCCATAAATAGCTTTCTTTTTCCTTTGAGATGTAAATAAAGTTTTATTATCTAGCTTTTCTCTATATAAGAATCTGCCCAAAAGCAGTTGCTACAGGGCAGCTCTTCCATGATAATGAATTACAGTTGCTACGTCAAATGGGCTCCTTCTGCGTGATGGTGGCATTGTGCTTCCAGGTGAAAACAGAACTGACTTAAGGGAAGTCAGGGCATTGAGATGCATAGATAGATCATAGTACTTACAGGTGGCTGGAGATACTGCTTGATGCTAAGAGATACTGCTTGACAGGACAATGGAATCCTTTCAAGGGGGCCAAAATTTATTCCTCTAAAACTTGATTGTCACTCTGCAATGCTTGAAGATAGCCTTAAAAGGTACAATGTCCCCAGAGGATGAATTAATTTGGCTCCTAACTCTCCCTCCCCATAGTTTCCAATATAGGATAGGCTGGAGATGGAAAGAAACTTAAAGGGGAATATCAGGAATGCAGTTTATGTTGTTAAAAAGTCTAATAATGTCTTTGGAGTGGAATTTATTTTCTTCCTTTTTCTACTATTGCTTACCTCTCTAAAACCAAAACAAAACAAAAATCCCCAGCAAGGTGCTACAGGATTAAATTGCTGATCTCTCAGTAATAAGGAAGACCAACATTAAGATTTTCTATGCTGCCTTAATTATAAACTCTTGTGCATATTCATTATGATGCCATTTCTCCTTATATAACTAAAACCTATGTTTTGTACACAGATCTTCCCCTTTTTTCTATTAAAGAGTAGGAGAGCATTACTTAAGGTCTCCGAAGGAAGTCCACAGAGAGTTTCTTTCACTGTGTAAAGAAGCTGTGAACTGATGAACAATGAAGCAGTACTGCAGAGAGGTGGGATACAAAACCTCTCCTGTCCTTGCTACAGATTCCTACTACTGCCTGAAGTGAATCATTAATAATCTTCCTAAGGGTTGTTTGTGGTGTTATTACTTCTTGTCCTATTTGGAGCATGGGGAAGATAAGTCGCTCAAGAGTTCAACACCCTTATCCCCATCTCTGCACAGAGTCTGGATGATATGCAGTGGACAAGACATGAAAACACAATACATAGCCAAAAAAGGAAAAAAGGCTGAACTTTCATCTCATGTCATGTTTGTCATCACTGAACACTGAATAAGGCAGGCTCTAAAGATAAACAGTATCCACTAATGTCATAAAACATTTTGTCAAAATGCAGACACAAAAGTTGCTGAGTTAGCACTGGCTTTTCATAGCTTTGGCATCTGTGGAGTTGCAGCAAAGCCCTTTGAACATAGAAAATTCTGTGATGAGTGCTGTGCCAAATTGGTCCTGTCATTAAAAGCAGCTTCAGTTTGCATGTGTTGTGCAAAGTGCCTGAAACTAGCTGCAAAACAACGGTGGAAAATTCTGTCTTTAAATGGGCAATTTCTGCCTGTGAAACAATAACATAAGTTTCTATGCCTTCAAGTAACAATTTCCATGCTCCTTTTTCCTTTCCAAAGGCCATCATCTACCAAAGTGGAAGGAAGCTGAGGAACACACTAGTGAGAGAACAACTTTTGTTTTGTGAGAGAACATGCACGTTTTAATTCACAGCATATTCTTGCTGTGGAAAGATAAATATGAAGCAACCAAACCTGACTTCTGATATTTCTGCCCAGGCTCATCAAAGAGTCTATCTTATCTTGTGTCTTAAAGTTTTAAATTTTTTTTTCAGTGTATGTGGCAAGAAAGAGCAACTTGTGTTCTTCAATTCCCCATTTTGATCCTCTGTTCATTTGATTCAGTGCGCTCAGCAGCTCCATTTCTTGCAAGAAAGATTCAGCCAAAGAAACAATTTATTTGCTTTTCAGTGCAACAACACATTGTTCGTTTAGATTTCTACTAGATTTTTCTATGTAAAAATGCTGGTAACATTCTCAGAAAGTAAGAGCTAAACAAGATACTTAACCGCTGTAACATTTTAGAAACATTATAATATAAACATACTTTTCTGGCATACCGGTGCCTTGTTCATATTTCCCCTTTGACTGTAGAACTGAACATTTTTTTTTTTTTTTCCTTGACACATATTTACGTAAAAGGAGTTCTCATTGAGCAGTATGAGCCAAGTCCTAGTAGCTATTTGGATCTTTACTTTCTACACCCATCTAGTGGACACAACCAAGTACCACAGGATAAAATTCCTGTCAGGACAGCGATGTACCCCTCTTGCACATACCTGCAGTTATTTGGTGGTGCAAACCGCAGGGACTCTCCTAGCTGATGAAACTGCAGTTTCAGCTAACAGTCTTTCAATTAAAAAAAAAAAAAAGAAAATCATTATTTTATAATCTGACAGTGATAGCATTCATAGAAGCCTTAGGTTCTGACTGGGAGAAATAACACTGATCATAAGATATTCACATCATGTCCACAAAAGGTTGGTGAAGAAGATAAAACAAATCTGCAAACAAAACCATGTGTTCCTTTAATCCAATAAAGTACCTAATGTTCAGATGAATAATTAAGTATCATTTAAAAGAAATCATTATTTACTTCTTATTCAAAATTTTCCTGTTGTCTACAGACTTACATTTCTCTTCATTTATTTATCTTCCACTTTTAATTTTTGCTTTAGATGTTTCAGAGTACTTTATATATGTTAGAAATGATACCGGCATTGCAGAAGTTAGTCTTATTGAGCACAGGGCTAAACAATCCTCTTGTGTTTTACCTAAAATTGCATGAAAGAGCTGCATTCAATAGAAAAACAAAGCATACAAACTGTGTATTGTTTAGGAGTCTAAGTATTCTCACAACTGTTTAAAGAAAAAAAATAATTAGGCAATGAAATAGAAATGTCAGGAAAATTTGATACAATGGACTCAAAGATGTTGCAAACCCTTCACTGATATTGTGAGTATTTTGTGCTCCTGGAATAGTCAGGCATTCAAACTCAAAAGATGCTGATTGCTAGTGAATAATAGTAGTCATACTAGTAGTAATGGCAATATGGTTATTAAAAGCAGAAGCTGCAAGGATGTTTTAGTAGTATTCATGCTATCATGCCATTTCCAGTATGTTTTCTTTCTTTTTTTTTTTTCTTTTTTTTTTTTGTGAGCAGCTCTCACAATGATCACAAAGATGCAACGAACAGGGAAAATGAAAGGCAAAGATGAATTTTGTGTTGTCCAAGATCACCCCACAGGCTGTGGCAGAACTCTCATTTGATGTCTTATAGGTTAGCTTTGGTAGTTTGAGATAGATCGTGTAATGTAGTAGCACATTTGAGGACACAGAAAAAATATTTAGGCATAATCAAAAGAAATCAAATTTGGGAAGAAGTGTATGTGTTAGGATTTACTGACAGTGAATTTTTCTGGAAACTACAGTGAAAATAAGATTAAGTTGCTAAGCTTGGTTGATTAATTCCATTTTCTAAACAGTTAAAAAACCAAAAAGTTTTCTTTTCTACATTCAAACTGTGAAAAGTGAATACATAACAAATTATATCATCTGAGAGCAGCAGTAAACTTGCAGTTTCAGGAATATGTCCAAAGTAGCAATAAAACAGTGGAATAAAACGTGAAACCAAGGTCCATTCTACGCTAGACAATGTACATCTCTATCAAAATAAGCAATAAGTGTTTCTTTGATTGGTTCATTTAACAAAGGAAAAAAGGTCTTTGGAATGCTATCAGTAAAACATAAAGCCTCAACCTCACTGCAACCTTGTGTCACTGGTAGATAACAGAATGAAACAAGCTCATGCAGAAAGCAGCATGTACCTGCTGTGACTCCTGCACCAGGATGAAGTCTAATCAGCAGCTGACAAGTACTGAATATTTTCTCTTCTGCTGTCATTAGATATAACTGAAAACCGGCGGGTGTTCTTCACAAAAACACTGGTTTCAAAATGAGTACTTTAGTTGGGTTCAATGTATACTTACTATGATGCTAACACCGACCCGTGTTTACAAAATAATGTGAAAGATGCTCTATTCATTCCTCATTCTTAAATGCTGTCGTAGTATTATTTAAGTTCCCATTAGTATGGCGAACAAGCCCAAATAGTTAGAAGCCAAGGTCTCATGCACATCTTTTCTACCGTGCTGTAAAGCGAAACTGATCTTTTATAGAGACACAACCAACTAGGGAAACAGAAGTAATCTTCTGCTTCTGGCTGGATAAAATGTGCTACATCCCACCAGATGGAGACATTAACTTGCTAATCCACACATTTGTAACCTCTGGGATTGCATACCACAACACATGAAGTCTAAAAGTGGAGCCACATGCTCCAAAAAGACTCCATATGGTACCAAATGCCGCTGTCGGGCTGCTAAGCAACATGGGTTGCCATGAGCACATCCTCTCAGCACAGCCAACCCTATGCTTGTTTCTAATTGATTGCAAACTCCCATTCAAGGTCTTTACACTGATTTTAAAAAGCTCTTTGTGGAAATATTACAGACTACATGAAAGAGCATCTTCTCTCTCCTTCTCTTTCTTTCTCTCCCCTTGCCCTTCAGCCTCTCATGACGGCAGTGTTCCCTCAGAATGATAAGCCTGTTTACCTCTCTTAATACCAAACACAATAACTAGAAGTGCTGGATCTAAACTGCCTAGTTCAAAGGCATGAATGGGCACAGGAGTTGTACTGCTTGGCAGTGAACAAAGAATTCTTTTCTTCTATATGTTTTGTAAAATAGCAACCATAGTACATGCAGACGTGCCCAAGCAGACACATACATCTTAATCCCACCCCAGAGTTTCATTTGTTGGGATAAGACAAAATATGTTCTTGAAATATTTGGGTAGTAATGAAATATTAGGGTCAGGTACTCAAGAACAAAAGAGCCCTTAATTGCTTCAACAGCGAGAGTCAGGATAAAGAGGGTCCAGCTCAAGAGACTTGGGGCCCAAGGAAGAAAACAATGAAACTTATGTTCCCTCAAGTGCAGAGCTCACAGATCTCTACATGAAGAGAAGCATAATTTTTCCTGTACTCCTAATAGTGATTTTTCTCTACAAAATTTATTTTCCTTCAGAGTTGTTCTCTTAGGTTGTCAGCAATTTTAAAGTGTGTTTTGGTTTAGCAATGGACTTCACCAGGCCTTTATTTACCCATTATTATCAAGGAGCAATTACCTAATGATAAATTTGTCAGAAAAGTTTTTAGTACTTTCAAAATTCTTATGTCAATGGCATGAATCTTTTCATTCTTTCTTTTTGCAGTTTTGATGTAGACAATGGTACGTCATCGGGACGAAGTCCCTTGGATCCTATGACAAGCCCTGGATCAGGGCTAATTCTTCAGGCAAATTTTGTCCACAGTCAACGCAGGGAGTCTTTCCTTTACCGATCAGACAGTGACTATGACCTGTCTCCAAAGTCCATGTCCAGGAACTCCTCCATTGCCAGTGATATGTAAGTACATTACAACATACTTCTAGCCTATGTTTTGTCCTGTCATGTGATTTTTCCAGCCACAGGAAATTTCCTTTAAAAATCAAACACAGCAGTCACTTACGCTATTGCAGTAATGGATAATTGCTTGTTTATTTCTTTACTGAAGCTTGTGCTTGGTTTTGCAGTTTTCTGAAAGTAAGGATATTATGAGGGTGTACTTGGTGTGTTTATGAACTTTATTAGCTTTGACAGAATAGTGAAAACAGTCAATACAATTGTATCCAGATACTAAGGAGAACTCTGATTTCTTGGCGAGTAAGTTCTTCTCAAGAGAAGTGATATAAACTCTATTTCTGCTTCTGAATGTTCTTAGAAAACAATTCCATTTATTTCCACCAAGCATTTTTATGTTTTTGGAGAAAAGATTTACCAGCTGACAGAAATTAATAAATTCAAGAGAAGCAAAGATCACTTCAAACACCCTTTTAAGTACAAGGCAAAATTTTAACAAAAGGTTTTTGAAAGTTACTCTTTCTGACTGTTCTTCTCTGTTTGTGTATTTTCTGCCTGTGGATCGTATTCTTCAAGTATGTGTACCCTAAGTTGCATGGGTAGTGGAAGTCAATTGCAAATCTCTGGTTATTTGTAAGACTTGAAAAACATGTTAGATGGTAACTTCTAGAGACCTCTGAGTAGCAGAAATTAAGAATAACTGATTTGTTTGTTTGTTTGCCTTATCTGCTCCAAATTTCACTGCCAAGTAGGAGTTTATGGTTCAATTATAAGTCACAAAAATAAAGGACCAGGCTTGTAAGAGCCCCCTAAGGGGCAAGGAGGTCTAAAACATTAAAAACCCAGTATTAACTTAAAAGCTGTTTTTTAATGAGGCAACACCCAATCAATATGCTCTTTAAAAAATAAGAGTACAAACAACAAAAGAAAAAGGTTTTCATAGTAATGAGTGAAATTTCACCTGATATTTAATTTGCAGTCATTATATATGAACACCTCTATTTTCAGCTTACATATAATTTTTAGAAATGTTGATAAGAACATCTAATTATAGCTCTTTTTCCATATAAATGTCAAGATGAGAAAAATTCATGCCTTTACAGAGGGTTTGTGTCCCTACCTCAGTAAAGCATGTAGACCGAAGAACTTTTTAAGCTTTGTGCCCTCTCTGACTGATTTTGGTTGAGACAAAATGAGTAAGAAAACGACCAATCCATCTTGCTTTGTCATGAATAAAAATGCATTTTACTTGGAAATAGTGACCCCCTTCCAGAAAATTCTCCACTGACACATAGCCTTTCTTTTAGAAGGACCACAGTGAAGTTTTTAGTGTGGCACCTGTGCCAGGATACCATTTGGAAAAATTTTTACCTTCAGGGGGATAATCCAGGTCATTGTGTTGCTTAGATGAGTCATTTCAATTAAGAATTCAATTAGTGCTCCATCCTTGAACTCATAATCCACTTCTGCATTTCCTAGAATTCTGGGTAATATTTCAGCACATGGCAGTAAATTGGATAAACAATTGAATTACTGAAACACTAAGCACACTTCTTCCTTTGGATATTTGTATCTATTCTTCCTTTCAGTTTTTTCTTAAAGCACACCTGCATATAGCATTTTTTTCCCTTCTTATGTCTGGATAAGTTTTCACAGTCTCCTGTCACAAAGGAGCTGTTGTTCTAAGAAGGTAAAGTATTCCTGCTACTGCTTAGGATGGGAGTACATTAGGAAATGTAAGAGGCAGGTTGGTTTAACAATGGAATATTAATCATATATCAGTAAGCCTAATTATAATAAGCTTGATTATATCACAGAAATGAAGTAAAAGAAAACCAAGGAAACCAAGGGAAAAGTTTAAAAAGAGAAAATAGCAAGAAAAAAAAATACCATGAAGTTTATTATATATGGCTTTAAGGAGAAACTGGATGTGCTCATAGAAAGGAAACCCACTGAAAATTATTAAAAGAGAGAAGCCGCTCTGGTTCAGGACATTCCTAAATGAAATAGAGGCTGGAAAAGTTACCAGGGCAAGTATCACACGAATTTTAGATTACTCACAAATTATTCTATTTCTCTATAGCCTATTCCCTACATGGTTAATTTTCAGTACTGCATGTTGCTTGAGCATGAGCTAAAAAATATTACAGAACACGCACATCATCCAGGTAATGCAGGTGAATTAATATTACATAACAGTTTAACCTGGAATTCCCTCTTTCTTCAGTGCTTGAGTTACCAACCTCTATATTTCACTTTGTAAAGCAAAACAGAAAGAAGGCGGCATGCATCTTGTATTTGAAAGGAATATAACATGATGATTTTCTGACATTTACAGCAATACATTCCACTTCAGTAGCAGCAGATGAAACAAAACCAAAACTTCGAGTTTAATCAAATGCGGAATGTTGTGATAAAAGACAGCCAGCGGATGGCAGTGCTAAAGTACCAAACTCATCATTCTGTCATTTATTATTTGCGCAGCTCCAGCCAAGGAAGGGAACACAGTCGTGCTCAGTTCTTTGAGAACCCAAGCTGAAAAGATGGGCTCTGCCACAAACAACAAGTTGAAGTATAAGATAATAACCATGAAACTAATACAGTTAGATACTATCCCCAGGCAAAGGTACAGCATGAGTCCCTATGCCCAAAGTAGTAAACCTCACAGAGCAACCAAAGGGATTTTCATTCAGTGAGCTGAGATGGAAAGCAGTAGAAACAAAAACAGAGAAGAAGGAGGTCGAAAGGTTTTAAAAATCAAAGATACTAAGTATATTTTAAAGTGAGGAGCCACGTTAGCTGTGGGAAAGAATAAAAGGATGAATGCAAGGCCACGGAGACGATAGGTTAATTGGACAAATGTGGGTGCAGTTATGGCATTCAGAGAGGCAGAAGAAGTAGACATATAGTAGGAAAAGAAAAACAAAATATAGTAAGAAAAGAAAAACAAATTAAGGAGTGTGAGTCAGTAGCTTTTATTTTTTAATTATTTCTTGGAATCAATAGTACAGTCCTAGTGGACAAAAAGCAGGATGTGGACATGATATGAGGAGACTCAAGGCTGTGAACCAGAGAGGCAGGTTGTTTAGACAGTAAGATGCAAGGTCCAAGGCAGGAGGGCACAGACGTGTGTGAAGCGTGACTATGGGTTTCCAGCAGAGAGATGAGGATGTGCAAGAGGAAAAGAAGCGAATGAGTGAGACAGTGGGGATGAGTAAGCCACTATAAGGAATTACAGGGCAGGATCTGTGATGAGAGACAGGAAAATAAGTTTAAAGGCAAGGGGAATAAAGCATAGAAACTTTTAAGTCCCCAACAGCACTGTTGCAACAAAGGGAACAGAAGCTAGCTGAAAGATGAGCAAAATCATCAGTGCTGTATTGGAAGAGTTGTCAGGTCTTACATTTGAAGACATCGGTAAAGCAGGGGACTTTGTGGGTGTCTTGCAGAGTAGGCCTGGTTACATAATACTCACCTGCTTGAAGTCCTGTTGCATCTCAGATCTTGGAAGTACAGACAGAAGCAGAAGTGGTAACACTTTTATGCCTTTCTTGGTAAGGGATCTCTGCCCTGATTAATGGAGCAAGAGATTGAATTAGTAGAGAATCTCTTTTAGCAAAACCCAGGTCTCTAACCAGGTTAAGAATGGATTCTTCAATGAAACCATTAGCAATCTCATGAACACTAGAAGGAAGCCAATAAGCAGTTCATTACCTGGGGCATGTTTTAACTGCCACTATAAAGGGAGAAAATCATGTTAGTCCTCCTGTGGTCCTGAAGAGGCAGACAAGAGTGTAGCAGACCAGACCAGAGGACCAACACAATCCATGTACAGCAGTCTGTCTGAGCTCCACTAAGTCTTCTGAATGTTCATAAGAAAAAAAAGTTTTGGGAAGTCTACCCTTACGCATTTCTACAAGGCCACAGAACACAGCCTGGATGTAACATCCTGGTCTTTCTAGGACTTGGCCAACTGAAACTCAGTGAAAAAGTAAGTGGTGTGGGAAGTCTTATAGACTTCAGAGAGCCTCAGCACTGTTTCCTCAGTCAGATGAAATACCACTATAAGCTTTAATTAATATAATGACACAAATTCCTGTGATTTCTATTAGGCCTTGCTTCTATATTTTAAGCACCAGAGCCCACTAGAGAACACTGACTGCAGTGTCATTGGCCTGGTGATTGCCCAAATAGCCAAATGGCCACCAGTACACCCATTCCCCAGACTCGCCAACCTACTGCTGTTCTGCCAATACCTTCTGCAGGTAGGAGCATCCCTCTTCTGCTGTCTACAGTAAAAGAAATGACAAGAGGATGCAAATTAGGATTTTTCCCCAGTAAATACAGTATTATGCTGCCTTCTCCTAGAGGATGTGCTGCTTTGTAGACTGCAACTGAATGTACCTGTAAGCTTTGGTTCCACATTAAACAAACAAATAAACAAACAGATCATCTCTTTGAATAATAAAACCCAAGTGTGGATTACATTGCAATGAAAAGAGCCTCTGTAGTTTGATAAACATAGACACTGACATATAGAGATTTGGCTGGTTTTGTCAGGATGAATTACCCCCATCTTCAATCGCTGGAGAAATAATTGTGGGATTTATAATTTGTGTGGGTTTTGGTTGTTTTGTTGTTTTTTGTTTTGTTTCTTGTTTTTTTTTTTTTTTTTAAAAAGGAAATAATCCGTAATTTTGCAAACAGTAAAGAATAACAGAATTATTCTGGCTGCAAAATTACCTTAAATAAAGGGAAATTCCAAGGTAGAGAGTTCCCTAATTTATCAGTAACTGGCAGGTCTGATACCAACCTGAACCTACAAGTAGGCTGAAATACCCCTTTAGCTGGCATGAGGATGGGCTGCCAGAGAAGAGCATTTTTGAGGTAAACTAGCTCAAATGTTTCCCAGTTCTCAGTGGTCTGCTCAGCTTTTTAAAAAATTGTATTCTATTCAATCTGGATCAGATTCATAAGCAAATGTACTTCAGGCAAAGATGGCAAGCCTGGACAGTTAACAAGGTTCACCTGAGCCTTTAATATGCCATCATGAAATGAAGGTATGTTTTCTCATCCACTACAGGAAGCCAGATTACTAATGGTTTAGTAATCCTGGAAGCCAGTTTATCTTTTCTGAGCCAAGAAGACCTTGATTTATTAATAAAATTCTGTGAGCATCTGAAGTTACAGAGCAAAACCCCTTTTCTCTGAAGGGTTCTGATCAAGACTCTAGGAGAGCAGAAAAGATGTGCAATTACTAGGCAGAGTAATTTGGACCTCAGTATAAAAAATTAGAAATAATTGCATTTCTTTCTAGATAAACTGCTGTTGAAATTCCTGATGATTTCTCAGAATCTGTGATATACAATATCACAGAAATTACTGGATGAAAAGAACTATTCAGTGTTCAAGGCCAGGTCAGACAGAGCCTTGGGCTACATGGCCTACTGTGAGGCACCCCTGCCCATTGCAGGGAGTTTGGAACTAGATGATCTTAATGCCCTTTCCAGCCCTAACTATTCTATGATTCTATTATTTAAACTTCAAAGTCTGCCTGCTTTAAAAAAAATCTTTGAAGATGCATTTCCTATGTGGATTTCAGCTTAGAAACATTTTTTTAATTAAAAAAATGCATTAAATTGCTTGAAACGTGTTTGTCTATGGAAAGAAATGTACTTACCTGGCTTTAGGAAAAATAAAATATTTTGCTTCATTGGGTGTTGCTTTTTTGCTCTTAAGATATTTTAAATTGAAAAATCTCCAGGTTGCTGCTTAAACTAAGCAAAGTAATTGCTCAGTTCCTTACAATTCCTTTTAAGTTATAAACATTTTTTAAAAAGACCACTGTGTCCTTTCCAATTACTTGGAATGTTTTAAAACATTCCAAGAATGATATAGGAAACAAGAGTTCAGTAATATCCAGTTTGCTTGAATTTAAATATGCTAAGTTTGCACTAAATTTGTTGATCAGGAAAGCAGTTATGCTATAAACAAAAAGAGAACATTTTTGGATTGAGAAAGCTTCTTTTGATCTGCTTTTTAACTCAGGAAATTGTGAGGTGTTCTAATACGCCTTTTTATTATTGAATTGAATCAAGATTTTTTTTAATGAAATACAAATTGATTTCATCCATGTTCAGACAATACAGTATCAGTATTGGCTTTATGTCCAAATGCAGAAACATAATAATTTTCCAAATATAACTCTCAGTTGTTAAGCACATCACTTCCCCTTCAAACACTTTTAATGTGTCAGGCTATTTTTCCACCTCTTCTGGAAATAATGGCTGTTGGAAATGAAATGGCAAGTTACTGCTCCTGTGCTAAACAGAGCAGACTGAATTCCTAAACCTCTTCAGTCAATGGTGGCATCTTATTAAAAACATGATGCAAAACCCGGTTCTTAGCTGGAATTTCAGCTACATCACACACCGCTCATCTCTGGGCTTGCTACTCAGATCTGTAGCAAAGAGGAGGGAGGATAAGTGTGTTTTGTGTGTGCATGTGTGTGAACACAATACTGAAGGACGGGAGCAGTTTGGAGAAAGGGAACTTTGTAAACAGGGACTTCAATGTTTTTGGGGATGCCTTTTAGACTGTTCTTCCAGGTCAGTGATCACCTGTATGCACAGGCTGAATTTATTTCATAACTCGAAAGAACATTAGTCTTTTCACCCCTCAGGGCACAAACAATGCTTGAAATGGTGCTTATGCTGTGTTGGCTGTAGAGTTCATCCCCTTGAAAATGAGCGCTCCAAAATTCTGATGGTTTGCCTTGTTTTTCTTGAAGTCTTCTCATTTATTCTTATATACATTTAGGTGTCTTTGGATTTTGTTATTGGACCCTTTTTTCTAAATGTTGAAGCTGAGACAATCTTTCTGTGGCTAGCTGAGAGCAAGCTCACTCTGGCTGGGAAGATAACTTGTGTAGGAGCTGTCCTCAGCAGCTCTGCTGTCATTTGAAAGAGAGGAAATCTTTCAACCCTCATGAGTATGAGATTCACATGGAAAGTTATGCGTTCTTATTCTTCAGAAATAACACAGTCATATCAGTTCTCAGAGTTTAAGAGTATGGGGCAAGGAAATGCAAGCAACCAAGTGTCTGCTGCTTAAAAACAGTTCAAGGTAATACATTTTATTTTCACTTGCAACAAGCTAAGAGTTTATATATGTCAGCTAATGCAGTCAAAACTGATTAATAGTAGCTCATTAAGCTGCACTAACTTGATTGTTTCCAGTCATGTGTGCACACCCACTCACTAATATTCTCTAAGCTGAGCAGAAGACAGACCTATTCATTTGTCACTGATGCTTGTTTGTTTTACAGCAGTGCTTAGAGCTAAATAATGATTCATGTTGTACAAAAAGTCCAACAATGGCACTGCTAAATTGTCCTGGACTCTTCTGACTGAGTTAAGCTCTTGTCTGGTTCAAAGTCCTATATCCTCTGGCTTAACCCAGGCCTTCCTTCAACACACAAACCAAGTCCCTGCCCTGCAGTAGATTCTTTTCCCTTGCCATTGTCACAGTGACCCACAGTCAGACTGCCTAATCCTAGAAGGAAAACCACCTACACCAGAGTAACACTATGACCAATCCATACTCTGTTTTTCTTTAGGACTGAATTCTGTCAGACCTAATGCAGGCCAGTTGCTCAGAGTTGTCCACTATTATTCTGTCGTCTAAATTGTCTGCTATGTTGTAGTAGGATTAAAGAATTGAAGGTTGGTGGGGTTTGGGAGCAATATGGTACAGATGATTTCTTGAGTTGTCCTGTGCTTCTATATTTTGCACACCCTGTTGGCATCCTGTGATGGACCACTATATCAGTATCTACATGATTTCCTCAGGCAGATTACCCGCATTAGATGTGTGAGTTCAATCTCTGGAAAACATTTAAGCTTACTGAGCAGGGAAGTAGCTAGGTCTGTCACAAGAGGTCTTCGTCTTACCTGAGCCCTTCCACAGGTGCTGAGATACTTTCCTGGGAGATGGAAAAAGCCTCATAGTGTTCCTATAGCATACTTATAGGGAATGTGGAAAAATAGTAATACTTCCCATTCCTTGAGTTATTCAGCTGATTTTGATTCTAGCCCATGCAGCAATCCTGAATGAAGTTTCTGGATTCAATGGGTTTTGGTTCAGATCACCATCATTAAGACAGTTAGTTACCCTTGTCACCCACCAAAATATCTTGTTTCTAGTTTGCTCAAAAAGCATAGGCACTATAATACGATGCTGGTGATGCACAGCAAGGTACACAGGTAATCAGATAATACCTCTGAATACTGCCTGGATTAAAACTGAAAATACTGATTTAAAAATCAATACCAAAACCTTGGTATTCACTGTTCATTTCCTGTCCTTTAGTCTGCAACGGTTATGATCATTCTGTCTTTCCAAGTCTTGAAAGCACCTAACCTTGGGTGCTAATGCATTTCAAACAGAAGGAATATTGTAACCTGGGTAATCTAACACAGGTGACTTCAACAGAGCAGACTCTTAAGTGTTCAAAGGCTTCTTTCAAACCTAATAAAATGTATGTCCAGGAATTGTGATTCTGAAAAAGTGGCATGAAAAAATAAGGTACTTTCTTGTACGAAATAGCCACTATAGCTGGAAAGCTCCAGGTATATTAGTACAGAACATATCTTGGTGTGCATTAGCTATGTATATTAATCCACACTTCTTTTGAGCTGTCTTTTTGATCTCTTATTATCGGACAGCCAAGTATTGTTTTCTCCATCAACATGCCATAATGGAATAACTTACCGTATGAAGGTAATTGGGGTATTTGGAAACACATCTGAAATACTTGCTAGTAAGATTTATGCTGGAGAAATGTTTTTTTTTTTCCCTTTGCTATGTCTTCCTAAGTCTAACTTGCTTAGTTAGGTAGTCCAAGGAGGACAATAACCAGCTCTTCTTGCATCTATAATAATGGACTTACCAGGGACTGTACCTTTTTCTTAGCCAATCCTCTTCTATCTGGTTAAGCTCAATTGAAATTAAAGAGATCGAACTCTCCAGAACTTTCAATATTACAAAAATACTTTTGACTAATTAGGCAAAACTCTTGGCTGTTTAGAAGAACCAGGAAGAGAAAAATGTGGTGTTCAGGAACATTAAGACAATAGCTTAGACGCTGAATAATGACACTACTTTATTCAGCTTCTAATTTCTGTCTACCATGTAATAGAACAAGTGGTTTCAAGTAGCTCTTCGTAAAAATCCTTTAACGTACATGTTCTCAGAAATAAAAAAATGCTCTGGGAAAAACAGCCCCCTCCTCTGTAGCTCATGACTTGAACAACAATTTCAATTACTTGCTCTCTCAACCATAAATCCCAGCCTGCCCACAGTGTCACAGTCCCCACTCCCTCCCTTAGATGGCTCATCATCACCCAAATGGCAGCCAGCTTTTCAATGAGATGCCAACCACTGAGAACCCAGTGCCTATCTGAGCAAAGCTGTAAGCCAGTTTCTGGTTTCTGTCACACGCTATAATGTGGGCACAACATTAAGAGGTGCCTCTTGCCCCCAGTCAGCCTTAGCTTTTGGAGCCAGGCCTGAACTATCCCATATCAGGGCTAGAAAATTGGTTTTGAAGTCTTTGGAAATTGAGATAACATGACTTAAGCACTCTTCCTGCAGAATAAACTAACTTGAAGCACTGCAATTTCTGACTCCTAGTACTATGAACCAGTCCATTTGGATTCTGCATATGCAGATGATGATGATGAAGTGCAAGCTGTGTCAAGCAGCCAGCCTGCTTGCTGTCCTTAGGACACAGCTTCTGCTGAATAGTATCATTGTATGATGTTTCCATTACTGTTGTCAGAGTGCAATTTGAAGCAGATTGTATTCCTGCTGAAATCTGAATCTGAGCAGTGCACATATTTACAGCATACCTAATTCATATATTTATTATGTGTTTATTTGGCTTCACCTATAAAATGTTTTTGAGGCAGGACAAAAAAAAACAAACATCAAAATCAACAAAATACTCCAAACAAGCAATTAGGGTAAATGATCACCTTACTCTCCTCCATTTGTGTTTTTGCGTGGTGTATTTGTTTTCCAGCTTATGTGCAAGCAAAACACCTGTCTTATCTAAGCTGTATTTGTAGTATGTTATTGGGTGGTAAGTCAGCCTTGTATACAGAAATGAGCGGATGTCATGTTTAATCCAAATTTAGACGTTTACACTAAAAAGGAAGCTGCAATAGATTTTATGATTCAAATAGGAGACTACTTCAGTCTTCATCTTTGTGTGGATTTTACCTTGCTTTTATATTTGCTATGTTTCTACATTGAAATAAAAAAAAAAAAAAAAAAATGCCCAAATACAACTCTGTAAAAATGGAGTTAATTCTTGTGACAATGTGACAAAAGCCTTATCTCTTACTGTACAGCACAGTTCAGGGATTCCAAACAGTCACTGTCCCTAGGGATTTTCAAAGTTATTTGGCAGTTTTGTCATAGAATAATAGAGTACCATGTTAGAAGGGCTTTAATGATGCCCTTCCTTGGGCATCGTTTCTTGGGCATCACTCACCAACCTTTCTTGGTAAAAGCATGGTCTAGACACCATGGGTCAGCATCCTGTCCCGCTGAACCTTAACAGTGACCAATGCTGGGGAACCCACCCCTTCCCGGGGGAGGTTGTTCCTGAGGTTGATTGTTCTCAATGTGAAAAATTTTACCTTAATATCTAACTGGAATCTTCCCCGGAGTAACTTGTACCCATTACCCCTCATCTTTTCCATATGGCTCCTTGTAAAAGGGAGCCCCCGTCTTCTTTGTAGACACCCGTTAAGTACTGGAACATGGTGATAAGGTCTCCCCTGAGGTTCCTTTTCTCAAGGCTGAACAAACCCACTTCTCTCAGCCTGTCCTCATAAGGCAGGCTTCCCAGTCTTTGCATCATCTCAGTGGCCCTCCTCTTGACCCTCTCCGGCCTGTCCGGCTATTTTGTATAGCAGGAACCAAAACTGAACACAGTATTCCAGGTGTGACCTGAGAAGTGCAGAGTAGAGTGTGATAATGACATCTACCTCTGCTGATGATCCCCTAGTAGATATAAATCAGCATCCTGTTGGCTTTCTTTGTCACGGCAGCGTACTGTTCACTTGTATTGACCTTACTGTCCACCAGAAGCCCCCGGTCCCTTTCCACAGAGCTGCTCCCCAGCTGAGTAGATCCCAGCCTGTGCTGCACTCTTGGATTGTGTTTACCCAGGTGCAAGACTTTCTTTCAGATAGCCGGAGAATCCAACACAGACTATGCCAGTTTGATTTAAAGCCTGGCCTGCATCCTCAGCCAATACTTATCCTGGGGAGGTAAGTAAGATTTTCATTCAAATGGAAACCAGTTTAATCATGTTTTAAACTGGTACAAAGCATCAAGATTTTTTTCCACTAATCTTATAATTTATGTTATAAAAAATTGTAACAAATTTAACTAGGAATCCTATTTTGTCTGCATCTTGTCCATGAGAAAATATGTGTGTCAAATTGGTGTAAATATGTTTTGTGCAATTTCCCCCTTCTGTTTAGACCGAGCTCTTGTTTATCCTGTTTAAGTCACCCATCTGCAATATGTGTCCTCAAGATCACTCACTTGGTATTCTTTATGTCTGGAAAGTCTCTATGTGAGATTACTATGGCATTTAGAAAGGCAAATCTTATTCAGTAGCTTACCTGCAAAGCCCTGTACTGACAAGTGTAGACTCAGCGTTTTAGTGATCTCTAAGGTCTGGGACTCACTTGTCCTTAATGGATATCTTGACTTTTTCTGACCACATAAAAAAAGTGTCCTCTCTTTTTTAACTGTATCCTAGCCGGTCTGCAGAATATCTCTCTAGAACTCCACTTATTAGATAATTATATTAAATTATGCCACCTTCATTAAGAAATAAGTGTTATGCAGTCACCCTGTCTATGCTTGTGTTAATCGTCCTGTGGGCTTCTCTCTCGGTCCATACATAAATCTCTAAATTCCCTTTAAGTGGAGGCAAAGTTAATTAGTTAATGTAATTGGGATAGAAGAGACAAATTAATGCCGGTCTTGAGGATTGGAAGCAGAATTTTTGTACTTTTTATTTGGCAACAGACAGCTGAACATGTTCATCTAACTTGTGACTTAGCATAGCACTTTGATCTCTTCTCCAGGGTGGGGACCATCACAGGTTCTGTGGGGTGAGTTCACACATGTTCTGTAGGAAAGTTTAGGAAGAAAAACCCCCAAAATTCGCAAGTGGCCAGTCTTCACCATTTTAATGTGGTAAATAACTTGTAATGCATTATATAATCCTTGGTCTGCTAATGGCAATTTAGCCTGTGTTTCATGTGACTCAGCTCAGATGGACTGTTGTGTTCTTTAGCAGCCTTTTTTGGTGATGGTGGAATTTGATCATTTTAAATTTTGGAGCCATATGAAAATTGGTCTACTTTCAAAGTTGTCTCTCCTCTGAAAAAATGAAGATATAAACAATTATCCCAAGCATTCTAGTCAGTCTTAACATTATGAATGATTTCTTCTAACCTTAAAGGTTAACAGCTGTGACTACATTTAGAAGTTTGTGATATATTGCACAGCGTTTACACTCCCTCTTGCTTCTTCATCCTATAGATGTGCGGCATCATCCTGTCTAGGATCCAGACAGAATTATCTATCAGCTTCTTTATCATCTAAAAATAAAACAGGGCATTCTTGCATTGTAGTGCTTACTACAATGCAATACAGTATTGATTAGTGGCATTTTGATTGAATCATACATTTTTGCTCTTCTGTACAAAAAAATAACACAGACGCCTTAGACATGTCTGCACCCTTCTTGAGCACTCTCCAGATTTTCTGACCCAATGTGGATTGAAGATTACTCACCATGTTATGCAATTGCTTTTCTGTTCAAGTGGGTCTGCTGCGTGCTAAACTGCTTTGTGAAAGCTGTGGATATCTGTACTTTCAGGATCACACTTTCACCGAAATCATGATAATTTCTGGAAATGTTGCTCTTGACAATAAGGGGCATTTGAAAAGTGAAAATTAAATCCTCGGTTGATTTCAGTATATTAAATTAGTATTTCATAATGTTTTCTCTAAAAAATAACAAGCTATGCTATTTTATCAGCATTCTCCAATGAAATGCAGTCCAGCAAGAACTCAAGTAGAATGAAGGTTGAACATTAAAGGAGTGGGGTCATGCTATTTTATAGAAAAGAAAAAAAAAAAACAAACGGCAGAGCAGAAAGCACAGAAACGTGTACTTGTCGCCTCTTGCAAGTGCCTAAGCATTCAAGGGGTGGCAAACAGGAGCACTGAATAAGAAGAGCAAGAAAGTACCGCCTCCCATAAGGAAGCCCAGAAGAGATTTTAAGGATCATCCTATTTTCATGGTTTTGCCAATCTGAACTTTGACAGTTAATAAATATGTTGTAACAATTGCCTGGGAATTTGAAGCGCTGATGAATTCTATGTACATTTGTGTCATATGCTGAGCATTAAAAGTGTTTGCCGCTGATGATGCTTGTAATTCTAGAAAGAACCAGCTCTACTCTACCTAGCCTATTTACAGGTAGAAACAATTTAATATATTTGTTCTTCGTCTGGTGCTGCTGCTACATGTAAGCCTTTACCTCTCCAGGTCCCTTTCCTTTTCTCTTCTGTCCCTTCATAATTTCCAGTTTTGGGAATTAGACTAGATCAGTAAAAAAAATGGGTTTGCATATTGATTTTAAATGCAGTTTCTGTGCATAATTTGCTCAAACCCCCACATTTCTTTCTAAGAAACCCTTTGTTTGTTTTTTGGCTAAATAACCTGAGTAACAGATAGAATGGGTAGGTGTGAAGAAGACTGGCAAATAATTCACTTGAGGCTTCTTCCACCTTTGCAGAAGTCAATCAAATGGCTAACACAGTATTCCTTGTTCTAGACAGCTGTGCCTCCTTTAAGTGTCAAAACAGAAGAGAAAATAGAGTAGCTATACGCAAAAAGTAAAAGTATTCATTATAAAAGGGAAGAAATTAACAGATTTTACTGAGGAACAGGCAAGCGAAGTGCAACACAGCAGATAATACCATTTCACAGAATTTGAAGACAAAGCATAATTTTTCTGGAAGTGAGGTAGCATGCATATTCATACTATGGCTGCAAGAGAGAAAAGGAAAAGATGGATGTGGCTTATCTTCTGCTGAAGCCTTTGTGTAGCTGTGTAAGTCATTAAGCAGTCCTGATCAGAAATAATAGTCATGGGCATTTCCTGATGTTTTCATGAGCCAATGAAAGCATGAAGTACTAAACCTAGGTGGTCATTAATTCTCCTGTTAATGCCCTGGGCTTATTCATGATATCTACAATAGCCAATTGGATTTGACTTCATTGGGCAATTAAAGCCTCTGAGTTCCTCCAATGGTGTTTCTTTTGATTTGATCTGAGAATCAGGCATACATACTTTCCAACAGGGTGGGACTGTGGCTTCACCTGAAACAATACCTTATTTCAACAACTCCTGCAAAGGTGTTAAAAGTACAGTCTTCTTCCATAGGGACTGTAAAAATCCACTTCTGTATTTCCGTTAACAGGAATAAAAGAAATGGTAATAAAAAGTTACACAGATATGTAAGCATTATGATAATTTTGAATACCAGGGAGTTTTGTTTTGTCCTTACAGGCTCTTTGGCTGTACATACTGCTTTTTTATTAGGTTCTTCCAAACCCTGCAAAAATGTTATTGTCTTGTGGATAGTATATAGTTTATGAGAATGATGTTGTAGCAACTAAAACACAAATTATATTTTTCCATTTATCAGAAAGCCTTTTTCTGTTTAGATTTTCATGGACTTGAAATCTGTTTTTAAATACATCATTATGTTTAAATATCATTGAAATAGCACCAAAGCAATGGTGATATCTGCTGAAAGCTGCAAATTGTAACTCATCACAATAAATTCACTGTAGGAAAATACAGGCGAATTAAAAGCAAAGACATTTTTGTTTTCAGAAGATTTCTTTTCAGCTTGATTGCTGCCATATACTAGATACCGTGACTGAAAAGTCTAAGTTTTCTTTGTCAGTGTGGTCCCCTGGAGAGATGTGACTCCATATCCTCAGTGTTACAGATGCTGCTCTTAAGCTCAACAGCTCTTCAAGCCTACTTGTATTTTCAAGGCTGTGTTTTTTGGAAACCATTTCAAGTGGCAGGTTTCAGTGCTGAAGTGAAGGAACCTCTCTTTCTCTTCCTCCCTTCTGCCCTACCGTGCGTCATCCCAGAACCTTGCCCATACGTCACCTGTGGTGAGGGTGAGGTTGCCACAGCAACAGCACACACTGGGTCGCACCCCCCGCCACACCCCTCTCCACACACCCCACCCCCCCACCCCCCACCCCCGGATAGCTACAGTGAGTCAGTTTAAAAGTTTTGCAAGGTTTTTATTCGACTGCGATGCGCTGCCCAGCCATCTGCAGTTGTTCATTCTGCACTCACAAATCTGCTGGTAGCCCTTCATGGGTTGCTTTTGGTATTTTTACCCATCCTTTGCCATGAAATCTCTGCAGATCAATGCTGGGCAGTTGATCAGCTGCCCAACCTGTGGTAGAAACCCTCTGGTTCATCAGCCATCCCCTTGACACACCAGGCAGCTGGGCCATAACTAAGTTGATACTTACCTTTCAAAGCATGTGTAAAGCAAGGATAGAGAGTAAACTGCAGAAGAATAAAACTGGAGTTACCTACGATGTGTTGTATAACCTTATCTTTCTGTTAAAAACAGCCACTTAAGTTTTCAGTAGTACCTGACTTCCAACTCTGCTCATTTTTTTCAGACATGGAGATGACTTGATTGTGACACCATTTGCCCAGGTAGGCACAATTTTGCTATATTTCTCACACAGTCTTGCAATTTAAAGGCCAAACACATTGTTTTCCATTGTTAATATCACAAAATATCTATTTGCTTGAAATGGGAAAAAACTGTCTAAGCAGAAGTTGTAAACCTCCACTCTTGTTATCTCTTGTTTAATGCTTTTTGATTATCTGAAATGTTGAAGTGCAACAGCACAATAAACACCTCTGATACCTTTTCAAATGCTGTAGCAGACAGCCATGATGAAGACAAATCTGTGTTCTCTGTTATTCCCCTAGTTTTTATAATTACAAGTTCTCTTTTTGAACATCTTTTATGCATTCAATGCAACATAATTTTTAGATGCAAGGTAAGTTTTATCCAGAATAGGGTTATGTACTATATATATAACCCAGAATACTTATGTTGCTTTGCAAAACCATCTCTGTTTGATTTTTCCATTCAGATTCTGTTTTATAACATATCAGCTCAAAATTCTACATAATTTAGATCAAAACTGCACAATTTTTAGCAATACAGCTGTCTTACTGTGTATGAAAAATTAACATTCCTGAACTCATAATAGTAAGTTTTAACCTGTAATAGGAATGAAAGTTAATATATTGTAACTACAGGGGTAAAAATAAATCTGGAAATTGTATATGATTGAACATAAATGGAAAGAGAAAGGTTGGGTTACACAGCAGTCTTAACTGTTAATAAGGTATCCAACTTCAGTCTGAATATGCAGGTTGCTTTGGTCTAGTGATAAGTTGTTAAAATTATTAACATTAATTTAATAGGTTATTATATATTTAATTATATTTTAAACACATGCACTTTATAAAACTCTATGATCAAATCCGTAATATGAAGAATACCTTTGTCATATATTAATAGAGTAAATATTAAGCCAGGGCCTTTTCTAAGAATACTTTAAGAGCTCTCAAATTGTGACCATACTTAACCAACAGTTATAGAAATGAATAAATTACAGAAAAAGCAAGAAAAAAAAAAGAAAAAGTAAAACCATTTCTGGTTTTAGTTCCTCAGAAAACATAAAAGCCCTAACTCTTGAGCACAGAAAAAAAACGCAAATAGTATAGTGGTCAAGCAGTCCAATAATATCTACTATAGCTGAGTTCATATTCATTGTCATCTGAATTTTTATTACTGATTATGCCACATATATGCCACATGTACCTATGACCACAAGGTAGGTCATAGGATGCCTAGAAAAACAGCAAATATTACTCTCCATTTTTTTCCTGGGGCAATACACCTTATTTGTTTTAAGGGCAGTTTCATATTCTTGTTGGTGTTGATGGATGTGCTTCAGCAATTATAGCTGGAGCACCTGAATGTTACTGCTATTTGCACCAAGGTGCCATAATTGATTATTTGAGAGCTTTTAGTATTTCAGTGCAAAGCCCTGCTAGCAGTGTTTTAAATCAACCTGTTTTCATTTGTATTGAACAGGAGAAAGAACACTCACAGTGTGGGTTATCCCATGTCACATTCCCTGACAGGAGGAATGGAGATGCGGTTGAGAGACTATGCCTACTAAAGGGGAAGTGACATCTGATTGGACTCTTAGGAAAAATGTAGCCCTTCCCTAGAAGTGACTTGAATATGCAATATCCCAGTGGGGCCTGCTTACAGCCTGCATATTCAGCTAAGCACAGGACCCATCCCTTTGTGTTAGGTTTACTAGAGTTAGGACCTCAGTCAGAACTTCAGAAACTGGATCCCATGTGCCAATCTCTAAGCATCTTACAAACTACACTTTTTAATATCTTCCTAGAGCAATACTTCATCATGAAGATGCATTTTTATGTTGCAAGCAGTGAAAGCACCATTTTAATCTGTTTAGGGCTTCCTGGTGGCAGTAGATCATGACATGCAGAACACAGGTTCCAGTTATTTCAAACCATCTGTATTTACTTCAGTCGACCAGGAGAATTGTTTCATCTGATCATGAGCCACCTGGTGGTAATAGTTCCAATTTTAGCTTTTCTGTCTCTAGTCAGTGCGGCTGCATTTGAAAACTGGAGACAACGTGGCATGGTGTGTCCCCCACATAGAATCCAGCCTGAGGACAAGTTAATTTGCTGGTTTTACCAGAATGGGAATTTTATAAGCTGAAATTTAAAAATCTATCACAAGGATATTATCAGTTGCAGTTCCCTATATTGTAATACACAGCAACTGCTGTAATTTAATTACTCATAGAATTTAGCTTTTCAAAATAAAATAATTTGGGTGATCTAAAATTTAAGGATGAATTCTCTGAGTTTTTTATCATTAAAAAGGCTTGATTTTTTAATTCACTTGCAACTATTTGTATATAATGATTTTGAAAAGAATATTATTTACTTAGAAATTAAATCTATAGCGGTTTGCAGGTGACTGGTTGCTTTTTGCTCACAAATAGTAACTCAAGAAACATCAAGCACAAGTAAAACCTCCGTGAACAGAGAAATTGTTACTTAAAGCAAATTGTAATGAAAAATTGAAATATTAGTTTATGTACTTATAGCTTTATGAATTTTAATATCTTTATACAATAAATCAAGTGATTTAGCTCCACTGTAGCTAAATGGCCAAAATTTTTGTTGCCACATTGATATGCATGTGGGGATGCCTTACACTTGCAAAACTGTGAAAATATGTGCATGCATGCTAAAGCAGCTGGTATGCTGGGCAGATACTAGGCATTTCACCCTTGAGCTTGCAGTTATCTCACCTGCCAAAAGAACAAATTGAAGGACATACAAACCAAACAGTCAAATCTCTGCTTTCTGAAAGAGGAGAGATTCATAATATCTCAGACAGTGGAAAAATCTGGTCAATGTACATAGTAGTGGGCAGGGTAAAGAGACTGCCCCTCATTAATGAGCAGAGCTCATTAACCTCTACTCATGACTGGCCCTGAACAAGCTTACAGCTCCGCACCCTTCTTGCCCCAACACCCCAGATACTAAATGTCCTGTGATTTCAGATCAAACACATACCTCAGGGTTCATGTTTTCACATGGCATGGTGCCTAGCTGGATATCCTTTCTGAAACAGCCCTGTGCAGCATGTACTGAGTTGTTCATTCTGGAGACCAGCAGAAGCAGAGCTAATAGACATAGCATGATCACCCACCGAGAAGTCAGTTACCTTCATACGCGTTCTCAGTTTTCAATGTACCTGACAAAAATATACAGCCAATTTGAGTACAACAGGGCTTACTGAGTAGGAACTTGCAGCCAGGAAAACCAACTGCATTTTTTCATGGCCTGAGTCTGTTCTGGGAGCCACATAGATTTGTTTCTCTCATAATACTAGCACAGCAAGCCATCTCATCATTCTGGTACATGTAAACTGAATCCAGGAAGATTGACCAAAGATAAATCAAAATGGGCTGCAGTAACTAAAGATGTGTGTCTTACCTTAATAAGCCCAGCTTTCCAACTTTATTCCATGTATGCTTTCCTTCCACCTTCAACTCATCCTTTCCTTTTACTTCATACTTCCCATACTGCAGCAGTTTCGCTTTGTATTTTATGCATTCATTTTTGAACTTTTGAGCTCCATGATCTTCTTTCCCACTCTGATCAGTTCATGCCTGATTTCCATCTGTGTATATCGAACATCTAAATACAGCATTTAGTAGCATCAGTGTACACTGGACATGCAAATTTGATGGCATATATAATTATTTTTATTTCATCCTGAATGACAAATATGTGAGTTTACCTCCTGATATTTGCAAAGAAAAACATAATGAAATTAATAGTCAAATTATGCAACAAATGTATTTTGATTACCTTAAATCATTTGAGAACTACCTGTGGTAGCTTGAACACTTCCAGTCACTATTATCTCCTGAATATTTTCTGTCTGTTACAAGCTTTCATTAAATCCTTCTTTTCTTTTCAGCCCCCTACTTCCTTCCTACCTCATGTATAAACTTAAGCAGCTATGGAAAGATGGTTGTATCCTCCTCAGCTCATAGCTCTGGAACCCAAATTCCCATTTCCACCTTTGCTATTCCTACAGTGGGTTCACCAGGGAACCAGCCCAGTTTGGGCTGAGAAACAACAATAAGCAACTCCCACAAAGGCACATCATTAAAGAGTGTCGCTGGTGCTTTCCATTCCCAGACTGGTTCCAGACAACTTGTGGTTCCTCTCTGACGTAAGCTGAACTACCTCTCCCTAGTTGGAGAGGTGCATCTTACTATCTTTATGTGGCACAAAATTTGTTGCATTTTTCCAGCTAGCTTCAAAAGAGAGCGTATATGCCACTTATAATGAGAAGACAGTCCTCTGCTGCTTCTACTAGCTGCTGTCTTGGATGAAATTAAGTCCAGAGAAGAAGTAGTTCATTTATACTACCTTTCCAGTGTGCAAAGTTTGTAAGAGCCTGCAGACTTTCACGCCTGCTCAGGCGCTACCTTCCTCTTAACTCTGGTCTTCTGACTAAGTACCCAAATCAACTGCACCCTTTAAAGGAGCAGTTGTTTTGGTTTGGTTTTTTTTTTTTTTCTGGCAGTCTAGACAATCTTATTTCTTTGTCCTTTAAGGTCTGTGTAGGCTGAATTGCAAATGGAAGATTTTCTAATCATTTCTTGTGGATAAAGTATTAGTCTTGAATGGGCTATTATTTTCCCGACATGAATGCTTTTATGGTAATTTTAAAGAACTAAGTAGTATTCTGTGAAAAACTTTCCTCCTCTTCAAGTAAGCGTGCCTTTAAACAAAATAATGAGTTGTTCACAAGGGAAAAAAGAAATAAATTCTTGCCCTTGTCTTACAGACATGTTAGTGTTAAGTAATGGTCAAAGACCTCGGACAAACCAATTCTGGAAACCACTTACAGTTGCTTTGCAATGTCCTTTCCTTTTATTTTCAGCACCATTGAGCAGAGGTATGTCAATCTCACCTGTGCATAAATTTTAGACTGAAACTGCTTTGTTTGTTCCAGGTGCTGGCCAGCCTGCGTACTGTACGGAATAACTTTGCTGCATTAACCAATCTACAAGATCGGGCACCCAGCAAGTGAGTGTCTATTCTTGGCCACTGAACTTTTTGCATTGATACTTTTTAAATGTAAACTAAGAATAAAAATTATATGTTAGGGATTTCAATATGTGCCACTAAACCTGCATAAAACATGTGGATGAGTAATAAATTTATTAATCCCTTGATAGCTGAGACAATAGCCCCCTTTCCTACTAATTGCTCCTCCATTGCTGCACTTGCATAAACTTGGGAGTGGTTTTGTGCAATTTGTATGATTTTCAATAAATTAGTCATATGTCAACGGTCATTCAAAGATGATCATTCAGAGTCCAGGTCTTGCAAATGAACCAAAGTGAGCAGACAGCTACACTCCTTGTGAGCTACTCGTGTGATCTGAACCTAGAACTCTGCCTAATTTATCCAAGATAATGACATTCCACTATTCACAGTGGTTCATGATTATAAATGAGATGTTATAAATACAATCTTTCTCCAAGCATGTTACAGTATGACAGTTAACATTCACATTAGTTACACTGTCAAAGTTTGTAGTGGAGTTATTTCCCTCACCCAAAATGTGTGCCTCTGGAACTTTGAAGTATTTCACATTCCAAAACCAACTGCCTACCATTGCATATGCAGTGCCCTTAAAAGATATTTCCAGCCCCCTTGGTTGGAGTATGCAGACCCTATGTAGACCCTGCTTGCAGTCATCCACACATCCCTACACAGTTGTGTCAGTCCAGCAACTTTTAGCTTTTTTCAGTGGGCAAAGCACTCCACTGAGCTGTTTGCCCTACAGATTTTTGTGAAAGATATGTGCAAAATAATGTGTGAAATGTATGTGCAAAATAATAAAATGAAAAACAATAAGAAGAAAGGCATTTCATGTGAGAGAATGTGGCAAGTGCAAGCCATGTTAGAGTAATGATAACTATCTATGTAAATCAAACTTAAAGTTAAGTATAATCTCTAATTATGATTAAGTAGGTTCTTAATGAACTTGTAAATTCCTAAAATACTGCTGAGAACTTTTTTTCTTTTTTTTTTTCAATGCCAGGGTATTCCAGTCCCAAATAATTTCCCAAGGAAATGTATTTTCTATTATATTCTTCAAGGATTCAGTCATCTCTGTGTTTATCAGGCATATACCTTTTTTTTCTTTTGAACAGACGTTCACCAATGTGTAACCAACCATCTATTAACAAAGCAAGCTTGACAGGTAAGAATTAGTATGACAAAAATTCCTCTGTGAAACCATCACGGGTTTCTAAATTTAATATTTACTTATAAAAAATCTCACCAAAAACTGTATTTTATAATACTAACCTTGTATTATTTCATACCCTTGTATCTGTTTTTTCAAAGAGGATTTTATTCATACAGTGACTTTTGGCATTGCATCATACTAGCTTTCTGATTTCTGTCTTATTATGCTTGTTTTAATTTAGGTCCTTTCCAAATTCTTTTTCCTTATATACCAGTGTGTGACTGTATCATGATTACATTCATTAGTAAGTTTTTGTAATGAAATATACTAGAAATAATGGGTATGAGGAATTAATTGATCTTTCATTTGGGTCATAGAGTCCTGCAGCTATATTGAAGCAAAGGCTTGCATTACGAGCCCTTAGGCAATAGGGAACAATTTCCAGAACTGACTTTTCTGATTCAGGGTGGTAAATTATATCTCTGCAACATTTGTAGGTGTGTCAGGGAGAAATAATTCCTTTGTAAAAGACACTATTATTTATAAAGAAACAACTTGGAAACAGGACTGGCTTTATAGGTTATGTTAACAATTCTGAAGGTCAAAACATAACCTACATAGCCTGTGGCACTTCTGGTTATTATTATTAAGATCTTGGAAATCTGCATGAGAATACACTTTTTTCAACCTCGTATTTTTCACATCCTGTTAATCCATGTGTTAATACACTGTGTAGTTTTCCAGGTAGTTACATTCTCCATGTTGGCAGAGTGAAAGAGCATTTGCTTTATCTCTTGCTGAAAGTATATGGGTGTTTACTAAAACAGTAACTTATCATTTAAACCAAAAACTTAATGTTTCCAGAATTTCAAAATAGTTTTCTTTCTAACTGGATAATAGATTTGTAACTCAAGGAAGAAATAGTACTTCAGCTGTTCTGAGGAGAAATGTGGCTTTGTCATGTTCAATATTTTTTGTCTTTAGGCTCTGGAATGTTAACATTGTTAGTTTTTTGTTGTTGGGTTGTTAGGGTTGTGTTTTTCATCTAGATTCACACAATATCCATATTTTCTTCTAGAAGGCCCCATCTTGGGAGTTCTGTACAATTCTATTCTCCTAGAAACCGATCATATAATCTGAGCATTTGTGTGTAGGGCTCATCAGGGAGCAGAAGATTAAATCTTTAAATCTGTTCCATAAACAGAAAAGCATCCTTAGTTAAGAATGTTCTGCAATCATACTTAAATTCATGGTAAGTAAATAGGAAGGTGAGACAGAAAAATGCTTAGATCAATTAAAATCTTTATCCTTTGTTAATGTATTCCTTTAAGAGGTAATTTCGAGTGTGGGTTTCAAATTACTTTCCATGAGACATTTCAGTTATTGATAGATGTTATGCCTATTTCTTCTAATCATGGTATTTGTTTCATACAATACAGTAATCCAGAAGTATGTTACCTTAACTGGAAATAGAGATGCTGGAAAATACAGCTCTTTCTTCAACTTCAAGGGACTAACTTTGGAAAACTTGTAACACAGTAAAATCCCCAACAGTAGAAGAAAGTGTGATACCCAGAAGAGAAGATATGCATGCATGTGAACACACAGCTAGGCTACCTTGCATGCTTTCCCACAGTTGTTTGCCTGAGGTCAGCTTCTTTTCTCCAGCCAGAGAAACTTCTTAGGCAGCAGGACCCAAGAAACACTGCTGGAAGACCCTGCTGCTCTCTTTAAATTCCCCCTGATCTGAAGGTTTCCATTCAGTTAATTCTCAGAGTGCACTCTATCTGTTAGAAGCAATAAATCATCTGAATTTTTAGTTTAGAAGGAAGGTGGTGCCACCAGTGCTGTGATCAATCTAGAAAATGTTTATGTGCCAAGAAATTTAAACTAAACTAGAGAAGGCAAATAATAGTAAAGATAGTTCAATGTAATGTAGTTTAATCTGATTTTTCAGAGATACTGCTGGAGTAGCTGTGCTCAAATTATCCATTGAACTGGTTGAGCTGAGGCCTGCGTGCATTGAATATAAGTGACTAAAAGACTTTAATGACACAGGAAAGACATTAAGCCCTATAAAGCATGAAAATGGCTACAATTCATTTTGATTGTTGAATGAAGATTGAGGCTAGATACTATTTTGCCTGAACAGCATTGCCCATTCTTAGTCATAGACTGGTTTTGATATTTTCATAGCAACAAATTTCTTGGCATAAGCATAGAAGTATGAGGCCTTTCTTGCTGCATGTAAAATCCTAGTAAAACATGTTGCATGCCAGTACTGTGTAAAGAAGGAAGATGTATTACTAACATTTCCCCTCCTCTTCACATAATGATTGAAGACACTTACAGATGCTACTAAGCTTTTTTTGCATTCTTCTGGGGAATGTTTGAAATGTAGCTTGTGCAGATCCTTCCTGCTGAGAAATCCTCCTGGTCATGCTGTTTGGGTCATGGAATATCTGGAACAGTACACAAGACAGGTAGAGCTCTATCACATTATCCCGATGGCTCAGCTAGCAATCTCTGGGAGAACTGATCACCATTTTAGCAAACAGTGTAGCAACAGAAAATTTTTGGGAAGACTCTAAATGGGAAAAGGGAGGATCACAGAAAGCAAACCTGTAGCAAAAACTGAATTTCTGCAGAAGGGGGAAAGTCACAAGCGAAAATAAGGGTTTTGGTAAAGCCAAGTGACTAAAGTAGCAAGAGCAAAATTCTCCCATTTACTATTTTAAGAATTCACCCTGAGACATGAAGGAGAAAATACATTCGCAAACAAGTCAGAAACTGTGAAATTAAGAAGTAAAGCAGTATCAGAATTAAGTATTCGAATTCTTAGAAGCAACAGCACCTGTGATGTCCTTAAAATTTGCAGTGAGTTTTCAATATAAGTATGTAGATATTGATGATCATAATATGGTCTGTTATATTCAGTAAATCTCTTCTGGAAACTGTGTGGAAAAAAGCCAGTGCTTATCAATGGTATACTTGATCTTCAGTATCAGCCATGTATGCTATAGCATGCTGAGTGTTCTTTTGCCGACAAATTAGAGGATAGGAAGTGGGAGCTTTTCATGTAACAACAGACTAGATGACACTTTTCCTACTTGCTTTAGACATCTAAGATCTAAATATCTATTTTCTCTATAGTCAGTGTGAATAAGCTGACATGATGTGTGTTAGATGTTTTCTTTTGAGGGAGATGAATTGCTCTGTAAAAGTGCCATGACTGAATCCAGCCTGGGAGAACTCCCTGTTTGCGCTGCACAGTACTTCCATGCGTGGTGTTCTGTGCTTCAACCAGAAGAGGGGTTCCTCTCACAACAAGTCATACTTTCCATGCAGTGATATGAATTATGTTTTATTTCAAGTTGATAATTATTTTCTTAAAGCAAGTGAATTATAAATAACCTTTCATTATCAAAAAAATGAAACTATCTTTGACATAGGGATTGAGCTAAAAAAAAAAGCAAGCAAGCTTTCTTACTGAAAGATGTCTTTCAGTTATTACAGTTCTAATATCTGCATTTTTAACTCAGAAAAATTTGAATTAAGAATGTACCATATAGTCTTTCTTGATATGTGTCAGATTTAAAACCGATAGATATCCCAATTTCTTTTATTCTTTACGGTGCCTTGGATTCTGCCAGAGCATAACAGGGGTTAAAGTAAACAAGAGAACATGAGCTGATGAAAAAAAATGCATGTGCATTATAGAGATTAATTCATGTAATTCTGGGGTAATTGGCGCTAGCTTGGGAGTGGGTATATGGGATTGAGGGGATCCTAATGCCTACAAAAACACAGGCTTAAAAATAAAGAATATTTCAGTTTTAACAAAAGTAAACTTGCAACGTACTATCAGTGTCACATTTTAAAGTGCTAAAGACCTTAGATTTTTTCAGCAGCCCTAGTCTTGTGGGCAGGTCCCAGAGGATTGGGAGTTGGCCAGTGTGACACCTCCCTACAAAAAGGAAGGAAGACCCCAGAAACTACAGGCCTGTCAGCCTGAGCTCAGTGGCAAGGAATGTCATGGAGCAGATGATCCTAAGTGTGTTCACACCGCACATGAAGGAAAACAGGGGGATCAGGCCCAGTCAGCACAGATTCATGAAGGGCAGGTCCTGCTTAAACCAACCTGATCTGCTTCTACAGTAAGGTGATAATCAGCCTCCTGGCTGATGAGGGAAAGGCTGTGGACACTGTCTATTTGGACTTAAGTAAAGCATTTCACACTCTCTCCTAGAGTAGTGGAGAAACTGGCTGCTCACGGCCTGGATAGGTGAGTTCTTCGCTGGCTGGATGGTCGAGTCCGAAGAGTGGTGGTAAATGTCATACTCGGTGACTGGTACCAGTGGTGTCCCTCAGGGCTCAGTGTCAGGACCAGTGCTGTTTAGTATCTTCAGTGATGGTCTGGATGAGGGGATTGAGAGCACCATCAGTAAATTTGAGGACAAGACCAAGTTGGGTGGGAGTGTTGATCTGCTGAAGGGTAGGGAGGCTATGCAGAGGGATCTGGACAGGCTGGGTCAATGGGTTGTGGCCAGGTTCAAGGGGGACCTTAATTACGCTCTACAACTACCTAAAAGGTGGTTGCAGCCAGGTGAGGTTCAGTCTCTTCTCACAAGTAACAAGTCAAGAGGAAACAGCCTCAAACTGCACCAGGGGAGGTTTAGATTGGCTATTAGGAAAAATTTCTTCACTGAGAGGGTGGTCAGGCACTGGAACAGGCTGCCCAGGGAATGGTGGAATCACCGTCCATGGAAGTGTTAAAAAAACATGTAGATGAGGCCCTTAGTGTCATGGTTTAGTGGTGGACTGGGCAGTCCTGGGGTAAAGGTTGGACTTTATGATCTTGAAGACCTTTTCCAACCTAGTTGATTTTGTGATTCTGTGATTTCATATCCAGATTTAAGCAGATGTGCAAAACTTGCTCTATTAAAGATGTAATTGCAGTATATGTGTCACTACTCTAGATTTAGTCAGCAGGATTACATTTATAATGAGAACTTCCCACTCTCACTTAATTTGCCTGCAGAATGTATTTTTATCTTATTACATAGAAATATTCCTATGGAAAACTGCACTGCCAAACTTTCGTCAGAGGTGAGATAAAATCCTCTGAAATCCTGACTTAATTTTATTGAGCAAAAGGTGCTATCCTAAGGCACAGGAAAAAAACTAAATCCCTGATTTTAAACAGGGATTTTTTGATAAAATGGCCTTTGTGCAGTATGTTGAATGACAGGTAAGTGTTCTGTTCTTTGTACTTTTGCTTATACCCATACACCTATGGTATTTTGAATAAATTTAACTCACCTCAGATGATTATTTTAATTTCAGGGTAAATACCACAAACATTTTCAAGTTTGAAAGTGATTTGTAGCATTTTCACATCTTTCAGTCTGTGGTAAATGCCATTTATTTCATAAATTGACAGATGTGTATCTGCAGACTCGCAGTCAACAATTTACATTACCAGTGCTTGAATTAAAGGATTACTAGTGCTTTATATGCATGGAAGTCACTTTCACACACATGCTGGTTCACCTCAATTTACTTCCCAGGGGAGTATGTGCAGTACTCGCATTTAGGAATAGAGTTCTTACTAAGAGTCAGTTAAATGTGTCCTTTTAACTTCTGTGAATGCTTTTGAAATTCCCCCTTTATGTGAACTATGTGAAGACAGCCATATTCATTACAACTCTTTTCTCAGATAGACCTCAAAAATAGCATATTGTGTTGTTTGTTCTGGATTTTATGTGATGTGAAGACTAGTAGAACAAGAGAGAGGAACTGACAAACTGAGAGGAAAAAGCTTTGCAGAAGGTCATATATTAAGCAGTTCATATTAATGAAGTCCTGAAAATGATGTTTTTTTTGGAAGATAACCATAGCGCATATAAGTAAGGACTATTTGTCACTGTCAATTAGATAAATAAGTATTTATAATTTTGTTATTTTGATCCAACTCAACTCCAGCCTTAAAAAAAACCAAAAAGTCTTTTGCAAAATACCATCACAGGCCTAATAGTCTATTTAATAATAAATTGGAGTACTTGACACAAAACAATATTGTAGCATTCAGAGTTGACTTATTTATCTTAGTTGCTTTCATGGCTACTCATTTAATTATTATCTATGCAACCCTATTGCTCTTTCATGTCTATAACATCATTTCAGAATTTACCCATCCTCTATAAAGAAGTAATTTATTTTCTAAAAGAAATTAAAATTTTCTTGGTGTTATGTAGACATCTGCATGGCACAGACCCATGTGAAAGGACAACTGTTCTCTTCAGCTGTTACTTTCTCATGCTGCTGGTACTTCTGACAGCCTTTAAGCATCCGCAGTGGCCTTCAGGTTTTGAAACTCGATAGACAATTTGAAAGCATAGAGAAAAATAGTTATGAAAAACCTTTGCCCCCCTCCTCCCCCCCCCCCCCCAAAATTGTCATAACTTAGAACAATTAACATTGGTCTGTAATCCACTTGTCATGGGTTCAGCAGTAGCAGTCATTTTTCTCCTTCTTGGTAGCTGGTGCAGCGCTGTGTTTTTGATTTTGGGCTTGGGAACAGTGCTGATAACACCAGTGTTTTCAGTTACTGCTTGGTGATGTTTTGGTCTGGCCAAGGACTTTCTGAGTCTCATGCTCTGCCAGGGAGGAGGGGAAGCCGAGAGGCAGCAGAGACAGGACACCTGAGCCAAACTGACCAAAGAGGTTATTCCATACCACATGTCCAGGATGTAAAAATGGAGGGCAGAGACCCGGAAGGGTGGGGGTGCACTGCATGGTCGGGTTGATATCGGGTGGTGAGTAGTTGTATTCTCTTTCTTTGTATTTCTCTTGTATCATTGCTGGTGGTAGCAGTAGTGATTTGTGTTATACCTTAGTTACTGAACTGTTCTTATCTCAACTTGTGGGAGTTGCATTCTTTCGATTCTCCTCCCCATGTTCCCGGGACTGGGGGAAGAAAGAGAGGGAAGTGAGTGAGTGAGAGAGCAAACTGCATGAGTTATTGAGGGGCTTAAACCACGATGCCATTATTTGGATTAATCACTCTAAATTTTGCACTAATAGCTAAAATAAGAATGCAATCGGAAGATGAGTATTCTTTCATATGGGATGGAATTTCAAAAGGCTTTGCGATTTTTTCATTAAGCTGTTATATAATATTAGATTTTATTTATGGTTTGCATCCTTTTTCAGTTTTAGAGTTATCATAATGTACTGATCTCAGGCTTTACATGCTGAAACAGAAGCAGATGTTTGAAATTAAAATTGAGATTAAAATCTAAATGACTGGTCTACGTGGTGTACAGTGCCTTCCTGAATAGAGAGGTTCGGAGTAGCTGATCTTTAAGGTCCCTTCCAACCAATACCATTCTCTGATTCTATGATTTTGTGACTTCAGTTAGTAGATAGATTTGTATTGTGCAACCCAAAGCAAATAAAGATTTAGCTTCCAGTGAAATCCCTCCAGCTGGTGCCTGTAATTCAGTAACCAATTACCAATGTAGACGTCCTTTTTTTTTTTTTTTTTTGCTGGTTTCAGCCATTCTGTTTGCAAACGAGGTCCAATCAATTTTCCAACAAACATTCATAATAAAGGGCTGACCATTATCAGCTTCAGTGGAGTTGAATCAACCTCTAATTACTATTGTAAAAAGTACCGTTTTTAAAAAAAAAAAGAGTCCTGTATATGGTTTTCTTAAATGATCAATAATACTTTGCATAAAAAAAAACCAGATCTGGAAAACAGTGCTAATTTACATCAGCTGCTCTTTTCAATTAATCATTAAAGGCCTTATCTAGGTCATGACAGCAAAAAGGAGAGTAATCTGATTTACAGCCTTCTTTTCCACAGTAAAAACAAAATTATATTGCTATGTGAGGTAGAGGACACAACATACATTCAGCCTGATGTCCATTCATATGGATCCTGCCAATAGTAAATGTGTGCAGCAAACAGGCAGGCAAACAGACATGGAAGTCTGCTCCCCACCCAGTCTTTCACAGTCACTTTATCATCTTCAGGGGTATAGTAGCTGCTCCTTTTCTTGCATATACAGAGTTTGTGGACATTTGATATTCAGAAATGGAAGCTATATTTGCTTATATTCTGTGAAAAACTAGCTCTGTATGTCAGTTTGTGCAGCACTCTCATGTGCTATAATGAAAAAATACCTGCTTAAAATGGGTAATTAAAAAAAATAACTATAAAACTGTATTTCCCTTAAAGGGAGTAGTATTTGTGTCACTAGTTCAGCCTCCTTTCTTGGTTTAGGGAAGAGGTTGTTATTGACAAGATAGATATATCTGTGAAGGTTTGCTGAATGCATTCTCTTACTTTGATGTCTCCCATAACATCCTTGTAGGTAAGCTTAGGAAATGTGGGTTTGATTAATGGACAGTGAGGGGGATTGAAAACTGGCTGAATGGCAGATTTCAGAGGGTTGTGATCAGAAAAGTAGAATGCAGTTGGAGGCCTGTAGTCAGTGGTGTTCCCCAGGGGTCAATACTGGGTCCGGTCTTATTCAATTTGTTCATCAGGGACCTGGATGAAGGGCTAGAATGTACCCTCAGCAAGTTTGCTGATGGAGGAGCGACTGATGCACCTGAAGGAGCTGCTGCCATTCAGCAGGACCTTGGTGAGCTGGAGAATTGGGTGGAGAGAAACCTAGTGAGGTTCAACAAGGGCAAGTGCAGGGTACTGCACCTGGGAGGAAGAACCCCAAGTATCAGTACAGGTTAGGGGCTGACCTACTAGAGAGCAGTTCAGGTGAGAAGGACCTGGGAGTACTGGTAGATGACAAGCTGATTGTGAGCCAGCAGTGTGCCCTTGTGGCCAGGAGGGCCCATAATATCCTGGCTGCATCATGAGGAGTGTGGCCAGCAGGTTGAAGGAGGTGATCCTCCCCCATTACTGACCCTAATGAGGCCACATTTGGAGCAGTGTCCAGTTCTGGACACCTCAGTACAAGGAAGATGACCTACTGGAGAGGGTCCAGTGGAGGCCACAAAGATGATCAGGGGTCTGGAGCATTTCTCTTATGAGGGGAGACTGTGGGAGCTGGGCCTGTTTAGTCTAGAGAACAGATGACTGAGAGATCTCATTAATGTATATATATATCTCCAAGGAGGGTGCCAGACTCTTATCTGCACCATCTCTGGAGAATAGTACCAGACTCTTTTCACTGGTGCCCAGCGACAGGATGAGATGCAGTGGCCACAAACTAAAACCCAAGAAGTTTCACCTCAACATGAGGAAGAACTTCTTTATGTTGAGGGTGGCAGAGTCCTGGAACAGGCTGCCTAAGGAGATTGTGAGGTCCCCCTCTCTGAAGACATTCAAAACCTGCCTGGACATGCTGCTGTGTAACCCACCTTATGTGGCCCTGCCTTGGCAGGTGAGTGGACTGGATGAGCTCCAGAGGTTCCTTACAACCCGCATGATTCTGTGATTTTAAGATCTTTAATTAATGTTGCAAGACTTTTCTGACTCTATGAGAGACTCCAAAAGAAATCTTTATGTAATGCTTCTTTAAGTTCTGTGGATTTGTTAAACAGTGATTAACTTTCTCAAGACAGAACAGGAAGAGGATTGACATGGTTTTGGACAACTTAAGCTGTTCATATATCATCTCACATTCAAGGAAGCGATTGAAACTGAGGTACAAAACAAATACTCTCTACATTTGATTACTTTATAGTACCATAGAAAAATCTTAAAAATTCAGATTTTCTATATAGTGAAAGTATGTGAAACCTAAGAGTTCTCAGTGTCATGCGTTGTCTGGTGTTAGACTACAATGTCGGATGACAAAGAGATTTTCCCTGAGGTGGACAGTCATGAGTGGCAAGGTGTGTAGGACAGCATGAGCGAATACCTAGTCCACTGGGCCCCTCCAGTGCTTTGGAAGTGTCGGAGATGGAAGGCAGCTGTATGGAGTCCCCAGTGACAAGCTGCAGAAACTGCTGGAGGGGAGGGTGAATTATTTTGAACCTGGTGGGCCCATGACACCTCAGGCCACCGGGGCAGAGATGCAACATACAGATGGACTCATGATTGAGGGGTGGACTTAGCAATGGACGCTATTGCCCAGGTTATTCATGAGTGTTAACACTGCACACAGCCTCCTCTGCTCTGAAAGCGTGTTACAAAAGATGGAGCCCGATATCATGGACTGGATGGACTCAGCAGCTTTATAGGGATTGGTCCATGCACTGAGGGATGATCTCTCTCCCTTTGTGTGTGTGTGTGGATGTATACATACACATGTGATGGTATATTGAAAATGTGGGATCTAAGCATGACATGAATGGTATGGAATAAGGGGTGGATACTGTCATGGGTTCAGCACTAGCAGTCATTTTTCTCCTTCTTGGTAGCTGGTGCAGCGCTGTGTTTTTGATTTTGGGCCTGGGAACGGTTCTGATAACACCATGTTTTCATTTATTGCTTAGTAATGTTTTGGTCTGGCCAAGGACTTTCTGAGTCTCATGCTCTGCCAGGGAGGAGGGGAAGCCAGGAGGAAGCAGAGACAGGACACCTGACCCAAACTGACCAAAGAGGTTATTCCATACCACAGCACGTCATGTCCAGGATGTGAAGACAGAGAGGAGAAACCCGGAAGGGTGTGGTAGTGCACTGGGGGGTTCACTGCTGGGGGGTGCACTGGCTGGGTCGGGCTTGGTGAGCAGTTGTATTCTCTTTCTTTGTATTTCTCTTGTATTATTACTGGTGGTAGCAGCAGTGATTTGTGTTATACTTTAGCTACTAAACTTCTTATCTCAACCTGTGGGACTTGCATTCTTTCGATTCTCCTCCCCATGTTCCCGGGACTGGGGGAAGAAAGAGAGGAGAGTGAGTGAGTGAGAGAGAAAACTTCGTGGGTGAGGCGCTTAAACCACAACACTCAGGATCACCTAGAAAGTTTAAACAATGGTTTACTGTCACCATCCTAGTACTAAAGTGTATGATTTTTAATTTCTTAACAGTCTGTATTAGTTGAAACATATGGTTACGTTATCAGAGTGTATATAGACTGGAAGGCAGCATAGGGCTGACCTCTGCTTGTTCTCTTCATTCAGCACTTCAGGTTACTTTTCCTTAGGACTACAGCATAGCACAGCCTTGATTTGGAAATAGACTTACACATTTTGGAGTCAGAATAACAATCAGTTTGAAACAAGCAAACTAACATGAGAGGTATTATCAATCTCCACATCAAAAATCTGATATGCAACCCAACATAGATTGTTGCATCTCACCTTTAAACTGGTCTCATATTTTTCTGTATCAGCAAGAGTTCCTATATTCACCCAAACTGTCTGTTTTATTGGAAAGATAGACAGGATGACAAGATCCATGTGCTTCCTGTTCTCCTTTCAGCCCAGCTGTGTCACTTATGGTCACTGGTAGTTGAGGACTGTATGTGACCCCGAACTGCATTTTCTGTGTGGGTAAAAACAGCAGAACAACTGAAGAGTGAAAGGTAATTTGGTTTGTAGGACTGAGGTGAGAAAAATCAGAAAGAAAAATAGAACTCTTGTCTATGTCATTCTTTTCATTCTTATTATGAATGCAGCCTGTTGGTTGATGAATACAGAAAATAAAACTGTGCAGGTGTGGCTTCTGGTATGATCGTTCTATGCAGTCTGAGGGCACCTTTGTTCCACACTTCATCCAGCTTCTGACATCTCCGATCAGTGATGTATTATCATCTGTCCAATTGAGAAGGTAGATTTGAAAGTAGATCTCTCTTCCATTAACAGGTTATCAAGAAACTGGTCCATTAAAGCCTATTCACTTTGTGAGTGTTCATTTAAAAATTAAGGGCTAAATTGAGACCACCCATTAAAGTGCCTAAATTTGGCTTGTATTACATGCAGGCTTCTGAGTGTGGAGCCTGAAAAAGCAGTGAATCAGAGCAGCCAGAAACCAGGGTCAGACAACCCTGGAGAAAAGCAAGAATAACAGCTCTTCTCTTGTAGACAAAGGAGTTCTGCAGGTTTCTCCACATAGTCTTTTGTCCATGTTCAGATAAAATCAATACATTACCCTAGGAGCAGTGCTCACAGTTTAGAACCTGCCCCTACACAACATCTTTTTGGGGAGTGACCTCATCACCATACAACACAGACAGCCTCTCTTTTTCTTATTCTCTGACCTCATGCATTTTGCGTTACATTCTGCAAAGTTACTCATCTTCAGCTGGAAGGAGTAATTCCAGGTCTGGCAGTAGGAAGACTCACTTGTGCCTTCTGCACTTTCTCAGGAACCAGGGCCAAAAATTTCAAGAATTGGAAATGCCTAAAATTTGGGGGCATCTACTCTCAGGCCAGGAAGGAGTTCTACCACTGTCATGCAAAAATACCTTTTTTTTCCTTATATTAGGCAACTCACCTGAGAAAATCTTTGGTGGTGGGAACTGGGAAATATGGAAGTAATTGGTGGGCACAGCTTAACCACATATTCAGACATGCTCCTGTGTTTCATGCTTCCAGTTGGCTGGCTCAGTATAGCATAGAATCACAGAATGGTTTGGGTTGGAAGTGACCTTAAAGATCATGTAGTTCCAAACACCCTACCATGGGCAGGGATGCCTCACAAAATCTCTCTGAACAGCCATGGGCTTTCTTTACAGTCAAGAGAGGCATGCAGATGGGTTAGGCAATTTGAGTGCTCTGCAGAGGCCCTAGCTCTCCAGACACATAGGTAAGACCTTAAGAGTTATAAAATAGACATTACTTTGATGTCACTATTCATAAAAGAGACACCAGCAGTACACAGCCTAACATAGTCCCAAATATTGTAAGGTCCTTCCTAGCAAAAACCTGCCAAGCAGGAGCTGGAACAAGGAATTTACCAGACTGCTTTTGGGACTGCAAAAGTGGGGAAATGAGAAGAGGCACTAGAGGAGCCAGTAGTTCTTACTGGACAGCTTTCACTTGAAATGTTTAACATTCAAGACCAAGTTATCACTTCTTTAAAATTTCCTAATCAAATCCAAGCCACAGTATGCAGGTGGGTTTGCACAGCTCTATTATTCTTGCTTTCCATTAATAGAATTGGAAAAATTGTTTCAGGTTTGTTGATCAGCTCACAGTTAAGAAGATTCAGCTCCATCTTATGTAGAAGCAGACTTTTATTTTTTACTGGGAATGTGGTCCTTTTAATCCCATTATGATGGTATTCTGAATTAATGAAGCAGCTGTGGCCACATGCATAAATGTTTAGTTGATACTAAAATTAAAAATTATTCCCAAAAATATTTACATTAAAATGCTAGTAGCAAATCGCCAATCTAATTCATTATTCTTTTCCCATACAGCATTTTAAATTAATTTCTGTGACTGATATTTATCTTTAAAAGTGTGAATTAGATATGAAGTTTAACTGATTCTAAGCCAGATAAAAAAAATGACGACAGACAGTAAATTAGAATCATAGAATTATAGAGTAGCTAGAGTTGGAAATGACCTTAAGATCATCTAGCTCCAACCCCCTGCCATGGGCAGGGACACCTCTCACTAAACCACGTCACCCAAGGCTCTGTCCAACCTGGCCTTGATCACTGGAGTGTTCACAACTTCCCTGGGCAGCCCCATTCCAGTGCCTCACCACCCTAACAATAAAGAATTTCTTCCTTATATCCAATCGAAACTTCCCCCATTTAAGTTTTAAATTAAGGTAGTCTTTCTTAAATCATAGGATAATATAAAAATAAAAGGCTTCTTTCCTTAATAATAATGAACAACATAGGACTGGAACTGAGTGAATTTTGCCACTAAAGAACATATTACTATGCTAAAGAAACAGGTAATAACTCCAGAATATATTACAGAAGTGATTACTGGATTGGCAAGTGTTTTAAAATTCTCCTTGTATTAAATAAGCCATATGCTAGTGACTTTAGGAACCACTGAATAACTAGTCTTTAATTGAAGGACTGCAAAGACAACTAGAAATAAAAGCCCAGGAAGAAGTCATTGCCAGAGAAATGAAGGAGAAAATCGGAAAACAGTTTGACATACTCTGTATTCCTGAGCTAAGTATTATCAATGGAATGGAGAAAGGACTGACAAATGATGGGAGACAGATAGTGGGAAAGAAATCAACATTTGTTTGAGAAAGACTTTTTAATACTATCATTGTTTATGTGGTTGTTGTTACTATTAATATTACTGGTTCTGAATCCCACTTCTTACAGAAAAAAAGCAGAACCAGAATTTTGGGTAGGTTTGTTTCTTTTTAATTGGAGTTTGGCAAGTAGAGCATTAGCAATGGCAAATGAGCCCCACCTGCCAACTGCTTTTTCTATTCTCCTTTCTGTTTCTTAAACAAAAAGGGATCTGTATGATCTATTTCAGCTGCAAAAATACTTTTCTTCTCAAGTGGGGCTTTTTTTTTTTATTTTTTTTTTTTTTGGTGAATCTCAAACTCTTTGACTTCTCAGATATAAATAAAGGCTGTTTGAACATAGTCATTCCCCCTTCAATCTTCAGCATTGAAAGCTTGTCACATAAAGGTGGCAGGCAGAGAAGTTTTAGTCCTAAAGCAATTTGTTCTTTAGAAGTCACAGGTAAGCAGTATGATGTAGTACAGTGGTAAGCCATAGTGGGAGAAGACATGAGGAAGACAAAGGATTCCTGTAGCCTAAGTACACATTCCAAAAAAGAAAGGCACAATTCTGTTCTACAAATGCTATTGTCTAAACATGGCCACTGGAACGCAAGAGTTGATGCTTCAAGGATTAAACGTTCCTTCAACAAGTAATATGTGTTCCTGGTTGTCGTTCGAGCCCCACGCTGGGCGCCAAAAAGAATTGTCGGAACTCTCAAACGAGGCTGCTGTACTTGTCCCTGGGGCTGGTGTAGCTGCTGTGCTTGCGGCTCTCTCACCACCAGCTGCTCTTTGTCCGAGTCCAGATCTTCCTCCTCTGCCTTGCTGGAAAGTGCTGCGCGGTCTCCTGCATCCACCTGGGGCTCGGGCTCGCGGGGCTCTGCGGGCGGCCGCTGGGAAATGCTCTCGGTCGCTGCGGGGCTGGGCTCAGCCGCCGCCTGCCCCCCCCCCCCCCCCCCCCCCGCTCGGTAGCTGCAGGGCTCGGCTCGGCTCGGCTCGGGGCTCGGCTTCTCTGCCGTCTCCTCCGGCCGGTCGGTAGCCGACTCCTCCCGCGGCTCGGCAGTCGCCGGGCTGAGCTCGGCGGGGGGGCTCAGCTCCTCTGCCGCCCCGTTCCCGGCCTCTTGATCGCTCGGGCCCTTCTCCCGGACCGTTTCTGCCGCCGGCGGCTCCCGGGGCCGCCCCGCCTCGGCTTCCCCTCCTCCCTTCTGGAGCTCGCCCGTGTTACAAGCCATTTCAATAGAGTACAATGTAACAAGAACCTTAACCCAAAACCCAGATGTGAAAAACGTTAAGATAAGAAATACCGGCTGTAAGTAAAGTACCATACGCTGAACCTGTGAGAACCAGAGCAACAACTTTGAGAGCCAATAAATCAGCATTGTGACGAGTGGCTATTAATCCTGCCATTATCTCAACCCTTCGTGCCCCACGTTGGGCACCAAAAAGAACTGTCGTGTTTTAAGCCCCCCACCCATGCAGTTTTACTCACTCACTCACTCCCCCCTTTTTCTTCCCCCAGTCCCGGGAACATGGGGAGGAGAATCAAAAGAATTCAACTTCCACAAGGTTGAGATAAGAACAGTTTAGTAACTAAAGTATAACACAAATCACTACTGCTACCACCAGTAATAACACAAGAGAAATACAAAGAAAGAGAATACAACTGCTCACCAAGCCTGACCCAGCCAGTGCACCCCCCAGCAGCGAACCCCCCACTGCACCAAAAAAACTGACCATGCTGTGCACCCCTAGTCCACCACCACACCCTCCCAGATCTCTGCTCTCCATCCTCCCATCCTGGGCATGATGTGCTGTGGTATGGAATAACCTCTTTGGTCAGTTTGGGTCAGGTGTCCTGTCTTTGCTTCCTCCCGGCTTCCCCCCCGCCCCCAGCATAGCATGAGACTCAGAAAGTCCTTGGCCAGACCAAAACATTACCAAGCAGTAACTGAAAACACTGGTGTTATGAGTGCTGTTACCAGGCCCAAAATGAAAACCACAGCGCTGCATCAGCTACCAAGAAGGAGAAAAAATGTCTGCTACTGCTGAACCCATGACACTGGTAAAACCTGGTGTGCTGAAATACTTGCCAATTCTACTTTGAAATCTCTTTGCTCCAAAGATGTTGCTAGTCTTGTCTATAACGTGCAGGCTATAAATACAGCACAGATTTTCAAAGAATTTCTTTGAAGATTGGTTGTTAAAATAAATAGGTATTTCTACTTCATAGTATACATAGGTTTACTAATAGACACTGATTTTTGAAAATTTTATGTTATGATGTGAGAGGACAGTACTATAGGCATTCTTTCCAAGCACAGCTCAGTCCTGCAGATCCAGATTATAAAACATCTACTAGAGCCACATTTCTTTTTGCAATATAAAAAATGTTGACACCAGTATTCTAAAGAATAAAATTCCATAGAATAAAATCAAAATATAGTAGAAGTTTTTGCATTAGCTTATAGCTTTTTGATTAAAAATTAACAATTCCATCCAGCCAAAAAGTTAAAATACATCATAAAAATTTCCACTTTTGTCCTAAGAAGATGTTGGATTATACCTTCCAAAGGCAGTATTTCAAGATGTTGACTGCTACCGCAATGTTCTGGAAACACTTCTGTTTTAAAGAGGGAAATAAAAAGTGATCATGCAAAAGGACATGAATCCCAGTTTAAAGCAAACTTCAGTGATTATGTCAGAAAAAGTGTTCCTAAAATTAGATTGATGTAATTTCCTTTGGAATCATCGATGGTATGAAACAGGTATGAGTTAAATCATCATTTAAAAGTATACAAGCCTACCATATAAACTCTGTAATGCCTACTAGATAATCAACTGACAGAAACATGTGCAGTATCTGTATTTAATCTTTATACTCCTCAGGAGGTTTTTGTTTGTTTGTTTGTTTGTTTCCTGAAAAACGACAGATTTCATGTCTACACTTCCTGTATTTTTTAACAAAATGATAAATTCATGGAATTCCTGAAGCCCATGATTCCTTTCTTTCATCTCACTATTCCCTGCATTATCCTATATCAAGTTGTCTTTGCAGACATAGGGTGAAATAATTAAGGAACCCAACAGTCTGAAAAATAACCTGTATTATTATTCCTTTTATTTTTTTTCAATCCATAAGTTTTCCACTTGATTCACTGCACAGCTATTTAAATACTTGTCTGGAAACAAATGAATGGGCTGCTGCAAGGATAGAAATAAGCAGCAAATGGTGGGATACCTTGGGAATTTGAAATTACCTTAAGCAGCACAACCAGAAGAGTAATGCTGAGTTTATACAGGCTTCTGAAGATACGGAAGTGTTAAATGTTGCCTAAGGCCATTAGCTTCCATTAAAACCCTTAGCAGGCATATGGCACACTGCACTCAAGAACTGGCAAGTTTCAACAAAAATAAACCTGTTATTTAACTGGCAGAAAGATGGCTCAGGTTACAGCTGAACACCTCCATATGATAAAGTAATTTAATCTCATATAAAAGGTTACACAGATTAAGAGATCTGTCAGTAGCCACTCTTGTAAAATAAATTATGGAACTGGGAAGAAATATATGAACTCATGAGCTTGCCTTTCATCATGCTGACATCATCTAATCCCCACAAAGTGGCAATCAAAATTACTGAAAATGAAGCTATAGACTGAAATATGGAAGTAGGGTTCATCCAGCAAAACTAGTTTTATTGGAATTTCAGTTAAACAGATACATGGAGCTTAGGTTTTAAAGTCTTTCAAACATACTAAAAAAATCAAAATTACACAAAATATCACATAGATGCCATTTCCCTCATCTACCTAACACTTAAAATGCAAAAGCACACATTCAGCTTTCATGCCTCCAGAATGTCTTTTTACTTTTTTTTAATCTCTTCATCCCAGGTGGATTTCTTTCTGAAACAACAGTGATTCATTTTAAAGATTTAGCTGCCATTTTTCTTATGCATGTGAAACAGTCTTACACAACAAAGTGCAGATCGCTATTCAGATGTAACATTCAGACATGAAACTCAGATGCACAGCACAGCAAGTTCATGTCTCTGAGAAAAGAAAACAAAACAAAACAATCCCCCATCAATTCTAACACAGATCGTAGCTGAGAAGACATAATTACTAGACAGAAAAGGCCCAAAGATCTAACTGTACAGACTCTACTGGACAGTGAGTATAAGCAAAGTATGTTAAAAACTGACATAAACAATGATGTTGTTGTCCAAAATACTTTATGTGGGGAGAAGTTTGCTGAGGCAGTTTCGTCTTCCTTTAGCTGAGATGAGTGTATGTCATAAGTATCCACAGCTTGTTACAAAGGAACGTAGTGAAGATTAACAGTGCTTATTATCTGCATTTCAAAATGTAATAAACATGATCAGTTGTTAATACATTCAAAATCAGTAACTCAACATTATCATGCAAATTATTTTTCACTTTAGGCATATAATGTTTTAGAATTGTTTTGGGAAATTTTCTGTCTTGTAGGAGAAAGGTACAAGATTCAGAGTGATGTTTCCCACAAGACAAAACAGTCAAAGGACTTGAAAAATATTTTCATGGGTTGCTGGTTGTAGGCTAAGTTGTTTGGGTCTGTTGTCTAAGTCTGGTCACAGAGGAAAGCTTAGGCAATTTAGCCAAAACAGCAGGATGCTGAGCATGGAGCTCACCACACATGGGGCTCAGTGGGAGTTCTGCATCTTCAGCAGGACTTCATGATTCTGAAACTGTGCTGCCACAATTGCATGACAGAGGTTGCTTATGGCCATCAGCACTAAAGCCTTTGGCTGCAACATAAGTCACCTTAGAAGATGGTTGTACAGACAACCATCAGTTGCACATCAGTTGCACAACCGTCAGTGTTGCACTGAGACTAAAACCTGGAATTAGTTCTAAACTTTCTTGTATGATCACACACACATTTGTGGCTTCCTCTCTTGTGCTACCTACCTCACTGTGAAGACAAATCCATTAACATCTGTAAGATACTCTTGACACTGATGATTAGCCATTTAAAAATCCAGTTGCGGAGAGTGACATGGGGAGTATCTCTACATAGCGTGCTCATAATAGTCTGGACTGGTGTGAGGAAAGCAGGAAGACTGAAAATGTCTTGAAATAGTCTGCTAGGTATATTACAAATTTAATATCTTTTTCTACATTTGTTCAGCCTGTTGCAGAGGGTGGAAAAGGCATCTGTTATAACAGCGAATCTTGCTAAAAACTGAATGTACTTTCTTATTTTCCTTCAGTTTATACCCTTAAAACAAAGAAAGTCCCTATTGTGCTCTCTTATTCTTATGACTATTTTTTGTTTATTCAGTTTTAATTCTACTCCTTTTATGACTCAACTTATGATCTGTCCTGCTTTCTCCTACTTAAATGTTTTCATGTCTTTCTTTAAATGCAGTCTTGCAATGTGTGATCATACCTTTACGATCTATTAACTGTTATTTGTATTCTTATGAAGGACAGTAGTCCTTCAAATCCTTCTTACAAAACAACAGCAGCAGCAGAAAAAAAAAATAATTGCAGATGCAAAAGCTTAGAGATTAGAGTACTCCTAGATCTACATGGAAAAACTTGACAAAATAGATTACGTATAAACATTTATAAAAGCAGGACTGGACCCAAGCACTTTTACACCTTTACTTATAATACTGAATTCAGTTATGTTTCAATGCCTCTTAATCCATTAAATAGCAACAGTTCTTAAATCAACTTTTACCACTCCAGGCTTTTTTAATTCCTTCATAACTGTTGTTTATCAAGGAATATTTTTATCTGTTGGGTAACAGACTCAGAACATTCTCAGGTTTTGCCTTGTGTGCAGTGCTTTAATTTAACCATTCCGAAGTACAAAATTATTAGTATTAAATGCCTTATAAATTTTATTCTAAGAAAAATAATTAATTTGTGAACATTAGCTCAAATATTCCTCATGACAAATCCCAGTATTGCTGTATTCCAGCAAATTTCCATTTCATTGTTAGTTACTGATTATCTCATCATCTGGGAATGCTATTTGAGAGCTAGTATTAATATTTCAGTATAGGGAAGGAGCATCCCCAGCACGTTCTAAGGCAGCTTTGCAAATGAGGAGGACTGCAAGACTTGTATCTATACCTAAGCTCACTGTATTTAGTTACCAGGTACCAACAAAAATGTAGGAGAAAAATGTGCCTTTCATCCACCCGAGTAAAGAGTATTAGCAAAGTCCCAGGCTAAAGCTCACAGTCCCACAGCTCATGTCATGATCACATGCCTGGCTGCAGTGCCAACATACAATCCTAGAATCATAGAATCATAGAATAGTTAGGATTGGAAAGGACCTTAAGATCATCTAGTTCCAACACCCCTGCCATCAGCAGGGACACCTCACACTAAACCATGCCACCCAAGGCTCTGTTCAACCTGGCCTTGAACACCGCCAGCAATGGAGCATTCACAGGTTCCCTGGCAACCCATTCCAGTGCCTCACCACCCTTACAGTAAAGAACTTCCTCCTTACATCCAACCTAAACTTCCCCTGTTGAAGTTTGAACCTGTTACCCGTTCTCCTATCACTACAGTCCATAATGAAGAGTCATTCCCCAGCATTCCTATAGGCCCCCTTGAGATACTGGAAGACTGCTATGAGGTCTCCACACAGCCTTCTCTTCTGCAGGCTGAAACTTTCTCAGCCGTTCTTCATACGGGAGGTGTTCCAGCCCCTGATCATCCTCATGGCCCTCCTCTGCACTTGTTCCAACACTTCCATGTCCTTTATATGTTGAGGACACCAGAGCTGCACACAATACTCCAAGTGAGGTCTGAGGAGAGCAGAGTAGAGGGGCAGGATCACCTCCTTCGACCTGCTGGTCACACTTCTTTTGATACAGCCCGAGGATATGGTTGGCTTTCTTGGCTGCAAGTGCACACTGCCAGCTCATGTTCATTTTCTCATCCACCAACACCCCCAAGTCCTTCTCTGCAGGGCTGCTCTGAATCTCTTTCCTGCCCAACCTGTAGCTGTGCCTGGGATTGCTCTGACCCAGGTGGAGGACCTTGCACTTGTCATGCTTAAACTTCATCAGGTTGGCATCAGCCTACCTTACAAGTGTGTCAAGGTCCCTCTGGATGGCATTCATTCCCTCCAGTGTATCAACTGAACCACATAGCTTGGTGTCATCGGCAAACTTGCTGAGGGCACAGTCAATCCCACTGTCCATGTCACCGACAAAAATGTTGAACAAGACTGGTCCCAGCACCAATCCCTGAGGGACACCACTTGTTACTGGTCTCCAGTTGGACATTGAGCCATTGAGCACTACTCTTTGTGTGCAGCCATCCAGCCAGTTCTTTATCCACCGAGTGGTCCACCTATCAAATTGATGTCTCTCCAACTTAGAGACAAGGATGTCTTGTGGGGCAGTGTTGAACGCTTTACATCACTTTGCACAAGGCCAGGTAGATGACATCCACATAGCTTTAAACAAAACATATTGCATATGTAAAGTCCAAACTAGACACTTTCCTCTTACACAAGGTTGCTTCTAGCAGTTCTCAAACTTGGCTATGTGGTGCATTGCTAGAGGATGGATTGTTACCAAATGGCAGTCAGGCTCATTATAGAAGGCTTTAGTCAATGTAATTGGCGTAATAAACTGAATCCTTCCTATGAACTCTTTCATAGAAAAGATAGCTACCCACATCCAGTCAGTCATTTAACATGTGAAGTTGTTTAGCAGAGGAAAAGGATTCAGGAGATGGTGTTCTTAAATTTGTTCTTTCTATGCAGACTGTTCTGTTAGCTGAGGCTGGAAACAGAAATTGTTCTTTAGAGGGCGGTGGGCGGACGTTCTGCTTATTGTGTTTCTTTGTGAAAGCTTTCTCCATGAAGAGAATGTTCTTCAATATACTTTCATGGCCACTATGTCTATATGTGGCAACATTTTAAGAATGCAGTTTCCACTTGCCATTACAGAAACTCCTGCAATGCAAAAGAATGGCTTCAGTATTACTAATAATTTTAAAATGTATAGCTGAGAATAAATGTCAGGCTGTCCTATCAAGTAGAAATATTAGCACAGCAGACTGCAGTCCCTCACAACAGTAAATCGGAGTGGAATTTTTCAGGTACTCCTCAAGTGAAGAGCGTGGATCAGTGGTTGTTATTGTGCACGGGTCTGATAGTTTGATGTATCAAAAACAGCCATCTAAAAAATTTAGACTTGAGGAAATTCATATACTCTAGCTACTAATCCTTAGGAAAAAAAAATAAATCTGGCTTTTAAACTTTAAAATTGCTTGAATTCCTTGTCTTAATATATTGATATCACATCCTGGCACAGTGCATATAGTAACGTTGTCCGTGTAGGTATCTGCCAGATCAGTAATGTTCTAATAACTTCAGATTAGATTCAGAAAAGCATTAGAAGTCTATTTTTTAAAAATACACTAAGAAGAAGGGCAAATTTTATAATCTTTTCTGATGGTCTCAGAATCCCTTTCTAAATATCACAGTCATTGGGTTTTTATTTACTCTTGCAAGTGCAGAGACAAAGCACTTTTTATGGTGCAGAAATTCTTTTCTGGCAGGCTTTGCTGTTTTGTTGATCATCTTAACTGGAACCTAATCCTAGACAAATATAATTCTTACTCCTTTTTAAAAAGTTAAATCAAAATTGGGTTTTTAATAAGTTTAGACTCAGAGATCTCACAATAACTTTTGAATTTCATTCTAAATCTGTACATAAAGAGCAAAATACTATTTTCCTGGTGCCAAATTTGAGTTTATTGTAGACTGTAGTGATGAAGTGCTAGCATAAAGCTCACCATTCAAAGCTGTCAGTTCTACTGGATCTTAAAACTATTGCATTCAATATAAGCATATTTCAGGCAAAATTGCTTTCAAAGATTCTGTAACTAGAAAATAGGCATGAAGCTTAATCATTTTTTAAAAATGTATTTTAATTAGTAGAAAGGTGGGTTCCATTTCAGTCATCTCAGTCATCTCAGTTGCCTTCTTGGTTAGACTGTCCAGTCTTGGGACTGGATAAGACTGTCCAACCTTAGTGAGTAGGATTGATTAAACCTTTTCAGGTCTGGCATAGACTTAGTTCCTCAGTTTTGCTACCACTGGATTTTCACCTCACTATTCAGGTGGCATGAATGACAGAAGTCCTGCTGCAACATGCCACTTGCTGTTGTAGCAGTTATTTGCACTGACAAATCCGATGCTGTTTTCACACCTTTATTGCTGCACCTGGAATATGGACGACAACAGGCCAATTTTAACAAAATACAGAATTTAGTCCTGGCTTTATGGAGCTGTCTGTGAACAGATGAAGCCTGGTTGCTGCAAACCATTTATAACAGTCCTTTTCAGTCATTTTTCAGCAAAGGCCAACTGTGGCTTAATCCTGTTGGTGTGGCAAGACATATTCATAACATGTCTGATCTCCTGAAGGAGAATCACCTATTTTGAAAAATGTAGATATGGGACAGAGTCTCCACTCTATTTTTAACTTTTCTTCCATTGTTGCAAAAGACAGCTGTCACCATGACCAGGAATATGATTTTCAGATTAAGAAAATGTGACTAGACTTCCATTCACTTCTCTTATAGATCAGCCTGTTTGAGGCCTATTGGCTTCTGCAGAAATTACTCATTCATGTAATTGAAAAAAAAAATATCTGAAATGAGCGATGCTCTTCGCAAGTAGGAAAGGAACAGTAGAGTCTTCATACATTTTTTCTGTTCCGTTATCTGTGCATAAGCATCCATTGGAAGAAAAGCTTTTCAGATCATAAGTAACTGTATTGGTGTAGTATAGGTTTTATAATGTAACAGCAGACAAACCTCATGAATGGCAGCTGGGTCTGCAGGTTTTCAGTCTGTTATCCTTCGCCTCTGCAAACCTGTCAACGTACTGCTTCCCACTTTGTGGGCCAAATTCATACACAGGGCCAACAGCTGTAAATCTGAAAAGTAACAGAGTTTCAACAGTTTTTTTCTACTGCTAAACGTGGTCTGGCAGTCGCTTCTTGGGGGGTTGGGGAGGGGAAGGCCGAGTCTTACTGCTTTATGTTGTGCCACAGTAACACTGTATAGGTGTGCAAACACTATGTAAGCATGTATCTGTAAAACAGGAAACAATCTGGGGATTGATACTGCCACATAGAAAAAACCCAGCATAAATGATGCTAATGATTTCATTCAAAAAGGGAATTTTGCTTTAGAGACAAGGGCATAAACTGTGATAATTTTGTAAAAGTTAATATGTTGGATTTTGTAGATTTGGTGTGTGTATACATAGAATAGCTCAGATGTGTGTATGTATATATAGATACAGATAATGCATGGATATATAGTAGGGATGCAGAAAGGAGAAGGCGGCTTATGAGGACACACATTTTGGGCCATTTGCAGTGTCAGTTGATGAGGATAACCAGCAACCGTCACTGATGAGGTGCAGACCAGACTCACGGGCTACACCAAATACACTCAAATACAGGGATGCTGCAGATTTCAGTATAAATGCAGTTAACCTGTCATCACCAAACCAGCCTGACAAACTAACTGCTATCCCTCTCCGCAACTGTCTTCCCACCAGCTCAGGCTTGGAATGGATTTAAGCTCCTAAAATATCAGAAAATATATTTTGTCTTCTACAACAGTCTGCAGTTTAACGTCATATCCTGCCTGTGCACCCAGGGCCTCAACCTCCTCATTGCCATGTGTACTTTAAATGTTAGGTCTTTCCACGAGGCTTTCACAGCTCAACACTCAGTGTCAGATTTCCGAGTGAAACATTCCAGTCGGAATGCCATTTCTCAGAACTCACCACCTGTGGTGCAGAAAGAAACCGTGAGGCACCAAGTCTTGTTCTCCCACCTACTGCTGTGATTATGTGTTAACGCCGGGGAGAACGAAACTGCTGAGAGTAACGCTAGATAGGCATGAGATAGGCACCGACCCCTCAGGGTTAATGATATATACTTGCCGCTTCAGCTGGAAGCCGCATATTATAAAACCTTCCGTGTCTTTAGGAAAACAGCCCTCTCCCGTCTCCGAGCCGAGTTCATCGTGTTACCCCCACCTTCCAGACGGGTTCCTGTCCTCAGCCTCCTGGCTCTCCCTGGCGAGGCTCCGTTGGGGGCGGAGTGCGGAAGCCAACGGTAGCGCCCAGCGGGGCCGTGGTCACCCGGCTCGCCTCGGTCTGCCGTGGTGTGCATGAGTGAAACGCGGGGTGTTCCGCCGGACCGCAGCGCTGCGGGCTGGGCAGGGCTGCTTCCGGGCCGGGACGCAGGATGGAGAGAAGCCGGGACGTGGCGCCTGCCGCCGGCCGGGGGCCAGGGGAAGACCGTGCACGGCGCAAAAAAACCCCTTCCCAGCGCCCGCGCCGAGCGCTCCCCAGGTCTGCTACCTGCTCCACTCCGGATCTTGGCGGCGGCCAGGCCGGCAGCGCGAGCGGCCTTCGCAGGCTGCGCTGCTGTGGCAGGAGGTGTGATAAGCCAGCCATTGACGTCAGCGAGCCGGCAGCGCCGCTGGGGGGAACGGCGGAGGGAGACGTAGGGGGGCTGCCGGGCCAGACCCGCCGGCTGCGCGGCAGCTGCCGGGTTGAGGGGGCTCGGGCAAGGCCGCCTCTGCGGAGGAGCAGAAGTGCCGCCGTGCCGCGGGTCAGCTGCTGCTCCGAGCGGCGGCGTTCAAAGTGAAACACGCATCCCTCGCCTCAGCGGGCGGAACCGTTCCGCCTTAGTGCAGCGCTGCCGCGCCGGGCCACCCGGCGAACTGCACTCAATGCGCGGTGTGTGGCCCGGTAGCTTGCCATAGCTAGGGTGGGCAGTTGCGCCGAGTCGAACGGGACGGTGAAACCACGCTTAACAGGGCAGTTAAACCGCGCGCAATGCAAAACGCGTGTGGAAAGCAGGTCTTCAGGGAAAAAAAAAAAAAGAAAAAAGATTAGTAACAGTGTTACCTGTACGGTCCGCTGCGTTTTGCAGCCGTGTTGTACCGCGGAGAACGATATGGTCGTGTTGGTGGACTGGTTTTCCGTGGCTACTTAGATCCCTAACGGATAGAGTAGTTTTAGACGGTCCTGTGAAGTTGTGTTCCTGGTAGAAAAGAGAAGGATGCCTGTCAGCTGGAGTCGCCTTAAAAATTCTCTGTGATTGTCAAGGTAGATTGATGCCCTCTCACATAAAGTAGAAGTAATATTGTATTTACTCTGAATCTTCCCTAACACATTTGTATTCCCATAAAGTTGTCAGGGTCATCAATTGTTTCTGTTTAAGTGTCAAATCAAAATCAGATGTGGTTTGCTATCTGCAAACAAATCTCAACATCTCTGACATAACTTCAACCAATTTATAGCTGTTCAATTTAATCTTATGTATGGCTTTTATCCCTTTATTGATGTTGGGTAATTGTAGTGCCCTCCCCAATACATGCTTAAAGTAGACTTCAAGTGAGATAGCATCTTTAGGCTGGCACATTTCTCTGGTTTAGGCTGAGATTATGTACTGCACTGTATAAAGGTGTATAGGCTGTTCTACATTTCTAAAGATTTCGTGAGTCTGTGCAGTGAGTGCGAATTCTGTCCTTCAGTTCCACCAGAGAAATATTAATTAGGGGGTTATACAGCAATAGGTTCAGGAAAAAGGAAAATTTATCCTCCTAAGCCTCAGGGACAGCAATCTGATTAGAAAATCTTCTAAGTAATATGCTTCTCTCTGTTGACATTGGATGTGTCACTATGACCTCTGAAAATCCACATAGTACTGATATGAGAGGTTCCACTTTCAGAAAGGAAAGTGGACGCATTATGAGATAGTCTATAAAACATGGCTAGAAGAAATTGTCTGTGCCTGTGTAACTGTGGCAATCTATAACTGGATTATAAATGAATGCTACTCAAGAGGACTAAACTTCCACAGCCTTATGGATGTGGGGGTGAGTTCACTTAATTAACTGATTTCTCAGAAAACAGTGGTTGCCCTGAAATCAGAATGTAACCGTGTTTGCTAAGGACATATAACCCATTGTAAAACACTCTTGAGCTTGTTTATTTCCTGTTTTCCTGATTCCTTGTATAGCTTTTTACATCTTAACCCTATACATCATGTATCTGATACTTCATGAATATCATACTGTTTGCTCAGTAAAAATAAATAAATAAATAAATAAATAAAAAGTACAGGTATTTCTCCAAAAATATTTGCCTTAAACCCTCTAACAGTGAATTTCCTTCACACAGATATTTTGATCCATGAAATAACTCAGCTACAAGCAGCATTACCCATATTCCTTTATTTGGTGCATAATCTTATTTTATTTACATTTGCAATGTACATCAATTGTTACAGTAGTTTTCCTATAATTGTGCTGTTCTTGAAATAAATCTAGAGTGATTCTGCCTCGGTTTGTGATATTTACTATGGGCTGTTTGTGCATTATTGAATTAGATAGCAAACCATTAATTCATTATTGGCTTTTATGTTTCATATTTCTGATTTATTTTCTCAAAACATCACAATGCAGCTATATATTTTGTGACTATCATAAAGGTATAACAGCTACCGGGAATGGGAGTGGTTGTATTTACATCACTTCATGTAATAAAATGCACCCCAGTGATAAAGTTGCAGATTAAATGTACATTATTAATACATAAGGTAGTACGTATAGTGCAGCCTAATCAATTTAACCAGGAAATATATACTGTAATAAAGGCATGAGTCACAGAAGCAGAGGCCTGACTGTGTTTCACAGGACTAGTCAGCCAACATTGATCAAGTATACAGAAGATTATTTCTTTCACATGGCTTTTGGTGGTTTGCTGGCCCCAACCTGAGCTATTGCATGAAGCAGTGGCCATTCTGGGCAGCACATGCAGCAGAGTCACCTTCAGGGAAGTTTGCAGAGCAGCCTTCTTGCAACTAGTGACTCTTGCAAGTATCTTGGATTTTTTTTTGTGATGCAACAACTCTGTTATCAATGTTGTTTTGAAAAACAGAAGCACAATGCTGTTGTGAGGTCTTTCAGAATCAGACTCTTAGAAGAACACCCAGTTTTTCTTAAAGGATTAACATTTATAGTGAATGGTCTACATACTATTTTTAAAATACCCTGTAAAAAAACATTCTTGGCATAGAAAATTTTGGCAAATACTGGGCACCTACATGATTTCAGAGCATTGTTTCCTCCACCAATTCTTTCTTGTACAGTTTCTTAAATCTTAAACATCCTTGACACTTATTAAAGTGTCCTAGAAGATCTGTTTTTATATCTGGATATTGAATATTTATTCTCTGTTGCGCAATTATAAATACAAAGCCAGATGCAATGAGGTCAGGTTGACCTTCTGTATAAACATATCAAAATACCAAAGATGTTAGGCTGTCGTATTTTTCTCATCTGACTAAAGTCCGCAGGGTCAGCATTCACTGATACTGGCTAAAGCCTGAAATGCAGTAAATATTTAGTATCAGAAGAGTTTACAAGTTGCATCTTATGATACACTTTGTAAAATGTGATTATTCAGTGTTTCTGAAAGTGATTGTGCCTACATTGATATTTCATCATTACCAAACTTGAGGAAAATGTCAACATTTCATTGTCATTCCATTATCAGTACCTTCAAGGAGCCTGCAAGCCAAGGCTAGGACTTAAACTGATAATCTATAATTGATGTTCTATGTCTCAAAGATGTTTTTGTTTATAATGTAAAGGCAGAAGGCTAGAGATGGATAGATTTTGAAGAATGTGCTGATGGATTATGAGGGTGGACAAAATAATAGCAGCACTGTTTTGCATGAGAAACAATGGACTCAAAACAGCAACAGTCTCATTCTCGGCAAGGTTTTGGATGCATCATGGCAATGGAGAATGAATTTAGGGGCATGATTTCAATTAAAATGATGAGCAGCTTTGCTAACTTATAGACAAGAGACAGCATGTGTGAAAAAAAGTTAGGAAAACTGAAGATTTGTCAGTTCAAAGGCATAGTGACCTGATCAGTGAGGGAAATTAATGTCTCAGGGCTGAATGAGGAATGAGATCAGGAGGAGGCAGCTTGTAAAGTACTTAAAACGTAATGTCAATAGCTTATTTTTGACACACTGGAAAAGAAATAGCCAGAAGAGAAGTGTCATGAATAACATGAACATACAGAAACTGAACAAGTTGCAGAATTTAGAACTATATCCATATTTTCCCAGAGTTTTACATTTATTATGTTATGAATTGTCTTGATGGAAGTCATCATCTGGGTCACTTCAGCTACCAGGTCCTGCTGCCATGCAGCACCTGCTGAATATCTTCTTTCTCAAGCTCTGAAATTGTTTCTTAGCAGCATCTAATAAGAATGTTTCTTTGTACCTTAAGGATGCTCTTCTTACATTACTGCAATTGGATTGATTTTTACAGCTCTCCTACTGAGACAAGGAAGGCAAAGTAGGGAAGTTGTATGCTGTAGATGTTCTTGGAACAGATTAACACATGTTCATTGCAGGAACTATTTCTTTTCCAGATATGCCTGCGCAAGCCTGAACTATTAGATTCTGTAAATCAATGCTAACCACATAAGAAGCAAAAGCAGTAGGTTTTAAAGCCTGAAGTGAGTTACACTTAATCGATATAAACAATAATATGTGGGGTCTTTTTGGCAATATTTTGAGGGAAATTAGAAATCCCATGCCCCATTGTTAGCCAGCTGTACAATTTAAGGTTCTTTGGTGACTTTTTTAAAGTTTAGCAATGAACAGGGCTGTGCTGTCATTAAGTGGCTCTCACCCTGAATTTAAGAAAACTGCAAGAATAAAACCTCCATGTCTGTTTTTTATTTGTCACTTCTGATAGCAGTACAACACTAGATTTATCAAGTAAATTGTTCTGCTTTTTACATTATTTCCAGCAAAAATGAAATTGCAAAATAGGTTATGAAGTATGAAATAAAAGTGTAGTATACAGGTTTAGTAAGTATTTTCAGTAAGATAATTGAATAGCTCAGAAAATGTTCAAAAATGAAAAATTGTTAGGCATCTACTAGGGTTGTTATAATTTTTAAAGGTCATGTTTCTGTTCAACTTGGTAATAAAATAATAATGCATTCTTTTTTTTCTAGGTACTTCAACTGAACATTAAAAATGCAACTGAAAGAAAACATAAAATCAGTAATAGCTCTTTGTTCCATTAATATTATATGTGTAGGACTATGTTAACTGTAACAAAAATGTCTCTTTGTGTTGGTGAGTTCCAATTGACAAAGCAGAAAAAAGAGAAATATTTGAAACTACTGCTGCTTAAAAAATAATAGCTTTTAAAAAATTAACAAGCATCCTGCCCTGTTTACTGCTTTTATTTTTTTTTGTCTGGTTTGGTTGATTGATATGTTGGGGGGTTTGGGGTTTTTTTTGTTTGTTTGGTTTGCTTGATTTGTTGGTTTTGGTATTATTTTTTTTTTATTATTTCTGTGGGGAAAGCACAGTCCTTTCTTGTGGACACTGGACATACATACTTCACTCCACTGCCTGCATCTCGTTTTCTTCAGGCCTGACATCAGACTGCTAGATGACATCAGTGCAAACCGCTTATTTAAATTTTATTGCTGTTGCTTTACATTTGTTTACATTTGAACCTGGCACTCTCTTTGAAGTCTATTGGCATTACATATATCTTCTTTCTTACCCTTTCAACTTAACAGAGGATGTTGGCTGACTTGTTCTTTATCTCATTAGTGTTGTAATAGTTGTTGTGGGATTTTTAATTTTTATTATATTACAGCATGAACTGGTTTGTTAGGGATCTTTTCACAGAGTGGAGGAGGCACCATGTGGGATCAGAAAAGTATATTTGTGCTATAGTTTCTGCCTGCTTAATTATGGTTTTGTTAACAAATAAATAAACAGAAATAGCCTTCCATGAAAGCCTTAATGCACATCGTATGGCTGGAGTGCAGGAACTTGAAGAATAGTTTGTACTACTTTGGCAAGAATTTGTATTTCACCTTTTTATCAAAAGAAGGCTTAAATAATGGGAGTTAAAATCCATTTAAAAGGAAGAGAATTATTGAGACAAAAGAGAAATTAATGTTCAACTCAGCCAGAAAGTACTTGTGGATGTTCATGGAAATTTGTAATTAGGTGTTTGTGTGAAGGAGGCTTGTATACTGAGTTGGTAAGACATGGCAGGGAAGACTGAATTTATGCGTGCAGGTGTATAGTGATAAACCACTTTGTGGTATCAGATCTTTAAATATCAGTGTGAAGAAGGGGTTTGATTCTTTTCCAGTGTCCCACCATTGACTGGCTTCACGCACTTTGTTGCTGCAGATAGGGGACGAATTTTGGTGAGTGGTTCTGAATGTTAATGCGTACGAGAGACTTCGACTGAGTCATTATACCAGTGTATTTATCGTGATAAAAAAATGTTAATCTGGGCAGACTTTGCAGTGCTTCTCAATGTGGATTCGCAAAAGAGTAGTGTAGTGAAATACTTTGTCGTTTATGTGTAGGAAGTGTAAAACAATGGTGTACGTAAAAAGCAGGAAAAAGATATAGTAAGAGAATCCTAAACTCATTGTTGAATTTTGGGAGCAATCAGAGCTGTGGTTTCAGTGTAATGTTAAGAAAAACTACTGTTAAAGATGGTAGCTGAATTTCTTGATCATCTAAAATAGTAAATAGAAGTAATCAGATTTCAAATCATGACTGAAACAAAATGCCTCTTATTTGTATTAAAGTAGGAGGGAACCTGTGAGTGAATTTAAGAGTCTGGGAAGATTAGCTTTTGATTTGTGTCAGGACATTACCAAGTGTGAGGAACTAAGGACATACCTCATTGCTTCTGTCATCCGTGGGACTTCTGATGTCAAATGCAGTGGTTCTGTGCTGCCCCATGACAGCCTTTTTGCTCTGGGTATCAGTTGTCTGTAAATTTCCAGAAGGATTCAAAATATGAGTTACTAATCCCATGGAATGTGCTTTAGGTATGCCCTAGTGTGTTAGGACTGAATAATTTGGCAGTTTGTAACAGGATAATAAAACTTTCTACCTCAAATTATTTGATTCAGGACCAGTTTCAGTTGTAGAGCTGCATTTGTGGTGGATTAGCTGGATACAGTGCCTGGTTCCAAGAAACACCTGGGGTTTTGCCTCATGCTTCACTGTTGATTACAATGTGCCCTCGCCCCATCCAACAGCAAATCCCTGCTGAAGTGATGTATTGTAGAAGTATAGGGGGTTTTATTTAAGTATAAAATCAAGTGTTGGCAAACATTAGGAATTTTGCTGCAATGAGTTTAATCTGTTTCTCACAAAATAATTTAGAGCTTAAGAAAAACAAAACAGAAAATTGACTGCTTCCTTGCACTCTGAATTTCTCCACTCAACAACAGAGAATAAGCTTCTGTTAGGCATGCGTTTCATCATCTACCTTCTGTGTCCCATTTGGCTTCATAGCCCAAGCATCTGAGGCTTTATGTTGTGCTGGTTTTATTGATTAAAAGCTTATAATCTTGATGTCCTTGCTTTTCTAATTGTAAGTTTCATTTTCTGACAGAGCTAATTGCACAGTCCCCTTTAAAATTATCTCTGTGGCACCAATGTGATTCTTTACTTTGCCCAAACTTTGCTTTTTTTCAGGCCTGACACAGGCCTGCTGGCTGATGACTCCTTTGTGAGCCACTAGTTGTATTTATATCACCAAGTTGTGGCCTTTGTAAGCACACGCAGCCCAAAAAGAATACTGTGTTCCTTCTGAATGCTATGGAGGTTTTATTTCTTCACACATTCTCTTCCTTCACAAGTTATTTCTTCCACTTAACTATTTTGTTAAAAATATTTATTTTTTTTTTATGATAAGCAAGCAGATCTTAATTCTTTGATTCTGTAGCTTAACTGGAAGGCTCCTGTATTCCTATTTATTGTAGCAGATATAAATGGAACACTTCCTCCCTTCTGAAGCATAATATTTTCATCTTTTGAGTACATTGAAGACTGTCATTTAGGTATCACAGCTCTTGGAGGTGCAGCGTTATGGAACACTTGAGTTAGACATGTCTTTTATTTTCTCTGAAAGCTTTTCATCGCTACTAGATTAACTTAAGATGCAAGTCAAATTTTGCCCTAAAATAATTCTCATGTAACTGGACCTGCAAGTCAAATTGTGCCCCAAAATTATTCCTGTTTTGTGAAGGAAAATAGAAGATTTTTTTGAAAGTGAATCTGTGAACCATTTTTAATTGCTTCTGAGGCAGTGTGATTCTTGGGTGGAATCCAGGACTGCGCTTCAGAGACCTGCCTTCTGGCCACAGTTCTGGGACAAACCAGGTATGTAGTATAGACAAACAACTAATTTTGTCCCTCTGCCCCATTTTGCTTTTCTGACTGTTGGAATATGGATATTTTAGGTCACTGACTGTCTCTTAATGAAATGTTCTGCAGTAACTAACACTGAAGACTTCGATTTCATTTGTGAATTTCGTAAAAATTTTTATAGTGTGCAATTAATCCAGCTGATACCAGCTAGTGTCCAAGCTTCTATAGAAATGTACAAGAAAAGTCCATAAGATGTTAGATATTCTTTTTCATTTAATGTAATTCATATTTCGTATTGCCTGACTTTTATTGCTCTACAGTATAACAAAAAGTCATTATTAGACTGATAAGCATCATAAGTTTATCTGAACTGAATTTTTAGCTATTCTTCTTTATTGCAAAGAGCTCCACTGACAAAATGTCAGAGTATTCAAAACTCTATTTGAAATCTTATTTGCTCCAAGCGGATGAGTATTTTTCCCACTTGATCTTCACATCTAAGGGTTTATGGAATTTATAGCTGGGTTCTTTTGATGTGGCACTACTCCACATGTGAATGATGGGGAGCTGGAAGGCATGATGAGGATGCTTGCCAAGAATAATTGGCTTCTGCATTGTGGAGTAGCTCAAATATTGTGAGTATTGCAGTGTGTAATTTGGGTGTTCTTATGCCTATAGTTCAAAGCATTTCATTAGCCTACAGTGGCAAGCTGAGCTTCCTGTTGGCTGGCTCATTGTATGTTCATTAAACAAGCTACATGCAGCATTTAAGAAAGGGATCATCATTCCCAGCTATAGTTTTAGGTTTCTTTGGAATAGATGGAAATTAATATGAATAATTTTTCTTTCGATTTGCTTTTTTAATGATTGTCATATTCTGCCAATCATTCTTGTGACTTCCTATTAAATCTAAAAATCTGTTTGCTGGCACATGGAGGTTGATGGCAAGAATAGTTGTGGTGCACTGTGTGGATTGCTTAAAGAATTGATAGATCCTGGTCTACAGGCTGTTTATTAAACTTTAGCAGGGTCCTCAAAAGCCGGCTTGTGCCAGGTCAGATTTGAGATCTTTAATATGTAGAGACATGAGAGTTCTTTGGTTAGTTGAATCTGTCTCGTCTTCTTGTCTTCAGTTTTTATGTGCTTCTTCCACAGTTGGTCCATGTGTATTCTTTTAGACTGTGCTGTGATAGGGTATGAGAGAGTTTATTTCTCCTAATCCCCTTTAAACTACTTAGGTCTTTATCTAAGATAATTGTTTAAACTACATCACCTTTAAAGTACCAATATCAAGATTTATTGGCATCTGTATAAAAGTTAGTATTTAAAGAATCAGTCTGACTACTGCTAACTTTTTAATAAAAGGATTGACTAGTTTCCATTTATTAGAAAACTATTCCAATGACAAATAAGAGATCCTAGTGCTTAGCAAATGTGCCATTACTGTTGTACATTTCATTGAAAGTGAAGAGTTGTACTTTGATAGGAAACTCTTTTTCCTTTTGCAAGCCTGCAAACAAGATGATTGTTATTAGTCGGTTATCAGATAAAATATGTATTCTGAAATACTAATGAAACTATATTTGCTGGTGAATGATCATTCTACTGAGACTTCATTTCCACGTATTTTGGCCACTGTAAGCATCAAGAGATCTATACTCTGTCCCAAGCTGTTCTTTCATACCCCGGAACTGTCTTCTCACCTGTGCCACTGCTATTGCTTTATGAAGGCACATTAAAAACTGGTGAGAACTCAGTGGGTTTAAAAATAACTGGGTTTGGCAGTTACTTGTAACAAGTCTCGTCCTCTGGTCTACATCACAGTGTATCCCCAGAGGAAGGTTCTAAGCAGATGGCTAACAGTGACCGCAGTCATCAGAGCAGCAAGCTAAACCAGCATCTCCACCAGAAACCCATAGCCTGTAGCGTGGAACCTTCCCTTCAATCCTGCGCTTTTAATTTGCCTGATGTTCAAGTGTTATTTAAGTGATGTTCAAGTTGTTGGTGATAATATACCAGCAGAGCTGATCCAGCATGAGTGAGCTGATAAACTTAAATAAAAAATGATAGTTTAAAAATATTTTGCCATGCTATGAATTGGCCTGAGCTCTGAATAAGGCAAATGGTGGTTCCAGTGTCATCTTCACAGTGCATTTTTATTTGGTCATGAAATACCTGACCCCAAAAGAAGTCAGAGTTTTGTCCAGCATTTTCCAGAACAGGATTTTTGTAGGAGAAGCACCTCTGCAAGAGGGAAAAAAAATGCACAACATCAATGACTGGGATATGCATGTGGTCTGGCTTCACCAAACCTGACTAGAGGAAGGAATTGGATTGTCTGATTTTGTACACTGCACATACCCTCTTGCTGCGAGCTCCCCAGCACACCACCACAGTCTCTCCCGCCCTGTCTCCACATACCAGATGCACCAAGGCAGCCTGAGCAGCATTTCACTGCCCACCTGCATACATCAAGCAGGGCCACTAGTGCTTGAACCAAGGACAGGCATTCTGCCAAGCTGGTAGCAAATATTATGTCTTTTCTTCCCAATTCTACATCATGACATACCCAAAATAAGGTGCAAGGATGTGGATTATGTGTGCCTCAGCATGCTGAGTGTACTGTTCTCACACAGCGGGGAAATTACTGCATGACCCAGTGCATGGCTTTTCATAAAGCAAAGAGGTCAAATATGCACAGTACCTCATGTATTAGGGCTTGCTATATACAAAATTCAACTTATTAGAGCTTGCTATATACAAGATTCAACTTATTAGGGCTTGGTGTATACAATATAGAACTTTTTGGGTTTTTTTTAATTCAAACTACAGCTCCATTTGAGTTGAAATAAATGATCTCCTAAGGAAATAATAATAATAATAATAATAATAATAATAATATACAATTTGGAAAAAATTATTATTCCTCTTAAAACCCACCAATATTCTGTCATTTCTCTTTGTGAAACTCATTTTGTGTTTATGATGACCTATTTTAAGATATGTGTTATTACAAGATAATTTACCAGATTATATGGAACACTCATTTTTGCCTTGCATGTCTCATTACTTTGACCACTTGTCTAATCTCACAGGAACACATGGCTTATCATGTTTGCTTAACTAATTTTATCTATTTATTTAGCTTCTTACTCATGATTGTTTATTTTACTACATTTATGTAAGCAAATGAAGCTGTGGTCATATCCTCAGCTGTAGTAAATCAGCATACCACAATTAAAATAAGTGATACCGACCTATTAGGTAGGAAGTAGCCCTTTATTTTTCTATGATTTCAATTGCAGAGACTTACTGTGCTTAAAGGATAAGGTGTTAAAACTATACCCACGAGTATAAAACACTCTTCTTGCGTCAAAAAAACCCCAATGTCCTTTACACTAGGCCAGATGGAATTTAAAGAGGAACACTGTTCTGTCTTCAAGGTTGAAACAGGTTACAAAATCCATTAAGATAAAGATGCAATTTGGAGTGCTACATTGGTTATGTCACAGAGGTTAAAAGAGTTTACCTAGTGTTCAAAGCCTGGTTTAGTGTTTCTCATGGCAGAAGGTTCAGCTACTTGTACTAGCTTACCACAAGTTTGTTTCTACTATGTAAACATGCCATTTGAAATAATCAATTTTGACCGTCAAAAGTCTAAAACTCCCCACAAAGGTTTGATGTGCTATTTTCCAGATGGTACAAGAAGCAGCTCTACACACTAATATGCACTGTACACTGTACTTCTTATGGACCATTTTGCAAAAGCAGCCTGTAAAATAGTATTCTATAAATATCTTTTAGAAAAAAAAAAAAAAAAAGAGTTACATCAAACCATAGCTAACATTAGTTGCATGCTGGATGGCAATTGTTGGAAACAGTAAAAAGAAGGTCATTTAACGTGTAAACAAATGGTCAGATAGTAGCAACTTATTTTTAAAGTCTTAAAAAAAGAAAACACAGTCAGCTCTGTCATTTCACACCTCTTTTCATCACTCCTGCTATCACTTCAGACAATTCTATGCAGTGGTGCTTCAGTGAAAGTCTGGTCTGTTGCAAGTCAGTGGGACTTTTGTGCAATAATTCACTCAAGCTGGAGCTTTAACTGCGCTTTCCTGTTGAAAAGTTTTATTATCTAATGGGTACTTCAGTTTTTAACTTTCCGTCTTTTTCTTCTTTTTCTATTTCTGAAAATTCATTGTCTCATTCTGGAGTTGGGCCAAATTGTATATTTGTTCTTGTTTTATAGCTAATCTTATTCTTTTTCAATCAGTTCATATATACTTAATTGAATTTCATTAACTACAATGATTTCAAAAACAGTCAAATAAAATGTTCAACATAAACTGTATTTGGTAGTTTGTAACCTCTCTTCTGGGAGGCTTGTGTGTGGTACATACAGCAAGCTTGGGAATATGCTGCCAACAAAACCAACAGGTACTTTCTTTTAAGGACCTTTAGCATGAACTCTTTATTGCACAGGTACCCAGCAGACACTAAGCAGGTGGAAATGAAGGATTCACATGTTTTACTTGGAGTTTCCACTTCCTTTTCCTTTTGGAGATACACTGACTGCAGGTCTTTCTGTCCTTCATGTACTGCATGAGCTTCCTTTGCAATTAAAAGGATACTGTGAGCTTCGATTGCCCTCACTGGAAGTTGCTTGAGTTTGCCTCTTTCTGGAAGAATGTCGCTCACCCATCTTGTCGTACCCTTCTTAATCTGTTATTTCACTGTTTTTATGACTGCTATTAAAAAGTATCTGTTAGCTCACGCAATAGGTGTTTTTAAACTATCACTATCATTATACAGTCCCTCTCCCCTCAAAGAAAAATTGGCAGTAGTGCATTTTTGCCCAAGTTTAAAGACAAACTACAGTCCCTAAAATATGAAGGACACATAATACAGTTTAAAAATTATATTTATCTTAATTTCCAACACCTACATTTGAACTGAAAATATTTTAAAGTGTCTGTTCTTCAGCTGGCAAAATTTGAAAGATGCGTGTTTCCCTTACATGGGCATATTTCATTAATAAAATGTAAAGCTGCCTTCAGCTGTTGATGCTCTAATTCCTGCAGGAGAAATAGAATGTTGACTGCCAGAACTCAAGACATTTTATTCTGGTTTTGAAATGCAACCCTTGAGAATGTTGAAGGCCGCATGTGAACTTTGTTACCGGGACTGAAACTGTTATTTGTTGGGTTTTTTTCCCCAAGCATTATAGATTACTTCCATGGTTCAGTTTAATGTTCTATTTTTTACATTGTATTGTTTATTTTCCACTTCTGCTTTGATCTTTACTTACTAGAGGTTTTTTCTCTTTTGTATTATCCTTTGCAAAGTATTTTGATCCATTCTTGGAAACAAATTCCAGCATAAAAAGGAGGTCTACAGAGGATGGAAGCAAGGACAGGTAGCCTGGGAGAAATACAGAGAAAAAATTAGAGCAGCCAGGGGTCAGAATAGGAAAGCTAAAGCCCTGATAGAACTCAATCTGGCCACGGAAATTAAGGGCAATGGGAAAAACATCTATACATACATTGGGATTAAAAGTAAGACAAGGGAAAATTTACGCCCCCTCTGAAAGGAAGCAGGAGACCTGGTTGCCTGGGACATGGAGAAGGCCAAGGTACTTGATGACTTTTTTCTGTGGTCTTCATGGCAGTGTTCAAGGCTTTGAGAAACCTGGTCTAGTGGAAGGTGTTCCTGCCCATGGCAGGGGATTGGCACCAGATAATCTTTAAGGTCCCTTTCAACCCAAAACACTCTGGTTCTATATGAACTTTGTGTTCTTTTATACTTTTTATACTCTTTTTTTCTTTTTATACTTTTATACTATTTTTTTAATACTTATATACAAAGGAATGGCTTGCCTCTCTGTGCCTTTGCCAGAAACTGCTGGGAGAAGCAAGCCATTCCTTTCTGCACTTTACAACTGTTTTAAAAATTCCAATTTATTCCACTTTTTATTGTCAGATGAGGAGATCTGTTAGAAGCTCCCTTCACTGATATCATAAATTGGCACTTAAGTGAGATATTTGGGTTTATTTTTTAAAATGAAGGCTATGTTTCGTACAATAACTATACCATCTGTTCTTTACCACTGGTTCTTGGCTTCTTAGCACCAGCACTACGGAAATGGCTTGGGCAGTCAGTTTTGTACAGAAAGTACAGCCAGCTCCTGCATTTTATTGTGTCTGTTACTTAAAAGAATTGAGTTGTATCATAGTTGCTCATCTCCAGCACTAAATGCACTAGTACCTGAAAAAAATACCTTATCTGCTAAGGAATTCTTTTCCTTGTGGAAATGAAAATGCTACTGCTGTGTTCCATGTTTTCTCATGTTTTCCTTTACTGTATTTTGTTAGTTTTTAAATAACAAGATCATTTTCCCTCCTAACTGTCTTCCTTCTCTTGTGAGGGAAGTCGCTGGAACTCAGAGGAAAGCTGGGCACCTTCTATGTGTGTATCACCACCATGACCAATATTATCATAGAAGTAGGCATATACATGTAGGATACTGAAACTGGATTTTATAAGGAGAAGAAAGAAAAAGAAGGGTTATTCAAACTTGTAGTGATTTCGTTTGGCAAAAGATGAAAAAGCTATCCAGAATCTTTATGATGACATTAAAAAACTCCAGTGACCGTATGAAATGGTCAGATAAAAAACCTTAAATCAGATTTTTTTTTTAGAAAGCAGGTAGTTCTGTGAGCAGCAGACAGCTTGGTTTCCTATGGATTTATTTCTGACACTTAGGTTCTTTTGTTTCTAACATATACAACTTCCAGTGAAAGTATTCCCCAACAATGCATAGCCCTCTCTCATTTTCATCTTGTTTATGCTGTACAGGTACGGTCTACACCACTTCACTCAGTAGAACCATTAATGAAGATCTTTTTATTTGTTGACTTATTTTCAAGCAACTTGCCAGAATTTAGTATGTGAAATCTCTGCATCTCTGCTGAGTTTGGTTGAGGTTGACCTAAAGATTAAAATGTAGGCAGACATCCGAAACCAAAAGTGTGTTGTGAATTGCTTCCACTCATTTATACTAATGGAGAATGTGTCTTTGTATGTAGCTAAAGGTCTAGTGCATGGATGAGTTCTCAGAAAGTTTCATTTCCTGGTTTTTATGCTTTTCTTCTGGATCATAGAGATGATTTGTCAAACAAATATTTTGAATTTCGGAAGTAATTCTGGTGAAAGGAAAAAGAGGTTCACTGTTTCTATCTAGTGTCAGATATAACCAAAAATTGTTCTATCAATATAGATGAAATATGCAGGAAGAAAAATGTTTTTACGGGGTGGCACGGACAACTTTATAGTGAAGTTACTGATGTTCATTGTGTGAAGTTTTGAGAAGTAGTTATTTTTCTGTTGAATAAATTAGAAACAAACATAGTTGTTCTCAAACTGAGATCTTGACACTTGAGAATTTAGGAGCAACACAGGTCTTTATTTTCTTTTTGAGCTTTTAATAAAGTATAAGCATTTAAAGTCATAGGCAGATGTCTTCCCTCAGGTTCTTGTCAGAGAGGTTACTAAAGGCTGCTAAAAGTTACTGCCCGAATTTGTCTCACAGTGAAGTAATTTCTGTGTGTGCTTCTTAATATGCTTCAGACAAAGTTGGTTAATTTATCTCAGATTGGCAATTTGAACAGCTGTAGTTGTCTTAGCTCAAGCATATTAGCAGTTTAAAACTTTTTCTGCCAGGAGTGTGGTGACATTAGTAGTTTATGGACAGGACCTATTACTGAGCAGATTTAAGCTGAGGTGGAATCTGAGGACATTTTTCCATGGCCTGTGTTTGAGCACCAGTTAACTGGATACAGGCTTTGGAAGGACAGATGTGCTCAGGTGCATAAAAATGTTTTCTCACACATGATAAAGTTCTCTGAAAGTATGATTAGCATACGAAAAAATGAATAAAAATATATATATAGTTAAATGCAAAAATGCTTGTGAATTAAAACTAATGAACAAATATTACAAAATACAAAAACACCAATGAAGGTATAATAAATGTATGTTTCTGAGAACCTGTTTAGCACTGACTGCTGTTATTTACTTTTGACAGCTGCCTGCTGCGTGCCTCGTTTTGAGGTTTTTTCTTGTTGTTTTGTGAGCTTCCCTTGTTCCTAAGCAAGAATAAAAGAAACTGAGCTGTAGTAATACTTCCTATGACCTGAGCACAATATCATAGAGAACTTTCCACAGCATGTAAAGTTAAGTAGATTCTGAAACAAACAAGCAAAAAAACCCGCAAACAAGCAAGAAAAGAAACAAGCCAAAAAAAAAAAAAAAACACCAGCAAAAAAGGCAGTGGTGATTTGCCTGGGCACAGCATCACTTTATCAAATTACACACATAAATCTAGTTAATTTAAAATAGGCTTTAATGCTGTGAAGAAACAACCAGTACTTTTGAAACGGGTTCTAACTGATGACTAAGCATGCTTTGCCAAGCACAATTCCATTTGCCACAAGTTTTTAACTTGTCTGGTCTCAAAAGAAATGTACAACCAACACAGGAATATGTATTGGGAAACAGGAGTTGTTGTCTTTTCCTCTAAATCAACACTAAGCTACAGTAGTTAGTAGGCAGTCATGTGGCTGGCAGTTTAAATTACTATGATATATTTGTCAAGATGTGAAGTTGGTGTTTGTAGACATGGCTGGCTTGCCTGGGAAATATGTTCATGGTTAAACTACTTTGGTAGTTTCAGATAGGTTCTATAAGCTATATAGCTTTTGGTTATCAGTTGTGCAGTGCAGTGTACCAATCTGTACATGCCATGCCCCTACTCCTGTGTGTCAGTGTTGAGCAAAATGTAATGTAAATGCATATAGTTTAGATATGGTTTGTTAATCCACTCTTGCACCATTAAAGGAAGCTAATGCATTAACATTCTTATTAGATTCAACACTATTATTATATATTTAAAAAAAAATGCAGTTTGCTTCTCTTTCAAAATGTAGTAATGGTCCGTTTCCAGTTGCTTTTAAAACAGAATGTTGCACAGCACTTCTGTAAAGGGCTTGCTGTCAACTGCAACAGTCCAGACTGTCGTGTCCTGGGTAATGAGCAGCTGTCCTGAATTACTCTTTTTTACTTTCAACAAGGAATCTTCTTTATTAAGGTCAAGCTTGCTATAGTAGATGTTGATAAATACTTTTACATAAATTTATAAAATTAGAAATTGTCCTTTAAATAGCTAATTAGGAAATTTTTTGTAATTACTGGAAGAACACCTGTTTAGAGGGGTTATTAGTAGAAGATGGAACAGAATAAAAAAATGGAGACCACATCTGAATCAGGAAAAAGTGTTTTGTTTTTTTTTTCTATGTTTAACAGACATTTCTTTTGATTAAACTCCTCCTCCTGGCAGAAAATCCACAGGTTAGTTTTACGAGATCTCCCAGGTGTGAACAACTGATTGCTCTCTTACTGCAATGCCTGTATATTTCTGCTGCCTTCATATTCATACTTTGAGTTGCAGAACTTCAATGGTTTTGCACTTAGCTCTTTGGATTTCTGCTTGATTTTGTATCCTGTGACAGGCAGTGCAGTTCTTGTGTAGAATATTGGGACAGGCACAGGTTTGTGCACAAAGAGGGAGCAAGTTATCATAGTAAAAAATGCAGTTATTTGCATTTCTTTAAGTTTGTTCTGGTATTTCTTTTGAAACCTATGCAGATGAGAAAGTCTTATAGAAATAATGTTTTAAAACCAGGACAGATCTAGCTCACCTGGTAAAGATATAGCCTTAAAAGATGATTAATGAACCTCATCTTTGGGCAGGGGAAGAGGACAACCTGTTGACATGTTGAAATTGACTCTGCATACATGAGTGTTCTAGGATGAAGGTTGATGTGCTTTTAATGATTAATGGAGTCATGAAGTACAGATCTTTATTCCACAATGTTCTTTCTTCCTATTAGGAAATCCAACATTTTGAGAAACAAGTTTTTGATTCTTTACTGTGCCAAGTTTACATTTGCAGCACTGATGAGGAATCATTAGTGAACTTGGTAAGGCTCCTTCATTCTCAAGGGAAATTTGCACATGGCCCCCAGGCAGGTGGCTGTCTTCAGAGGTTCAGAAATCTTGGTTTTATTTTTCACTAGAAAATAATCATTTTCAAAACCAAAAAACTTTTATGGAAATGTACCAGTATCACTAAAGCATACTCAGAAAAATTTCCGAGATCCCTTAGAGAGTGTTAAGATAATAGCAAAAGAAAGACATTCCCAGGATGAAATATTCCCCCATCCTCATGCTAATGAGGAAGAGTCAGGATCTCAAACAATGTGGTTGTGGTATGCATCTCAGCATCTTCTCTTGGAGCTTCACTTCATATAAGTAAGTAGAGTTGAACCAGAGAGATACTGATCCTCTGCAGGGCTAGCAAAGGAGAAGTTTCCTCTTTTATTATTTATACTCACCCGAAGAACTTCAGCAGGGGAAAAAAGCCCAACCAACCAACCAACCAAAAAAAAAAAAAAACAAAAAACAAAACCAAAAAACCAACCAACACAAAACACAGATCTACCTCAGAAACAGTCAATAGCCCTGTGTTCAGGATGCTCACACAGGATGTGGGAAACTAGCACGAAATTTTGAACCCTCTGTGTTCCAGAACAGTTTCATAAAAATCAGGATATTTTAGGGTAAGGTTTTCTTTTACTACATTTCAGGAAAAAAAAAAAACAAAACAAAACAAAACAAAACACAAAAACCCTCAAAACTTTTAACCAGTTTGGTATTACCCTTCAGTAGAATAAGATATATAAATGGTTTGGTTGGGTTTTTTTTTTTAAATCTCAAAAATTTTCTAGACTGGAAAAATTTCCCATCATTTGTAACTTAGACACCTGTCCATGGAAGGAGAAAAGAACATGTTGGGCTCATTTCTTTCTCAAAAAAAAAAAATCTCCAGAATGAAGTGGATTAATCATTACTGTAGTGCATCTCGCATCAACCTTTTTGTTCTTACCTTACTTTTGGTCTCTTTTGTTTCATCTACCTAAAAATTAAGGGCAGGTCATCAGTTAATATGAAAGAGTGTGGCACAGCATAAGCCAATGTCAAGCATTCAGTGAGGGCTTCTAAAAGAAAATATTAGGGGAAAAAAGTCCTTCTGTGGGTTTTAGGGAAACAAACTGTTAATGAATATTGTGAAAGAGCTAAAATTTGCTGTAAAGAAAAGACTAATGCAGTGTCAAGTTTTCAAGGTTTTTTTTGTTTTCAGCTTGACACATGGAGGAGAAGGTTGAGCTGTCTTGTGGTTTTGCTGGATGACGTTTGTCTGTTGACTACCTATCATTCAAAACAAACTGTCTCCTAGCTTGTCCTTTTCACAGCCACAGAAACAGTAACTGATACTTACGATGTCAGCTCCAGGGTTAGTAGCCTCCAGGATAATATCCTGAGTCAATGTGACACAGAAGTGTAGTAGTAATAATGATTGACTCATTATCCAGTGTAAAGAAATTGTATGACTAACGCAGTTCATTCAGTTTCAACTGTAGGTTTCTTATCTATCAATCACGTAAATCTAATAAGTGAGACGTATCTTAAAGGAGTGTTTTCCTCTGCAGAAGGCAAAAAATCAAACCAGTGGAAACAGTATTACCTTGAAACCAAGCATATATAGGAAGTGAGATTGTGTTTAACAAACTAGAGGAGGAGACCCAGAGTTTTGGTCTATATGGACCATCTGTTATTTAGTGAGATCTAATACTGAATGGGGCTCTTGGGCACTACTATAATAGTATTTTGAATATATTAATAAGCAGCAACACTAAACCAAAAGAGATTATAAAAGTATTTGTGATAGTAGTAAGGTTCTTTATAGCTATCTTACTAAAACCAAACTAACTGTATCCACCTCTTTAGTCTTACAGTTTGTAGGCAAAAAGATTATGCACTTCTTCATCAGTGACAGAGGCAAGCATGAAATTTTGCAGGAGATGCAATAGGTGATCTGTATATTTTGTGTAGTGAGAGTCTGATTCAGTACATACTCACTGTAAATAATCCATCAAAAGTATCCATTCACACAGCAGATTCATATTTTTCTTTGTCTGTAGTAGGACACAAGAGTCCAGTGATATGGAGTGTGCTGCTAGCCCAAAGGCTGATTAAAACATCACTTGACTTAAGAAAAAGCATCAAAACTTAAGTAAATATTGAAGCTAAAAGTAATTCTTCTTGGTGGCCTTTGTTCTTAGTTTAGGGAGGAGGGGTAGTGTGAAAACTGTAGCCCATTTATGCCATGTAAATACATACAGGTAACTGGGTGTGAAGGGGATGGGACAACCATAAGGCTCCCTGATAAACACCCTCCATCGCTGTTAAGCAAGTGCCTTCTCCAGTCCACTCCAAGCTACGGGAGAGGCAGCTATTGCTTCAACACCCCCTAAGAAATATGTAGAACTTTACATAGTAAGTGGCGGAGAGGCAGCTGGGGCACATGGCTGGCCAGACAGAAACCAGACAAAAACAGGGGAAAAAAGAGATATAGAAGAATTTTATTACACAATTTCAGGTTGGAGGAATAGCCTTGGTTGAAATGACAGAAAATATAACATTAGGGGAGCAAATAGAATCATAGAATCATAGAATATTTAGGGTTGGAAAGGACCTTAAAATCATTTAGTTCTAACCCCCCTGCCATGGGCAGGGAAACCTCCCACTAAACCATGCCACCCAAGGCTATGTCCAGCCCGGCCTTGAACACCACCAGTGATGGAGCATTCACAACTTCCCTGGGCAACCCATTCCAGTGCCTCCACCTGCACAGTAAAGAGTTTCTTCCTCACATCCAACCTAAACTTCCCCTCTTTAAGTTTGAACCCGTTACCCCGTGTCCTATCACTACAGTCCCTAATGAAAAGTCCTGCCCCAGCATCCCTATATGCCCCCTTCAGATACTGGAAGGCTGCTAAGAGGTCTCCACACAGCCTTCTCTTCTGCAGGCTGAGCAGCCCCAACTTTCTCATCCTATCTTCATATAGGAGGTACTCCAGTCCCCTGATCATCCTCGTGGCCCTCCTCTGCACTTGTTCCAACATTTCCATGTCTTTTTTCTGTTGAGGCCACCAGAACTGCACACAGTGCAGTTCTGGATGCAGCCCAGAATACGGTTGGCTTTCTGGGCTGTGAGCATATACTGCCAGCTCGTGTTCATTTTTTCATTGACCAACACCCTCAAGTCCTTCTCTGCAGGGCTGCTCTGAATCTTTTCTCTGCCCCACCTGTAGCTGTGCCTGGGATTGCTCTGACTCAGGTGTAGGACCTTGTGCTTGTCATGGTTAAACTTCATCAGGTTGACATCAGCCCACCTCACAAGCATGTCAAGGTCCCTCTGGATGGCATTCCTTCCCTCCAGTGTATCAACCAAACCACACTGCTTGGTGTCATCGGCAAACTTGCTGAGAGTACATGCAGTCCCACTGTCCATGTTACTGACAAAGATGTCGAGCAAGATCGGTCCCAACACCAATCCCTGAGGGCTTGGATGGTATGGTCAGAGCATTTGCCTGTGAAGACCAAGGCAAAGAAGTCGTTAAGAACCTCAGCCTTCTCCAAATCCAGGGTAGCCAGTTCTCCCGATAGCTTTTGGAGGGGGCCCACGTTGTCCCTGGTCTGTCTTTTATTCGCAATATACCTATAGAATCCCTTCCTGTTATCTTTAACATCCCTAGCCAAGTTTAATTCTAAGTGGGCCTTAGCTTTCCTAACCTGGTCCCTAGCTTCCCGGACAACATCCCTGTATTCTTATACCACTGAGAAAATCTAACAGGGCAAGCCAAACTTCTAACATCCTATTACAAATAACAAATTAGTTACCTTAAAGACCATCTAGTTCCAGCACTCCTACCACAGGTAGGGACACCTTCCACTAGACCAGGTTGCTCAAAGCCCCATCCAGCCTGGCCTTGAACAGTGCCAGGTATGGGGCTGCTACACCTTCTCTGGACAATCTGTTCCTGTTTGTCACCACACTCATGACAAGGAATTTCTTCCTAATTTCTGATCTGAATCTCCCCTCCTTCAGTTCATAGCCATTCCCCCTTGTCCTATCACTGCATGCCCTTGTAAAAAGTCCATCTTCAGATTTCTTACAGGCCCCCTTTAGGGTTTGAAAGACAAAATTACAAGGTCTCCCCAAAGCCTTCTCTTCTCCAGGCTGAGCAAGCCAAACTCTTTCATCCTGTCTTCATACGAGAGGTGCTCCAGCCCTCTGATCATCTTTGTGTCTTCCTCTGGACTTGATCAAGCAAGAATTGCCTGCCTTGACCTGCTGGCCATGCTCCTTTTGATGCAGCCCAGAATGCGATTGGCTTTCTGCCGGCTCATGCTGATCTTTTCATCAGCCAACACCCCTATGTCCTTCTCCTCAAGGCTGCTTTGAATCCAGTCTCCCCTAGCCTGTAGTTGTGCTTGGGATATGCTCTGACGCAGTTGCAGGCCTTGCATTTGGCCTTGTTGAACTTCATGAGGTTGACATTGGCCACCTCTCCAGCCTGTCAAGGTCCCTCTGAATAACATTCCTTCTCCACAGCATGTAGACTGAACCCCACAACTTGCTGAGGGTGTACTCAATCCCCCTGTCCATGTCACCAACAAAGATGCTGAACAGGATTGATCCCAACACTGACCTCTGAGGGACACCACTTGTTACTGGAATCCAATTGGACATTGAGCCATTAACCACAACTCTCTGAGTGTGACCATCCAGCCAATTCCTTACCCACTGAGTGGTTCATCCATCAGATCAATGCCTCACCAGTTTAGAGACAAGAATGTCATGTGGGACAGTGCCTTGCACAAGTCCAGGTAGATGACATCAGGTGCTCTTCCCTTATCCACTAATGCTGTGGCCCCATCATAGAAGGCCACCAAATTAGTCAAGCACGATTTGCCCTTGGTGAAGCCATGCTGGCTGTCACAAATCACCCCCTTATGGACCATGTCCCTAAATTTTTCAGGAAGATCTGTTCTATGATCTTGTTGGGCACCAAGGTGAAACTGACTGGTCTGTAGTTCCCCAGGTCTTCCTTCTTTCCCTTTTTAAGTATGGGGGTTGTATTTCCCCTTCTCTAGTCAGCAGAAACTTTTCTGGGCTGCCATGGCCTCTCAAATATGACAGATCATGGCTTGGCAAATACATCTACCTGTTCCCTCTGTATCCATGGCTGCATCTTGTCAGATCCCCTGGACTTGTGCACTTAAATCTGATAGAGAGGTAGAGATTTATGAAATACATCAAATATAAATTATTTAGAAATGGGCAACTTTATAGAGGTGCTGAACTCTCTTTTAGGGAAAACTCTTTTAAGAGAAAAATCTTGCAGTTTCTTTTTAGACACCAGAGGATCTAGATGGAAAAGAGCCAATATGAATGCTTCATCTCTTGGAAAGCTTTCATTCAGCTTTCCCATTTTATCAAACACCAGGAATTCTATTGAGGTTTCCTTGGCAAGGACTAACTGAAGCTTTTTCTAAACTTTGGCATTTATAATTTTTTAATATGGTGTTTGCTCAGGCTGCACTGCTAGGTGTTGTGAAGTTCACATTCCAAATCAAACAGGAAACACAAATGCTTAGGGAAACAGACTTTGTTAGTTCTGTACTTGTAGACATCTTTATTTTTATTTTATTCTGCCGTGATTTCTGAATATGCATTTATAAATTTTTGAGGACCTCAAAAGCAGGGATCCTGAAATTCTTTCCCAAGTTTGTCTCCAATTTTCACATTTTGGCCTAATCTAAACAATTTTCAGTTGGTAATGAAGGTTTTGTGACAGATCAGAGCCTCTGGGTTTTGCAGCTAATGGCATCTCAGACTAAACCAGCAGCAATCTACTTAAAAGCGAGGTTGATAGTTTTTAATGGGCTCATATAGTGTTTTTTGACAGCAACTTGAGCTATTTGTGTACTGATCATATGTTTCAAGAATGTAGGAAAACAAAATTGTTAATAGTTCTTTTTAACAGCAAAGTTTTACATATATAAATTCAATGGTATGTTTCTTGTTTTCATCATAATGCCCAGAATAGTATTTACGAGTTGAGCTCTTCAGCGGAATCCCGATGTGGACAACATAAGCCCTTCTACTAGGGTTAGAAACTGTTACAGGGTAACAAACATGACAGTGTGGCTATTTGAAGGACCCACTTTTTGCCAAAGTGTCTTTTTTTTTTTTTTTTTTTTTTTTTAGCTGCTCATTTAATCACAGAATTAATGTCCCCTAGACAGGGACCTCTGGAGGTCATCTGGTACCATGCCCCTGCTCAAGCTGGGCCACCAGACTGAATTGCCCAGGACCCTGTCTAGAGGGCTTTTGGACATCTCTAAGGATGGAGAGTCCGCAACCTCTCAGGACAATCTGTGCCAGTGCTAAGGCACCCTTGCAATAAAAAGGTGTTTCCTGATGTTCAGCGGGAACCTCCTGTGTTTCAGTTTGTGCCCACTGCCTCTAATTTTGTTCTATTTTGAAAATTTATCACTTCTGTCATTATGTTGAATCAATAGCAGTATCCTCACAAACTGTTTTACAGCTACAGGGTTGCAGCTACAGGATGATCTTGAGGATGCATCCTCTATCCTAGAAAAACTATTTTTTGTATGGTACAAGAAATAGAGTAGGAAAGCAGTTTGAGAAAAGAGTCCATTATTGAACTTGCTCACAAGCCTTGGAATGTAGAATCAACACAAGTACAACTGCTGGGGGAAAAAAGAGATCTCAAAAAGAAACAGACCTTTTGTCAAAACTCAGTTTGTTCATTAAAAGAAAGCAATAAAATTGCGTGCAATTTTATTTGAAAATCAAGAGCTACTTGAAAATCAAGAGGTTTCCTCTTTTTCTTTATTTTGAGCAAGATTGCTTGATGGAATTGGTTACTTCTCTTCACCAGTGAGAGGGAGACAGTGGTCCTTCTGGCAGATTCTTACAGGCAGTGGAGTAAGGAATGTATTAGTCCTTTGCCAAAGAAGTCAGAGGGGAAGGGAGCAGCACTCAGTAGGGATGTTTGATAGCAGAATAGCATTCATTTGGCCTTGCTGGATATTTGATAAGAGCAAAGAGTGGTTTTTAACATTCACACTGCGACCATTTTAATGTGCCCTGTCATTAAAGCATGCGCTGTATGTACTGAATATGTGTTTTACTGTTTGGCTTCAATGAAGTATACTTCTCTGTTAGTCTGCTGTACTACTCTGTCTTTGCAAGACCATTTCATGGGTTAAGTTTGCAAGTACTTAATACAGAAATACTTATAGACTATAGAACAAATTATATCAGTATGAGTAACTTTGTACCAAAGCTTTTTGCAAGAAGTAAACCAAATTTTTAACAGAGAAAAAACAGGAAGCCAGCGCGGGTAACATCGTTCTCCCCAAGCAGTGAAACTGAACTAGTCAGAGCCTAATGCTAAAGTTCCTATACATTTAAAAGAGTGAAAATGCTTTATTTACTCTGAACTAACTGTAACGATGTGTTCCAAGAGCCCAAATAACTTCTTCACAGACATTTGCAGTCTTCCTTTTACCTTTTTTTGTAAGAATATGAACATGTTGTTCATACCTTGGCCCTTGAAGTACACAGTCTTCCTGTATAGAAATATTATTATATGGCATATGTGGATATCTGTGAGGCCATGTTGGGGGAAAAGCCTACCTTGTTTCCTAGATCCTCTTTTAATATGTGTTTTGCCTGTATATTTCTTTAAACAGTCCTTTTCTATAATAGAAGTGCAATCAAGTATTTTGACAAGTTGTGCATAACTGGACTTTATCGTTTTGCTCCTATTATTTCCTGGAAGTTGCTACATTCTCTGTTCAAGGAGATAAAGCAGTTTCCATAGCCTAATGCTAGTGCTACTGGCATTGTATAAAACAATATGTGGGGGGAGTCCTGCAGCTCATCACATCCTGAAAGGAGAGTAGTCCTGGTCATTTGTACACAGTCCATCTATGCATAAGGCTACTAACCTTACAGTACAAAGGATTTTTCTTCACTAGAGTGGAAGCTTGGAGAGATTTCCTGGAAGAAAGTGAATGTTCAGAATGGGACCATCAAAACAGTTTCTGAGAAATCTGCTGCAGCTGAGTTCTCTTTGCAGACGTTCATTCCAAATCTGATCAAGAGTGTTTTGCTTTACTTTTGATTGTGGAGGGATGTCTGCAAATCTCTACAGGTTAAACAAAAATGTCATTCATAATCACATTTTATCAGTAGTAAGACATAGATAGCCTTTAAATCACAATGTGCATGTTTTTCTCAATAAAACCTAAAAACAAAATAATTTTTTTTTCAGTTGTAAAATGGGTGACTGAGAAAAAAGATGCTATTTCTGCACTGAATTACTATTAGTATGGCTATGTTTAATAGAAGGTGCCAACATTGACTAAAATGTCATTCACTTCAATAGGCCATGAGTTAAGGCTGTAAGCAGGAACATCCTCATTTTGAGAAAAATTCTTAGTTTGAACCACGGAGGATTTTTTTTAAATGCTGTAGTAGTAAGATAAACTGAAACTCTTCACCCCACAATTCTGTTGCTCCAAACTTTGAGTTTTACACTGGGTAGAAGAGCAAAGATACAGTCAGAAAATTCAGGGAAAATGTCCAGGGTCCAAGTCTCACAGTAGACCTTCAGCTTATTTTCATTTGGAGTAGGATGGAGATTTCCTGAGCTTCTTCCAGCTGCCTGTCCCCCAAAAGATAAAACACGTGGCAATCACGTCTATCTGGATCATGCAATTGCTCAGCAGTGGCCTTGTCTTATCCCCAACAAAATCTCACTTTAAGGCAACACAGTGCTCACAGGCCTTGGCTGTGCATGTGCTGAGTCAACTTTTCTTCCGTCGCTTTACATCACTCAGAAAATATCAACTGATCAGACAACATTGAAGAATCTGTACTTATTTCTTTCTGCTGTGCTGAAATTCCTTGAAGTACTGCTAAGTTAGTACAAATACACTTGAGTGCTAGTAGAAAAGTCTAGTATTGCTTTTTGTTCTCTGGGAATAGTAGGACACTGTACATGAAAATCATTATGAAACTTTAAGAGGAACTCTTCCTAATTCTTGCCATATAGTAATTTTCTCCATGTAAAATTTTGAACAGAACTTGTTCATGAATAAGGGTGTTAAGGTTGTGTCAGGAACAGTGATAAGAATCAAGCCTATTAAAGAACAGACAGTAGATCACCCTTCAAAAAAAAATAAAAAGTGTGCAGTGCCAGATGATTATGGCTGAGCTTTTTCTTTCTGCTAGCCTTTCATTTGCTTTTTTTTTTCTATGCACTGTACTTAAAAGCTACATGTGGTGGAATTGTTTGTACTGATCTGTGAACTGTAAGGAGAACATTTACTATAACTTTTTTTTTATTTTTTTTTTTTAAAAGTATATACGAAATAGCATGCGCATTATTAAAGTAACTGGTGCTAAACAGTATTTACCTCTTATTAAAGCCTAATGAGATAGAAAAAGAACCTTTGAAAACCCCCCTTATTAACAGAAATAAATCTGATTTAGGACTTCATCACTGGAGGGTTGGAGGGAACCTCAGTCATGTACCTATACCATAAAAACTGATCAGTAGGTGAGACCTGGCTGGGAATAATTACAGGGCACTGCCTTAGAGATAACACAGGTCAGAAATAGTGTTGTGAAGCTGTCAAGGCTGCATTGTCGATAATTATTTTTTGATTCTTAGTTTAGTGGTGACCGAGTGTTATACTGGAAAAGATGTTACCTCGACAACATTTTCTACCATACTGTGTTAACAACAAAAGTGTGGCCCAAATTTAGTTCAGTACTGTTGAGAAAAAAGCTTTCCTGTGGTTGTTCTGCCATTCAGAACTGCAGGAACAAAGTGGTGTGCTTGTTTGATGGAAACCTTGTCACCAGTTAGAAACTCTTTAATTTCCATTTCATAGAATCATAAAATGGGCTGATTTGGAAGGACCTTAGAGATCATTTAGTTCCAACCCCCTTGCCATGGTCAGGGACACCTTCCACAACGCCTGGTAGCTACCTAATTCACTATTTAAGCTGGTCTGAGAGGCTCTTCCACCACAGAACTGTCAGGAGAACAAGGAGAGGCTGAGTCCCGCAAGGCTTTACCCTAGCATTGGTAGTTGGGAGCTTACTTGGTAAGAGTGGTAAGTGGGGTCCCACGGCAGCTGCAGACTGTGGAAGTGTGGGATTTGGAAATGATGGATTGTGAGAAACAGGTTATCCTAAGACTGATGGGACTTCTTTGTGAGTTATTTATTCTGCTTTCTAATGTGTTTTGAGATGTACTGAGAAGGTGTATAGTAGGTAAGGATTCCTGAATGGAAGGTGCTGTTGGTAGATACAGATTATTTTTACATGGATAACAAGAAAAATAAGTTTTAGACTAAATAACAATTGGAGGCTTAAATTACTTTTACCTAAATGTGGTATCCCTCAAATTTATTTTGTTGTTTACATACTTCTTGAAAAAACCTTATCCTCTTACTCTCTGAAGTATTAGAAGGGATGACGTTTACTTGTGAATAAAACCATGTTTCTCAATATCCGATTTTCAAGAACTGCTGCAGGGCAGGCTGCAGGCTAGCAACATAATAACATCATACAGATTCATTTTACCTCACTTCAACATGTGTTTTATCCTCAATGAAATCATTTTATAAGGTCATCAGATAGCTATGCATACATTAACCACATTTAACACGATACACTTACAAACATATTATAAACAAAGTTATTTCTATTTCCAGTACTCATTTTGATGAATCTACACTGTGACTTCAGTGAACTAGCCAAATTCAAGCACTAGTGAGCTGTGATGTCTGTTGTGTTGCAGAACGTCACAGATTCTCTTTTGATGGATAAATAGGCCGGAAAATCCTGACTTTATTTGCCAGGGGAATTCTTTTGGATCAGATAGTGTTTATAGTAAGTATGACACACTGAAAGACAGTGTTCACAATTCAGTGGGGATGTTTTTTTGTTGAGTATTGGTTAGTGTCTGCTGAAGTGACAGGTTAACCATGATACAGGCAGGCACTGCAAAATTGTCTTTAAATCTTTCTGCCAATTAATCTCAATACAGTTTTCTTGTTCTTGCATTGCCTTTTTTCCCAGAGGTGAATGGATATTATGCAAAATTGTGATGTGTTTTTGCAATAACCACAAGTATGCAAAGTTTAACAGCTGTGAATGATCCCAAAATTTCTGAGCCTGTGCTCTGAAATGTGGTAAGATACAAATCTAGTATCCTGGATGCTGAACAGTAATGCACTGAGCTATTAGACAGTAATCCATGCTGGGGTGTTTTTAAAGGGAGTTTTAGTTACTTTGCTTGATTTTTTGTTTGTCTGACATTTTGAAAATCAGATTACTTTGATGTGAAAAAAGTTAAAGGAGATGTTTTAGACTACAACATTTCTCTACCTGGAAATTATGTTTCATGTAGCTGATCCAGAAGCGTCCATGTCAGGAGTTTCAAAACCTGATCTTTCAGATACACAGTTTACAAGACAGCTAAAAGTCACTTTGCTCTGAGTTCAATGTGGAGAAGCATTCTCCCCATTGAATCTACACCAGAAAAATAAAATAAAAAGAAAAAAGGCCATACTTTGTAGGTGAAGCTTGTACCCTGGAGATGCAAAATGGGATTTTATTCAACAGCGGATCTACTGTTGAAAAGTTATTAAAGAAGGAATGTCTTTCTGTAAGTGAATGCAAGTGAAACTAAAGCAGATTTTAAGGTCATTAGCTCCAGTGATTTTGGTTAAACTATAATTTCTTGTATTGGGTCCACATCCCATATTGTGTTGCTGGGGAGTCCAGATATAAAACTTTCGTCGGCACTTTTTTATCTTGCAGCCAGTATGTATTTTGTGCATACAGTCAATAATATATATAGAGAGAGACTGATGGGTTAGAGCAGTTACTAGAGCACTCTGCAAACAGCTAGTACCTCGTGGGTCATCCTTATCCCCGGCACTCACGTGTTGTTGCATCTTCACCACGCTTTATAAATGCGGACCAATTAATTCCCATGATACCCCGGTGGGAGGGTATGTAAGCAAGTGCAAGGACGGCGACTCGCTATAAATCCGGGGTGCCGGGGAAGGCGGTGGGTTCCGCCAGCTGTGCCAGCGGCGAAGCTGCCGGAGCAGCCGAAGCAGCCCGACCGGCCGAAGCAGCCGAAGCAGGGGGCGCGGTGGTCGCAGACTGTTGGCTGCGCTCATTCACCTACCCCAACCCGCGGAGCCGTGCGCGCCCGCGGAGCTCGGCGCTCGGCGCTGCCCGCGAGGGGGCGGCGAAGCAGCCCCGGGGCGGGAGAGGGAAAGGAAGAGAAGGGAGGGTAGGAAGGGAGGGAGGGTAGAAGGGAGGCGGGCGGCGAGCGCGGCCGGAGCAAAGTTTCTGCTCGACCCGGTGCTCGCCGATTCGGTGGCTCCGAGACGGAGCGCTGAGCCGCTCTGCTCGCTGCCCGGGCTGACAGTATGCGGGAGCAGCTCTCGTGTGTGGGCACCGGGCAGCGGAGCATGGACCCACTAGAGCTAGCTGTTAGCCCAGTGAAACGCTTGCGAGCTCAGTACGCCTTTCCCTGTCTCTTCGCAGAGGAGGCCTACCAAAAACTGGCCAGCGAGACCCTGGAGGAACTGGACTGGTGTCTCGACCAGCTGGAGACCCTGCAGACCAGGCACTCTGTCAGCGAAATGGCTTCGAACAAGGTGGGAGCCCCCAGCCCCGGCTGTTCCCTTGTGCGGAGTGGGAGGGAGGGCGGGACCTCAGATGCAACCCGGGGGGTCCCCGTCGCGCATCGTGGGTCGGCAGGAGGGGGCTTGTTAAACGGCACAGCCCCGGGCTGAGGAACTTGCCGCTGGAGGTGACAGGCTCCCTGTGAGCAGCCGGGTGCAGGGCGGGGTTTTGTTGTGATTTATGCACAGTTTTCTCCAGTTTCACAAGTTGTGAAACAAGTTGTGATGCAGATCGTGGCAAGATGCATCGTTCTTCTCTGTGTCTCTGTTTAAAACCAAGAGGACATCGTTTTGGGGGGCTTGCGGTCATCCTCTCAGTTGCTCTTTCTTTTCACAGCATCCCATTCAAAACTAGGGATCACTCCTAGAAAATGGTGTAGAAAGTAGCATCAAAAAGGTGATAAAGATAGTTCTTGATCCAAGAGGAGCTTCAGGCTAAGTCTTAGCTGCAAACAGTAATGTTAACAATATTTGTTGCGAAAGAACACGCTCAGAAATGACATGCCATCACAGTAGTCACGATAGGTGCCCAGTCCCAGAGGTATATTTCTGAGAGCGTGCCTTTCCTGTAAGCTGAGTATGTGTGCTAGTCAGGGACTGTGTGCCGGTATCTGCTGTGATCTCTCTGTTTTGCAGTCTGAGATATGAATTTGCACATGGTCCATTCGTAAGTACACTTCATTTCTTGATTTTGGTTTGCAAACCATATGTTGCTACGTTCCTGAAGGTAATTTTTAAAGCTGAACTAATAAACCTGCTGCCTTGCTTCAGAATTTAATTTTTATTTGTCGCCAACTGAGTATCTGGGGAGCTACATGTTCAAGGAAAGCCAAAAAGAGAGTTTTAATAGGCTGGTTTTGCCTGTCTTAAGTCTGCAGAAGCAGCCGATAATCTATATTTTAGAACGTTTTAATCATTTTCGTTCCAATTAAAATGCTTTGTAAAGTCAGAAAATAATCGTAGAAATATAAAAACGTTTGGGTTGGAAGGGACCTTAAAACTCACCTAGTTCCAACCCCCTGCCACAGGCAAGGACATCTTCCACTAGACCAAGTTGCTCAAAGCCCCATCTAACCTGGACTTGAACACTGTGAGGGATGGGGCAGCCACACCTTCACCAGGAAACCTGTTCCAGTGTCTTAACACCCTCATGGTCAAAAATTTATTCTTAATATCTAATTTAAATAGTAGGTGGTTTTGGCTCAGTTTATGCCTTCATAAAATTCTGCTGTCTTGCTTTGACTACCCTTACCAAATATCTACTGTTTTAAGTCCATGTTCAACTATGTCTGTGTGAAAGATGGGAGGTGTTTGCACTCTTGTTCAGTTTAGTTCCGTAATATAATAACCCATGTGCTTTTCTTGTACTTAGAAACATTTAGCAGCAATTAAATTGCTGCTTTAAGGCTTACCTACCTGACATTGGCCTATTCTCAGAACTGTGTTCTCAGTTTTTATTGCCAGATTGAAAGATTTTGTTATTCAAGGCATATTGTGTATGTACCTGCAAGTTACAAAGTCAAGAATTTAGGAGTCTCTCTGTTTTTAGCAGTATTTGAATCTAGGGACCTTGTTTTCAAAGAGAGTGAGATCGGACCTAGATGTAGAGCCTTATCTTTCCTTGCTAACAAGTCTAACGCTTATGAGTTCCCTCACTTGTAGTGTCTGTAAAGCCATTATTTCACAAGAACTTTTTTCAAGGGTTTATTTATTATGTCTGTATAACAGATAAGATATGTAGTCCGTTTTATGAACAATGAAGGTGAGCTGGTTTTAGGTATGATAAGCTAATCACAAACCTATGTGTCTTAAGTTTTGCCAAGTATATTCAGATTTTTACCTGAACAGGATCTGTTTTTAAAATAAAACATGGCAACTGCTTTGCATCTTAAAATAAACACAAAGGTGCTACATCTGATACTATGTTTTGTTTGTATTTGTTTGAACTAGTTAAAAAATTGTTTTGCCATAGGTTACAAGATAAGCATTCTTCACACATGTTTATTCAAATGAAAAAGAAAATGTGATTCAGAAAAAGCTTTTAATCTTGTTTTCAACATAAGATCATGCAGACAAGGGATCAATGTGGGGTGCAGAGTAAGCCTAGTTGTTGTAGTTAATTTAAAGGCAAATAAGAATGATGCCAAGCTTTACATCGGAACTGAAGTTTTTTTTTATATTGCAGTAACTTTTATATTGCCTCAGTCTGCTTGATATATCAAATATGGATGTATATGTCTAAAGCACTTCATTGTTACTTAGTGGTTCATGTTGCAGTATTTAAGAAGAACCTGGAATTACAATATTGGGGAGTAATAGCTGCTGTTTGGTTTTGCAGGTCATACTCAATTCTGAAGGTAAACTTTTTCCCCCTTTTTGGGTGAATCTGTACCCTTGTATATAAATCTGTGACATTTTTCAGTGGTTTTGTTTGCTTGGGATTTTTTTAAGAAATTAGGAAAAGTAAATCAGTGCCAGTAACCTACTGTGAACAGTCCTGAATATAAATCATCAAGTCCATCTACTAATGTGAGGGAATTTAGTGCCGGAGGATTTTAATTGTAGGTGTGTAACAGGTTATTCTAAAGAATGATTTTATTTATGATTGTTCTGACCTGGCATTAATACAACACCTCATATTGTAATATAAATGTGAACTGTGACATCTCAGTGAGGCATATATGTAAACTATATTATTTTAGTTTATAGAGAAACTGAAGGAGAGAAACTTTGGTCAAGGATGAGGACATAGACTTCAGTACAGCAGTAGGTATTCCAGAGTACCCAATTCTCTATCCCCAGCGAAAGTCTTGTTAAATCAAATAAGAAAATCAGGAAAAGTGTTATTTGTCTAGAACACGGATTCTCACCATGTTTCCCCCATTCCCTTTCTCTGGGTTTCACTAAGAACTAGCCTGCATCATTGAGGATTTTCTTGTTTTGTTTCCCACCCCGGCCTCTCAGTTACTTATTTATCTCCTCCTCCTTTTATTTATGTATAACAACATTTTCACCAGTGTTAGTTTTCCTTATAGGTATGAATAGGTGCGAGGCATAAGGGGTGATATCAGTATTCAGCTCTGCACTAGGTTAAGAGCTTTTGCCCATTATGCAAAGGCTGCCATAATACAGGGGAAAAAAAAATCCAGTGAGGAAACAGTACGGGGTGTCCTGAACACCTGAAGTAGGCTAGGAAGTGATCCTGATCTCCAGTCCCTCTCTGTGCAGTGAGTAGGCAGTGTGTGCCATTGATTGCATGTGTGTGGAATCCACTTACTGTTAGTAGTTAGTAATGCCTGTGTAGGACTTGCATTAGCATATCCCAGTTGAAGGGTATTTATGCTCTAATTTAGCAGTATTCTGACATGTCAGCTCAAAGCTTTACATGACAAAATGGGATGAAGCAGGTACACAAAAAGATCCTTCTTTTCCTTATTTAAAATTGCTTGAAGCAGTAGGCTTGGGGTACTCTCCACAACCTCTGGATAAGCCCCAGCATGTTGTGACATGAAGTAAAACCCCAAAAACATTTGAAAACATGCTCTAGGTTGGTACTGTGGGAAGCAAGCCATGATGCTTGGCTAGTGAATTTATACCAAGATAACTGCAATATCCAGATGATGTCCCCTTTCCCAGCCATCCCTCTGATAAGATTTCCAAGTGTGTGGAGGCATTACACATGCAGTAAATGGTGGAGAGATCTGTGATGCACCTGTAGGCATAGCTCATAAACAAATCTGATTTCAAAAGGACATAGTATTTAAAAGTATTAGAATTTGTTATAATATTGTTATGATATTTGTAGTACTTGGTGTTTTCTTAAATTACCAGCTTCTGGAATTGGGTATTGACAAGAGAATCCTAGCTTCTTTCTAGAAACAGAAGAAGTTTCTGGGAACTGTCTGATTTTTCGATACCATGTACCACTAATATTGGCTAACATCAGTGGACTGTCGCTTTGTGTTTTTCTGTATGATGTTTACTTGAGCAGAAATAAATTCATGTTAGGAAAAGGTAAGATTCCAAGGCATAATTATATGCCTCTATTTAACAGTTGTGATTTCCAGAGATGCTAACTTTTATCAGTTTCTGCTAAACTGAATCATGTGTAGTTGAAAAACAGATTTTAAGTGGGTCCTAGCTTGCTGACTGTGATTTCTAACATAGGTACACATTGATACACTTGCATAAAGATTTTCTGGAAATATTGAGGCTGCAGAGTGATGCTTTTCATTTTTTTAATAATTTGCGTTTTTTTAATGACTAATGTTGTGTCACACCCTGCCCCTCCCCCCCTTTTTCTTTCCTTTCAAACAAGATTAAAGCAAAAATGAATAAATTTCAAGTTGTCTGGGATAAGAACTAACTTCTTCTAGTATGTGGTTTGGCAGTACCTACTTTTAAGTTCCTGATTCTGGATCGGAGAGCTATTCTTAGACAGGCAAAAAATGACGAATGCCAATGATAAAGAAGTAGCAGCCACTGTCTGCTGGACAACATAAATTGTAGATTAGTCAAACATGAAGGCATACTTATAGTGAAACTGATATGCAAGAGTATGTTTTTACTTCTGTCATCATGTGCAAACATCTCTAGTGTGTTGCTTTGTGTGTCCGAGTATCTGATTTTAGACATGCAAAAAGTTTCAATTCCATGTTGCTTTTGTTTTGGTTTGAAGTTTACTGCAGATGACTACATTTTTGCAGTTTGCTGAAAAACAGTAATAAACAAGCTTTTGGAAAAGGTATTGGGTATTCCTTTCGCACCACAAACTTAGGTGAATGCCTGTTCTCCAGAAAGCTTTCTTTTTTTTTTTGTATCAAAGGTAAGAAAATGCAGGTTTTATCTAGTTAGACCATGTTAACTGTGAAACTTCTTAAGTATAAACTAACTTTGGCTGTCCAGCATGCATGCCAGTATGTGCAAATGCTCACTGGTTAAAGCAGAAATATTTACAGTTATTAGTTCTGGTTACTATTAAAACACCTTTCTGAGCTTGAGTGCTTTGAAGATGCCCAAACTATCAATGTTATCAACTAACCAACTCCAAAGAAGGCTAATGTAACACTTTGCACAAATGTTTGTGGGATTTTGATTTATGTTTATGGTTCTGTACTTTTCACCCATTACGTACGCTCAAACAATAATCTTAATGCTACTTTATTTTAATTACTTACCTGTAAATATTTTATGTAAACTAAAATCACACTTGAAGGAAACAGACAACTTCAAATTTGTTCAGTTACTTTTACATTCTCTCTTGGAAGTCCTCTGCCAGTTTAAGCTTTATTGTAACCACATTTTCCCACTGCTAAAAAGTATTTTTCGTTTACTTCTTTGTGGTTCTAAAAAGCTCACACAGGCAAGGAGGGGGCTGACTAATGTACTATCTGGGAAACGAGTGAGGCTAAAGTAATTACTTAGTTCAAATAATGGACCATGTTATAAATTCCCTAGCATGCTTTGAACAGTAGTGTTGTGTTACCTCTGGGTTTTCTGAGAGTGAGGGGAAAGTCCTGCTGCCCACATTCCCCCATGACCCTCACTGGGGTGAGAGGACTGGGGCCAGAAGGCAGTTCCAGCCTTTCAGTCTGACAGCAGCATTCTGGGTTTCCCTATGTCCCAGAATATATGGAGCTGATGACAGGCTCTCACTCCTGATTGAGTCCCTTCATCTGTTTTATCTTTGCCTTCTCTCTGGAAAAGATCAATTGTTGTGGTGGTCAGTAATTTTGTAGGAGCCTAGGTAAGCTGAGTCTAGAACTGGTAAATATGGCTCATGCCACTGGCTCAGTATTTTATTAACAGATTAGCTTTTAGCATTGCCTTTTTTGTAGATCTTGCTGCCTTTGGGGACAGGTTCATTGCATGGTTAGGAGCTTGTCTTCAGAAATTACATAAAAAGAGCATAAATTTTGAAGTAATTTTTCCAAATGTGGAAGCTCAGCCAGAGTAAAACTATATCCTCTTCTGCCGTAGCAGGTGATTAGTGACCTGTTTCCAATTAAAGGACAGGATAAAGTTGTCATATCCATTTAAAAGGATTTAAACGTTAGTCATTCTCTTGGGTTTCACCTGGTGCATATGAAAAAATATGTGCTGAAAACGTTAACAGTAGGAAAGAGAAGTTTGTTGTTGTGAGTAAATTGTTGCGGAGGAAGCAGCATCTCTGTTTTGCTTGTCAGGTTTGAAGAGTTTGGATATCCAGATGAAAAACCTGGAGTTTGCTGTGTGACAGTCCTGTTACATAACGTTTGGCAATGCCTTCCACTTGGCTGGCTGATGTGATGGTTTAATTGGTTCTTGTGTTCCCAGATCTTTCTAGGAAAATACGAGGATTTTGTTAGCGCTTTAGAGTGCTGCTTTTGATGAAGATTATAATTAAGGGGCAGCTGTTGGTAAGAAAAAGAGAGTGCACATCAGGATTTTTTTTTTTATTCATTAAGGATTATAGTTTGTACCGAGTAAAGGGATATTGGTACACGGCAACCCTGAATTAGAATTCATGCATATTTGTGCAGGTTCTCTGCTTTTCTTGTCATTCATAACAAGAGAAAAGGGAAAGAAAATTGTGGAGGTAAGGAAGGACTGCCTTCCAAAGCACACTTCTCCCTTTTTGTGCATTGAAGCCAGCCCAAAAGGACCTCTGGGCTGGAGTGCAGTGCCTTGTGCACAACCTTACTTGCTCCCATGTAAGACTAGTCATGCTTCCGAGAACAGCAGGCTTGCCCTCAGGTTACTGCAGTGATGAGTGAGGTGTGTATGTATACAACCAGGACATGGCACTTTGCTGGCTGTATTACAAAAGGACATGCTGCAGTGAGATAATGCGTAGAACTTGCTCTTGTGCAGATGGCTTGCACAGACCCCTCTTTACCTCTTATGAACGCTTTCATCTTCCCAGAAACAAGTGTATGGAGTAGTAGTGCCAGTTTGGCAGTGGCTGAATCTGTTCTGTGCAAATGTGTGCTACTTCCATAGGCACTGTTTGGTTGTTGCTAAATGAGAAAAAGCATAAGGAAGGGATGTCATCCTGAAGGACCTTGACATGCTTGAGAGGTGGCCAATGCTAACTTCATGATGTTCAACACAGCAAAGTTCAAGGTCCTACACCTAGGTCAGGGCAATCCCAGGCACAGTTACAGGTTAGGCAGAGAAGTGATTCACAGCAGCACTGCAGGGAAGAACTTGGGGGTGTTGGTTGATGAGAAACTTAACATGAGCCGGCTTCAGCGTCCACTTGCAGCCCAGAAACCACCCATGTGCTGGACTGCATCAAAAGGAGCATGAACAAGAGGTTGAAGGAGATGATCCTGCTCCTCTACTCTGCTCTCGTGAGACCTTGGGGCACTCTGTGCAGTTCTGGTGCCGCAAGGATTATAAGGAGGCTAGAGCACCTCCCGTATGAAGATAGGATGAGAAAGCTGGAGCTGTTCAGCCTGGAGAAGAGAAGGCTGCTTGGAAATCTCATAGCAGCCTGCCAATATCTGAAGAGGGCCCACAAGGATGCCAGACAGGGACTCTTCATCAGGAACTGTAGTGATAGGAGAAGGGATAATGAGCTTAAGCTTAAACAGGGGAAGTTCAGGTTAGGTATAAGGAAGAAGTTCTTTACTGGGAGGGTGGTGAGGCACTGTAATAGGTTGCCCAAAGAAGTGGTGAATGCTTCATCTGTGGCAGTGTTCAAGGCCAGATTGGACAGAGCCCTGGGTGACATGGTCTAGTGTGTGGCATCCCTGGCCATGGCAGGGGTTTGGAATTTGATGATCTTAAGGTGCTTTCCAACCCAAACCATTCTATGATTCTAAGATATTAAGTGGGGAGTTTGGTGGTATGATAGAGCAGTAGGTCTGTTGCTGAGAAAGAAGCAAACATGGTGGATGAGGGTTGAGGTGTTCTTTTGTGAGGAGCACTGTCTCCTTGTGTGGGTAAATGATGGCAAACATTTGCCTCCCTGGGCCATGATGAGCAGGCATTTGTGCTTTGGAAACATCGAAACTGGGTGGTAGACTAAGCCCGTTCTGTTTGTTGTTACTCTTCTCAATGGGAAGAACACAGCACAGGCTATGCTGCTCTGCGCCAGCGGAAAGGAGCCTAAAGTTGACCCATAATAGTCAATGCAAAGAACATTGTCATTTCAAGGGTCAAAAACAAGTTATGAGCCCTTAATCTCACAGATTCATTCTGTACTTTGATTTTTTTTTTTTTTTTAAAAAGGAATTGATTTCTACATCTCTCATTTGCTGCTGCTTAAAAAGTCCTGGTGAGAACTCCATAAAGTGGAATGATGTCTCTCTAAGGGTTGCTACAATTTAACACTTCTCAGCTTTCCAGATGCTTCTAGGAGTGCACAGCTTTCCAGTCACTAGTAACTTGATAATTTTTTCCATCACTACAAGCAAATGATCCATACCAACTCACAAGCAGCCCTTTTTGTAGGCTTTTTGATTATAAGAAATGCCACAGTATGAAAGATTCTTTCCTTTTAGCATGGTGGCAGGGAATAGTATGGATGAAATGTTACAGAGGAAGTATCTAGGACTTGCTGTCAGGAAAATAACTTTACTTTCAACCATCAATAAAGAATTTGCAAATTACAACTTTTTTTTCCCAGTAGTTGAATTATTTAAAATTAAAATGCAAACATAGATGTGCCTATTTGTGGTATTTACAAAAAACCCTAATTTTCCTTTTTCCAAAGGTTTTATTTGGAAAAGGATTCAAGGACCTGAGTACTTCATAAGTTCTTGCTCAGTAATAAAGATTGAATTCATGGCCACTGAAAGGCATGTTAACTATCTCAATACTTGTGACAGTATTCAGACCCAAGAACTCCTGCAGGGTGTTTACAGTAGCATGCTACTGTAATCAAGGTTATGAGATTATCAAGGTCATACTGTAGGGCCATGCTGTAGCCAAGGTTATGCAGTAAGATAAAAAGCATTTGGGAGAGTAGTAGCCGTTTTTTCTTACTCTTTTTTATAAATTTTCTTTCCATTAGAGGCAGCCTTTGCTGTTATATGATAAAATGAACATGAGCCGGCAGTGTGTGCTTGCAGCCCAGAAAGCTAACCATACCCCAGACTGCATCAAAAGGAGTGTGACCAGCAGGTCGAGGGAGGTGATCCTGCCCCTCTACTCTGCTCTCCTGACACCTCACTTGGAGTATTGTGTGCATTTCTGGTGTCCTCAACATAAAAAGGACATGGAAGTGTTGGAACAAGTGCAGAGGAGGGCCACGAGGATGACCATGGGGCTGGAGCACCTCCTGTATGAAGATAGGCTGTGAAAGTTGGGGCTGTTCAGCCTGGAGAAGAGAAGGCTGCGTGGAGACCTTATAGCCTTCCAGTATCTGAATGGGGCCTATAGGGATGCCAGGGAGGGACTCTTCATTAGGGTCTGTAGTGATAAGACAAGGGGTAATGGGTTCAAACTTAAATGAGGGAAGTTCAGATTGGATGTGAGGAAGAAATTCTTTACTGTGCAGGTGGAGGCACTGGAGTGGGTTGCCCAGGGAAGCTGTGAATGCTCCATCACTGGCAGTATTCAAGGCTGGGCTGGACATAGCCTTGAGTGGCATGGTTTAGTGGGAGGTGTTGGAACTAGATGATCTTGAGGTCCTTTCCAACCCTAACTATTCTATGATTCTATGAAGTGCTGGTGCAATTAATGTGGTGTGCGCTGAAATGTCAATTCAGCCACTGTGTCATAAAGAAACTGTGCTAAGAAACTGTTCTCCTGTCTCAGTTATGTAAGTAGGGGTTTTGGTATCATCTGCCAAAACTTTCCATGTTTAGGAAACCTAGCATAGAATTACATGTGCGATGGATGCAATGGTCCCCGAAATAGGGCATATCTCAGTAGAAAGTGCTCAATCCTAGTTCTAGTTAACTTCAGCAAGTCCCCTGTGTAGCTACAAAACAGAATGTAAACAAGCTAAAGCGTGATGGAAGGTGATGCTTCTCATCCTGCCTTGAAATCGTGTGAGTAAGGCAGTGGCTAGCACCTGCTGTTGAGCTGGAGTTCGCTTCTGAGCAGTACACCTGGAGCTTCCTTGTGACTCCTCTGCTAGGTGCCTGGTGGTGGAGCTGTGCTGCAATGGAGACTGCCTCTTTGTCTCTGAGCAAGAGGGACTCTGTTGGGCCAGAGCAAGCTCTGCCTATTGTTGGCTCTGCTTGCCTACTCCGAGTGTGAGATGGAGCTGCACAGACAAAATGCTGTAAATCATGAGCTGCAGGGGAACACTGAATTTAGCTAATGTGCAGGGCCTGTTTACAAGATTATCTACAAATAAAATTTAAAGAGCTTGCTACTTCTATTAATTAAGTTGTAACCCACTAATATATGATTGGCTAATGAAATTGAGCTGACTGAATGCTTCTTTAAGATCCCTCAGCAAGACAGCATTCAACAAAATGCTCTACTCATACCTGCTATATAAAAGTCTGCTGTTTTGTGCATTTTTGCTGTTGGTTTTGTTTCGGGAGGGAAAGCAAGTTAGTTTTTCCAGGTGGAAAGATCATTAGCAAGCTTCATGAACATCAGAATGCAGTTCACTCTCATCAACACTAGACATTGGCAAAATGTTAATGAGGCAGCAATTACTTTAATGTGCATGAGTCCAGGCTGGCTTTCAAGCACCTCTACTATTCTCCCTCATATGTATTAACGGTAGCTTTTGCTTGCCTGTGTTCATAAGGCACCATATACAAACCAGCGAGATTTTCTTTTCTGCTGAAGTTTGTCTTTTTGGAGAAATTTACAAGCAGTTTTTTTGGTCATATAAAGTAATCAAAACAAAGTTAGTGTTCATTTTGTTCTGGAATAAGCAACTGGACCTAAACCAAAAAGTGGATGTACATGTAGAGGAAATGAATATTTGTTACATGTTTAACTGCAACCTTGTAACCATTCCCCATATACATAAGGCCTGGAGCATTTTTGATGGATGTAATGATGTGTGGTTTGTAATTGAATTAGTTTACATAATTGGAAGGACCTGTTTAAGCAGGTGTTAATGTATTTAAGCCAGACCATCTGATCTTCTTATGGCCAGGGTTGGCTGTACAGCCTTAATGCAATAGTTTCACCCAGAATTACAGACCACCTTACGCTGCCAGTTGAGCTGCTGCTGTTTTCATAAACTTGATTTTTGTGATTCAGAATTAAAAGTTATAACAGAGATATCTGCTGTAATGGCCAAGAGCAGAATGGTTAACAATGCTGATATTTTAATTATCATTTCAGATTTTAAGAGGAGGACCACCAAGTGGATAGGTAGAATTTTATCATAAAATACTCTTCTCTTGTTGTATCCCAAAACCAGTCAGTATATTCAGGAAGGCAGCCCTGCAACAGTTGGCACTGAAAAGTTACTATGACTGCAGGGACCAGAAATGAAGTTGCCAAATATTCCTTTTTCCTTACTCTTTCTCGAGGTATCAGTGTATATCAGATGCTGTAAAATATAAACTGAAAGATAGCTCTCCCTGAAGGTTTCATATATGTAGAAACAATGATTTTCATAGTACATTAGAGCTTCAAAGAGTGGTCTAAGTACATTGTAACTTTTGCTAAGTGAGGATATGATTCATGTGTACTTACTGACATACGGAAGCAGTTGTCAGTTTTCAGAGACAATCTGAACAAAGAAGGGTTAAAAACCAAGGTGACATTGTGGCTGTGCTCTTTAGCAGTGTTTACTGAAAAAGTAATCCAGCTCCACCAGAAAAGAGTGGTGAGCAGAAGGCACAATTGAGGTTAGTGTAAGAATGAAAGAAATAGCAAGATAGTATTGTTTCATTAGTAGAGCAAGAGTTTGAAGAGCAGAAACAGCTGGAAAGTAGGCCGCCAAGTAGGCGTTTTGGATTTGAGTATGTTTTAATGAAAACTGGGCAAGATGGACTAGAAAAATAGACTTTTTATTCGCGCAGTTGTTTGAGCAGTTAACTTATTTTTCTTGTGCTTGAAGTTTGCCAAACTTTATTGCACTGTGTAATGACAAACACAAGGAACATTTCAATTTTTATTTTTTAAAGATTTGGTAACTCTTTATTTCTTTGTGGGTTTGTTGTTTTAGAGTGGGTTTTTTTTTTGTTGTTGTTTGTTTTTGAGAAGAAAGTTTTGCTTTGTTGGGTACTTCTGCAAATGATATTTCTGCTGCTGGGTTTGCAGGTGGCTTGTATTCTTGACTATGTCAGTAGTATTAATAATCTTTGGTTATTGTTGGTAAGCTTTATTGCCACAAATGTGGCATTGGTGACCGTGTTTCCTTCTGTATGGTGGGCAAGCCCTGATACTTTAGAAGAGATGTGTGGGTGGTGGGAGTTCCCACACCTTTGGTTTTGGCCATATTTTCCCTGTTCACAAATGGACTGACCTCCCCTACAAATACACATGAAACGGACAAAAATTTTTCAGTTTAGTAGGTAAAATTAATGAAACAAGCTATAAAATACTAGAATTACATTTGAAAGTTAATGATGAGCAGGTTTGTAAAGATCTGTTTAGCTTTGTTATATGAGTTAGAGTGATTGCCTCTTATGAATGATACTCAATAGCAGCATCTCAGAACTAGGGCAACAGAGAAGTGCTGCCTGAGACATTGCAAAATGCAGTATATATTTTGTTTTCTAAATATGTGGTTCCCTGGGATTCTCTCCTTAGCATTAGCTCATCCACCTTGAGCTTTTCCTGCCACAGAAAACCAGAGCTAAAAGGACTTCTTCAGCCAAATCTGGCTGTGTTGTTTGCATGTCGTGTGATGTGTATCAGAGCAGCCCTCATGTGGTGCTGGGGTAAGCATGCTCAGATTCCTCAGCATCTCTGTCCTGTGTTGCATGCTGATCACAGCCAGCTCCTGTTGCTGCTGTGAATGCATGCTGTGCTTATGCAGGCACCATAATAGGAAGCACGTAGGCCTGCCATAAACAAACAGGTCTGGGGCAAAAAAGTGCAAGCCTGACGTATGGAGTGGCCATAGCAACAAGTAGAGATGAGGGTGGCATTTTAGAGTCAGTGCAGGATAGTGTGGTTCAACAAGAAACCGGGAAGTATCTTTGCTGGATTTACAAAGCTATTCCGTATGTGCGTATCAGGGGTTTTCTGAAATGCACTACTTGCAAGAAGACAGCTTACAAAAAAAAAAAATCAACTCCAAATCTTAAATTGTGTGAGAACATATTAAAATGAAATTATTTTTCACTTGCAGTGGAAACTTTACAGGAAAATTAATAGTCACATTCACTCCTGAAATAATGTGATGAGTTATTTGACAAATCATAGAACACATCTTAGGCTGCATAGGCTTTAAAGCCCAGAGCTCAGATTTCTCAGTAAAATGACTGTATCTATCTTGTACTATGAAGCATAGCCAAAGTTTTGTATGTCTAAATACTGGACCCATATAAAAATGCATTTCATAATTCGGTCTTTAGTTGCTTTTTCCTCTTTTCTTTGCATCAGTAAAAGCAAATAGGCACATTTTACAGCTGGGGGTATTTTCTGCAGCTTTTTTTGGTTGTTTCTGAAAAGGTTTCAGAGGCTGTATTTTAGGAAAGCTTTTAAAACTCACCATTGTGAAGGTGATGCAGTTGTTTGTTACATAGAGGTTGGCATTTCTAGCACAGCTTTCAGTACATCCCTGCTTACAGAATTTGAGTTTTAAAAGGGACCAACTAAATTTTAAATACAAGAAGATAAAGTGCTCTGGAAAAATTGTGCAGAAACAAATCTTGGCATCTGGGAACAATGATTTTTCTTTGGTGGTCATGAATATAACAAGTAATCAGATACTTGCTTCACAAAGGTGTGAAAGTTAGATAGGTTACAGGAATAGTATAACAATACAAAATATAACTGTGCTGATGGGATAAAGTAGAACTTTAGGAATAGAAAGAATACACTTTTTTACACATGTACCAGCAAATTAAGCATATATAGATAGGTATATCAATCTTTTGGAGTATGAAAAGTTATATCACTGAAGTTATCCAAGTTTGCATCATATCTCATTTTTGATAGAAATTGCTTGAGGCAAGACATGAATGCCCTTGTTAACTGTGCAGTCCTAAACAGGTGAACAACACTTGTTAAACCCTTTCAGTTTTGTTCTCTGGCTTGGTGATTGAGCAAAAGTATGACATTGTGGGGGCTGGAAAGTGGTACTAGAGCATTGCTCCCATTGCCTGAGGCATTTGGAAAAGTTTGTTTGCATTCAACTGGAACTTGATCTAATTAATGCCTACTGGAGCTAGTGAGAATCTTTACATTTACTTCATCATGCTGTGGATGGATCCTATAGCCCATTTTAATAGCATTGTTATAACTTTGATAAAGAGTTCGTAGAACTGCCTGTTAAGCACAGGCTTTAGAGGACTGGAGGAAGTTTAACTTGTTGTGGACTGTGAGCCCTTTTAATGTTTCTGTCCACACGGCAGAAATGGGCTTGTATATATGTGTGAGCCTGTGCATAAATGAATAGACCGATGTCCTTCTTGTATCTGCAGAGGTACCTCCAGTGGTTCATGTACTGTTCAGAGCTTTTCCGGCTGCTCCAAACATTGTATGTGAGTGGGCAAATAGCAGACAGAATTTCCCAGCTTTTTCTTACTAATAAAAATGCAAGCCAGAAATTAAGATGATGCCTTATCTATTTAGAGCTTATTGGTTTTGTTTGATTTTTAACTTTTTTCAAACCATGAAATAATGATTTTGTTTGTGGAGACTTGAAAGTATCTATTAAAGAGGATTGAAATACAAAAATTACCTTGTTTCTTGATAAAATATCTAGTAATAACAAAATGCTAGTAGATAATCCTTTATTTGAATAATGTCTTCATATTTGTTTATCCATATTGCAAGTTCCTCAGAGAATATATACCAATCTAATGAGGTACTTCCGTTTGTGGAACCTAATTAGTTTCCAGTATGTGATGTTATTTTCATGATTTTTTTAGTCCAACTTTGGTTTCAAATTTTGCATGAATGGCAGGATTTGTTACAGTTTAGGATTCAGAAGAGAAAATGATTGACAGTGGATTAAACATTGGTTTAACAGAGGTCCTACATTTCAAACAAAATTATCCTTAATGCTTTGCTATGTAAGTTTACAAGTGACATAAATTATCAAAGCTAAAGCATATTAATTAATTCATTACTAATGTACATTCAACTCTTGATAAATATAAAATACTTGTTGGTTACAAGCCATGAGTAAAAGAAGTTTCCAGAAGGTGATTACTGGAAATACTGGAAATATTATAATATATATATTATTATATATAAATACTATTATATATATTATAATAGCATACTGGAAATGCTAAAGACAATATGCATTTGAGCATGAGCATTTTCAAAAGAAATATTGATTTAGCAATGAAAACGTTTCTTTGTAAATGTCAATTTATTGGTCCTCTGTCAGATTTCTGAGGGGCAGCTCACAGTAACATTACTGAGGGGTGAGTTCATTGATGTGTCAAGAAAACTTTTATAACTTTTTGTATATCCTGTACTATTTATTCTTCTAGAAAAGTTGGCATAAAAAAAAATTCTATATTTGAAAAATCAGTTGTGAATAATGTAAAAGATGCAAAAAAGGAAAAAAAGAGAAGTGGATGATTACTTAAAGGGTACCTCTCACCTGACAGCCAGTTATGCAAAGATAATGAAAAATGTGTATGTTTGTACTAGAGATAATCCTGCTGCTCTTTTCGATGATGGTTTCATTTCACAAGAAGTGAAATTTGCCCAGGTGCAAGGGCTCCTGCAAATCCTTCCAGCTGCTGTGATGAGACTGTGTTGGAGACTAATAGGCGTAAGAGCTGTGCTTCAGCAGCTCCCTACCATCTTAAAACCTAGTGCAAAACTGGCTGTTGGTAGGGTTCCTGGCTGTAGCCCGTGGTCTCTGAGCTGGCAAGGTGAAAGCCCACTCCAGCCTGAAGATTAGGTGAGCCATATAGCATGAGGGTGGTTCTGGGTTAATGCTCCCATCTCACAAGTGTCCATGGTGTGGAGTGGGAAGGAACAATGTTCATAGGACAGAGTGACAGAGTAGACAGAGGACAGAGAAGGCATCTGTGGAAGAACCAGGCATCCAGTTGTATCACTTGACTCTCTGTTGTTGTTCTTGCTGCTCTGTTTCCAAGAGCATGCTCTCCTGAGCAAGTCCAATATTTTCTATGTTCCTTCCTGTCTACATTCATTATGGCTGATAAGCTATGTGGGAACTCTAGTAGCTAGACATGAAGAATGCTAACAGTCTGTTTACTCAGCTGCCTCTCAGTTGTTGGTTGCTGCCCAGCTGAAACTCAGCTGAAGCAGTGTGCTCACCACACTGCTCCAGTGCAAAGTTAACAGGGCTGCCAAACCCAAAGGAACCTCTCCATGCTGGCATGGGGACAGCAAGGAGTGTTTGCTGCCAGGCCTGGGTGTGTCACTCACCCTTACCAGTGCTTGGCCAGCACCTCCTCAACGAGGCCAGCTCTGAACCTGCCAAACCCTAGCCAGGTATGCAGACGTCTATGGCTGGCCAACCAAGTAGGATAAGAGGCAAATCACTAATATCGGTAGACATGAATATTCCATGAGCTTCCTCATGCAAACGCTGAGACTTCTTGTGAGAGGGATTTCAATCACACAGGCAATAAGCATGCAGTTCAGGAAACTACAGAGCTGCCTTTGGCCTGGATTTGTTATCTTGTCTCCATCTCGCTCATGTGTACCCACAAACACAACCTCACAGTGTGCCTGTCTATGTCTAATCGAAGAGCCACTTGAGTTCCTTGATTATTTGCTTAATTTGACCTAGGGGCACTTGCATGAAGTGCTCACTTGAACAAAATCAGAAGCTGACTTGGACAAAACTGGAAGCATTAATTTTTGTGTGCTTCCTTGTATGCATGAGACAAGTGTAAAATGGATGAGGCTGTTGTTTCTCCTTTTCTGGATGGATAGATCTTCATTTTTTTTTTTTTGTGAATCTGCATAGGTTTAGAACATGTTTAGAGCATCTAAATGAAAGCTGTTTGGGACACATTGGAATGAATATTAGTTGGTGAGTAACCCTTGCTGAGTTTCTTCCTTGAAATAACAGTGACACTATGACGCTATCAATGACACATGTGCTTTAGTTAGAAGTACAACAGCCATGGTTTAATAAAAACTGGAGCCTGAACCAATAAAATTGTGTGAAGAAACTTGCAGTCTGCTTTCAAAAGGTTGGTATCTGTGGATGATTTACAGGCACTTGTTAGGGTGTGTTTACATCTGAGCTGAACTGAGCTCACTGCACTATTAGTTAATTTGCAGTCCACAGTTCTCTGGGTTTGTCCGTTGGTATCATTGCTTTTGTTTCATAGGATTGCTTTTACCCTCTGGGTTTGTCTGGTTTTGGGGGGGTTGCTTGGTTTTTTGTGGGGTTTTTTTTTTCTGTTTCTTTTTGGTGTGTGTTTTTTTTTTTTTTTTTTTTTTTTTTTTAAATGGAGCAATAGTCAAAAGTGTAGGAAATAGTTTGGTTCATATTTGGTTTTCATATATATTAGAATTAAAAGAAAAGTAATACTTAATTTTTGCTTTTTCACAAGGACAGTATGTGTGTTAAGCATGCCTGTAGCTTTAAAATAGATGATTGAAAGACTCATTTCTTTTAGTATGAAATGGCAACCATTCAACAAGATTTCTGATGAACTGTTAAAGCATGCGTTTGGCCAGGTCTACAGGAGGAACACCTCATTAAAATAAGAATGTCACATTACAAGAGAAGTATGATTAATCCAGCAATACCAGTGAAGCAGTTTTTTGTCCTTACATAGCAATCCAGTATTCTGCGTGAAATACGCAATACCCATAAAGCTCAGTTTTTGCTGGTATAACCGTATCAGTCTTAGGGTGAATGTGCCATCACAGCTCTGTGAGTGAAATATTGCTACTATTTGCACATTTGTTAGACATAGATGTCTGCAAAAATGAGTAACATGGAGACAAACTCCTTTTGTTGCTGTGCTATGGTAGAATACTTACGGGGTAGGTATTTACTTGCAGGGTACATATACATATACACAAGTTATACAGATTGTTCTACATTTTATATTCCTTTTATTACAAGCTATTTCTTAGCCTGGATGGACACTTATGTTGAAACAAAACACCCTCATGAAGGACAAAAAGAGGGGAAAACTGCGGAAGCTTTTCTTTCTGGGTGTCTTTAAATTTTTTTAAGTAACAGTCTAAGAATTGCATGAGATCTGTGGAGTGATTAAAGAATAACTGCAGTATTCCTCTGTAATTGGTGAAAGCTGGAATTTTTTACTTGTATTTTTTGCCTACTGGGTCTGTCAGATGTGACTGCCAGTGTTAACTAGGCAAATGTTAACTGGATATGAGCTAGGAAAAGGGAGAAAAAACTCTCAGATAGGTTTAAAGCCCAATCTTTTCGTGCGTTAAGAAGTGAATTATTAGAACTTAGATTTTAAAAATAAAATCCTGTTTCATTTTTCAAGATACTTGAATGATAAAATACTTGCTTACAGAGGAACATTTTGATATTAGAAGAAATCACCTTTATCTTTTCTCTAGTGTAAATACCTATATGGATTTAACGCAAATTGTTTTGGAAAAGGCTTAAACTGTGTTCTTATCCTATAATACAAGCATCCTTATAAGGTATTAACACTGATGTAGGTTGTAAATCTTATGCAAATAAGCCATGGAAAAGGCATTTGCAGTTGCGATAGCTGGGATAACACAGGTTGTCAGAACTTCTGTGCCTCAGGGCATGAGTGGTTAGCTGGAGTTAAGAGCACATATATTTCCATGGCGCAGTAATTTTTATTAACAGCAGCATTACTTCAATGTTGGTATTGCCTAATTTTAGGTGAACTATTGAAGTGTTGTGTCTCTGCAGTACCTCTGACATGTTTGCTTCTCTTAAATGCCTTTGGACTGCGAGTCTCAGCCCAACTGCACTGAAGTAGGCATAGCCATGTGAAGGGGATATATATACTAGATCACACTGGTCTTTCAAGTTAGTTAGATTATTTTTTTCTTTGCTTTTTGTGAAGAATTTTGAAGGGTCTATAAAGCATAGGGCCTTACTGCTGAGAAGCATAGGAGCAGATCTGAGACTCCACTTACAGCAAAACTGACTGGTTTTATATATAAGTTGCCCTGACAAGACTTGTCTGATGCTGCACTTTAGGAATTGGGGAGTGGGTATCAATATGTTGTTTGAAAATGTCCAGATTCAAAGCATGACAAAAAAGTGGCAGCTCAGTGAAAACCAAACTTTGGTATAAGTTAAACTGTGCAGATGGATCTGAGGCTGAGGTTTCCACCCAGCTTTCCCTCTGCACTTTCCTGAAGGAGGTGAAGATGAAAGATGAGATTTTTTGGCAGGTAAGGGGAGGAAGTGAAGGCGACAGCAGTGCATTGCCTGTTATGTTGCATTACATCCAATACTGGAATGGATGTTTGTAATGGAAAGAATTGAGGGTAAAGACGAGGCATGGCAGTAGCAGATCCACCCCAACAGCAATCTCTAAGAAAAATATGAACAAAAATACGTGACTGAGGAATGGATGTGTATGCAGCTTTGACGAAGTCTAATCATAGAATAGTTAGGGTTGGAAAGAACCTTAAGATAATCTAGTTCCAACACCCCTGCCATCAGCAGGGACACCTCCCAATAAACCATGCCACTCCAGGCTCTGTTCAACCAGGCCTTGAACACCACCAGCGATGGAGCATTCACAACTTCCCTGGGCAACCCATTCCAGTGCCTCACCACCCTTACAGTAAAGAATTTCTTCCTCACATCCAATCTAAACTTCCCCTCTTTAAGTTTGAACCTGTTACCCTTTGTTCTATCACTACAGTCCCTCATGAATAGTCCCTCCCCAGCATCCCTATAGGCCCCCTTCAGATACTGGAAGGCTGCTATGAGGTCTCCACACAGCCTTCTCTTCTGCAGGCTGAACAGCCCCAACTTTCTCATCCTGTCTTCATACAGTAGCTGCTTCAGCCCCATGGTCATCCTCGTGGCCCTCCTCTGCACTTGTTCCAACTTTTCCATGCCCTTTTTATGTTGAGGACACCAGAACTGTACACAATGCTCCAAATGAGGTTTCACGAAAGCAGGGTAGAGGGGCAGGATCACCTCCTTTGACCTGCTGGTCATGCTCCTTTTGATGCATCCAAGGATACGGTTGGCTTTCTGGGCTGCGAGTGCACACTGCAGCCGGCTCATGTTCATTTTCTCATCGACCAACACCCCCAAGTCCTTCTCCGCAGGGCTGCTCTTAATCTCTTCCCTGCCCAACCTGTAGCTGTGCCTGGGATTGCTCCGACCCAGGTGGAGGACCTTGTACTTGGCATGCTTAAACTTCATCAGGTTGGCATCAGCCTACCTTACAAGCGTGTCAAGGTCCCTCTGCATGGCATTCCTTCCCTCCAGCGTGTCAACCAAACCACACAGCTTGGTGTCATCGGCAAACTTTCTGAGGGCGCACTCAATCCTACTGTCAGTGTCACTGACAAAGATGTTGAACAAGACTGGTCCCAACACCGGTTGATCCCTGAGGGACACCACTCATTACTGGTCTCCAGTTGGACATTGAGCCATTGAGCACAGCTCTTTGTGTGCAGCCATCCAGGCAGTTCTTTATCCACTGAGTGGTCCACGTATCTAATTGATATCTCTCCAACTTGGAGACAAGGGTGTCATGCGGGACAGTGTTGAATGCTTTGCACATGTCCAGGTAGATGACATCAACTGCTCTACCCCTCTCAATCAGTTCCATAGCCCCATCATAGAAGACCACCAGATTGGTCAGGCAGGAATTCCCCTTAGTGAAGCCATGCTGGCTGTCACCAACCACCTTGTTGTTTTTCATGTGCCTCAGCATGCCTTCCAGGAGAATCTGCTCCAAGATTTTGGCAGTCACAGAGTTGAGACTGACTGGCCTGTAGTTCCCTGGCTCATCCATTTTCCCCCTCTTGAAAATGGGGGTTATATTTCCCTTTTTGCAGTCGTTGGGAACTTCACCTGACTGCCATCATTTTTCAAATAGGATGGACAGTGGCTTAGCAACTTCATTTGCCAGCTCCTTTAGGACCTGAGGATGGAGTTCATCAGGAAACATCCCATGGGCCCATGGTCTTCATTCTCACAGTCCCTGTGTCTGCCTTTCAGGACTTGGGCGGTGTGGTCAGAGCATTTGCCAGTGAAGACTGAGGCAAAGAAGTCATTAAGAACCTCAGCCTTCTCCAAATGCAGGGTAGGCGCTTCTCCTCGTAGCTTCCAGAGAGGGCCCACGTTGTCCCTAGCCTGCCTTTTATTTGCAATGTACCTATAGAATCCCTTCCTGCTATCCTTAACATCCCTAGCCAAGTTTAATTCTAACTGGGCCTTAGCTTTCCTAACCTGATCCCTAGATTCCCGGACAACATCCCTGTATTCTTCCCAGGACGCCTGTCCTTGCTTCCACCTTTTATAAGTCTCTTTTTTCCTTTGAATTTTCCTCAGCAGCTCCTTATCCATCCAAGGAGGTCTCCTGGCCCTCCTGCAGCACTTCCTTCTAGGAGGGATGCATTGCTCCTGAGCTTGCAGCTGGTGATTCTTGAATATCAACCAACAGTCTTGAGCCCCCCTGCCCTCTAGGGCTATATCCCATGGAACCTTACTGAGCAGGTTCCTGAAGAGACGGAAGTCTGCTCTCTTGAAGTCCAGGGCAGGGAGCTTGCTGCATGCTCTCTTCACTGTCCGGAAGATCTTGAATTCAACTATCTCATGATTGCTGCAACCAAGGCTGCCCTGGAGCATTGCATTTCCAACCAGCCCTTCCCTGTTGGTGAGGATGAGGTCAAGCATGGCACCTTTCCTTGTCAGCTCCTCTATTACTTGCAGAAAGAAGTTGTCTTGAACACAATCGAGGAACCTCCTGGATTGCTTGTGCTGGCACATACCATCCCTCCAACAGATATCAGGGTGGTTGAAGTTCCCCATGAGAACAAGGGACTGTGAGCATGAGGCTGTTTCTCTCTGTCTATAAAGTGCTTCGTCCACCGAGTCCTCTTGGTCAGGCGGTCTTTAACAGATCCCCACAATAATGTCTCCCATTGCTGTTCTTCCTTTAACCCTGACCCACAATCTCTCTGTTGACTGCTCACCTGTCCCCAGACAGAGTTCCATACTCTCCAGCCTATCCCTAACATAAGTAGCAACTCCCCCTCCCCGCCTACCAGGCCTGTCTTTCCTAAAGAGCCTGTAACCTTCCATTCCAACACTCCAATCATAGGAGCCATCCCACCATGTTTCTGTGATGCCTATGATATCATACCCCCGTAGATGTGCGCACTTCTATAATTCCTTATTTATTTCCCATGCTACGGGCATTTGTATAGAAGCATCTGAGCCACGCTCCAAATGAAGCTGGCTTATTGGCTGGAGCAGCTGGAATATCTCTACATTGCTCTGAACTTTTACTATAGGTGCTGGCAAGTGATTGGGTGTGTTGGGATGGAATGATGCTCCCCTCCCCCAACACAGCTTGTTTAAAGCATCCTTGACCAGTCTGGCAAGCCTCCTACCAAATCCACTCTTCCCTTTCTTCGTCAGACCAGCTCCACCAGCCCCCAGTAGACCTGGCCTACTAAATTATGTGCCATGTTTAAGGTACCCAAACCCCTGACTATGGCACCACCGTTCTAACCATTTATAAATCTGGCTAATCCTCCTCGCCTTTTTAAGGTCCTGCCCTGTATCCTGGAGAATTGACGAAAAGAGAATCTGAGTTCCAGAGCCCCTAACCACCTCTCCCAGAGCTCTGTATGTTCTCTGGGCTACTGCTATCGATATCAGTAGCACCCACATGCATCACTAGAAGTGGGTTATAGTCAGTGGGACCAACTAGAGCAGGCAGCTTCTCTTCAACACCCCTGATCCGAGCCCCTGGTAGGCAACACACCTCCCTTGAGACTGGGTCAGGCCGACAGATGGGTGCCTCTGTTCCTTTCAGAGTAGAGTCCCCTGACAGTATGACCCGCTGCTTCTTCCTGGCAGCACCAGTAGTGATCTTCTTTGTCCGCGCATCAGCCGGTTTTTCCTGGTGGGAGTGTGGTTCCCCATCAGCCCCCTGTAGGACAGCAAAGCAGTTCTGGGTGGGAACAACAGATTTAGGAGGAAGCCCCTTGCTTTTAATTGTCCCCTTTCTCCTTTTTTTTTTGTTGTTTTTTTCTGTTACTGTTTCCCAGCTTCTTGGGTTAGCGGCCTCCTTCTTTCCTGCATGAGCTACGGTGGACACTTGAGGCCCCTGCACAGTCTGGGTCTGCAGCAAGCAGTGCTGCTTCCTTTCAGCTTCCCTGACATTTTTCAGCCTAGTAACAGTGTCCCGCAGCTCAGCCACCTGCTGCAGTTTCATTATGTCCCACATCTATTTTATTTTTCTCTTGTGATTGTTTTTTTTATTTTGGGAGTTGTTATGACTAACTCACTGTCCTGTATGTCACCCTAGATATGTGACATGCATGTAACAATGGAAGGGGAGTGAATGTTTTTACCCTTCCATATGTAACCAGTCTTTGTTCTGCTTTTCCAAGAGAGGACTCTTCCTAAAAGGACGCTGACATGGTTGATGGTATACTGATGAAGAATTGATCTACTAAGTTTTGAGATTTGGTTGCACTAAAGTCTGAGCAGCCTGGAAGCAAACCAGTAATTAAATAACATCTGTTTTCTTTTCCTTTTTTTCCATCCAAATTATATTTTCTATAAAATATTTGCATTATTCTAAAGCAAGCAAATTGCTTCCTGGGTACTGTAAGGGAACTGATCATTACAAAGAGTCCAAGTCAGGGCCCTCTCGTGGTGGTATTTTGTGGTTTCTTCCAGGAGCTATTTTGAAAGATTTGGTTTAGATTGTCCCCTGCAAAGGTGGTAGGAGGAGTAATCGCAAGAGATTTGTGCCATCAAAACAGCTTACATAACTGCAATAAACTTTTGCATATCAAAATGATATAAAAAATATGAATATCATGTTTTGCTCCAAGTTTCCTGAGCTTGTGTCCAGTGCAGGCTGAGCACACATTTGATTTGTGTGCCAGCGTCTTTTATATATGGAGGGAGAAACATTGAGCAAATCAGTTCGGTGTCTGTTGAAATATGCTGATATCGTGAATTAACTGAACAGAGTAGGTATTTCTACTAACATTGCAGTTATCTAGGCATGATTTTATATTTAAAAAATACAGCCTTCACCCAGGATATTTATTTGACACATTTCCAGGCCAGAAATCTGAAGAACTCTGGTCTTGTTTCACAGCTCCCTTTGTGATGCAGATGTATTGTATGTTTGCATCAGTATACTGTGGATATGTACACATGCATAAAAAGATGGTATGTATTGTGTTTTTACTGTGTGGTTTTAAGTGTATATATCTCCACGTAAAGGTGGTGGTTTGTTTATCAATATTTTTAGGGCAAAACTCAAAACTCGAAAAGCCTTTTATTCACATCAGGTACTGTTCACAATAGTAATTTAATGGATGAAATAGGATTGTGGTTATACATTTGATTTTGTTGGTTGCCAAGCAGTATAGAGAGAGAACCTAGTGAGCTATGTTTTACTACTGCTTTGTGCTGGGGTGACTGCTGCCTCAAATCCCCTGCCAAATCTGCAGAAGTTATCACACTAATTCCCTTTGCTCTGATCTAAATTAGCTTTTAATGGTAGCTTTTTTGAAATTTACACAATTTTGACAGCATTGAATTAAGGGGAAAATAAGTAAATACCAGAATATTGAAAACAGCAAAGTATTTGTTGAAATTCATCTCCTATTTACTGCAGGTTTTTTAGAAACCATTATATGCATACAATTCTATCATTATGCACAAGCATTCCTTTAAGAAAACTGTTGGTGATTATTGTGTCTTTAAAGATTGCCAGTGGTCTCCAAAAACAAGGGTTGAAATAGGGTGTAATTTTTGTTGCTTGCGCAATTGCTCAGGAGTGTCTATTGAAAATACTGTAGTTGCAGAGGATACCTATAAAAGCCCTGCTGTGGTGTGATTGAAAATGAGAGGATCACGTTGTGAAATTTCTTGTCTGAAGAAAGTTTGATACGTTCCTAAATATTTATAGCTACAGTTATATCATCGCTAGAGGGCAGTAAATACAAACACTGAAGTAGGTATTTTACCAGAAAGTAATTTTTTGGTTTGGGGGTTTTGTTTTTCTGTTTTGTTGGGGGGTTTTTTGTTTTTGGTTGTTTTTTTTTTTTTTGTGTGTGTGTGTGTTTTTTTTTTTTGTTTTGGTTTGTTTTTTTTTGGTTTTTTTTTGTTTGTTTGTTTGTGTTTTTTGTTTGTTTGTTTTTGTTGTTGTTGTTTTGTTTGGTTTTGTTCTTGTTGTTTGGGTTTTTTTTGTTTCCTTTAACTAATAAAGAGGCCCAATTCTTCAATAAACAGCTCAGCCCATGGGTTTTACTATGTATTTTCCCTAAAATAGTACAGAAGAACATTGTCATTTCAGTCCTTTCAGGAGCATAAAGTTCTCACATTTGATACCTGAGAATTGTGTATTCCCACATAAAAAGAACTGTAAAATGGTACAGTTCAGGTATTCCATTGTGCTTAATGAATGTAATTCTGACAGGTAAGAGGCTACCAAGAAAGCGTTTTTAAAGCAGCATAATTATGCTACAGTTAGGATCCTTAAAGCTGAGGCTCCTTCAGAAGAATTAGGGATGTGTTCTGATTGTAGCCATCCATTCCCAGCCATCAGTGGATTTCATCTCTTCTTTCCTATGGGCTGTATATGGTAACATTTAGGAGAAGAGAGACACTAGATCTGTATGCCCTCTTCCATCTCCAGAGTGGCCAGAATGGTGTGTTTAGAGTATCTCCCTTTTAATTTAGCATTACAGAAGATGCCGATTTTTTTGGGTCACTGTATTGCTATGATATATCCTGTTGTGACTCTATAAACACTTTAGGGTTTCTGCTTTCCTCAGTGTAGTCCACCATTTTGTACTCGTGGACTGTGTTCCTTATTGTCAGGTATCTTTGCAGTTAAATTCCTTGAACTGTAGTTTACATGAACAGTGTCAACATACTAAATAAGTGAGGCTGCCCATGGTGACTTCCAAGTTTTCATATTTTGTCTGCCCTTTGCTCTCCTTTCTGTTCCTTGGAAGTTTTCATACTGTAGAAGTCTTCATAGTAGTGACCTAATTCCAGCTGACCAATGAAGAAATGGAATACCATAAAGTGGTCTCAGGTCTTTCAGAGCCTGACTTGAAACAGCCCCTTTAGATGAAGACAGACTGTTGATGTTTATTAGAAATGGGTCGATAGTCAGGTTCTTAACCCATTTAATGTGTCTTCTCTAAACACTGGGAGGGCTGTGGCAGAATATTATACAGTACTAAATCAAATGCCCTGCAACAATCGAAGAATATTACATGTTCAAAGACATAAACCAATACTGACTGGAATTAATTACATTCCCATGTCTTACTTCTTTGTCAAGCAAATGGCCACAGTATGTATGTTTAGCTTTTTCATTACTTTATCCAGGGCTGATACTTTGTGAGGTGGCCTGAAGTTACTCAGCCATCCTACTTGCAAACTTTAATTGGCACAAAATTAACAATTTTTTGCAGTCTTTCAAAATTTACTGAAGCTGAGCACCACAGCCTCTGAGATCTCTGCCACCTCTTTTCACAACTCCTTTGGAGAGAGTTGTCCAGCTTTGTTGATTGAATAATGGCTAACATTTTCCATGGGTATTAAGAGAGACTTCATCATCTTTCTGCCTTTCAAAGTCATTGTCTTGATTCTTTCAAAACACACAACAGTGCTCATTAAAAACTTCCCTGTTTCTGAATTATTTTATTACTCAGTTACTGTCGTTTCAAATTACACCATTTTTATTTCCATATTTGTCACTTGATTGGAACTATTGTAGAAATGCCTTTACTCTCTTCTATACCCATGTTTTACCTTCATGGATGATGTGTGTATGAAAACAAGAACTTCTCTTTCACATTGCTGGATTTCCACTTATCTCTATCTTGGTTTTTTTCTTATTTAAATTACTTTAGGTATTTAGTTGTGCATGGCAGCTGTTTATAACCTTCTTATATGGTGCTTATAACCGGCACCGTAACCTTCTCTAAAGCCAATTATTCACTTATTCCAATCTGGGAATTGAGGATGGAATTGAGTCAAAATTATTCCTGTAGATCAGAGCTGGTGTGGATTTCCCAACTATAAATTTCTATGATCATGCTTCTATATGTAGCTGGAGTCAGAGGGCTGCTTTCTGAGACAGTGAAGTCAGACTAGTAAATTGTATCACAGCAAATGTTAGTTTTATGAGGTTGGGGCTGTGGGTCCTGGAAAAATCATATAAATTAGCAATAGATTGTCAATATCAGGTGTAATTTCCTATTATCAGTATAGTTAATATGCAGCTAAAATATCATAAACAGGAGGAAAATGTTTTTCATGGTTTAACATCAAAATTATCTAGCCAATATCTCTATAAATGCCATCCTTCAATAAATTTAATGAACTGTAATTCAGTCATTCTTATGGATGTGTCTGTCTCATATGGTGGTGGGAAATCAAAAATAATCTAGGAAGGCTTTTTATATACATGCTAAACAGCTACTGTGATTTATGTAGCAGACATTTTGAATGTTCGTTATCTGAAACAAGTTCTGTGCTTTTGGGGACAACTTAAAATTCAAGGAGGAACCTCCCTTTAAAGTAGCAAAGTAAGAGAAGTATTTGAAAACTTGGCTTTCCAATATCTGTTTGTAGTACCTCCTGCAACCAAACTTTCATATCCACGTGCTTCACTTCTTAAGTAGCCATAAATGCAAGGCCTGTTATTTTACCAGTTTCTAAGTTGTGTTTGAAATTGCCTTCTGAAGCAAGGCAACACATTTTCAGTTACTGGTTTAGATACTGCGTGAGTGCTGCTATGAGAGCCGTGCTGTCTTGCAGGTGATCAGAAAACAATGCAACACAGGTGTAGACAAGCTTTATTCAGTGTTACAAAGCTGAGCTGGAAGAGTCAGGAGAAATGCTTTCCAGAGCTACCTTTTAGGCTACTTGCTGAGTCTCTACTGACCCATGTCTGTTTTCAAAATGTAATTGTTTTATATTCATCTACCTGTATCGATCCAGGGTGCACATTATAGAGAAAATGCATCAGTAATGTGTTTATTCATGATGTTTTTATATTACCCATTCTAAGCAAAACAGTATGATTTCCATATGAAAACACGTAATTGCAGATGATCTGTTGACTGTGTTGACTTGTCACATTGCTATACATTTCTGTCCTGTAAGGAAGAAATTTGTTAATATCATATTTTGCCCTACTGATTTTTGCAGGTTTGATTCTTTTTTAAGCACTCAGTGTTGCTGACACTGCTGTGTAGAATCACCCAGAGAAGTAGAAACCACTTCAGCCAAACCTCCCTTATGACCGTTGTCGGTCAGCATCTTCCAGTGAATCAGCAATGTGGGCTTATCCTGAATGCCACGCCTCATTCAGCTTGTCCTTAGATGTTTGCCCATTATCATATTGGGAAGCTCTCCCCTTTGATGCAACAAAGACTTAGAAATTTGCTGCCATTGTGTATATGCTTTGCACAAAGTGGTGCAACATAACACGTTCTTTTTAAGTTTTGCTCGCTGAATGGCAGACGGTGGCATATTTTATGTAAGGCTCTGAGTCAGCTCAATGACACACGCCGCTTTCAATTAATTCCTTTTTTCTATGAGGTATAGCTTTAATTGATTATATTAGTTTGCCAAGGCAGAAAGAGCAAAAGTTGAATAAATACAGAGAGGATTTGAGGACTCTTATTTCACTTCTCCGTATAAACTTAATGTTTACTGAGTACTAAGACACATGGATGACTTTATCTTAATAATAACTGCTTTTATCTCCTAAAATAAAAAAGCAGTAGAAACTGACAAACTTATCGTGATATAACTAAATATTTTTTTAGATGGCCAAGGTATTTTTATCTAAAAGCCAAAAACATTTAATTGTTACACTACCTCACTAACTGCTCATGAAACCTAATAGCTCCATTTCTGCTGGGTTTTCCTCACAAAAAAAAAACCAAAAAGAAAACAAACACCCCCCCCCCCAAAAAAAAACCCAACAAAACAAACACACAAAAAACACCAACTTCCATATGAAAAATTTAAACTGCTAGGCAATCCGCATGAATAGAATTATAGAATGGTTTGGGTTGGAAGGGACTTGAAAGATCATCCAGTTCCACCCCCCCTGCCATGGTGAGGGGGGTTACACAATACTAATTTTAACTGCTTGGATGGCGAAACTATTGAAGGGAGCTGGTAAATGCTGTTGAATTGAGGAGACCTTAACCCAATTATTTTTGAATGGCGTGTGAATGCTGCAGGCAGGGATGCCATTATTAAATGGCATTTGCTGTTTAATAAAAAAATACCATATGCCCAGGAGACTCCCCAGCGCTGGCCAATGGGAAATTACCATACATCATGTCGCCAGCGGCTTGGATTTATAGCTTTTAGGGTGACATGCTATTGGCTGCTAGTTAGGCTGTATGGGAGGGATTACTGGCATCGTTTGTGGCTTCCCCTTCAGGTCCTTATTTGGTAGCTGTTGATAGAGCAAGTCTTTCCAGCAGCTGAGCATCTTGACATACATTATTCATTAAGTGCTGGTGTTCAGGAAATATGCGTATCCCTAGCTCTTCAGATATTTCTTCAGCTCATACAATATGTCTCTTCAATGTTGCCTCTGAATGCTTGGAGTTTTACAAATGGCATTTGTACAATCGGAAGACCACGTGGTTGGATTTCATTTCGGGGTGCCTCCTGTGCACACAGTTGCTCAGAACCTGAAGATCAGCAACAAGAATTAGAGAGAAAAGAAGGAATCTTTCTTCTTGGAAGTCTTTTGCAGTATCAGCAGAGAACTGATTAGCTTAGATTAATAGTATCAGAGAACCAAAAAAAAAAATCAAAAATGCCTGAGGCAAACTATTTGCTCTCGGTTTCCTGGGGCTACATAAAGGTAGGATTTTGTTTTACCTTTTAAGAACCTTGATTTACAGTGCATGATTGCATGGTCACTGGATAGCATGAGTATTTGTGGGTGATGTGAGTCATATGAACAAAAAGTAAAAAATCAAAATCAAAAGCAAGCCTTTGATCAGCAATGAAAATGAACTGCATAATACACAGTCCTTCTCAGAAACTGTGCTGGGACTTTAAAAAAATGTTGTTTCACTGGGCAATCAGACCAAGTATAGAGCCAAATAAATTCAAGAGAGTTTGTGTGCTTTTAGAAAAAGGCTGCTATAAATCTGTATTTCTGGACATTAAAAGATTGAAAAAAGAAAAAAACCCAACAACCAAACAATGACAAAACCTCAAAACTGCAATACTATACAATAGGGGACAGCATGGGCAAAGAGGCTGAGAATAATGAGTGAATGCATGACTCATACTGGTTTTAACAGCTGAAGAAATGTGAAATTGTCAACAGTATGTTCCAGCAGCATTTTCTGTAGCCTGTGTGACAGCTTATTGATTAAAACACTGGAAACTGTAATCTTCTAATATTGATCTACATTATTATGTAGAGCAGCTTTGAACTAGCTTGAAACTGCAATAGTGCTGGAAAATGGAATTCAGTAAGCTTTTATTTCTTCTGTGGAAAAGTTTTGCATCAAGGAATTAATATGTCAACAGATATAACTGAAATTTACTTAATACCAGACCATGTTTGGGGTTTAGCCCTAGTTAAATGTTTGCGCTTAAAAGATGTTGTTGCCTTTATAACTGTTTCAAGTGTATAAAAAGGGGAAAAGAAACATCATCCTATGCTTAACATACAATAATTGTTCCAAGTCATCATTTTAAAGAAAATTCTGATTTCTCCTGGACTATATAATGAGATTATTGAATTGAATGACTAAAAATAATGCAAAAGTTATATTAAACAACTCAATCTCTTGCGCATTTTTGTATTAATACCTACTTTCATAATTGTATTTTATTTTTTCTTAATAGAAATAAACCCCCCTCATTAGGTCATTTTGTCCAATTAGGTCATTGCGAACATTATCTGCTAATGCAGAATTGTTACAGTATATTCCTAAACATTTTGATCAGTCATTTGAGAAGGAATTGAATCCCATTATGCTAGCTAGGTGGATTTCTTTGTCATTTACCAAAAAATAAGATGAAATTACTTTCCATTCAGTTAAAAGTGAGGTATTTATTGTAATTTACCATGGAGTATTTTCTGCATTTCCAGGCAGCTCATGTCATGTTCCTACTTGCTAAATTAGAGAAATCCAAACAACAATCTTCAAAAAATGTTCACTCTTACAGTTCAGCCTTTAAAATGGGTAGATTTTTTGCTAATTGAAGTTCAGCAGAAAGCATGATAACTTAGATTGGTTAAACATGGAAAAAAATGTCCTCTATATCAGTGTCTGATATTGTCTATACACAATGAATTTAGTTAAGAACACAATTTTAATAAAGTGCATTTTGAGTTCATGGTATACACATTATAGGAAAACTGTTGAGAGGCAAAGAAGATCTGCCTTTTGTGACATTCAAAACAATGATTTAGAGTATTTATTCTTAAGAAATAATGTAATATATTAGTCTCAGGGATCATTATAAATGTTTGCATCCCTTACCATGCATGTATTTCTGTGTGATACAAACTGTACTTTATTTGCTCTTACACTAATTATATCTTGGAGAATGGTTGTCATATGGAACATTAACCCCTAGCTTTCATTGGGTATCTTTCCTTAGAGCACCACTATCACAATGCAAAGCTTATGTATAAAAATTAGCACATGACCTTGATATTAATTAAACATATAGGCTTCCAACTCAAATCTTCAGTTAAGAATGCTGTTTATTATAAAGAATGCTGCTAAAATAAAAAAGCTTTGCATTGATAAACAATATATTCAGAAGCCTTACACTCATTTATAAGGCTGTCCTATTTTAAGTGTCTTGTTTTTGTAGAATACAAGACTTTTCACATCCAGTAAAATAATAGTTTATTTGTTTTTTGAGTTACAAAACATCTTTTTAAAATCACATTGGTGGGTATATAGCAATGACAAAATACAGTCGTGTAAGTTTAATGTTCCAGGTGTTTAATGTTCCATGGATGTTTTCTATTCATGTAAGCTTTCAGAAATGTTACCTAGAAGAGGCAGCCAGAAACTGGAATATTATCACCATATGAGTTTGGGAGCCAATACAATGAAGGGCTCAGATGCTCTTGAGCATTGTGGTTCCAGCCTCCATGGGTTTGGAGCTTGATCAACACTCAGACTGAAGGACGGACTGAATGGGGCCTTTTGGTCCATGGTGTATCTTTTAGCCTTAGCTTCACCTTCTGTGCTGGTGCTGAAGGTTGTAGTGGGAGTGTCCTTGGGATGAAGCACATCACCCATTCAGGAACAGGCAGCCTAGGTGGGGGAGGCCCTGCCAGGATGGGGCATCCATGCCAAAAGAACACTTTAAGAACATTTTACTTTCTTTTTTTTTTGTGTACGGTGTAATCAGTAAACCCCATTTATATTAAGCATGCAGTCCAAGCTTTTTCATGGCTGTGAATTGACTCCGGATGGAGTAAAATTGAATAAAAAAATTCTGCTTAAGGAAATGTCTTTAGGATTGTTTTTTAGACAATACTTTACTGCTCTGTTGCTGTGACATCAGTATTCAGCAGTGAAGAACTGTGTGATTGCCTTAATGGACATTTTATAACCTCTTGAATTCCAGGGGCAATTTTCTAGACTGTAGTCAAGGGCTGTGGTATTCCAAAGGGATATGTGTGTCATTTTTTCAATCTAACAATGCCTAGTCTTAACGTGGGAAAATCTTTGTTTCTGAGGAAGAATACAGTATACGCACAGATCAGCCAAAAATATCTGCTGCTTCCCCATGATGAGCTGCCAATATCATAAATAAAGTGTGTATGATGTAAATCTTATTATTAACAAGAATTTTCATGTATTGTGATTGGTTTTGGAGTTTTCTGGTTTGTTTTTTTTGTTTGTTTGTTTGTTTGTTTTTAATTCTTTTTTAAAATACCATCTTTACTTTTACAGTTAGCAAGAAAGTGGTTTCGTGTCTTCTTTGACATGTTTTGAATAAAGTGCAAAGAGAGGATAAATAATAAGAGTAATTATCAGTATTATAAGTATTTAAGTGCCAAATTTCAGGCACTTAAAAGGTGTCTGCTGGATAACTGAAGCAAGGTTGATTCACAGATGTAACATATTTCTCTGTGATTTGCTGCAGGGTCTTGTGGGAGCCATGCAACAGGCAGGATTTCATTAGAAAGTAGTTGTGGAGAGTTGACGCTCTCTGAAGCAGAAGCTATATGTGGGTGCACTTGAGCTCAAATTAAGTTTTTGAGAAATAAATAAAATCAAGAAGAAGTAGGGCTTCAGGTTTGGTTCTGTTGTGGTTTTGGTTTTGGTTTTTGGTTAAGTTTTTTTTTGGGGGGGGAAGTTCTTATTAAAAAAGATACATTTTCCCCAAAAGGCCAAATTATTAAACATCCGATGGTTAAGTAACATACACATACACTGAAGCAGGGTATAATCAATAAAATTGTCTCAATATCTTGATCACTTTTCATGTCTTTTGTTGTTTTTTTTGTGTTCTCAAAGAGCATCAGTGTTCTGCATCAGGAACTGCTGACTGGTCTTCAGCTTCATCTGTTTCAATATGTATGAGAGTCGTAAGGCTTTGTCAAATAATTAGAAAATTAAAGCAATTCTCTAAACTCCTGCTTAGTCCAGGTTTTTTTTTTTCAAAATAAATGTCAAAGTCTTGGTGATGTGGCATCAGCAACGCATGAAAGAGTGTGAGGAAATCATGCTGCTGAAGTTCTTCAAAGTCAAAGACTTCTCTTGCATGTGCTGTTAGCAGGAAGGCTTTGCAAAAGCTGGATGACTTGTTCTGCTGTACACCCGTATTCAGCAGCAGCACAAACTGTTCTGCAGGTTTTGTAATGACAGTTGAGCTTTTCTGTGCTGGTGACTTAAGGGGTGATGGGAGATGGAAAGTCAAGGCTTTGCATCAGACTAGGAGGGATCATAGCGTTAGAAAAAACTGACGTGCACCTTCCACTTGATGTGGACATCCGTAAAATAAGTAATTAGTTGGAAATTCTTGAAGAACTCAAGAAGTTCAATAAGATGATTCCCACAGATGATTCCCAGTATGCAATAACAAACCTAACAAACCTGCAGTGAAATTCATATTTGGAAGGGGGGGAAAAAATAAAAAATCCTTCCTATTTGTTGTGTTGGGTAGCTGCAAACAAACATGAATTTGGCCTCCTTTCACAGCTTGTAAACTTGTAAGGAGAGTTCCTGAAGAGTACATATCACTGGTGGCTAGATGGTCTTTTTCCAAAGTGTGGTATGTGACCGAGGGGTGTTGCTGTGCAGGAAAACCAGCATGGCAAAGTTGGGCATCATCTAAAATGGCTTACTAGGAAACAGACTGACAAAACTGCTTAGTTGGGATCTGGTGAACTAGCTGTATTAAATTAAGAAAGAGAGAACATTTGAGTGGTAATGGATGTACTGACAACATGTGTGGAAGTTAATGCAATTTCATCAACTTCTTACATTTTATTAAGATTCCTATGCACAATATTTAATTTAAAGCTGACAATTCTGGATACCATCTGGAGACAAGTCATTCTGTGAGATCTTCAGGTTTTGCCTTAAATAATTCAGTTTCTCACCATTGTGGGTCAGGAGAAAAATCATGCAAGTGTGACATAAGTATGTGTTAAAAGTTTAAAGACAGGCTTTTAAAAATACTCAGGATTTTGGACCATTCACTTTACTGTTTGGCGAGCTTGACTTTTTTTTAACATTTGACATTGGTGACAAACATAAGGCCTCAGTATATAGGGTGATGCTGGTTTCCTGCGGAATGTATAGCCCTATAGTTCATAGTATATATAGCTGTATTTGCAGTATGGTTCTAATTTTCAGAAATGTGTTGAGCACTTGCTAGCACAGTTATATCCGAGATCAAAGCTGAGCCTTTGGCTTGTGACTAAAGTAGGATTCAGTCTTTGTAACTCAGGAGCTTCCTGAGCTGATGGCATGTCAAGATGGCAGGAAAACACAGTGGATAATGATTAGAGTGTTATATTAAAGGTATTTTTTATTTGGCATACTGTGAGCAATACAGTAATTGGTGACTTACAAAGACATTGTGAAGAAAATAACACCTTTCACTACGCAAGGCCTCTTTGATGAAAGGGCTTTGATGATTCCAGTGGGATGGAAAAGGGGTGGTTAATGTTTAGTCTACTGCTTTATCTCCTTTGAAGAAGACAAAATTACCAGTTTTTAACATAGAGGAATTTTTTCAGGGGTATATACTAAGGATAGCTATTGCTTGAGGTAATGAATAGTCATAACTGGGTGAACAAGGTGAAAGATGACTCTGAAAATGGCACAAATCATTTGGCTTTGTTAAGAGATAATAAGATGACAGATCTCTTAATAACAAAATGAAAGAATAGCATAATGGGAGGCAAAATTCAGTAGTGACGGATATTCTTTATGCTGGCAGTAGTTGTTTGAAAGTTAATAAGTAGGGCTGAGTTCTATTTATTGGTAATCAAGGCGAAGCTATAGTAAAAGAAAACGCATATAAGATAACTAGAACTGTATTATGCAATTAACCTAACACAATGCCACAAAATATTCTTTAACCCTGAAGTCTAGAAGGAATCAAGAAAGGCTCAATAATGAGTACCTAATCTAGTTACATGTTTCAGAGAACCTTAATGTCCACTTCTATCCTATAGAGTGCCTAGAGTGAACTGTGGACTTAGAGGGGACGGTGTTTCCACAGATGGGTGTTTTCTACTCCAGTGCTTCATAAAAATACTCACAATTTTCTGAGGTTATGCAATGCTCAAGTCGTTGAGCTGATCCAGTATAATAATTTTATGTCAGATGCAACAAAACCTACCTCTATTCGTAACGATATGTAGGTAATCAGTAAGATATTTTGATTGTTTTGAGCACCGCTTTCAAATATATTTGAATAGGTTAATGATGAGAGATAAAACAACCTTGAAAAATTATAAAATGAATAGTAAAAAATGCACAAATAAATTAATTTACAAATACAATAAGAAAATTATAGTAGAGAAGTGGTCCTATGTAAGTATGTTTGTATTTTCTCTCCAAATTAAACTAAGAAACTTGTGAGACTGTAAAATTAATTGCTTGTGAATACATATAGAATCATAGAATAGTTAGGGTTGGAAAGCACCTTAAGATCATCTAGTTCCAACACCCCTGCCATCAGCAGGGACACCTCACACTAAACCATGCCACCCAAGGCTCTGTCCAACCCAGCCTTGAACACCGCCAGCAATGGAGCATTCACAACTTCCTTGGGCAATCCATTCCAGTGCCTTACCACCCTTACAGTAAAGAATTTCTTCCTCACATCTAACCTAAACTTCCCCTCTTTAAGTTTGAACCTGTTACCCTTTGTCCTATCACCACAGGCCCTAACGAAGAGTCCCTCCTCAGCATCCCTATAGGTCCCATTCAGATACTGGAAGGCTATGAGGTCTCCACACAGCCTTCTCTTCTGCAGGCTGAACAGCCCCAACTTTCTCATCCTATCTTCATGTCTTATATTTTTCAGTTACCAGAAGGACCCTGTGCCTAATTGAATCACTATAGAGTATTTTAGGAGGTATAAAATTATGTTGTCCAACTCCTGAATAATTAGTAGGGTAGAACAATTTTACATATTATTTTTCTGCTTTCATAGTTCTCTTCATTTAGAATGTATTCTTCATGTCATGGCATTTCCAAAATTACAAATTGACTGCGTTTTCTCATCCTAACTGAAATGCATCTTGATCACTAGCTTCATGCTTTTTTGATACTTTTTGTTTTCCAGTTCAAGAGAATGCTGAACCGGGAGCTAACCCACCTATCTGAAATGAGCAGGTCAGGCAACCAGGTCTCAGAATATATATCGAACACTTTCTTAGGTAAGACTGTAATGGAAGTTAATTTTTTGTCCCTTTTTCTTTCTTTTCTTTTTTTAAATATCTAGGCTGTGATAGAGCTTAAAAGCAAGGAGCTTTCCATATTAATTTCTCTTTTCAGAGAATTTACACTTAGTGTTTCATCGTTCAGTGTCTGAGCAGAAAGATCGCACTGGATCCATTTCCCCACAGCTTAATTAGTTTGTGTATGTGGTTTCCCTGTGTGTGTAATTAGATGAATATTCATATATATATTTTCATGTAACATTGCAGCTACTATATTGCTACCATATTAAGAAATTAATTTATAATGATTTAATTATATATTTAAAACAGTTCTTCCACTCTCTTTCCCCTATGAAAGTTACTGCAAAGAGGTTTCAGTGTGCTGGAAGCACACAAGCACAAGTAACCTCATAAAATCTTGTAGCACTCAGTTCTGATGCTTTGGTGTCCCATGCTTGCCCATAAACAGGTAGATAAATATGACTAAGTCAATAGCTGAACAGACTGCTGCCAGGACTATCTGTGTGGCTCATGAGCATTTAAAAAAATACATCTAAATTAGGATAACAAGTACTTTTAAAAGTGCCAGTCATACATGTTAAGATACATCATGGTTTTTATCTTCTTTTTGTGGGTTGTTTTTTTTTTTTGTTTTGTATTTTTTTTGTTTTTTTTTTTTTTTTTTTTTTTAATAAGTGGTTATTTTAAAGTAAGTTTTACCCCCTGCTTGTCCCCATGTCCTAAATGGATCACTTACTGTGTCTGTTGAATTTACCCATGACTGCAGTAGCGTGCCTGAGCACTGTGGCACAGCAGGGTTTCAGACAATAAGAAAGGGGTTAGCCTCCATCATGGAGAACCAGTATTGCACACTTTCAGGAGTCCTGAGCTGCCTGAGAAGATGACCCACTTAAGCTGAAAAGCCTGAGATACCAGTTTCTGCTTGCCTTTGCTTGAAAGCTTAAGGCTTGTTTTGACAGGGTAATGAAATGCATCTGTCAGCCTTTCACATGAGACAGCAGTCTTGGGCAGAAAAAGGTCTGTAAGACGCTCACTTCTAAGTTACTGAGTGTCGTGGTTTAAGCCCCCCACCCATGCAATTTTACTCACTTACTCCCTCTTTTTCTTCCCCCAGTCCCGGGGGTATGGGGAGGAGAATAAAAAAAAAAAAACAACCCAAAAAACCCCCCAAAAAACCCAACCAACCAACCAACCAAACAAACAAAACTCGCACAGGTTGAGATAAGAACAGTTTAGTAACTAAGGTATAACACAAATCACTACTGCTACCACCAGTAATAATACAAGAGAAATACAAGGAAAGAGAATACAACTGCTCACCAATCCCGACCCAGCCAGTGCACCCCCCAGCAACGAACCCCCCAGTACCAAAAACCTGACCATGCCGTGCACCCCTAGTCCACCACCACACCCTTCCGGGTCTCTGCTCCCCGTCTTCCCATCCTGGACATGACGTGCTGTGGTATGGAATAACCTCTTTGGTCAGTTTGGGTCAGGTGTCCTGTCTCTGCTTCCTCCTGGCTCCCCCTCCTCCCTGGCATAGCATGAGACTCAAAGTCCTTGGCCAGACCAAAACATTGTCAGGCAGTAACTGAAAACACTGGTGTTATCAGCGCTGCTTCCAGGTACGAAATTAAAAAAATAGTGCTGCACCAGCTACCAAGAAGGAGAAAAATGACTGCTGCTGCTGAATCCATGGCACTGAGGTATGGGTAGTGTTTTGAGGCTATGTGTTTTGAGGTTAGGATACTTAGAATTGTAGGTACAAGAGGAATACAATGCGGAAAACACCTCATCTACAGAATTATTGTTTAAATAAAGTATTTTCAATATATGTAAAGTACATAAGTTCTGAGCCACAATGTGAAGAGGGAAAACATTCCATAGAAAACTGTAATGAGTCAAGTTAGCTATTTTTTTAATATATAATTTATCTCCTGAGCATCTACAGACTTGCTAACATTTGGAAGTTAGTAACATGTCATGAAAAAACAGGTTTTTCTGTTCTTCAAAAAAAAATCACAACCCAACTGTTTTCCCAAGTAGGGAGCTATATGGCATGTATGAAATTATTCATAAGGACAACAAATATATTCCTTGTGTAAGAACTAAGGATCCTACATTGACTGTAATAATATTTTTTTTTTTTCAGTGCCATTAATCTGTTTTCCTATGAATGGCAAATGTAAGAGAACCTTCCAATGAGCATAGAGCAACTGGGGTCAAAATGGCAAGCTGTCTTTCCCAGGTGTTCAAATGGGTGAACAGTCCTTTGCCCTCTGTGCTCATAGTTACAAAAGCAGAGGCAGTCCCATGGAATTCCTCTGGAGATCTAAAGTCATTCAGACAGACACTTCCTTTCACTTGAGCTGGTCTGACAGCTCAGCTTGCGAACCTCCCTTTGATGGGCCTAAACTTTGTGCATATGACTGAAACCATAAACATCAAAGCACAAACACGAGTCACTGCTCCTCATCTGCTGTCCGTTTGCACCAGCCAAGAGCTGCCGGGCTCCGCCTCCCCCTTTTTTTGATTGCCTGTAGAGGAGAGCATGGTGGGGGCAATCAGGGATCTCAGCGCTGCAGGCTAAAGCTTGGTGACATTTGCACAGTCTCTTGTTCGCTGTGATTTCTTTGGAATTGAAGTGTCCAGTAAATGAGACTGCTAAAGGCTAATTAAAAAAAAAAAAAGTGGAAAAAAAGAAAATGTGAAGAAGCAAACACAATAACAGTCTGGTAATTAGAGATGGAGTTGCTACCCTTGTCTGGTTTCAGTGTCTTTATTAAAAATTACTATTTGCAGGAAGGAAAAAATATACATGTTTTACATGTTTTAAAGAGACCAAATTTTTTTTTTTTTTTAGATTTGCTGCTTTTGTTCTAAGGTAATTTTTTTTAAGTGTTAGTTTTTTCTAGGCTTCTGCATTAGAAACCTCTTCTCTGGATTTTCCTGTTTTTTTCTGGACTATTCCCTGAGGACCAGAAAAGATGCTGATACATCTCAGCAAAGAGGAGATCATTTGGAGGAAGTCATTAAAACTCTATGTTGAAATGTAGTATGAATAAGAACCAAAATTAATGCAAATTCCTAGCAGTTTTGGCATCAGAGTCCTTTGTTGCACTCTCCTGGGTTTCTTTGGGGACCACAGATATCTGCAGTGGTCTATACCCCTGTTCTGTTTCTGCAGCAAACAGCAGTCAATTCCCTAAACATTCTAAATATGTTCTCAGTTTAATCCTTGTCTAAAGTTTTGCTGGCATGTACATTGATGAGGTGTATGGAGTGATACTGCTGACACTGCTATGGAAGCAAAAGCCCATCGCAATTGCACTGGGTTTCTGTGAAGCAGTCCTTTTGTTGGTATTATTTACTCTGGCTGGGAGGTGAAGAAATGCACTGCGCTGCTGGCGCAAGCTGCCTCTGCATGCAGAGTGCTTGTAGATGTGGCTGGCAAAAGGCTTTCCAAGTTGTACAGTCTTAACACAATCAGGACCAGTTCCCAAGTATTGGGTCCTTTGAGTCCTGAAGAAGTTTTCTAACGGTTTACATGAAAGACTTTTGGTTTTGAAATAGGTCTTCAGAGAATATTTTTCCTGGAAAAGAAGACATTTTGAATCTCCTTGCAAAATGGACACTTGGATTTCTGTTTAGTTGCAGTAACATTTTTATAACGAAAAGATTGACCCTCTCTATGGTGCTAGGGATACAGGAGAAGTGGAAATCAGTCAAATTAAAGCCAGTTCAGAAATAATGAGGCAATAAGTGAAATTGAGATCTGCTTTTACTGAGGTATAGGTCTTGTTTATCTGTTCATGGTTTTACTGCTCTTGATGTGAAGTATCTGTTGCAAAACCTCCAAACATAAAAAAAGTTTTCTTACGAATTAAAATATTCATAAAATGCAACTCAGTGGTGAATTCGGCCATATTTGTAATTGCTTTAAAAATTATTCTTTGTCATTCTTTAAGACAAACAACACGAAGTTGAAATCCCATCTCCGGCACAGAAGGAGAAAGAAAAAAAGAAGAGGCCAATGTCCCAGATCAGTGGAGTCAAAAAGCTCATGCACAGCACCAGCCTAACTAATTCTAGTATTCCCCGATTTGGAGTTAAAACAGACCATGAAGAGAGTCTTGCCAAGGTAGACAATATATAAAGCCTTGAATTTAAACAGCTGAATTGAAATGGAGGGTGAACTTGTCAGTATTATTCTATCCTCTGCTTATAACCATTGATTTCTACCTGTAATACCAAAGGTCTCACTTGAAGTGATATAAACTGGATAAAATGAAATAATAATAAGTAAAATCAGAATTAGGCCATAAAGGTTAATTTCCACATGAACAGAATTTCATCTGGAATGTAAATTAGCAATTGTGTATGCATTATTAAAGCTGCGTATTCCTAATAATATCTGAAGAATGAAGAGTAAAACCACCACATACTGTTACAGGAATGAAAATATATGGTAGGCCTATGTTTTTTGGAAAGACACAACTGATATATACAATTAAAGCTATTCTTACAGGTCTGGTCCTTAGCTGTATTTTCTGTTCATTATTTGTTTTTTATTGGTTTTATTTCTAGTAACATTTCCTATGATTTTTGCACCAGCAACTAATTAGTCGGCAGTAATCTAAAACTGGCATAAAGTGATTACTCATTTAATTTTAGAACATTTTGGAATATGCCTATCCATATATTTTCAGGAATCTCACCTTTATTTGAAGAGTGTTTCTGAGAACCAGGGAGGCAGCAGCAGAACCGCAACATCTTCCTCTCTGAACTCTGTTATCACTAGGCAGTGAGATAGCAAAGTGTGTCAGTTCAGCTCACTCAAGATACTGTGGTGTTTTTCCCTCTGGAGCAATCCACTTAAGAGTCAGTCTTTCCTGTGAAGTAAAAGCTGAAAAGTTAGTAGCTGTGGATTCCAGTATTACAAAACTAGTAGCAGCAGCTCTCCTCCTATCCAAGGTTTACCATATAACTTTCACAGTAGCAAGGTTTGCATATTGATGAGTCTGCTATTTGTAGCTGCTTCAATCAAAAATCGTTCGAATTTGTGTTAAGTTTCAACATGTTTGTTGCTTGATTCTACTCTAGGAACTAGAAGATGTAAATAAATGGGGCCTCCAGGTTTTCAGAGTAGCTGAGTTATCTGGGAACAGACCTCTGACAGTCATCATGCATACCATTTTTCAGGCAAGTAGCAGATGTGATGCTTTTTGCTTATCTCAGAGATTTTTCTGTACTTTGAAATCTTAATTGTTTCTCTTTTCTTTTTCTAGGAACGGGACTTGCTAAAAACATTCAAGATTCCGGTGGATACTTTAATAACTTACTTAATGACCCTTGAAGACCATTATCATTCAGATGTGGCATATCACAACAACATACATGCTGCAGATGTTGTTCAGTCAACCCATGTTCTACTATCAACGCCAGCATTAGAGGTAAACTATGTTGAAGTGGGAAAGAGGCAGGCCTGAGAAAAAGGGACATACTGAGACTCTTCAAAACTAAATATTATAGATCTTAGTTTCTGCAATATTTTTTTTTAAAAATCTCAACACTTTTTCACACATTCTGTACTCTTCAAGATATTTTGTGAGGATCAAAGCTTATTTACATGCAAGCACTGCTGAAAATATCACATCTTTTCCTTCTTAAATCATGAAAGTTTGTGCTGCTGTAACCTTTTTCATTTTAACACAATGCATAACATGTTTTCTCCCTCTCATTACTGATAACGCATCCTGTTCTGTCATTATTTCCCATGGGGGATTCTTACTAACCACAATTAGTGGATTGCTTATGATAGTGTTAAAATGGGAAAATGGGATTCCCTCAATATAGGGATCTTGATTGAAAGTACAGACCTTCTTATTGAAAACACTTTTTTTATTGATTAGTGATTGTTCTTTATTTTTCATGATTTTCTAGGCAGTGTTCACTGATTTGGAGATTCTTGCAGCAATTTTTGCGAGTGCCATACATGATGTAGATCATCCTGGGGTTTCAAACCAGTTTCTTATCAACACAAGTAAGTTTGATGTCCATTAATTTTTCTCAAAAATTTGCTGCAAGATCTGCACAGAGCAGCTGAAAAATACATAGTTCAGTCCTTGTTTGCTGCTGTTTCTTTAGTAATAAATAGATATGTATTTGTACTTTAAACTTGATATTCTTTTGCATTTCTTGTAACTTTATGAAAGATTAACGTAGTGCCCTCTAAAAAGAATTAGTAAGACGTGAACTATAAACCTGGCACTGATTCAGTGTATTGGATGTGGTGACTCCTGGAAATTAATTGGCTTACATTAAATCATAGAATCATATAGAGTCATAGAATAGTTAGGGTTGGAAAGAACCTTAAGATCATCTAGTTCCAACACCCCTGCCATCAGCAGGGACACCTCCCACTAAACCTTGCTACCCAAGGCTCTGTTCAACCCGGCCTTTAACACCGCCAGCGATGGAGCATTCACAGCTTCCCTGGGCAACCCATTCCAGTGCCTCACCACCCTTACAGTAAAGAATTTCTTCCTCACATCCAATCTAAACTTCCCTTCTTTAAGTTTGAACCCGTTACCCCTTGTCCTATTGCTACAGTCCCTAATGAATAGTCCCTCCCCAGCATCCCTATAGGCCCCCTTCAGATACTGGAAGGCTGCTAGGAGGTCTCCACACAGCCTTCTCTTCTCCAGGCTGAGCAGCCCCAACTTTCTCACCCTATCTATCTTCATATGAGAGGTGCTCCAGTCCCCTGATCATCCTTGTGGCCCTCCTCTGCACTTGTTCCAACACTTCCATGTCCTTTTTATGTTGAGGACACCAGAGCTGCACACAATACTCCAAGTGAGGTTTCAGGAGAGCAGGGTATTGGGGCAGGATCACTTCCTTCGACCTGCTGGTCATGCTCCTTTGGATGCAGCCAAAGATACAGTTGGCTTTCTGGGCTGTGAGCATATACTGCCCGCTCATGTCCATTTTCTCATCGACCAACACCCTCAAGTCCTTCTCCACAAGGCTGCTCTGAATCTCTTCCCTGCCCAACCTGTACCTGTGCCTGGGATTGCTCCAACCCAGGTGTAGGACCTTGCACTTGTCATGGTTAAACTTTATCAGGTTGGCATCAGCCCACCTTACAAGCGTGCCAAGATCCCTCTGGATGGAATTCCTTCCCTCCAGAATACCGACAAAACCACATGACACATTTGGTGTCATCGGCACACTTTCTGAGGGTGCACTCAATTCTACTGTCCATGTCACCAACAAAGGTGTTGAACAAGACTGGTCCCAACACTGGTTGATCCCTGAGGGACACCACTCATTACTGGTCTCCAGTTGGACATTGAGCCATTGAGCACAACTCTTTGCGTGCAGCCATCCAGCCAGTTCTTTATGCACCAAGTGGTCGATCTACTAAATTGGTGTCTCTCCAATTTAGAGACAAGGATATCATGCGGGACAGTGTCGAACACTTTGCACACAGGAATTGATAAAATAGAGCTGTGGGAGAAAAATGTGGGGCAATTAAATAAAAATCCAAAAAGGAAGACAACAGTTTGTGTATATATTGGAATTATATGATACAGCCAAGGATAGCTGTACATTTTTAAGAAATTCAGAAGCAAACAGGCTCGCAGATGCATCTCTGTCTCTCCCTGGCTGCTGTACTTGGTTTCTGATGTCTACATACTGATGCGTTGTGGACTGAATTTTCTCAGCCTTCCTCTGAATACTTATTTTTTTCTTTTTTTCTTTTTTGTGAGTCTCTTGCTGGCATTCTTTAAGTGGAGGAAAAAAGCCGCAATGAAATGAGACCCTGATGTCATCTCTAAAGTTGAAAGCCAGTGTTCTTGTTCTGCATTCCTCAAGGCTGTTCTCTGCAGCATTACATGAACCTCCCTACCTCTTTAATCTTCTACTAGAAGAAAACACTTTTAGCTTCATTCAACTTTGTCATGACACACTGAAGGGCTTCTTGCCCCAGTGCAACCTGCTTTGATTGCAGTAGTGTATGTTTCTAGTGTAAGTGGGTAGCCTGTTGTAAGTCAGTGCAAGCTCTGTCATATGATGTTATTTTTGCTGTCTGAGAACTTCCCCTTTTATAACTGACCCAGAATTAAAAAAGTTGAATGCTAATAATCCAAGCACATAAGAAGAAAAACTACAGAAATAGAAGCATACCTAGAGTTGTGTATTGGACCCATCTGGTTGCACATTCTTAGATACTGTGATTTCTGCACTTGGGTGAATCTGTTGCACAGGTTCTAAAATAGCATGACCTGAATCAGTGGTGTAGTTTGAAGGGAGCTCCTCTTCTGACTCATTGCTGCTGTACATTCAAATAAGACCTTCACTTCAGTTTAGCTGGCATCTAATTTTATTTCCCTTAACGGCCTAAGGGCCACCCTATAGTGAAATTCAATTTGATGACTCATCTGCATGGAAAAGGTTTGGGATTGACTTTAGATTTCTTGGTAACCAATACAGTTCAGCAGCATTGTCTAGGAAGCGAGGTGAATCAAGCCTTGTGCATGAAAGTGTGTAATACCTAAATGTTTGACTGGGCGTGTATAAGTAAAGTTTTATTTGTTTAATCACAGATTGAATACTGGGATGTATTGATGGCTCTGAGGTGCTGTGAGGAAACAGCAGTGCTTTTTAGGTTTAAGCAGGATGACCAACTATTTGAAGGAACAAGTAGTGGTGCACAAAGCTTTCAATTCTATGAAGACAGCTGAACTTCAGCTATGTTAGGAGTGATTCTGATGCTGCTTATTTAATGCCTTAGAAGAAATGCCTTGTTTTTCTCAACTCAGCCTGTGATAGAGAAGGCTTCTGTGTCAATCAGGTAACACGACTAACTGGAACTGCAGTTGCCAGGCTGAAAGACAAAGGGATTTTATCCCTTTTGAGTCCTGTGTGCAAGGAGGGAACTGCAGGGACACCGATAAAGACCACCAATTTAGGTCTCTTAAATGCTAAATTTTCCTAACTTCTAGAAGATAATTTGCTTCCACTGAGTTTTGTTTTTCAGTGAACCACACAATGTATTAACATTTCATTAAGAATATGTCTTTAGAAAGCATAAAAGACTTAAAGGTACTTTAAAGTATGTACATTTTTCATATTTCTGCTTATTTTTTATAATTGCTTGCATGTGATTTCTGAATATTATTTCCCTATTTAAGGATTTAGTCTGTTACGCAATTGTCTGAAAAGCTGATCTCTCTTGAATGGTATTAAAGAATAAATAAAGCTGGATTGTGTTAGCGTCAGAGGTGATGCTTATTTGATCAGTTTGACTCTGACCTTCCAGACAAATACTCTTGAAAAGCTTGTAATGTGTTACAGAGATTACTAAGGGGGAACGTTCTTTGTTTTCCACCTCTATTACAAGGTTGGGCACATTTTAGCTATTGTCTGTAGCTCCAGCTTTTCCAAAGTATTTTGGCAGTGTCGAGTGTTTTGCAGTTGGGATTCATCAGAAGGCTGTTTGAAAGGAAAATGAACTAGTGTCTGACATATTTGTAAGTAGGCAAGCTTTATAAATGTTTTGTGAAAAATGAAAGAGATCATTTGAGAAATTCACTTTCTTTTTCCTTTTGCTATTATGGTTTTGCTGCCATCAGGATAAGAAAAGGTCGAGGAAATGTAGAGGAAAGATCAATCTAAGCAGGAGAATGGATAATGAGACTAATGAAATCTGAAGAGTAGAGCTTTTACACGGCACCCCCTTGAGCCAGAGGGATTTTAAAACAAAGCTGCTGTAAAAAGAGGAGGAGAAAGAGTAGAATAAACTGACATATGGCTAGATTTAGAATAGAACAGCTGTAATAAATAGAAATTAGTTTCGCATATGACAAGTGTGATTACATTAAAAGTATTTGATTTCTATGGCAGATTCATTTGCAAACTGTGTTTTAAAACATACGTAAGCTGACATTGTGGTATCTCTGGGTAGAAAGTAAAGCTGTGCATAAAATTGTCGTAGCTGCTTTTATGTGTCAGAGCTACATGTTCAGCAGGTGTAGGAGACCAGTGCAGACCTTCTCTGTGTGGCTAGCATAAGCATTGCTAGGAAGATGCATGTTATTCTCATAACATAGTGAGTTAAAAATACTTCTGTTGGAGAAGGCAGCATTACAGCATCTGGTGCTGACCACACTCAAATATGAGGCAGTAGGCAAGGCCACTACTTGCATTTTCAAGCCACATGACCTTCCAAGAAAAAGTCTAAAACCATAACTGTTACCATCCTACCAAACTCCTCTCAAAATATCCAGTTGTCATAGACTGATGCCTCGTTAGCTTAATCGGTGAGACATCTGAGTGCCATTGCTAACTGCAGAAAAATATGGTTTAAAACCCTAGATGTGTGCTCTGTGCCTGACCTGCAGCAAGGCTTTAGCTGTATACTCCCAGGTCTGTGTGCTGGATAGCTAAAACTTCTCTTAAACAATGGAATTTTAGGAGTTCTGGTGAAAAAAGGCATGAGAAAACTCTGGTATATGTTTTACTTCACATGTGGTTACGCATGTAATATTTTCCATGTGACCTCATGCAGATATAAAAATATATTTTGAAAAATACCTTCCTTGTATCTTTTATTGCTACTCCGGGCATGTTGTGTTAATGCTTCCCTGCAAAGAATTTTCTCTATTTTCCTCAATGTACTTTGCCTTTATTTATTAAGATGTTCAATTATTAATCTGTAACTTTTGATAGAACCATAGAATTATAGAATGGTTAGGGTTGGAAAGAACCTTAAGATCATCTAGTTCCAACACCCCTGCTATCAGCAGGGACACCTCACACTAAACCATGTCACCCAAGGCTCTGTTCAACCAGGCCTTGAACACTGCCAGTGATGGAGCATTCACAACTTCCCTGGGCAACCCATTCCAGTGCCTCATCACCCTTACAGTAAAGAATTTCTTCCTCACATCCAACCTGAACTTACCCTCTTTAAGTTTGAACCTGTTACCCTTTGTCCTATCACTACAGTCCATAATGAAGAGTCCCTCCCCAGCATCCCTATAGGCCCCCTTCAGATATTGGAAGGCTGCTAAGAGGTCTCCACACAGCCTTCTCTTCTCCAGGCTGAGCAGCCCCAACTTTCTCAGCCTGTCCTCATATGGTAGGTGCTCCAGTCCCATGATCGTGCTCGTGGCCCCCCTCTGCACTTGTTCCAACACTTCCATGTCCTTTTTATGTTGAGGACACCAGAACTGCACACAATACTCCAAGTGAGGTTTCAGGAGAGCAGGGTATTGGGGCAGGATCACCTCCTTCGACCTGCTGGTCACACTCCTTTTGATGCATCCCAGGATACGGTTGGCTTTCTTGGCAGTGAGCACACAGTGCCGGCTCATGTCTATTTTCTCATCGACCAACACCCTCGAGTCCTTCTCCGCAGGGCTGCTCTGAATCTCTTCCCTGCCCAACCTGTACCTGTGCCTGGGATTGCTCCGACCCAGGTGGAGGACCTTGCACTTGTCATGGTTAAACTTCATCAGGTTGGCATCAGCCCACCTTACAAGCGTGTCAAGGTCCCTCTGGATGGCATTCCTTCCCTCCAACGTATCAACCAAACCACACAGCTTGGTGTCATCGGCACACTTTCTGAGGGTGCACTCAATCCCATTGTCCATGTCACCGACAAAGATGTTGAACAAAGCCAGTCCCAACACTGGTCGATCCTTGAGGGACACCACTTGTTACTGGTCTCCAGTTGGACATTGAGCCACTGAGCACTACCCTTTGAGTGTGGCCATCCAGCCAGTTCATTATCCACTGAGTGGTCCACCTATCAAATTGATGTGTCTCCAATTTAGAGACAAGGATATCATGTGGGACAGTGTCGAATGCTTTGCACATGTCCAGGTAGATGACATCAACTGCTCTACCCCTCTCCATCAGTTCCATAGCCCCATCATAGAAGGCTACCAAATTGGTCAGGCAGGAATTCCCCTTAGTGAAGCCATGCTGGCTGTTACCAACCACCTTATTGTTTTTCATGTGCCTCAGCATGCCTTCCAGGAGAATCCGCTCCAGGATTTTGGCAGTCACAGAGGTGAGGCTGACTGGTTTGTAGTTCCCTTGCTCATCCATTTTCCCCCTCTTGAAAATGGGGGTTATATTTCCCTTTTTGCAGTCGTTGGGAACTTCACCTGACTGCCATCATTTTTCAAATAGGATGGACAGTGGTTTAGCAACTTCATTTGCCAGCTCCTTCAGGACCCATGGATGGATTTCATCAGGAAACATCCCATGGACTTGTGTACGTTCAGGTTCCTAAGATGGTCTCAAGCCAGATCCTCTCCTACATTGGGCCCAGGGTCTTCATTCTCACAATCCCTACATCTGCCTTTCAGGACTTGGGTGGTGTGGTCAGAGCATTTGCCAGTGAAGACTGAGGCAAAGAAGTCATTAAGAACCTCAGCCTTCTCCAAATGCAGGGTAGCCAGTTCTCCTGATAGCTTCCAGAGAGGGCCCACGTTGTCCCTAGCCTGCCTTTTATTTGCAATGTACCTATACAATTCCTTCCTGTTATCCTTTACATCCCTCTCCAAGTTTAATTCTCAGTGGGCCTTAGCTTTCCTCACCTGGTCCCGAGATTCCCGGACAACATCCCTATATTCTTTCCAGGATGCCTGTCCTTGCTTCCACCTTTTATAAGCCTCTTTTTTCCTTTGAATTTTCCTCAGCAGCTTATCCATCCTTATCCATCCAAGGAGGTCTCCTGACCCTCCTGCAGCACTTCCTTCTAGTAGGGATGCATTGCTCCTGAGATTGCAGCTGGTGGTTCTTGGATATCAACCAACAGTCTTGAGCCCCCCTGCCCTCTAGGGCTAGATCCCATGGAATCTTACTGAGCAGGTTCCTGAAGAGACGGAAGTCTGCTCTCTTGAAGTCCAGGGCAGTCAGCTTGCTGCATACTCTCCTCACTGTCTGGAAGATCTCGAATTCGACCATCTCATGATAGCTGCACCCAAGGCTGCCCTGGAGCGTCACATTTCCAGCCAGGCCTTCCCTGTTGGTAAGGATGAGGTCAAGCATGGCACCTCTTCCTATTGGCTCCTCTATTATTTGTAGAAGGAAGTTGTCTTGAACACAATCGAGGAACCTCCTGGACTGCTTGTGCTGGTGCATACCATCCCTCCAACAGATATCAGGATGGTTGAAGTTGATACTGTGTGAACTAAAAGAACTCTGTTTCTCAAAGTTCTTCTGTAAATCTTTATGGATGGAATAAATTTGAAAAGTCTTAGGGGGCTGAGGTGAAGCAGAGACTATAGTAACATTCTGCCCTGTAATTGTTTTTGCAGATTCTGAACTCGCCTTGATGTACAATGACTCATCGGTACTGGAAAATCATCACTTAGCTGTGGGCTTCAAGCTGCTGCAGGAAGAAAATTGTGACATTTTCCAGAATTTGAGCAAAAAACAGAGGCAATCATTGAGGAAAATGGTCATTGACATTGTGAGTTCTGTTTGAGAGTCTCTCCTACATAGTGCTAGTAAATTGAGTAAAACACAGAAGCTGTTATGGCAAATTGCATGTCATTAGACCCATAGCCAATGAAGTAAAAATTTGAAGTTATATTGTGTCTTATCCTATCATGAATAGTGTTTTCTGTTTTCAGTTTTAACAACTATCTATACCTTTTCAGAAGGTATACTATCCTCCTTCAAGCTGATTTTGTTCTGTCATGTATACCATTTCACCACCACAGTTAGAAATTTACTGCTGATCTGTTGATGAATTTACTGCTGACAGATCATTCTGAATAATCATTTTGTCATATTCTTAAAGTAACCAAAATGAAAACTTACTGGTTTTGACACCGATTACATACATGACTCGCTTTTACAGTGTATGAATACACAGGAAATATGGGTTAGCCCCAGAACTGTTTAAGTGTTTAAAGGTATTTTTAGAAATCAGTAATTTATGTAATGTTTATTTGTTTTTTTCTTTGAAGGTTCTTGCAACAGACATGTCTAAGCATATGAATCTGTTGGCTGACTTAAAAACTATGGTTGAAACCAAAAAAGTGACCAGTTCTGGCGTCCTACTTCTTGATAACTATTCAGACAGAATTCAGGTAGGAAAGTTCACCTGCAAATGGTCGCTTATATCAACATACATCCTCAGTTAACATTGGCCTTCCCGTTCTCCAGCATGGATAAGATCAGCTGCCTTTTCTTACACCACGACTCCCTGTACTCCCTCTGAGAGTGACTCCTCCCTGTAATGTGACTCTGTGAGAGAGTAATGAGGTACTAGAATACTTCTGGACTAAATAAGCTTTGGCCTTCTGTTCAGATTATTGGCACCTGATTGGTTGTTTTCTCAAAGATTTTCTGTGCCTTATACAGGCAGAAGCAACAGAAATGATGTCATTCATGACTATTACTGCATTAAAAATAGCTAAGTACCCAAGTTTTGGCTGTTTAGAATAAACATTGCACTACATATATTTTCAAGATTCTGTTTCACAAGCATCAAAAGTGTAAATGGAGCTGTTTTTCTCCAGTGTAATAACATCACAGGTGTTCAATCTTTTTTAGGTTCTTCAGAATATGGTGCACTGTGCAGATCTAAGCAATCCAACTAAGCCACTTGATCTCTACCGCCAATGGACAGACAGAATTATGGAGGAATTTTTTCGTCAGGGAGATCGGGAAAGAGAGAGGGGAATGGAGATAAGTCCCATGTGTGATAAGCACAATGCATCTGTAGAAAAATCACAGGTAATTGGTTTGAGTAGGTAGTTAAATAACACAGTATGACAGTTTAACAGAAAATCATGGTCTGTAGCCTTGTTTTGATTGATTTCTGAATGCACTATTTCCTTTTTTTCTTCCTAGTAAATTAATTCAGCTCCTGAATAGTAAGTAAGGGGAACTGAGATTTTTTTTTTAACTGAAAATATAATGCATCGCAGTGCCCTTGCTGATGGGATTCCATCGCTGTCATAACATCGAATGTAGTATACATGTCAAAAGACTGTTGTACAGCCACTCATTAGAATTTCCTTCAGAAACAGAATTAAATATAAAGCAGTTTGGCTCACTAAATGCAGTGGAGTTGTTTGGAATGAACAGTTCATTTGAGAGCAAATTCTTTCCAAGTTGTTATCCAATATCCTGAATCAGACTTTTGAATGCGAAATGTAAATGTAAAATGTAAACGTAAATGTAAAAGACCCTATTTATTACATAAACCAGCATGATTTCCTTTCAGCCACCTTAGCGTAGTGCATCTAGTGTCTCTTACTAGTGCTGCATTTTCATATTTTATGTGATTTAAAGGCATGGTTGTGAATAAGAGCTTATCCTCATTTTGTATTATTTGAAACAGGTGGGTTTTATAGACTATATTGTTCATCCTCTGTGGGAGACATGGGCAGATCTTGTTCACCCAGATGCCCAGGAAATCTTAGATACACTGGAGGACAATCGAGAATGGTACCAGAGCACAATCCCTCAAAGTCCTTCTCCTGCAGCTGATGACCAGGAAGAGAGTAAGCAGACCCAAACTGAAAAATTCCAGTTTGAACTAACACTGGAGGAAGATGGTGAGTCAGACACAGAAAAGGACAGTGGAAGTCAAGTAGAAGAAGACACCAGCTGCAGTGACTCCAAGACTCTTTGTACCCAGGATTCAGAATCCACTGAAATTCCTCTTGATGAGCAAGTAGGGGAAGAAGTAGAAGAGGAGGAGAACCAGACAGAACCCTTTGTGGTAGAAGACCATACTCCTAACACGTAGCATGGAGGACTCAGTCTCTTTCTCTCTTGCTCTCTCCCTTTCTTCTCTTTTCTCTCTCTTTTTTTATTTTCATATTTCTCTCTCTCTTTTTTTTTTTTTTTTTTTAAGTCAGGTAATGGTTTTTGGAATGTCATCATTAGTCTATGTCATATGACATAGACTACAATCATAGTCACAACTCAGTGTCATCTCCCAGGATGTTTGTTGATCAAAACTGATGTTGATGATTCAGTTTGGCACTCAGGAATATTGAAAAAGAAATTTTCACCTGCATGGCACCAGAAAGCATGGGTGGGAAGATCCATAAACTACATCTTCATAATCTCTCCATTTGTCAGGTAGGATTAAATAAAGCAAATGTTTTCAGAGGAGTAGCAGCTGTCAACCGAATGCTAATATGCTTTGATAGTTTTTGAATTCAAGCAAAGCATTGGATAATATTTGTCATGAATGGAAACGGACAAAAATAAACTGAGGTTCCTACTGGAAAACAAATGTCATAAATAATGAAACACAACATGATTCTGTTACCAACAGGAAGATGAGCTATGAAAATTGCAAAATTTTAATTTTGTGATTTTGAATCTTCCTGATTGTGATTTAAAAAAGTGTGACCCAGTGGGTTGCACTAACCTCTGCATTTTGTATATTATGTAGAAGAGAGGCCTTTTGTAGAGCTTACTTTTATTATTAATTATACTGAGGTATTATATTTAAAGAAAAACACTTTCAGACTTCATCTACCACTTTGTTGTTTGTTTTTGTTGTTGTTGTTTTGTTTTGTTGGGTTTCTTTTTTGTTTTTGTTTTTGTTCTGGGTTTTTTTATTCACAAAGAGTAACTTGCAAGTTTTCAGTACAAATCTGTGCAACACTGGATAATACTTTTTCTCCTTTCCTTATTTTTTTTTTTTTTTTGCACCTTAGAATCTCATGGTAATATTCAGCTGTAAAAGTATTTTATATATTAGTGAATTCCATGAATATCCTTTGTTACATAAAACTCTTCCAGGATGATAGTTTGTTTTGTGAGTTTGCTTTTCATCAAAATTTTCCCAAATGTAACACAGGAACTTATGTTTTGATTTTGCCCTTGTAGTGGCCTGATGCTGCCAATTCTATCTTATTTCAACAAGCAGTCCCAGCAAAACCATCTTGGACCACTAAGACTAGGATTTGCAGGACTAGAGCCCTAGGCCTGCAGGTCAGGAGGACTTAGAAAAGAAAGGTAATGAATTGCCATCTTAATACAAAAGCAGTTCCTCCGCTGTACAAATTTGTCCCTCTGAAAAGTGGTTCCCAGACTGTTTCTGGCTAAATAAAAACAGGCTAATATAATGTATGGGATATTTATTCTGGCAAGAAAAAAGCATTAGTGTAATATTTCAAACTTTTTCTCGGTCTTAACTTCTTATGTGTTAATAATCTAGTAAACCATTTGCTAATCTGTGTATAATATCATGGTAATGATAGCAGTATTTTTTCATGTCTGACTTGCAGGAAAAGCCAGGTTAGTCTTGTCTTTTTATGTTTTTAAATAATGAGTAGTGCATCAGGAGAGTTGTTTACTCCACATTATTTTAATCTCAGACCTTTTCATCCTTTACCCGGCTTGTGCTGGGAATCCTGCTTTTCAGTTTGATGGGTACTGAAAGCTTCTGTAACTTGAAAAGTTAAAGAGAGGTAGGAGTTCATATTTGTCATTTTCCAGTCCTGTTGTTTCATCACATGAAAGAAGAAGGAATTTTATTTCCTCCACTTGTAGGTTTAAACACATAAGACGGGAAATAGTAGCCTAGAGAAGCTAGCAGACTCCTACTGTTTAAAATTTTTGTAAAATTTTAATATCAAGATGATTTCTTAACAAAAGAAGATAGCAACAGCCATTATTTCTCCTTTGGATTCATTTTGTAGTAAGTTAGCAGATATGAATATGGGTGAAGGGTGGTTAACTGTCTGAGATCTAGAATAAAAATGATTGGTTAATAATTTAGGTTTTAAATATATTTTGCGTTCTTCTATATCCAGGTCATAGTTTCTTTAGCCCTCACAGGGCTTTAGCACAGAAGGTCCTGAAGGGCAAAAGAGAATATAGAGAGCTCATGTTTTTTTTCTCAGTTTTTGACTCTCTGTCATCATTTCTTCCTAAACCCAATCCATTTAAAAGTCCTTTCCGTCCCCAAGAGTGCCTGGAACCTTAATAATGGAAAAGCAATATGAATTCTGAAATAACCAATAGGGTTTTTTTGAAGACGTTTTGTATCTGCACTAATTGAAAGTAAATGAAGAGAATGGCATTATATTGTGAGAAATGCATCCATGTATATGGACAATCGGAGAAAAGATAACGTTTCTTAGAACTGGGGATATAATGCATTGTACAATCTTTCTCCTCTTTTGCCAAAGTGTGTTTTAGCATTGTACACTGCTTTAAAACAAAACAATTTACAAGTGGCTTTACGTGTTTTGAATATTTTTGCCATAAAAAAAAATGCAGTGAGTAGCTATTGAATGTGTGTGGGAAGAAAATTCACCTTGCTTGTAACAGTACACTTTAGCTTGCAAGTTACTGTACTTAATAATGCTGTATTTGAATTCTTAAATTGTTTTGTGTTATAAAAATGATAATGAAAGAATATAAATAGAACAAATAGCATTCAAAAGTTTAAAAACACTTGACTGAAACAGATTTTACAGAAAGCTTTGGCAGTTCTTTCTAAACGCATTATTTATTTTATTTGTGCCATGAGTTTTTCTCACCAAATGACCTTACCTGTAATACAGTCTTGTTTGTCTGTTTACAACCATGTATTTATTGTAATGTACATACTGTAATGTTAAATGTAAATTATCAGTTCTTACTATAACATCATCCTTCTCTGGATGGTGTTGCTATCTTTGGAAACTCTTGGCGAGAGAACGATGATTGTGTTATACATATTCCCTTTTTTTTCTTCTTCTTCTTAATATATTCAATGTCACCTTAGAGCTTGTTTATGGAAGAAAAGTATAAAGTACGTAAGGATGTATCAATTAAAAAAGCTGCAGGTCTTTGGTCCCAGGGCTGTGCCTTAACTTTAAAAATTATTTTTGTTCTGTTTGCTGCATTTGAAAGTAAGGTAGCCATGGGGCTAGGGCTGGGCATTGCTACTATATTTTTAGTTCCCAACTGATGGGGTTACCTGTACAAGATAATACGCATGATACTACAATGAACTTTCATTCAAGAGCCTACTGGAAGTTCAAGGTTTTCCAGACACCTGGCAATATAATTGTATTGCTTCTCCGATTATCTTTTTGCAGCCTATCACTGGGGATAATTGCAACCATTTTTTACTCCTTAAAAAAAAATAAAAATTGATGCTGTATTCAGTACTGAATTCCACAGAAACAGCTTTGGAAAGCATCTCTAATAAGCACTTGATTTTAATGCATAAGGGTATAACTCATACACTTTTACAATCATCTGTAATATCTCCTTTTTTTTCAGTAGCACAAATTATCACGTATACACAGAATCCATAAAGCAGAAAAAAAGATAGCTTTAATTTTCGAAATACTTTCCAACACCAATATTAGTGTTAAAACAGCCAAAGTTTTATTATATAAAAAAATATATAAGGCTTTGTTCAGGTGTGTAGAGCATAATGCACTTAGATCTACAGAACTGTACTGAACCTTTAGATCTTTTCATAACACTAGAATTAAGTTTGTGGGTTGGACTGAGCATCTTTTGCTGTTTGTTTGAATTGTCATGTTGCTCCAGAGGTCTTGGAGCTGACAACTTTATCAGAGTGAGGTTAACACCTCTTCTCCATTCTAGCGATGCCCAGCCCTTGTAGCATGCAACTTCTCTGGGAAAGGAAAGAGTCTTTTTCAGTAAAAAACAAAGCCTCCCTTTGGACACAAACTGTAGATTTTAGCAGCCCTGGCCCAAAGGAAATTGATTGCCTACATTTAGAATGGTATAAAATGGATACTGCAGCAACAGGAGTCCTGAACAATTTTTTTTTTTTTTTTTTTTTTTTTTTTTTTTTTTTTTTTGTTACTCTCATAATTTCATTCTTCTTTGGGGATGTCTTGAGAGTGGCAACTTGTGTGAACATTGCACATGACTATTCTTTCACTTGTTTTTTAGCCTCTCTACTGCATAGGGGATAGTAATGTACATCAGTACCTTCATATGAAATTTTATATGCAATGAAAATAAAAGCATGGTTTGATTCTGCCTAGTTACTTTATCGGATTTTTCTTTTGCAAGTGAAATATTTTTTTACATACATAGCATAGTTGTGACATCTGAAGAGATGGCATATTTCCAGAATAATTGTCATCAAACTGTTTTGCATAGATAATACAAAATAAATGTAAAATTGCAAATCAGCAATGTCAATTAAATGTAGTATTTCATAAAGAAGTCTGATCCACAAGGTGCTGTATAGTTATATAGAAAGGCATACTGTCTCAGTTTTAATGAAATTTTATGATTGTCTTCAGTGGCAAAAGCAGCCTATCCTCAGAAAATAAAACTTCAGGTTTAAAGAAACTGAAAGAGTACAGATTGCCTAGAGGAGCAGTATTCTGGGATACCAAAAAAACCCACCAGTACCATAGTTAAATATTGACCAGACAACCTTGGTTCTAAGTAAGTTGGTGATAAATTATTTTTTAAAATAAGGTTAATAAATTATAGTTGTCTTGAGTAAGAATGTGGTCTTAATACAGGTCCAGCTCCTGAAATGGGTTTTATGCACCTTTTCTTGTGAGAGGGGTGAGGGTTTTGTTGTTTGTTTGCTTAACTGAAAATAGTCTCTGATTTAATACAAAAAAGATTATGTCAATTTTTTCCTCAAGTTGCTTAGAGCCTTCTTTTGATTTGGAGTTAGTTTGCAAGGAATACCCATCCTTAGGACCCCTTTTTAATTACACCGTGGTGGCAGAAGAAGCAGGTGAATGCTTTGCTTGGCACAGGAAGGCAGATAAACTGGGTAGTGCCTGTCGTTCTTGGCAGGCTCATCCTCACATATTCCCAGCAGTCCTAATGGGAAAATGGTTTGCATACTTCATGGCTATTATAAAGGGAAGCAGAAATCTCAGATTTGTGTTGGCAGTGCTACAACCTTTTCAGTAAGCAGCTCAGGTACCACAGCTGTGCACATGGTAAACCTGAAACTGGCAAGATTAGCCCACTGCTTCCTACATCCTCTGGCAGCAGTCTGTGCATGGCAATAATGCATCAGAATAGGCAAGTTTCAGAGCAAAGCCAAAATGGATCCTGTGTTTCACTGCAGCCAGCTGCTGCTATAGGAATTGAATGGATTTTTGAACAAACGACTCCTCTATTTCCTAATGAGACAAATAGTCTGAATAGCTGGAGTTTCTTTTGTTTTCAATTCAGCAGAGAGATCGAGCAAAAGTCACAGCTGCTAGGACATGCAGTGTTCACTGGAATGAACAGCCCAGTTTCTCTACCAGCTGAGAATAATTTTGCTTAATTTCCCAGGGGGTGGGAAAACAAAACCCAACAAAATTTCAAAGGTGTTATAGAAGCCTTAAAAGCCTTTAGGTAGTTCAGTTGAGTCCAGCTTGCCGGGTGAAGAATATACCCAGCTTCCTCCTATCAAACTAGTTGAGCTATCTGCAGAGAGAGTAAAGGGGGATAGGAAGTCCAAGCAGAAATCAGTGACAAATTGGGAACAAAACCTAGGCAGAGGGAAATAACCTCCAACTAGAACAATATTAAAGGCAGCCCTGGGCCTGGAGTTTGATTCTGTCTCATTTCATAAGGTACAAAGCTATAATTTTTTTTTTGCCTCCTCACAAAGCAAATATTTTTAGGTCTTTGGAGTAACTGTGGTAGGAAGAACTATGTATGTATTAAAGGTGGATGTTCAGAAAGTAAAAAAATTGATACAATGCAGAGTTTAGCACAGCTTTCAACACTGAAAGTATGTGATCATCATCTCTGCTAAATAAAAAGCAGGATGAGTTCATACCTTGGTAAACAGCCCTTAGTGAGAGTGAGAGGGAGAAGACAGAGATGAGGTGAGCTGATGCCAACCTGATGAAGTTTAACCATGACAAGCACAAAGTCCTACACCTGGGTCGGAGCAATCCCAGGCACAGCTACAGGTTGAGCAGGGAAGAGATTCAGAGCAACCCTGTGGAGAAGGACTTGGGGGTGTTGGTTGATGAGAAAATAAACATGAGCCGGCTGTGTGCGCTCACAGCCAAGAAAGCCAACCGTATCCTGGGATGCATCAAAAGGAGCATGACCAGCAGGTCGAGGGAGGTGATCCTGTCCCTCTACCCTGCTCTCCTGAAACCTCACTTGGAGTATTGTGTGCAGTTCTGGTGTCCTCAACATAAAAAGGACATGGAACTGTTGGAACAAGTGCAGAGGAGGGCCACGAGCACGATCATGGGACTGGAGCACCTCCTATATGAAGATAGATAGGCTGAGAAAGTTGGGGCTGTTCAGGCTGGAGAAGAGAAGGCTGTGTGGAGACCTCATAGCAGCCTTCCAGTATCTGAAGGGTGCCTATAGGGATGCTGAGGAGGGACTCTTCATTAGGGACTGTAGTGATAGGACAAGGGGTAATGGGTTCAAACTTAAAGAGAGGAAGTTTAGGTTAGATGTGAGGAAGAAATTCTTTACTGTAAGGGTGGTGAGGCACTGGAATGGGTTGCCCAGGGAAGTTGTGAATGCTCCATCGCTGGCGGTGTTCAAGGCTGGGTTGGACAGAGCCTGGAGTGGCATGGTTTAGTGTGAGGTGTCCCTGCTGATGGCAGGGGTGTTGGAACTAGATGATCTTAAGGTCCTTTGCTACCCTAACTATTCTATGATTCTAGGATTCTATGACAGGTGGCCCCAGACAGCATTAACTCTCTAGTGCTGGTAAGCTCTGCAGCAGCAAATGCAGATCAGACACCCAGCAGTCATGTTATGCAGTTACCTCCAAATACTGAACTTCTCACTGCCACCAGCCCTTTACCCTGTCCTCCTCCAGCATCCATGGAGTTTCAATGTCTACAATATTAACTTTTATAAACATTGTCATTGGAGACCATTTTTTATCTGAAGATGCTGGAAAGTGCAGGTTATGCAGCACATAGTAATTAAAGTACAGCTGGCACGTGTTGCACACATGTAGGACTTGGCTTATGGTAAATGCCTATAAGCCATCATTACAGAGAGCTAGGCAGAATCAAAGGTGGCTTAAAAACTTCAGTACCTTCTAGTGGTTGAAACTTCCCATAAAACTGATACTCCAAATCTCTTATGAACTTCAGTTTTCAAAACTTTGATAGACTGAAATGCTGAACAGACTAAGAGCTATGTGTAGCCTATTGCATTCTCAGCCTGTGGTTAGTGGCTTGCATTGGCTGTCCTGACCGCGGCTAGGGGTAGGCCTCCTATGCTGTGGTGTTGGTTTGAAGGCTGATACAAAGCCTATTTGATACAAGGCATCGCTTAAGTGCAGAGGCACTGAGCAGTGCCCCTCCTTTGACGAAAAGAGCAGGACTGGCTGATGTAGAGATACCTTTAAGATCCAGCTGACTGCAGATCTCCTGGGTTTGTTACAGGGTCCCACATCAAGCAGTTCTTGATTTTAGGATCTTTGCCATGGCATGGAAGGAGAGCAGAAGCACTCTGTGAGGTTTTAAAATTGTATGTGTTTGTTTATTGCATGTACCACGAAGACAAAGCTTGCAGCAACGAAGAAGCAGCCCTAGCCCTGCTTCAAAGGAGTGACACAGTGCATGTGTAATGATGCTGTGCTGATGGCAGCCACATAGAAATGTCCCTTACGAATCTGTGCCTGTTAAAGGTCTAAAAAAGGCTTGAAAAGAAGTAAATGGAAATCTGTTTAAACAAACTTCAGTATTGCTAAGGATCTTGTTGGGATCACAGTGTTCAGGACTGGTAGTGATGCTTTGGGATGCAGTTTGATGGGGGAAAAAGTGCCAATGAAAAGTAAATTAACAACCTGGAATCTTGCTGTCTAGCAGGATCCCGGGAGCATGACCTATTTATCTTACTCAAGAGAAGGTTAAGATCAGGTTAAGATCTTACCCAAGAGAAGGTTTGACCATGTGGGGATAGGAATCTCACAGTCCCTGCATCCATCTTTTTGTCTAGCAAGCAAAGCCAGCTGCTGTCAAAGGAGCCAACTCACTGGATGCTGATGTGCGACAAATTCAAGCTGCAGGACTGAGCAGCCGCATCAGCTGGCTTCATTCATTCTTTATGCTGGCTGGTACCTCACTGGGGAGCAGGACCCAGGGAAACATCATCGTTACAAGTAAGCGATGCGCTGTGTGTGCTGGGTGCCGCACACTGCTTAGAGCCACAGATCCTACCCTTAAGGGTATTTAATGATGTGTGCATTCCACTTTGGTTTAGCTTTGCCCGAGAATGAGCTGGTCCCTTCTGCAAATGATGGGATTTGGGTGTGGGGTGAAAGAGGGAAGCGCTATTTCAAAGTGCTTTTCCTATTACAGTAATTTTCAAACCATAAAGCAGTAGGGCTATTTATTGCAAAATAGCCAAGTATTTGCAGGCAAAAAGCTTTCTGTTTGTCTCTATTTCTAGTAACAGCCTCCAGTCTGAGCTCATATTCTTTGTTAACCTTCTGCACTGTCCTTTTCCACATGCTCGTAGAAGGGAAAGGACACTCTGGATTTAAGGGTGCTGGCAGTTATGTCCTTCCTAATGCCAGTGTGGGGGTTTGGTCTTTGAGCTGCACAGGAAGGGGAAATGGGGCTGCAGTGCTCCAACCATTGCATTTTGCTGCTCATGACAGCAGTTGAGTGTCATACTGCATTAGCAGTACAGAATTGGCCCTGTTTTCCTCAGCTGAACTAATGCAGCAGAGTGTAATTGCATGTGTGTCTCGACCCATTTTTTTAATAGCCTTCATCAACCAGGCTGCCAGTGGGGTGAGGATGTCTTAAAGGGCTGTGCTAGTCCGCTTCTTTCTCTTACCCAAAAATATGCTTGGGTTTTGCTTTCCTTCTCTCATCACCACATAGCTGAGTTTGATGGGTATGGTTCACTGTGTTGGTCAGTGTGCCTGTGCCCAGCTAGGGGAGAGGATGCCTGCCTCAGAAAGGGGTGGGTATAGTTCACGTAGTCAGGCTCCTGCTTTCTGCTCTGTGGCATAACTAAGCTGCACACAGAGGTGTGTGTCTCTTTTCGAGCATGTGTCTTGCTGTTCCACACACAGCTATTTGCTATACTGTGCACTTGGATGGCCTCACAAGCTCCTGGAGCTTGTGCTTCACATATCACCTTTCCCCCATCACTAAGGAAGGCAGGAGCTGCAAAGCCTCCCTCCTGTGCTCAGACACTCCCCACAAACAACTGGAGGGAGGCCTGGCCCCTTCCCTCAGTTTCTTGCTCCCAGGTGACACCATGCTGAAACCCCTGCAGCAGGTAGCACTGCCCTGCCCACGCTGCAAGACATGCTCCTCAGCCAGAGGGAGAGGCAGATTTCTGCACACATGCCAGAGTGCTGGTGTCTTTCCTAAAGTTGAAGCCGCCAGCCGAGCCTCCCCCTGCATGAGTAGATGCACGTGCGGGGCTCTCCTCTCCAGCTGGCTGGGCTTTATTTCACAAAACTACTAGAAATTTAGGCCCTAAATGTGGTAAAATTTGGCTCACAGGTTCCAAAGTTAGACATCAGCCATGCAGGCAACTGATAAATGATCTATGTTTTGTGGTGGCGAGGGGCTATGGGGACTCCACTGCTTTCAATTAGCAGCTCTCTCCTGGACTCCAGAGGAACAACCTCCTGTGCCAGATGCATCATTAACCTGGTGAGTACTGTCCATCAAAGAAGCATGATGGTTCACAATGGGTTCCAAATATAAAATAAGTGGCAGATGCCCTTCTTCGGGGCTCTGCCTCCCGCCTCCTGCTAGCTGTGGGGTGGGTCAAGGTGCTATGTGAATGGGGAGAAGCGTAGGTAGTGAGTGCCACCTTCTAATACACTTGCATTTAATTGTACAGATTAGTTCCTGTGTGTAGGAGTGTGCTTATTTCACAGTGGGTGTCTGCTGGGTGTTACTTTCTTCTTTTATATGTGCTAGTGGGTTTTTTGTTTTAGAAGTTCTCTGTGTAACATGACCGGTTTTGCTGAAGGTTGTTCATTTAAGTCACCTTCAAGTGCAATTAGCTAATGAGATCTCACTGAAACCCATCAAACCTTTGTCTGTGATTGCCTTGAAGTAGAGTATGAAGCCTTCAGGGAAACGCGCTGGAGAAAGGGATAATGTTTCAACAAAAGTTACAGGAAAAAAGGGAAACAGCTTGGAAAGGAGTTATTGCAATCTGGCCCAGGGTTTTGACCCTTCTTAGCAGAGACACAACCTCGTGCTGTGTCCTCTGATCTCTAAAGTCCCCCACTACTACAGGTACCTGAGCCTTTGTGCTGGAAAGTAGCAGAGGGGCTGGGAGGACTGAGGACACAGAGGGAGACATGGGAGGAACTGAGGAACAAAGCTTCACTCAAGGAATGTCTCAACGACAGGCACTCTGCTTCTCTGGAGAGGATTGAATTGCTACAGATCTCAACAAAAACACCGCACTGTGATCTGAGGCAGTTATGTAGCCCTGTTTGGGCTGCGCAGCTGCTCTCTTGCTCACAGTGCTGCAGCAGACTTGCTCAGACCTAGCCAGAGCAGCTGCTGATTGCTGAATGCAGCGCGCAGGGTGAGTGCCAGCTGCTCTGCAGTTATCAGAGGGACAGGTTCCCCTGAAACTGCCAGTGCCCTGAGGCTGAAATGCACCCCTAAAAGTCTCCCAGGTGGTGCTAGCAGGAGGCAAACCTGCTGTGGTCCTGTGGGTTGCTGTGGAGCATCACTGCCCCTGTCTTGGAGCCAGCCAGCACCAGATGGAGCAGTCTGTAAATTCAAAGGGTCTCCCAAAACGGAAGCAAGATGCTATGCTGTTTGCACTGAACTGCAGCCTCTGATCTGCAACCTTTGACAGCACTGCAAGGTCAGGGCAGACGTGGTGCCAGGCAGTGTCCCCAAGAGAACTGTAGGAGCCGTCTTGCAAGAGCCATAAGACTCAGGCTTGTCACCTAGTGCCTTCCTCTACAGTCAGTAATTAGTATTACTGAGAACCATTAGTGTTCAAACAATTTATCTGTTAGACTGTCTAAGCTGAAAAAGCCTTCAGCAGCATGACTGACCTGGTCACGGTGGGTTTCTTATTCCCATGGGTAGGCAAAGCCACTCTCAGACTCAGGCTTCATTAGAAGTGTTTGATAGCATTATCCCTTTTTTCCCCATCAATATTCCCTGTGCAAGCCCCACTTTCTTAAGTATTAAAACCTGCCAACACTTCTCACTACCTGCAACTGTCCAGAGAGACTAGTAGGGATGCCCTCTTAGAAAATGCTGTTACAGATGGACTCAGCCCTCGTGTCTGACTCAGGTGGTTCCAAGCCTCAGGTCTTCTGCTTTGTTGGATTTGCTTTTCCTGGTACTCCACAAATGGAGATGGTGGCAAGGCCCCAGTGCTGTTTCCTGTGGGACAGCTGTGGTGGCAGTGCCAAAGCTGATCTGCTCCAGATGGGCTGTTTGCATGAGCTGTCAGGTTGGAGGAAGTATGTGTGGTGATGCAGGATGTTTCTCTGGCAGGTTGATAGGCTGGCAAAATCCTCTGGGCTTTGTGCTTAGTGAGCAGCAAATATCACAATGAGCTTAACGTCGATGCTGCACAGTGACGAGGGGGGATTGGCATGGAGAGCAGGGTGAGACTTAGGGCTACCTGTACTCTTGACAGGTATCCCAAAGCCCTTGACAGGTACTCTTTACTCCCAAACAACCTGAAAAGCCTGGAGTTTTATTTTTAGGTATGTTAGAAAAATTTCCTGCTGCCTCTGTGGAGTCCTGCAGCTCTCCTTTGTAGTCACAGCCCTAATGGTGGCTTTTTTTCCTGGGGAACAGAAATTAGGGTTCGGCTCCTTTTGTTATAAGGTATCCTCATGGTGGTACCATGCTTTTGTCTGCTGTACTGGACTCAGGGAGAATGGAGATGGAATTCCAGTTCTTCTCCTTTTTCCCTCCCAGTAGCTACACAGAAGTAAGCAGCGGGCTCCCACCCTTGCTGCAGGGGTGCTGCTGGCGGCACCACGACCATGGGCTGCACAACCCACTGCCATGAAGGAGCTGCTGGGCTGGTCTCCAGCTGTCACAATGGTATTTTGTGTGCTGGTGGTGGATGGGAAATGCTGCTTTGGGTGCATGCTAATCTCTACACATTCTATGCAGTACAAAGCGACATGTTATTGTGAAAAATAGATCAATAAGTGAAAAAAAATCACCTTTGAAGAAGGCTTTATATTATATTTACATACTGCATTTCAGGTATCACTGCAGGGCTGGTTTGTTTGTGGCCTGATGCAGTCATATATAGACCATTCTGCCACTGATAAATAAAAATTTCCTCTAACAGGCAAGAGCTTTGTTTCTGATTTAAAAAACAAAAAGGGGGAGGGAAAGGGGATTTAATTGTGGGTCACTGGGAATCCAGGGAATTACTCTGAAGGCATTAGAGAGAGCGGGTATGAATCATGCCTTTCTCCTTTGTGCTGCTTCAGCTGAACTGCTCCAGTGTTCAGCTTCGTTAATAATTAATACAGCGGGGAAGTGGGGCTTGGCTGCATTCTTTTCTTTCACAGCCAAAGAGGAGAGTATGTCTGCAGATCCGCACAGCAGCTTTTACACCAAAGCTCTGGAAAGGACAGCTGAGTATGAGAGAAGTAGACAGAATCTGTGCCTCTTTCTGTAGCCAGAAGTGTAAGTGAGAAAAGGTGGGCGCACCATGCAAGGTGAAGCAAATGTTTCCTAGGAGGAGAAAACAAGCTCATGATAGAAATGATGACCTTGACATCTGCAGCAAGGCTTTCATGGTAACAAACCATGCTTCTCAGAGGAGAGAGAAGCACAAGGCCTCTGAGGATACCTTAATTACCAGCTGAAAAAGCCTGAGTTTTGTGCATGAAGCAGATTACAGCAAGATGAAATGCCCAGCCCTGGCACTTTCTGACCTCCCAGAACAGCTCTGTGAAGGTGCCTGGCTCTACTGCTTCATGGAATTCTAGAATGATAGGATGGTTTGGGTTGGAAGGGACCTTAAAGCTCATACAGTCCCAAACCCCTGCCATGTGCAGAGACACCTTCCACTATACTAGATTACTCAAAGCCTGGTCCAGCCTGGCCTTGAACACTGCAGGAATGGGGCAGCCGCAGCGTCTCTGGGCAACCTGTGCTAGTATCTGACTACCCTCATAGGGAAGAATCTCTAATGTCTAATGCTGGCCTGGTCCTCACCTCTCACATGGCCGTCTCCTGGGGAGAGCTGATGGTATGGGCAAGGCAGTGCAGGGTGGGCATAATCCTGACGGAGCAATCATTTCCCAGGGAGCATATAATTCAGGGTTAAAGGGACAACAGCGATGGGAGACATTATTTTGGGGATCTGTTACAGATCACCTGACCAAGAGGACTCAGTGGATGAAGTGCTCTACAGACAGATAGGAACAGCCTCACGCTCACAGTCCCTTGTTCTCATGGGGGACTTCAACCACCCTGATATCTGTTGGAGGGATGGTATGCGCCAGCACAAGCAATCCAGGAGGTTCCTCGATTGTGTTCAAGACAACTTCCTTCTACAAGTAATAGAGGAGCCAACAAGGAAAGGTGCCATGCTTGACCTCATCCTCACCAACAGGGAAGGGCTGGTTGGAAATGCGATGCTCCAGGGCAGCCTTGGTTGCAGCAATCATGAGATAGTTGAATTCAAGATCTTCCGGACAGTGAAGAGAGCATGCAGCAAGCTCCCTGCCCTGGACTTCAAGAGAGCAGACTTCCGTCTCTTCAGGAACCTGCTCAGTAAGGTTCCATGGGATCTAGCCCTAGAGGGCAGGGGGGCTCAAGACTGTTGGTTGATATCCAAGAACCACCAGCTGCAATCTCAGGAGCAATGCATCCCTCCTAGAAGGAAGTGCTGCAGGAGGGCCAGGAGACCTCCTTGGATGGATAAGGAGCTGCTGAGGAAAATTCAAAGGAAAAAAGAGACTTATAAAAGGTGGAAGCAAGGACAGGCATCCTGGGAAGAATACAGGGATGTTGTCCGGGAATCTCGGGATCAGGTTAGGAAAGCTAAGGCCCACTGAGAATTAAACTTGGAGAGGGATGTAAAGGATAACAGGAAGGAATTGTATAGGTACATTGCAAATAAAAGGCAGGCTAGGGACAACGTGGGCCCTCTCTGGAAGCTGTCAGGAGAACTGGCTACCCTGCATTTGGAGAAGGCTGAGGTTCTTAATGACTTCTTTGCCTCAGTCTTCACTGGCAAATGCTCTGACCACACCACCCAAGTCCTGAAAGGTAGACGCAGGGATTGTGAGAATGAAGACCCTGGGCCCACTGTAGGAGAGGATCTGGCCTGAGACCATCTTAGGAACCTGAACGTACATAAGTCCATGGGATGTTTCCTGATGAAATCCATCCATGGGTCCTGAAGGAGCTGGCAAATGAAGTTGCTAAGCCACTGTCCATCCTATTTGAAAAATGATGGCAGTCAGGTGAAGTTCCCAACGACTGCAAAAAGGGAAATATAACCCCCATTTTCAAGAAAGGGAAAATGGATGAGCCAGGGAACTACAAACCAGTCAGCCTCACCTCTGTGACTGCCAAAATCTTGGAGCGGATTCTCCTGGAAGGCATGCTGAGGCACATGAAAAACAATAAGGTGGTTGGTAACAGCCAGCATGGCTTCACTAAGGGGAATTCCTGCCTGACCATTCTGGTGGCCTTCTATGATGGGGCTACGGAACTGATGGAGAGGGGTAGAGCAGTTGATGTTATCTACCTGGACATGTGCAAAGCGTTCGACACTGTCTCACACGATATCCTTGTCTCTAAGTTGGAGAGACATCAATTTGATAGGTGGACCACTCAGTGGATAAAGAACTGTTTGGATGGCCGCACGCAAAGAGAAGTGCTCAATGGCTCAATGTCCAATTGGAGACCAGTAACAAGTGGTGTCCCTCAGGGATCGATCGGTGTTGGGACCGGTTTTGTTCAACATCTTTGTGAGTGACCTGGGCAGTGGGATTGAGTGCGCCCTCAGAAAGTTTGCCAATGACATCAAGCTGTGTGGTTTGGTTGATATGCTGGAGGGAAGGAATGCCATCCAGAGGGACCTTGACACGCTTGTAAGGTGGGCTGATGCCAACCTGATGAAGTTTAAGCATGACAAGTGCAAGGTCCTCCACCTGGGTCGGAGCAATCCCAGGCACAGCTACAGGTTGGGCAGGGAAGAGATTCAGAGCAGCCCTGCAGAGAAGGACTTGGGGGTGTTGGTCGATGAGAAAATAAACATGAACCGGCTGCAGTGTGCACTCGCAGCCAAGAAAGCCAACCATATCCTGGGCTGCATCCAAAGGAGTGTGACCAGCAGGTCAAAGGAGGTGATCCTGCCCCAATACCCTGCTCTCCTGAAACCTCACTTGGAGTATTGTGTGCAGTTCTGGTGTCCTCAACATAAAAAGGACATGGAACTGTTGGAACAAGTGCAGAGGAGGGCCACGAGCACGATCATGGGACTGGAGCACCTACCGTATGAAGAGAGGCTGAGAAAGTTGTGGTTGTTCAGCCTGGAGAAGAGAAGGCTGTGTGGAGACCTCTTAGCAGCTTCCAGTATCTGAATGGGGCCTATAGGGATGCTGGGGAGGGACTTTTCATTAGGGACTGTAGTGATAGGACAAGGGGTAATGGGTTCAAACTTATATGGGGGAAGTTCAGGTTGGATGTGAGGAAGAAATTCTTTACTGTAAGGGTGATGAGGCACTGGAATGGGTTTCCCAGGGAAGTTGTGAATGCTCCATCACTGGCGATGTTCAAGGCCTGATTGGACAGAGCCTGGGTGGCACGGTTTAGCGGGAGGTGTCCCTGCTGATAGCAGGGGTGTTGGAACTAGATGGTCTTAAGGCCCTTTCCAACCCTAGCTATTCTATGATTCTATGATTCTATATGAGCAGGGAGGGAGATTGTAGATGAAGGGATTTTGCAATCTCCCTCTAAAGTAGGGGTAATTCTCCATGTTTAGCAAGGTTGAGAGAGAGAGAGGCCATGCCTTTCTCTTAATGCAAGGGAGGAACCTCCTTCTCTTATGGTTCTGGGATATCGAGGGAAAAAGTTCTTGAAGGAATGTCTACTGGACAGCTTGTTTAGAATGAGTCATGCTCTGGTGAACAGCAGTTGTGAACAGTTTCGCCGTGGGTATGGCAGGTTGGATCTTATTTTAGTCCCTCTATAACTTATTTTATCATCTCTTCTACCCAAGACTAAAGTAACAACTTCCCCAGAGGGAAGTTAATGTCTGCTTAGTTTGAGAAATTGTCCATGTTAAGGTGGTGAGTTGGTGTTTGGCATCAGCTAGCTAGCTTTAGTTGAGCATGGAGTTTGTTGTGCATGTCTGCAAGCTAAAGCTTTCCAAGAGGCTTTTACAGTACAGAAATCACTATTGCTTACAGAGCTCTTTAAACTAGTACCTTAGGAAAGCTAATTATGTTTCTATCAGTGGAACACATATGAAATAATCTATGTTTGTTGTATAGAAGCATATATATGTAAAGGGATACATATATTCTTTTGTTACCTGTTGGGAAGGTGCAGATCTCCACGGGTGTATAAATGAACATGTTTGTCTTGTGGAGTAATTGCACAAAGCAGAAAACAGATGCCCTGCACAGACCATTAGCGCCAAGGCTAGTGAGTTTACTCAGAGCAATTCAAGCAGGTATTTGGAATGAACATCTGGTCAGGCTGTCTATAAGAAGGGACCTTCCCTGCAAAGGTGTCAACTAGAACGAACATATGAGTGTTTTTTGAGAGCTACAACACAAAGCCGCAAGCTCTGACTGAACTCACATCTGCCTGCCACTGCTCACCATTTCTGCAAGCTCTGGTGGAGGACTCAGCACTGCTGTGGCTGGTCTCACTCCTCTAGCTCTGCTGCAAGGGGCTGGCAGATGAACACAGTCCTGAGCCACAACCCCCCTTGCTCTAGACACAAGCAGCAAATGGCTCAAGCCTTAGATGCAGGATTTAAGACCCTTAAGGAGTTACACATGCATAAGTGCATACAAGCTAAGATGTTCCTTCATTTTACCTGAGAACACAGCTCAGACACATCTCCTTTAAACGGCGCACAATCACAGAGCCCTGGGTCTCGTGGTTTAAGCCTCAGGCAGGCTAACAACTCAAGAAGTTTAACTCTCTCACTCACTCCCCTCTTTCTTCCCCCAGTCACGGGGGATGGGGAGGGAAATTAAACGAATGCAACTCGCACAGTTTGAGATAAGAACAGTTTAGTAACTAAGGTATAACACAAATCACTACTGCTACCAATAATACAAGAGAAATACAAGGAAAGAGAATACAACTGCTCACCAAGCCCGACTCAGCCAGTGCACCCCCCAGCAGCGAACCCCCCAGTACCCAAAAACCTGACCATGCCGTGCACCCCCAGTCCACTCCCCCCGCCTTCCGGGTCTCTGCCCCCTAACTTCCCATCCTGGACATGACGTGTTGTGGTATGGAATAACCTCTTTGGTCAGTTTGGGTCAGGTGTCCTGTCTCTGCTTCCTCCCAGCTCTCCCCTCCTTCCCGGCACAGCACGAGGCCCAGAAACGTCCCTGGTCAAACCAAAACACCACCAAGCAGCAACTACAAACACTGGTGTCATCAGCGCTGCTCCCAGGCCCAAAATCAAAAACACAGCGCTGCACCAGCCACCAAGAAAAGGAAAAAAAAATGACCGCCACTGCTGAACCCAGGACACTGGGGAATCATTCAGCAGAACTAACTCTGCCTTGAACTTTATAAGGACCTCATATATTGCACATGGGGGTGGTCAGGAAAGTCTCAAGGATCAAACAGGTGATGGCATTTTAGTGATTAAAATAGACTGAATTTAACGCTCAGTTGAGAGGAATGGAGCAAGCTCACAGCCCTGTTGCTTGTGTGTTCACCCTAGCTGCAGAAGTGTCAAAGCGGCACAGAGGCTGGCTATGCTGGCTACAGTGAGTGATAAAATAATGTGTCACCTTTTTCTTTCTTTCTTTCCTTTTTTTTTTAATTTAAATTTAAACTAAAAGAAAGAGAGCAGAGCAGGATCTGATTAAAACTGATTAAAACAGAATTGCAGAATTCTATCATTGATTATGTCTGGTTTTTGTTAGTAACAAAGTAATTGGCAGTAAGTTTTAATATGGCCATCTTAAAAGCTACCAAATGAGTCAAAAGACAAAAGTGAATTAATCCTGCGCTCATTTGCAAGGGTCAGTGCATTCCTGGGTTGTCAGTAGTGACACCATGTGAGCTTGGAATTTACTGCAGGGGCTGTGGTAAAAGGGACTGACACCCCTCTATGGATACTCTCATGAAATTCACTACCAGTATTGCTGCTCAAGGCCTTGTTGACTCCAACCCGCTTTAGCTCAAATAATGCACATTAGCTGGAGCACTTTATGTATCAGAGTGCTTTTTTTGTACTACCAAGGCTCTTCTATGGACAAAGGTCTGTGTCTCTGTTGGCAGCATATGCATTTTCCTAGCTTCTGCACTCTCACCTCCAAACGTGTTACCTGTCCAATCTTCACTCCTCTTCCTGTTGGGCACTGATTAAGGGATTAAATAATCTTCTCTTCCAGTAGCTAGGCTAAAAGAAAATCCCTTCCCCAGAGCAATACTTGGCCACTGTGAAGAGGGAAGGGGCTGGAAGAAGTTGCAGAGCCAAAGGAGCTTCAGCCTTAGTCTGACCTCCCTCCAAACCTATTTGTCTTGCAGCTGTGCTGAACTAATACACTTGTCATCCATATTTCAACTGCGTTTCATCATATTCATGACATTTCATTATCACTTCTCTCACCTTTTCTTTGAATAACTCCCTTCACTCTCATAATTTTGCTGTACACGAGTCTTTTCCTTTTAGGCTGGGACATTCAATTGTTCTTGTTTTCCATGGTCCCAGAAGGTTTTTTTCCTTTGTACTTCAGGTGTCATCACCTCGATACTCTCATACCTTCAGCTTTCTTGGTTAAGCACTGCAAAGGTTGTTGTTCTGTTCTTTTTACTGTTGCTAGAATGTGGCAACTCACCTCTACCATATTATCTAGTTTGGAATGGATATACATAGTGAGTGATATAGATAAATAAATACATACTAGACAAATTTCTCATGGCACCGAGTCTCCCAGAAACATCCTCCTCACACATTTCTTCCTGGTAAACACAATTCAACAGCAAGCATTTCAAACATAAAGTGTATCTTTGATGCTGCATTAGAAATAAACCCTTGCAGCATTTATGCAAAAATATTTTGGCCCCATTCTCCCATCAGAGCATAAGCTGGTTACTCCAGGTACCAAGAGGTGCAAGGTTCCCTTTGGTGATTCTGGAAGAAGTAGATATTGACCATGTTGGATTCCTGACCAGCTTGCTGTAACACTGGGGAAGGTGCCTCTCATGGCCCAGTCACCTGCAGGGAACATTGCCCATGACCCAGCCACTGCAAAGCAAAGCTCAGCATCACCGATGACGCTGCCATGGAACGTATATTTGCACAAAGACAAGGAAATGTGCGCTGAAACTACTGTTTGGGTGCCCGTTCCCTTTCCCTGTCTCTGGAGAGGAAACAGGCAGGCAGCCTCTCAAACAGCAGAGATGATGCTCATCGGAGTATATGGAAGCCAGTCCGGTGTAAATAGCATGTTGTCATTGTATGCTCCTACCCAATCAGATAGGTGTATCTGTGTTCACACTGCCTGTATCCATATCTCTGTGCAGGATGGAGTGGGGTGGTTCACTGTGCATGCACACGGGCTCTCTGTTGTTCACTGAGCACAGGGCTGTGGACCATAAGCACAAGGACAACACTGCATTGAAGCACCCAGCAGCCTTCTCTGCTACCTCGAGAAACGCAACCGGAACAAAAAGGAGAGGGGTGGTCTTGGCAGATGTCAGCATAGGAGTAAGGTGAAAACAAACAAAAAAGGAAAGTACAGGCTAGAGTGCCCACGTATAACTATGGGATGGCTCAAGGAGGCCCAGCAGTGTATAAACTTGTTAAGCCTTGCTCTCAGTGCAGAAGAAGCTGATGATCCACTTGGAAAGGGGTGAAACCTGGGATCAAGCCTATTTTCTGACCTGCATCTATTTGGTGGAGCAAAAGCACTTTTCTCCTGCATTAAAGCTGTTTGCTTGTGCCTGGAAGAGGGACAGGGCAGAGATTTACCACTAACTGCAAAGAGACCTGTTAAAACTAAGGTTATATGACTTGGACCATGTTCCAAGATACTGATTGGTTCTACCTCTCCTTACACTGTATTTGGAGAGAGAGCTCCAAGCAGAATGGGGTTGAGCGGCATATATTGGGGAAAGGAGAGGTGTTCATTCAGACACCATGCCTTACTGTGGGCTGTCTGGGTGTGAGCTCTGAGCCTGGCCCTACTGGCACCAGGAATGTGGTCACTAAGGCAGGTAGCTTTGACTCCTTAGAAGTGCTGTGGAGAAGGCAATGTTTACAGGCAGTCAGATAAGGTGCACCTTCTGGCCTGGCAAAATGGTCCATGGACTGGGTCTGGGCAGGTAGTCTTACATGGGTACCAAAAAAAAAAAATGCAGATAAGGCCAACTGAATAACTGCAGAGATCACTTTCAAGTATCTGAACTTCAAGCAGAAAATGGAGACTCAGAATGCTGGTTGGCCTGGCAGCAGGACTGTAGGCTCCTACAGGAGTCTCTGCATTTCAAGGGAAGAGGACCTAAAAGGCCCTGGAGAAGTGAGAGAGAAAGAAGAGCACTGCTGTGCAAGCTGGCTTCCTCCAGCTCCTGGAGACAGCCCAGGACTTTGCCTTTTCTCATGGAGAGATCTCCCAACCAAAGAAACTTCCTCTGCAGCCTGGGTTCCCCTGGAACATGGGAAAATATGTGCTAGTAGCCAAATTATGGCTTGGTGCCTTAGTGCTAGTCCTGGATATCCTGCCAGTATTTAATTAGAGACAGTAATGAAAATAGCAGGCTGTTCTCTATTGATGCAATGAACAGGGGGCTGCCAACCCAGCAGAGATCATGTCACCAGATCTCCAGGACACTCGTGACTCACTCTGTAGCAAAACACCTGACAGAGAGCAGGACACTCCTTGGGAAATCATGTATCTGAAAGGATTCCTTCTGCTGCACTGGAATGAAAAGCAAAAGGGGGAGGGGGTAGATGGTCATAAGACCTATTTGCCTTTAGGAATGTAGAAAAGCAGCGTCTGCAAAGTAGTTCTCTCTGCAGCCTGTGTCATCTACTGCCCTAATGAGCAAGACTGCTGACCTAGATCAGAGTCGACGTATTAGGATGTGAATTGTGCAGCATGGACCATCGAACAAGCTCTTTGGGGAATGTGCCTGCAGTGAGCTGCGCACCAGCACAGGTGCTCCTCTGGGGGTCATGCAAACTGTGGCATCTGCCCTTCTCTACCATGGATGCAGTTGCACAGACCTGCAAACAGGGCTTATGCCTTCGGGCTCCATCATTTCAGGGAGCTGCCTATGCAGAGCCTCTCTGCTCTGAACCCAGCCCTTTCAACAAGCAAGGAAAGCAGACTGGGAACCAAGCAGTGGATATCCCATGCTGACAGCCAGCCCTGGGTGGATTCAGCCTCAACAAATCCCCCATCTCACTTGCATGACATATAAAATCCTATGAGCAAATATGCTACCTGAATCAAGGATGTACAATAGCACAGACACAGTGCCTGTGAGTCACCTGCTATTGCTGGCTCTTCTGAGTCCCCTGACATGCTGGTGACATGCTAATGCCAAACCATGTGAAGTGATGACTGCTATGTCCCCCACCCCTTTTATCACCTGTATCTTCTGGTCAGGTATGTGTAGTTTGTCAAGAAAGGGGGCTCATGAAATGATGAGTTTTTATAGGAATAAAAAATAAGATAGTGTTTGGTTGTCTGCTTTCTCACTGAGACACCTAATGATGCAAATACCTGTGAACAGAAGCAGTAGTGGCAGGGCAAGGCAAGCATGTATAGCTTCTTTAGCCTGCGCAAGGTCATGTGGTGACCTCAGGTGTACGCGTGCAGTGCCCAGTAAGCAGCGGGAGCTGTGCCAGCCAGTCCAAGGCAGAATTACGATACTCCCTTTCCCTATTTTTCCACAACATATGGTTATCACTCTGACCAAGGCACAGCATAATCCTGGATTGTTCATGTTAGCAACACTTACTGCTGGCCAGGCCCAGCTCCCTTGTTCTGTGTGAAAAAATTAACTCCTACGGTTTCTGGACTGAAATCAATGCCCAACTTCACCAATAGTTTTCCACAACAGACCCAGACTTCACTTCCTGTAGCAGTGTTGCATCTTTACCCAGCATTTTATTTGGCCACACAGAGAAGATCCTGGTATGAAAATGAAAATTGTGCCAAGGGCTGCTCTATTTACAACTTACAGCACTGTAAAGATTTTTGGGGAGGGGATAGATGAGAAGGGTCAAGGGTAACACGCAGCCATAAGTGACTGCTTGCTCTCTGCATGGCTCAATGCTGTAAAAAAGCATAAGCAAGCAGATGTTTTGGTTTTATGTGCTCATTTTCCTGCAAAAGCTTTAGCTCTTCATCTTGGTCTGCCACCCTGTCCTCCACCCAGCACATTTAGGATGTCAGGAACTGAACAGGTATCTGAAGCTGACATCTTCACAACATTCCCAAGGAGGCCATGGCTATGGCTGAATCCATGCTGTGATCTGGCAGGATGTCTGTAAACCACCATGCGCACAATAACTTCTGATTGATTTCAAAGATGGGGGTGATTCTTCCCCAAAATCAATACAAATTACTAGGCTGATCAAAACACTGCTTACAAGTAGAGTGTAAGTGGAGCACTGGTCTTCCTGGACTCCACATGCAGGTGCAAATTTTATCAAGCTGTCTTGTAACTAGAGAGATAAATGTGCCTTTGAAATCTGGGCTCCTAATGAAAACAACAGGAACTAGAGAGTTAGCATTATACTGTTAGCTCACTGCCTCTATTGAATCACCTTCAACACAACCAGTATCACATTGCGATAATGCATGGCAGTTTCACCTGATCCTAACATAATTCCATCAATTTAAAGTAAAAATCTTGCTATACAGACCTTAGGGGGCGTATGTAGAAACAGTTTTAGAGCCAAAGCATGGCTTTTCTTCCATCTGAAGCTAGGCAGGCCTCATTAGAAACACGGAGAGCTTTAAATGTGTGTGATGGAAAACTGATTGAGGCATGCTTTTGGGAAGCTGAGGCAGTAAATTCATTCATGATTTTTTTTCTCTCAGTACTAAAAGCATGTGTTCTAACATGTTACCACATGAAAACAAGCTAAAAGCCAGAAGAATTTCACAGAACAGTGAAACAAAATTGCATGTTTGTGGGCACATGAAGGGATTTCTTCTCCCTCTTCCCCTTCAACCCCCTTCAAATATCTCCATCTTTTAGCAGCTCCTGAAGTAGGAAAGCATGCAAGGCTTTCCAGCCTGGCAGGCAGCAGTGGGAATCTGGGCACGTTGCCTTGAGATCTGACTCGTGCTTCCAGAGATGCTGGGCAAAATTGTTGTCCCAAAGGAAAATAAAGTAGCCCTGAGCCATGGTCAGGTGTGGTCACAGTTTTTAAACCAGGCTGCACTGCTCCAGGAATGAGCAGCACCTTTGGGCTCCCTGAGAGTGATAGCATCAGGGGAAATGATTCAGGGGCTTTGAGTATGTTTCTTCGTGCCCTTGTCTTATGTCTTTAAAGTGTGTTTTTTGCAGAGCAGAGATAAATGACAAGTGACTCATAAATGCCTATTTTTAAGATGGGCTGTAGTTAGCATGGCACATTCGAACCAGACAATATGTGAATCCTCCAGTGAAAGCCAGTGGCATGATCTGCTGGGGAAGAAGCTCATTCCTAGTGACAGATATGTTATAGATACCAAAAGTGGAGTCAGGAATTCTTTGCAGTTTCAACTTTGAAGTAATTCACCTGAGAAGAGCTAAAATTCCCACCTACCTCCTCATTAACATATCCGCACACAGACTTTGGAGATTGCAGAGTAATTATATCATGCAACCTGACCTTTTCAGCTCTTGGAATCACATGTTATTACCCAAAGTGGTGTTTGACTTAAAAAAACCTTTCAGAGTGATACTGAAGTAGTTGGACAACTTTTCTTGTACTCTCTCATGCTGAAGTGTTTCATCTTTCTTTTGGAGAAACTGCCTCTTCTGAAAAGACTTCTTTCTCTAGAGGGTAATTTTTTGTCAGAAATGGACTGACAGGCTTCCCAGATGCATCATGAATTATTCTCTTACTATTCATCTTCAAAAGTGAAATTTGCTTATATGCACAAGCACTCTCTGAGCTAGGAAGACAGGAGAGCTGTGGGCATCTGAGCAAGGGCACAAGGATGCTGCTGAAGACTAGGAAATCCAGCCTTAAGGTCTCTACATTGCACAGATGTTCAGGTTTTCATGTGGAGTGAGGAATCACTCAGTACAGCTATCATGGTGCTGCATGATAACAGCAGGGTTTATTTGTATAAAGAGTATATATGCGTAGTTAACACCTTCCCTATATCTAACAGAGCATTTCTGTGGGGAAAAGATCTTTGAGGACCCTAAAGGACAGCATGGTGACAACGGGGGCTTTTAGAAAGCCTTGTTAGAGCTCGAGAAGGACACAGTGAAGCATATACAGGCAATTGTACATACAAGGGGTCTTGGGAAGGAAGTAATTGGTGGAGGTACCTGATCCTATCTGTATGACAAAGGAGAGCAGATACACTAAGCTGATTTTTGAAAAGTAGTACTCTTGTGGTTTCCCTGGGTTGACCAGAGAGACAGTATCAGACTACAAATAGTTTCAGCCTTTTGTGAAGTTATGGTGCCTGGATGCTTCTCTGAACAGCTGCAGACCTGATACAAATGTCCTTGGCTAAGCAGGGGCAGCTGAAGGCTTTGAATAGCAGCCTTCCAGTACCTGAAGGGGGTCTATAAGGATCCTGGGGAGCGACTCTTCATTAGGGACTGTAGTGGTAGGACAAGGGGTAATGAATTCAAACTCAAACAGGGGAAATTTAGATTAGATATAAGAAAGAAGCTCTTTACTGTGAGGGTGGTGAGGCACTGGAATGGGTTGCACAAGGAAGCTGTGAATGCTCCATCCCTGCCAGTGTTCAAGGCCAGGTTGGACAGAGCCTTGGGCGGCATGGTTTAATGTGAGGTGTCCCTGCCCATGGCAGGGGAGTTGGAACTAGATGATCTTAAGGTTCTTTCCAACCCTAAATATTCCATGATTCTATGAATACATACACTGCAGACTCCTTCTTGCAAAGATTCCTCACAACTGCTCAAGTTCCCCTTCCTCTCCAAACCAAGCAAAACCAAATCTGATAACATCAGACCCACCTGCAATAGTCTCTCTCTCTGTACATTTGTTTTTACACAGACAGTGGCAGTGCTTCTTCCTCAGGGCTTAGCTTTTATTTCTCTTTCCTCTCTCCTGTCCACACTTGGTTTCCTAAATCTTCAACAGAGACACACCTGAGGCACACCCACAGACCTAAATGCAGGTAAATTGAGAGGTTAAAGTACTCTTCAGTATTTACATTAATAAGGATTTTGTGGTTAACCATTATACCACTATTGTATCCCAAAGCAAGTAACACACATACTAGCCATCGCACTCCAGCCTTCATTCTACATGCAGCAGCATTAAAAAAGCCCTTTTTGGAAATAAACCACTGCAAACCAATAACTTTGCAGTAGGTAATTTTGGAATTTTACTGAAAAGTTCTTATTTAACATGAGCATGAAAGGTGAATCAGACTTCACGCGTTTAAGATGCACACATTGGTATGCTGTTTGATGTTAGATAATTACCAGTGTCTTATACTGAACACCTCTATTTATACACTCTGTTGTTTTTCTTTTTGTGTAGGTTCTGACCTGTTTGCAGGAGCAAGGCAACCTTTGTAAGCACATAATGACAGTAGACTTTAATTAGTTTTGCTTTGATGACTCAAAATTAAAAAAAAACAAACACACAACAAAACCCAAACCAACAAATTGACTAAAAAGTCATGCAGCAATGTTAAAAATTTGAAAAAAAAAACCCTTGGCTTCATCGGATTATGTTAAAAATTGCACTTTCTGGAAATTTCTGTTGCCACCATGGTGACATGAAAAGTGTTTGATGAGCCAGAGGGGCACAGCAGAGAGGAGGCTGACTTTCTCAGGAGGCTTTTTCCTTTGCTGAAAAGTGAAAATATTGCACACTGCGAACTTGCTCCAGAGACAGACATCATGATAACCGACAGTAAAAACACAGCTATTTTCACTGAAGACTTCCTTCTGTTTTAAACCTGAAAAGAGTGTAATTTATTGGTGAACACTGTGGCTATATAACAGGTAAAACCTGAGTCTCCAAAAGCCTAAACTGAAAAATAAAAAAGAGGCTTCAGGTTATGTACTGGAGAATCAAAGAAGCTGTATAATATTTATAAGATTGAAAGCAGATGTTTGAAATAAATAGTTTTTATTTTGAGAGTTATGGTCTAGTTGTCATGAGATGATGGTCGCTTGGAACTCTGTGAGAAGCCATTACCTGCTAGAAGTGGTGTGTTGGGGAATCTGTTAGGACATCAAGAACTGGAAGGCTCCAGCAAAGCAATCAGCATTATGTCATGGCAAGTCCAAGACATTTCTCTTTTCCTTTCTATGTCTGTGTGTGTTATAGCTTTAAAGGAATGTGAGAGAGCTGACAGTCAGAACCCATGAGCCAAACGAAGTGATTTTCCACTAAAATGGCAGGAAATGTTTCTCTCACCCTGTAAGGCTGTTCCCAATTCAGGGTTTCCTGGGGTTTTGCTGAGGACAGTACATGATTTCATCTGTGCCCTTTGGCTCTCTGCAGAGACATTCCAGCAGAAGCAGATTATGCTCCCTTTGTGAATGTGGTTACCATCTCCAGAAGGTTTTTTTGGCCATCCAACTCCTTGGGACTACTGGATTCTGCTGTAGCGTTTTGTGCAAAGTCACTCCTGGGCTATTGAGATTCCTGGACCTGGATTACGTTAGCCATCACTCAGTGTTAGGGCCAGCAGCAGGGGAGCAGCTGACCTCATGAGAGCATGGTGTCATCCCTGGGGTCTGTTCTGCTGTAGGGACTATTGAGTCAGCCACAAGACATGACCACAGATGATGGCAGGTCATGCAGTGTGAAGTCTTTATCACTCTGCCCTCCCTGGACTGCAAAAGCTGTATTTCTCTTTGCAGAAGGTCAGCAGGGTAGCATCTTGCCTTGCTCAAAAAAGAGCAACTACAGAGGTGCCTTGCATACAGACTAAAATGCCTTCATGGCCTGAAGCATCTCCCATGTTCCGTTTCCTTTTTTCATTGTTTGCACATTTCAGACAGTATCTGTAAACTTTCAAAATGATACTTCCTAATTCTCATGCGGCTTTGTTCACTGCCACAACTCTCAGTAAGGTCTAAGTTTGCAATCTCTGCCATGCTACCCCTTACACTTGCAAGTGCCTCTCCCTGTCAGGTACCTGTGACCTTCTCTACTCTGCTCTGTGATGACGCCCTGCTCTGCTTCCTTGGGCCTCATCAGTCAGTCTTAGTTTAAGCTAAGAAACTGACTGTGGGTGGAAACTGCAGGGGAGGCAAAACCAGAATGATGCTGGGAGCAGGGATGAGTTCTCCCAGGATGCTCTTGGCCCGCCAGGGAAGCAAGTTTTTTACAACACAAATCTCTTTCCTAGAGAGAAAAATCCTTGTCTGGTACCAAAACCAAATGACGGTCAAGATGCAGCAGGGTCATAAGAGGGTGCAAGTGATCATGGCAAGTCCCTTGCCTGATCTGGTTACAGCAGTCTTCCCCAGGAAAAGCATTGCACAAAAGATTCGTGCCTCAAGTGAGTTGCTCTGTCTCAGCACCATTTTCTAGGTTTTGCTTTTCCAGTTTTTAATGCTTCATGCTCTCATGGGCAATGATTGCTGTCATTGCTATGTAAATTAGAGCTGCACTATTTCTCCTAATTACTTGCTGCAGGCATATGAAGGCAGGATGTTGAGACCTGGGAGCACAGCCCCAGCAGATCCAGACACTGGCAAAGTTGTCTGTGGCTGTGTGCTGGACCAGACTGTCTCACTTGGGAAAAAGTAGTACAACGGAGTCACAACTTTGAATAAAAAGTAATGGGGAAGACTGGGAAGGAGGAACCCATAGCTTTAGTAGATTTTTACATGTAACATAAGTCCTCCCCTCACTTAGGCCTCCATGAGGTCAGTTTTGGGTAGCATCTTCAGTCATCCCTTCCGGCCACTTTGGCACACAAAGAGCAAGAGCACATGTTCTTCCCCAAAAGCCTTCAGAAATTAGATCATCCTTCTCTCCAGAGTCATAAGGCAGCACTGGGATTCATGCCCTGTGTCTGTCCCTGCTGAGAAATATTTCTGTGTTGCTTGCAAAAGAGGTTAAAAGGGGACAAGAGCAGGCACTGTATGAAGCCTGCCTTTGTGCTCCTGGCCACCCGCCCCACCAATGCCACGAGACTGGGGTTGGGGAACCCACATGGCTCTCTGGTGAAGGCCGGAGCATCAAGTGTCTGACCTCACCATGCCTTCTGGATGGATAGCGGAGGATCAGTAGGTTGTGATATTTTAGGTGGGGTGGATGCAAGGAGAGAAGCAGCTTCTTCTGCCATATAGGAATGAAACAAGTTGCTCTGATATCTTAGGAGGAGGTCTGTGACTTAGGAGCATGCTCCTTCTCTCAAAGTTGTAAACCTTCAGCTAGTTTAAAAGCCAGTTCAAAGCCTCCAAACTTGGTGGCCCCCATCTTTGGGGCAGATGGAAGAACGGGGAGAACTGAGACATTCACAGCCTTTGCTTAGTGCAGGATAGTGCTGCTCTGTCCTCGATCACTCCACACCCCCATGCACTGTACTGCCCATGTGGAGGACCACAGTTCAGGAGGGACCCGGCTTCTCCTGGGTGACAAGTTTGTAAGAACTACACAGACATCCTGATGAATTAGTCTTAGGCATAGGGTTTTAAGAGAAGCCCTAGGAAGTGTGTGAACTGCAATAATACCATGCGAATTAGCAGTGGGGCACACCACTTCTGTGTGACACAGAGCCTCATTCAGGGCATGCCTGCCATGTGGCAAAGCAAAGGTGGCAAGAGACCATTTGTAGTGTGATAAAGGCATTTCTGATACACTGTGTTAAGTTTCTTTGGTTTGCTGTCTTGGCAAACCCCCTTCCCATGGCATGTCAGGATGCTTTCTGTACTGAAGAGTGGGATGCATTAGGTTACAAGTAAGGGTAGAAAGGTGTTTCCTATGTTCCCACTGGGACCAGGTTGACTGTCCACTTCCATCCCTGGGGTCAGAGAGGGGACAAGAAATGGTGGAGAAAGACACGAAACCTCTGCACATGCAAACAGTACACCATGCATCACAGACACACTCTAAAGCTGTGTGTTTCCCCCACTCTGCAGCTGCAGGTGGGAAGCTCTCTCTGCCCTCCAGGCCCTTGCCTGGGCCACCACAGGCTGTGGGTGCTGTGTAGCAGCATCCTGTCCTTCTGACTGTGTTGCAGGACCTGAACAGGAAAGCCTGTCTGGGTGGCCCTGTGAGCCCACCTGGGAAGGCTGGCAAATGCACAACTAAACTCACTGTCTGAAAAAAGGCAGAATTTTGGGTAAACCTCAAAGCTTGTCAAAGTTAAGGTGCTTCTGGCTGTGGAACAATAATGTTTTGTCTTGAAGCTAGTAGGAAATGATTAAAGAGTCTCTTGGCATGAACTCTGCAGGGAGTTCCTAGCCTTCAGTGCTCAGAGCAAGGCTGATAATATGGGGGGTCTCCATCAGGGCAGATGATGGAGATGATGCAGTGCTGAGCTTGAACGGGAAGGCAGAGAATCCCATGAGAGGCAGAAACATGCCCATGAAGGAGGGTGGGAGAGTATCTTTGATCAATTTTCTTTATGTATACAGGAGAGCTGACAGAATGAATTATTCCTCCTCCTTGCTTTTCCTTCGCTCACCCAAGCAGGAACTCTAAATGCACTAAATACACACCACAGACGCACTTGGAGTACAGACAAAAAACCCTACACACCAGACAATAGAACGGATGAAGCCAATATATTATATAGCTTCTAGGCGCCTATCTCACAGTTTTCCTGGAGTCAGACTCATAGTTTGGGAAATGAGAGGAATGACAATATTGAAATCTATAATTAAAGACAGAGTTGAAAAGCATTAGCTGCTGTCGTCAAAATGTGCCCTGTGGTCGAAGCAGGAAGGGGTCCGCGTGGGAAAGAAGAGGAAGGGGCAGAAGAAACCTTTTCCAAGCTTGGATCCGGATAGGTAAAGGGTATCAGACCCGGATATATGCGATCTTTAAAGGAAAAGCCTTGTCGCCACATCGTGGCCAAGAAAGGCCGCTCACTTGCGACACGGGGAAATAGCCCCTTCTCCCTCCGCTTCTGCGAAAGGAGGGAAGGCAAAGAGCGGTGCGCACGCCTGAGGGCAAGCTCCAGGGCATTACAGATGAAAGCAGCAGCAAAGACAGGGGGACAACAGCACTGCCGGAGGAAACCGGGAGCGAGTCCCTCGGGCGGCCATGCCCTGTTGACGTCTGGTGCAGCGCGCGGCTCCGGCGCTCCCTCTGGTGCCCGTATCGGGCCGGCTCGGAGCGTGCGAAACAGCCCTTGCCCGCTGCCAGGGAGACAGCAAACACCGATGCAGGGTTGGGCCAAAACGAGCGCTCACCGGGCACGATCCCCTCTGGATTTAGAGCTGGGCTGCTCCTGGAGTATGTTAATGCATACCCTCTGTACCACAAAGTTGTGTGCTGAGGCAGAGGGAGGCGGCAAAAGCAGCTATACGTGGTCCCTGGCACAGCAGCGTGTGCTGCAGGCTCGCTGAGCCCCTTCGATGAAGTGATGCTCTATCCTGTACTGAGGGACCATGTCACCTGCCGGCTTGGCCTGTAGCCTGCAGCAAACAACGGGGCACTGCAGAGCCAGAAATTGCAGCCTGCCTTGGCGCTCAGGCTTGATGCCCAGCTACAGAGATCAAAGTGATGGGAAAAGAGAATTTCACATCAGGGGGCAGCTCAATGTATCCACCAGGCTGAGTGGCAGCCTGGTGTGGAGCCAGTGGCTTAAAAATGGAAACTACTTCCCATGAAAGCTGACACAATGAAACTGTTCCCAAAGCAAAATATTCTGGAAAATCGAGATTTCTGTTTGAAGAAAGAGATTTCTTCACTGAACAAATGAAGTTCAGATTGTTTCTTCCCCAGATCTAGCCTTTATAAAGGATTACAGTATTTTGGCTTGTTTTGTACTCATTTTTAAGTGAAATTAAAAAATGTCTTAATGAAAGCATTTTACACACATTTGCTGAATCAAATCAGACACCCCTATAAACATCTCAATGTGACATTCAGCTTCAGAGCCACTTGCGGCTGCACAATCTCCTCAGCAGCTCTGCAGTGAGATCCTACTCTTGCCTCCCATCAGCAGGGCACTCTGCCAGCTTCTCCATTTCTTTTCTCCTCTTTGCTGTCCTCTCTTTATCAGGTATTTCTTAAAGTCCACGTTCTCCTGACTTGATGTTTACCAGCTCTGCCTGCCCATGCCACCTCTCCTGCTGCTGCCCAGCTCCAGCTGCATATTCCAGTGCGGCCTCTTGTCTGTGCCCAGGATCTCCTCTGGTCCCATGCCCCATGCATGCCTCAGCCTCTGCCCTCTCCCCTCTGCCCTGAATCCCTCTAATACAGGTCTCTGTGGTGTTTCTAAAAACCCCAAATATGATGGTTAGACTGGCAGTTTCTGGGCCAGCTCCTTTCTAAGTGGGTTCTAATCAGGTATGGAAGATTAACCTGGAGATGTGGGTGGGTGGTCTGACGATCACAGTAATGCACATAGCAAGTACAATGGTAGCAACAGCCACCCCTCCAGCAAGCAGGACAGCAGCAACCCCTTAGCCTGAAGGCACAGTCAGGAAGGTCATTTCCTGATTCAGATTCCTCTCCACTGTTTTCTCCTAGGCAATTCAATGCTAAAATGTTACTTTTACCCTCGTGTGTGCCCTTTGCTGTCGGGCAGGTGACAGGTCCCGGAATGGGTGCCTGAGCTGCTTCGATATGCATGCAGTTAGGTGCGCTTGCGGCACACACACATTAGAGGGCTATCTAACGCAATTAGAAACCTCAGAGCAGAAAAGCACCTGCCGCTCCGTCCAAAGGGACCTGGGGGAAAAAGGGACGGAAGGGAGCTGGGAGAGATTTGAGAAATAGCACTTGTATGGGGTGTAGGGTAACACGAGGGCAGGTTCTTGCTGTGAGACCAGGAGTGACAGCCAATTAAAATACATTTCTGGTATACAGATTTTCATTGCAGTGCAAAGAAAAGTACAGAGGCACAAGGGAGAAAGGAAAACTTTTGCATGAGCCCATCAGCACCCATATCTCAGATGAGCCCATCTCTCTTGGTGTTGATAGGTGCTGATGGGCTCATGCAAAGTTTTCCTTTCTGCCTTGTTCAGGATTATGCTGAATTAAGGCAGTTCAGTGTTACACTGAATTAAGCTAACTAATTTGAAGATTGGCCACGCAGACCACAGCAGTGTGGGGCTGCAGCAGCAAGTTCTGGTGACCGGCCCATGTGATCTCTGTACGCAGTCATATATAGTGCAGGGTGTAAGACCCATGGTAATCTTTACCAACTGCACGCATCATGGCTCTCACTTGCCAGAAGCCCTATGACCTCAAAATGGGCAAAGGGACTAGGCTATTCCAGATTTACTAATTTTACTCCGATTTCTGAAGAGTACTGATTTTACACAAAGATTCTGTGCAGGTCTCTTAGACCTACCTTTGTCTTTCCCTTTTCCCACACCTTCTTTCAGCACTATGAGATGAAATCATTAGCTGAACTGTGTGACTCTCCTCTTGCTGGATGGAGCAGCAATTTCCAAGCAAATGCAATGCTCAGAAACCTCATGACTGGATCATAAAAGGGTGGTTGAAGACAAACAGACAACAAGGAAAGAGGCTGCCCGCAAGATCTTAGTTTCCATTGCTCATACTTGGAAGTGGATTTGCACAGTATCTGTGGTTGTCGAAACCATCCGGGCCCAGCTGCTTTTTCCTGATGTGGCTTGTCTCTCATCATCATCATCATGCACATATGCCATGACTTATTGTTTGAGAGCATCATTTACCCGCACCTTTCCTGGTACAGTGAATGGCTTTTCTGGTTATGTAACATCATTTTCAAAAGATAAAACTCATTTCCGAGAATCCAAGCATTAAAATGTCACTGTTTCTCTTTGAAATTGAAGTAGTGAATAGAGGAAAAAGCATCTGTCTGCCTAGCACTAAGACACCAAGACCATTTAAAGTTCACTTAGAATTAGCCAACCAGAGAGCTCAAAGCAGGAGGAAGGCCTGTTGCTAGCACATCTCCAAAATGTGTCTTCTCCATTTTGTTCTGGAAGCAGTTGCCAGGCACCTGCCACTTTGAGTTAGTGATTTCTGCATTATGGGACTGTGCAGGCGTGGATTACCTTTAGCCAAGACTGGTAGTGCAAGAAAGAAGGCTTAGAAGGTTAATAAGTTGTCTTTCTGGCTCCCCCCAAAGTGTAATAGCAAAGACCTTATCACCTAATGCAGTAGGAAAAATCCCTCCTTTCATATTTCATGAAAGTAATTAGTAGAAGAAAACTGGGAGTTACATGCAGAAGGGGAATTCTCATCCCAGGGCCAGGTGCTTATGTCCTGTAATACCATAGTATAGAAACATCTGTATTAAAAAATTAGATAGCAGCCAGCCTATTGACCAAAAGCACAGGAATCAAGAAATGAAAGGCTGTGTCCAAAATTCTAAGTGTGTGCTGGGTTAAGGGACCTCCTGAAGCCTTGAGATGGCCACCAGTTACCTCTGTACTGACAGATAGTCTCCACTCCTTGCAAGGTGAAAGGAGGCCATTTAACCGGCTTGTCAGTAACGCTTGTGCAGGTGTTTTTATCCTGCATAGATGAAAGGTATAATTTGTTGCATGTTGACTATAGTTATATATCAAAAACTTGGTTCTGTTCTGCTTTGCCAGGTGGCATCTGGAGGGTTATGTGCCCTCATGCTGGGAAGACATGAGAAAACTTGTCTTCCTATTGTTGCTTACTGAAGAGAGAAACTGTAGCTTGAAATGGGCTTTATTGTCTACACAATTTCTGGTGTTGTCTCACAACAGAAATAAAGAGATGGCCCAAAGGCAAATTGCACCTGAGACACCCACCAGATGCTGCCTGAGCTGCTGCAGGGCAAGGCAGGCGGGGAGTGTGGGGAGCAGCTGAAGCTGCACGATGCTGACCTGTGAGGCATCTGCTAGTGTTGGGTCAGGGGCTGAGATTTCGTTTGCTTTGTCAAGTGTCACAGAATACAGTAAAAATGAAGATGCGCTGTATCTCTTTGTGTACAAATTCTTGAAAGAAAAGCAGGCCATGGTGCTGGCTGCCTCAGATTATATTCCTAAAACCTTACTGAAGCTCTAAAACTTTAAGCAGCTGCTGAGAGGCAGACATCCTGTGTGGCATCCTCAGATGCTCTATAGCTATCCATATGCTTATTTTCTAACCACAGGCATTGGTCCGAAACAAGTGAATATGCACTTCCTGGGGCCTCAGAAAACATCACGGGTCACAGAGCAAGGTTGCTCTGTTGTGAGCAGGCTTTCTGTTTGCACATGTTTCACACAGCCAACTTGCATAGGGCTAGCTGCACTGAGTCATTAGGGATGATGATTTGCCTGCCCAGAGCAAATTTTCTCATGTACTTGGGTATGAAGAAAAGGCAGTATGTCCTTGGGACAGTATGCCCCTGCTTAGGGCAAACCCCAGACACTCTCCCCTGGGGCAGTTGTTAGAAAGTGAAGAGTGTAATACTGGAGGATCTAACTCTCCAAGATGATGGTTTTTATCTTCACAACAAGGGGCTTGAATGGGCTTTGGCCCTTCCATGCCTTTTTTTTTTTTTTTATGGTTGAAATGATGCTTGATCTCATTTTCCATGCGACTGTGGCAGATTCCAGAGCTGCTTGAGACCACTCTCAGGCTTGGTTACTCACTTGCCTGGGGCATCTCCTCATCCTGCCACTTCACCAGCATCTCCATCTCCTCCAGGTCCAGTGAAGCACTGTGACCAGACCTTAGGCAGGCCTTTTGGCTAGGACATCACAGAGGACAGGACCTCACACCAGCTTCACATTGCCTGTGCCTGCCACTGATTACCTGAGCTCACCATGGCTTAAAGCACATCTTTTCCGGATGTCAACCAGTTAAGCTGTAAATCTTCTGACTTACAGTTTAATTCTTCAAGATCTTGCGTGAGTGCAAAAAGACACACAGATTGTATCTACACAATTCATAAGACTTTCGAAGGCATCTTTGTTCTCCATTTTACAGCTTGAGAGCTGTACAGATCTGCACAAAACCCAGTTAACACTCCTTGCACTTAACTGCCTCAGTTTTCCCAGTAACTTACAGAATCCCATCAGTCAGGTGTAAACCCATAGTTTCTTTCTTGATTTTGGTGGACCACATTGCTGAGTCATCCAGCTTCACTTCATTGAGATATTTTGCATGTTTGCCCTTTTGTAATCAAAAGTTGGGAATCTTTTCTGTTCCACTTTACATCTCCCCTTCCTTGCATCTTTTCTGACGTCTTTTTCTTTGCTATTTAGGAACTGCCTGTCTCCGTCTCCAGCCTTCTGACTAGGAACCAGATAAAAATGGTTTTTTTTTTGAGCAAGAAACACCTGCTGTTGAGACGTTTTATCCTAGATAACCATTCTCATCTACCCATCTGTGATTTTTTCCTGCTCTAGTCCTATATGTTAGAAGTCTAAATATATTAAAAATAACAGCAATTCAAAAGTTTTCTATTCCAACCTATCAGTCAGAAGTCATCTGTTTCTTCCCTGTTATCCTCCCCCTCTTATCCTTCATTCTTTTTTCTTCTGTATGCAAAGCAAGTACGTCAGGGCCAATCTCACAAAGCACTGGCATGAGGAAGGTGGATGGAAAAGACACTACATTTGCTGGAAGCTGGGAGGAATGAGGGCATTTCATACTCAGAGGTGATTTGATGACAAGGGTCAGAAAAAAGTTTTACGTTTGAGAGCAGTGAGCTACACAGAAACCTGCCAAGATATACAGGATCTTAAGCAATAAGTTAGGAAGCACTTGGTCTTGGGTAAGAACAAGGCATTAATCAGGAAATCTTTACTCTGTAAATGACATGTAAATACATTAGAAGAACTGGGGACGTGACTGAAACAGAGTAGAACTATCAGAGGGAACATGCATTAAAGGAGTTAGCTGTGGGACTCCTGTGAGCAGGAGCTGGAGGCACAGAGGACAGTGTGTTCAAGAGGCTGGTTGACGATTAGGACTTGTATGCAGGGAAGGTAAGTTCAGGAGTCACAGCAGGGTTCAAACAAGCACAAAGGTGTGTATTTGCGCCTAGAAAAAAGCAGCACCTGGGCAGTGATACACCACAATTTGTGTGAAATACCACCCACCATGACTGAGATGGCTTGTTCACGCTAAGATCACTTGACCAAATAATAACAGCATCCAAAAGGCACAGACACTATTCAACAGTTTATACAGTGAAACATCAAAAGAAAAGACTTCACTCTGTTTTAAAGAGTCATCGTATAGGCTGAGACAAGTGTGCTTTGGGTGGAGAAATGCTTTCTCCTGGAACACTGTCTGGGGACAGGTGAGCAGCCAACAGAGAGATTGTGGGTCAGGGTTAAAGGGAGAACAGCGATGGGAGACATTATTTTGGGGATCTGTTACAGATCACCTGACCAAGAGGACTCAGTGGATGAAGTGCTCCACAGACAGATAGGAACAGCCTTGTGCTTGCAGGGCTTTGTTCTCATGGGGGGACTTCAACCACCCTGATATCTGTTGGAGGGATGGTATGCCCCAGCACAAGCAGTCCAGGAGGTTCCTCGATTGTGTTCAAGACAACTTCCTTCTGCAAGTAATAGAGGAGCCAACAAGGAAAGGTGCCCTGCTTGACCTCATCCTCACCAACAGGGAAGGCCTGGCTGGAAATGTGACGCTCCAGGGCAGCCTTGGGTGCAGCGATCATGAGATGGTTGAATTCGAGATCTTCCAGACAGTGAGAAGAGCATGCAGCAAGCTGACTGCCCTGGACTTCAAGAGAGCAGACTTCCGTCTCTTCAGGAACCTGCTCAGTAAGGTTCCATGGGATCTAGCCCTAGAGGGCAGGGGGGCTCAAGACTATTGGTTGATATCCAAGAACCACCAGCTGCAATCTCAGGAGCAATGCATCCCTCCTAGAAGGAAGTGCTGCAGGAGGGCCAGGAGACCTCCTTGGATGGATAAGGAGCTGCTGAGGAAAATTCAAAGGAAAAAAGAGACTTATAAAAGGTGGAAGCAGGGACAGGCATCCTGTTAAGAATACAGGGATGTTGTCCGGGAATCTCGGGATCAGGTTAGGAAAGCTAAGGCCCACTGAGAATTAAACTTGGAGAGGGATGTAAAGGATAACAGGAAGGAATTGTATAGGTACATTGCAAATAAAAGGCAGGCTAGGGACAACGTGGGCCCTCTCTGGAAGCTATCAGGAGAACTGGCTACCCTGCATTTGGAGAAGGCTGAGGTTCTTAATGACTTCTTTGCCTCAGTCTTCACTGGCAAATGCTCTGACCACACCACCCAAGTCCTGAAAGGCAGATGCAGGGATTGTGAGAATGAAGACCCTGGGCCCAATGTAGGAGAGGATCTGGCCTGAGACCATCTTAGGAACCTGAACGTACATAAGTCCATGGGATGTTTCCTGATGAAATCCATCTGTGGGTCCTGAAGGAGCTGGCAAATGAAGTTGCTAAGCCACTGTCCATCCTATTTGAAAAATGATGGCAGTCAGGTGAAGTTCCCAACGACTGCAAAAAGGGAAATATAACCCCCATTTTCAAGAAGGGGAAAATGGATGAGCCAGGGAACTACAAACCAGTCAGCCTCACCTCTGTGACTGCCAAAATCCTGGAGCGGATTCTCCTGGAAGGCATGCTGAGGCACATGAAAAACAACAAGGTGGTTGGTAACAGCCAGCATGGCTTCACTAAGGGGAATTCCTGCCTGACCAATCTGGTGGCCTTCTATGATGGGGCTACGGAACTGATGGAGAGGGGTAGAGCAGTTGATGTCATCTACCTGGACATGTGCAAAGCGTTCAACACTGTCCCACACGATATCCTTGTCTCTAAGTTGGAGAGACATCAATTTGATAGGTGGACCACTCAGTGGATAACGAACCAGCTGGATGGCCGCACGCAGAGTTGTGGTCAGTGGCTCAATGTCCAACCGGAGACCAGTAACAAGTGGTGTCCCTCAGGGATCGATCGGTGTTGGGACCGGTTTTGTTCAACATCTTTGTGAGTGACCTGGGCAGTGGGATTGAGTGCGCCCTCAGCAAGTTTGCCAATGACATCAAGCTGCTTGGTTTGGTTGATACATTGGAGGGAAAGAATGCCATCCAGAGGGACCTTGACATGCTTGTGAGGTGGGCTGATGCCAACCTGATGAAGTTTAAGCATGACAAGTGCAAGGTCCTCCACCTGGGTCGGAGCAATCCCAGGCACAGGTACAGGCTGGGCAGGGAAGAGATTCAGAGCAGCCCTGTGGAGAAGGACTTGGGGGTGTTGGTCGATGAGAAAATGGACATGAGCGGGCAGTATATGCTCACAGCCAAGAAAGCCAACCATGTGCTGGGCTGCATCCAAAGGAGTGTGACCAGCAGGTCGAGGGAGGTGATCCTGTCCCTCTACTCTGCTCTTGCAAGACCTCACTTGGAGTATTGTGTGCAGTTCTGGTGTCCTCACCATAAAAAGGACATGGAAGTGTTGGAACAAGTGCAGAGGAGGGCCACAAGGATGATCAGGGGACTGGAGCACCTACCATATGAGGACAGGTTGAGAAAGTTGGGGCTGTTCAGCCTGGGGAAAAGAAGGCTGCGTGGAGACCTCCTAGCAGCCTTCCAGTATCTGAAGGTGGCCTATAGGGATGCTGGGGAGGGACTCTTCATTATGGACTGTAGTGATAGGGCGAGGGGTAATGGGTTCAAACTTAAAGAGGGGAAGTTTAGATTGGATATGAGGAAGAAATTCTTTACTGTAAGGGTGATGAGGCACTGGAATGGGTTGCCCAGGGAAGTTGTGAATGCTCCATCGCTGGCAGTGTTCAAGGCCGGGTTGGACAGAGCCTTGGATGGCATGGTTTAGTGTGAGGTGTCCCTGCTGATAGCAGGGGTGTTGGAACTAGATGATCTTAAAGTCCTTTCCAACCCTAACTATCCTATGATTCTATGATTTCCCCTAGGGAAACGACTTCTAGGGAAAAGGTCCGAGTGAGTTCTGTGGGATTCAGACAGAACTACAACTCAACAGTGCTACTGAGAGGGTATTAATGAAACTAATTATGGGAAATGTGGTACCGTTGTCCATTATTTTTTCAAAACTGAAGTTATTCTCTCCAGGTTTTAGTAAGTGAACGGAAATAAACAGATGGAGGAGGGGGTAAGACCATGTCAGCACAGTTGAGATATTCATGAATATAGTCTCTTGAATATTTATTGTAATCGCAAAAGGTAATAAAACTTCCAACAAAAAATTAAAAACAAACAAAATCCACTTGGTATACAGAAGTCACATGCAAACAGAATATCCAATGGAATACATATGGTCTCTAGTTCCACATAGAATTATAACTCTGCACATGAATAAAACCTGTACTTCACATTCAGACAAGAGCTCCTGTGAATGTATGTGGAAATTTCACAAAATTTGTCACCCAGCAGCATTTTAAACTAACATGTTTTTTAGAAACACAGTAACTATATTGCAGTAAGCGTCGTGGGAGGAGGGACAGATTGAGTCTTGCCCCCTCACAAATGTATCCTAAGCAAGTACTTCAAGAACAATTCAGTAAGCAACCTAGCTTGAGGGAGCCAGAACAGCTACATATTTTCAAGGCAAGCATTTATCTTTGTGTATGTAATCACGTCTGTAAAGAATAATAAAAATGCTAGGTAAAATAATCTGCCAGCCCTTGAACACTCAAGTCAGTTAGCAATAAAAAGTTTAGGTTAGGCATCATCAGTCCTGTAGCCGTCTGTGTATCTGTATTTAAGTGGCACATCCTATTGTGGCTGTTACTTGTCTGCTGCTCAGCTACAAAGATACCAGGAATTGTGTGGTTTTTTTTGTTGTTGCTGTTGTTTTAATTAAGCAATCCCAAGTTTCTCTCCACATACATTTTGATTTCATTCTGTCTGTCTAATTTTGCAGTTTTCATGGCAGAAGATACAAAACCAGGGAGAATTTTATGGGCTGTTCAGGTCATTCCAAGTACCATCGTGTGCTACTTAATGCAATCTAGCTACTTTACTTTCTTGGAGAAACTACATGATGACAGGAAAGGAAACCCATTATACCAGTTTCCAGTGGGCCTTAAGAGTTTCATTCTTTTCCTGACCAAGGCAATCTAAAAAAAACCCAAACAAACCTAAATCAACCTTGTACATTGTCATAAAAATGCATCAGATCAAACTGAAAATCTACTTATGTACTCCTTAATATGGTACCAATAAAAATAAGTCAAGATTACTAAGCAATTGTTACTCCCCTTGGCCTTGACTTAGTGGCACATCTCTACTTAGCAAAGTCCCAAGATAATACGTTCCTTTGGAACCAGAGATGTAGCAAGAACTAACAGAATAAGCTTCTCTTCTGCAGGGTCAGTGGGCACAGCTGGGAACCCATAATAGATCAGTGATTCAGCATTTAAGGTGACACATGTACCCAAGGATTTTGCTGAACAGTAATGGCCTTGCTCACGTGCTTAGCGAACTATTACAAACACGCAAGGATAACAGGGAAGGAAAAAGAAATGATTGTGTGTCTCCTTTTAATTTTATGGCTAGATTCTGGGCTGCAGAGCTTATACCTCAGCTCCACTGCTAACAATTGAGTTTACTGCTAATGGCAGAGTTCTTCAACACTGAGGGCCATGCAACAGGTTGTGAGAAGAGTCTGGGTCAATATATTTAAGGATCTATCTTCCGTCTTTAGGATCTAGAAAAGTTAATAAACTTAACTGGCAGAAGTGACTGATTAAGGTCACTGTACACTGTGATGGCCCATTTTGGCTGTGACTTTTAAGCTGTTCCCAAAAATATTAACTCAGGGCACCAACTGAAGTTTTCTGAGTCATCTGCAAGAGCACTGAGTACCTCTACTTAACATTTCAGGAAATATGAGTTAACTGTGTCAGTTTAGAGAAAACATGCTACATGATAGAATGTAATACCAGCAGAGGAAAATGTAAGTGATTCTTTAAGAATAAATAACTCATCATAACTGCTGAACTATAGGAGGCTCTTCTAATGCTTCTAGAGAACATGCTTTAAAAATATAGGCAGACAGTTCACAGACATGTTCTGACTGAAAGCGCTATCCCCAGTTGTGTTGGTATAACATGGTAGTTTTCAAACAGGACACAACTCTAAAAGTAAAATTGACATGCACTTGCAGTAAACATACAAATACCTTTAACCACTGGCTCATATATGAAAAAAAGTTTAAATGACTTAAGGATATTTTTACACTGCACTTGTAAAGTGTTTACTATACAAACTTTACCACAAGACACGTATATCTACTGGAAATCTTAAGTCACACAGACACCATCAACAGCTCATCACACATACATGACACTTCTCCCATTCACACAAGTTTATATACACTGAGTAAATAGTTAAATATTGCACTTATTGGCCCATAATTCCTCAGTTTTGAGGTATTAACAAATAGAAAACAACTATCTTTATAACATATTCTCATGCAACATTTAAGACATGTGAATTCCACAAACACTAGTATATAGGTTACACATTCTGACAGTACAACTGAGCCACAGCATTACTGACAAAATATTAAACAGGAGCTACAGCACAAACGTTTCATTTAACACGAGTTGCAGGTACATGTCAGAATTACTTGAGGAAATTTACCACCAGAAGTGGTGAGCTATCACTAGCTTTACTTTCTGCACATTATGCATGATCCTGAAGTCATTGAAAGATTAGGACTTCCTCCCCCCCCCCCCCCAAGTCAAATATGAGGTACTTATTCTACAAATGACAAGTCATCTACACTTGCTGGAGCCACAGATAATAAATGTAATTTGAGTCTGCAAATGTTACCCAGCTGGTTTCTGGTGCTAATCAGAATTTATAAATAAATATAGAAAATAGATAAATTCCACTGCAGCATTTAGGAAAGTCTGCACTGAACCTGAACAAGTAACAGTGGGAACTGAATAAGTGCCAAAGATGCACTGCTGTGTATATATGATTACTATACATGTGTAGTTGCAATTTCTGTTTCAATGAACGTCCACTGATAAACAAAATAAAAAAAAAAAAAAGAAAGAAGGAAAAAGAGAAAAAGAAAGCTCATATTGCAAAGGTCAAATACATTCACCCCTTATAAAGAAAACTGGTCGAAATCATTCAAATAATTGAAATAAATTGCCTTTTTAAATGAGACTCGACAAACAATGAACCTTGGAAAACCTAGAATTAGAAGGTAAGGATTAAATAGTGCAAATCAACACAACTCACTCCTCTGCTGGCATAAGTGAAAACATGTTGCTTTATACCACTTGAGGATTGATTTATCTATGAGGATTTACATACTCATGGTATCACATTCCCAAATCTGTTATCCGAAAGAAGAACTAGGCTCATGCAGTGTGTGTCTGTCTATACGAAACAGGTCAAGGAGGAATTTGTTCGTCAGCAGAACAGTAACTTGGCTGATGCCCTTAAAAATGCAAGTATTAAAACTTGCCTCTCAGAAATACTGAAATGGGTATCTGGGGAGGGGTGGAATTTGAGAGGGGGGCTTCTTTTGGAATGCAGCTGCAGCCTCATTCATCTACTATTGGGGAAAAAAGGCATCATCAGCATATGTAGAATTTGTGCCACTTTTTTTCTTTTTTTTTTTTTTTTTTTTTTCTTAAAAATGATAAATTCAAAGCATTCTCAAAGTCAGGATCAAATTCCAGCAGATTTTGTGCACCCTGAAGCAGTACTTACTTCCTAAAATAAAGAAAATGCAGGTGGTGCAGTTGAACATACAGAACTGAGCAGACTGGAAAGAAAACTTAATCCTTCAGACTGGTGCCCTGGAAAGGCCACATAGATGTAGTTGCTCAGGTAGTTTCTCTAGGCATTATATTAAGTATAAGCAAGAAGAAACAAACAGTTTCAGGTAACAGCCATGCACATAGCTGTTCAGAGAGAACGAGTGTTTTTTTGACAGAAAGTCAGGCTAGCTTATATGTATTTCAAACACCAAACAAAACAACAACAACAAAAGATACAGTATTAAGTCAGTTACACTATAAGTACCAGAACACTTGTGAAAATGAACCCTTATCAGAAATAAACCATGCATCTGAAGGTTCAACCAGCAGGGCTTGCTAGCTGTTCGGCACATCGATCAGTGCCAGGAGGCACCACAGGAATCAGTCACATCCCGTGCACTTCTGTGCTCCTGAAGCATTACCTGAGCCCCAGGCTGACCATGCAGCGAGCAAGACACTGTCAGAGCATAAGGCTGGTGCATTACCCATGCACTGGATTAGCCTGCTGCTAAAAGCTTTAGTCTAGATTGTAACTTGTAAAATGGGTTGTGTAGTATTAATTCAGCTGGAACTATGGAGCTCTGAAGTCTCTGCCCAAAGGCATCTAATCAATCAGAAATTTGACATGGTTGGTGTGTCACCCACTATATCTCACCATTTGGCCTAAGTCTGAAGAGGTTGTCTGTGTCTGTACTAAGGTTCCATGACATTCAGCGTTATTTCTGTGCTGACAGCAACAAGTTAGTGCAGTGTGCAAGTACTTTTTCACCAAGAACTGTTATGAGATTGAAAGTAGTTTTGGATATCTTATTCCTATTTTCAATTTGACTATATAGTCCTCTTCCATCACCAGAATACAATGCTTTTTAGCCTGTTACTTTCTCTTGAAGCTATGGAGCACCAGTGGATAAATCAGGGTTCTAGCCAAATCCTGCCCGTCTCCTCCAAAACCTCATAATCAGTGACTACTGGATATTTGCAAATAATGTGCCATTGATTGAGTAAATTTTGGCTCTTGATTAGGGATGGGGTTCCCAAAAGTGTTCAACCAAACTTCACTTGCATTTAAGAAAATTGCAGTTCTACCACATAAGCCAAGAGGAGCCAACCTAGATGGGCAGAGGCTGCTTTTGGCCTTTTGCATTTGATAAAAAGGCCAAGAAATCATTTTTAATAGTATGCAAATCTCGATCCTGATAGTTCCCTCAGCATTCAAACTAGACTTTAAAATGTTTGGAGAAGGGATAGTAAGTTACTCTGCAAAAGCCTGTCTTTTTTTGTTTCTGCAATGGCCAGCTGAGAGGTACATGATCTACACGTGACCAAATTTTTTAGCAGAAATCTCAATATTGCTGTGAGATACATGGCTGCAAAAGCCAACCTGGAACAGAAATCAAAGCCAACTTTCAGTAGGTAACCCTGATTGTTAAGAAAAGTTCTACTTGAACTTCCAACTTTTTCTATTTCAGAAGTAGAGACAACAGGATAAATTGCATTTGACTGGACATTGGCAGGTCATCCTCCTCAAATCCCTGCTCAAAACAGTGCCACCTAAGAGGTCGGAGCAGTCTGCCCAGGGCTTTAGCCAGTCTGGTCTTGAAAACCTCCAAGGATTTGATGTGAACACTTAACAAATTAATCTGACTAATTCTGAACTCTATAACATGTCTGAATGTCAATACAAAGATTCTAGGAGTTTTTGAATACTGACTGGCTCTGCTACTGTACTTCAGATGAGCCTTTTCCTTACAACATATGGCTGGCACTCTTAATGAACAGTATTACTCCAGCAGCTGCTTCCCCTATGCTCCCCATTCCATGGATGAGACATGTTGAATGTTAGTTGTCTCAGAAATGCAAAGGAGAGATTCTCCCTCTTTGATTTTGCTGATCCTCTTCTGCCCAGACTCCTGATGCAAAATTAAAGCAGTTAATTCATCCCATTTAAGTAAAGAACTATTTATCTATTACTCAAATTGTTTAAAAGGATATATGCTAACATGGCTGTTGCCATCACTAATTAGAGTTTAGACAGTCATAAAGAGGAATGGATGGCCTGGAATTCATTGCATGATCACCAGCGAGGGCCTTGAATTCTTTGCAATGGAGTACAAGCAAGGTGTGGCTGAAGCAAGAGGCAACTTGGAACCTATTTTGCTTGTTATGATGTGCACAGAAGATTAATATTTTGCAGCAAGCACCCCAGAGAAAAGCTGGACGAATATTTGCATTGGTAGCCATGCTGCATGACCCAGATTATGCTCAAGCTCATGTAAAATGTGACAATGCTCTCCTCTCTCCTTTCTTGCCTAACGTGGCTCAGACTAATAAAACAACCTAAACGTTTTCTAAAGGTCTTGAGGGCTGAACTTAAGTGCTGTCTCAAGACTTCCCGCTCCTTTCTCTCCAGCACCAATAACTGCAGGTAACAATAAAAGGATGGAAAACCTCCTACCATCTTACACAAAGTTTCCTCAGCTTCTTATAACTTCTTTTTCCAAAGCAGCTGGTATGTAGTGAGTGAAAACATATTAATGGAAGTCTCTCAGCACAGTTATCAACATGCTGCCTCAGATGGGGGAACGAAAAGCAGCATCTCCAGAGACAGACAAAGTTACAGTTGGGATGGCACATGCCTCTTCTACCTGGCTGCTCACCATCCCCAAAGAGGACAGTGCTTTCTCTTCATGGAGGCAAACAAATGAAGGCCAGTCTTCATGTCTACTAGGAAAACAAGTGCTTAAGTAAACTAGCTTACAGGACAGACATGGTTTAAAATCACAGACTGTAGAAAGAACATGTATTCATTTAAGTTAGGCAGCCAATGTAGTGCCCTGATGGTATATCCATTTTATATGGGTCTATAAGCCTTGTTTCAAAATCATTTTTATAGTGTCAAAAGTGTATATAGGTTATTTAATCAGTAAAAAAGTAGCCATTTTCTCCTAGTGTATTTCAGGAGTTATATAAATTACCTTCAAAAAAAAGTAATGTGTGAAGAGGGATTTCTTTGCAGTTTTGAGCAGTTTGCAGTACATTGTGTTACTTCCTTTTCTAATTTGCCTTCTGATTTTTCCCATTGCAGACAGTTTAAGAAATGTCAGCCTTGTCCTAAATTCTGTCTAACTGGAACAATAGAACAGTTAACGCTTCTTCAATTATGCTGTTTAGTTAAAAAATGTCACTATGACGCAAGTAAAGGAGTTGTACAATGTACTCCAGGGCACAAATTTAAGAAATTGCCACCAAGTACTAGGACTACTTCTAAAAACTGTGAAATATGACTATTTTTGACATGTTATTCAAAAAGAATTTGTGTACTTTATTCTGCTATCTTCACAGCCTTTTGCTGATCTTATGAATGTATTCAGGCTAACACCAGAAATTTTGACAATTTTTCATTATTTCTAAAGTTTTTTAAACTCTTGTGAAACTCTGATTGTCTTGTCAAAATAGATATCCCCAAAGTAAAAGTGAGGTCAAACTCCAGTTCACTGAGACCAGCTGCACTTTTGCAATAGGTCTGAGTAGAATACAGGCAGTGTGCTGCCTCCGTTTTGGTGGTCATTGTCTCAGTGACTGAATGACAGACAAAATTCCTGAAAACTTAATATGCAGGTTTGACAGCAGTGTGACAAGACAGTTTTTGGCCGTGAACAACCAAGCATAACGGATTTGGCTCTGTCACGGGGTAATATAAAACTGTGTGCTTAGTATCTCATGCAGGTAGAAATGGAAAGAGCTACTCTGCCCTCCAGTACTAGGTAGGTACTACCAGAATTTTAGTAAGGATGGAATCAGAAATTAAGTTTGGTATCAGAAAGGTGCTAGATAACACATGCATCTCCCTCGGAAATGTAAACATATTAGCTATAAGAAAAGGATGAAGTACCCAATATCTGAGCGTCTGCACTGAATACCCACATCCAGTTGGAAACTCACAGGAAAGTCTGGTGGCTTTAGGTCCAGGAACTAACTTCTAATGCAATTCTGGAAATTCTTCTGCAATTTCCAGTCATCCAGGATGTGTTACAAAATGAGTGTAGATTTGCTGAGGCAACACACTCCAGGAAGTGTCCCTTTACAAATGATCTAGACAGAATGAGGGATTTTCTCTCTAAAGTAATATTTCTAAATCAATTTTCAGTCAGGAGAAAATGTAAGTGGCATCAGGAAGTGTATTGTAAGCCATGCTGGCCACCGCCCTAAGGATTCAATTATTTAATTTGAAACTGATGAAGCAAGAGTCAATTCTAGGCAAATGTGGTCTGAGGACACGGTACCAGCTGAAGTAAGTGTAATGTGAAACAGTAAAAAGAAAAGAGAAACTAATAGCCATCCTGCATGCAAAAGACAGATGCTAAAAACTGGATCATCCTTTCAAACTAATAACCTCTCCATCACCTCCATATGCATTCTCCACCAGCTGCTGATGTAAAATAAAAGACTTTTCTCCCAAATAAATTAGTAAGACAGTATAAATAAAGGCATATAGACCATTCACAAATACTCTGTTGGCCACAGAACATACTGGAGTTGTCATTGCTGATAGCTGTATTAACAGCCGCAGCTGGGCTGCTGTGGAGGAGGGGTGTCCTTTAGCCGTGTGTTCTGCTTGCTGGCAGCAATGGTTGGATCCGTCTCCAGGCTTTCTGACATCTTGTCACAGATGATATCCACAAGTCGCTCAAACGTCTGCTTGACATTAATGTTGTCCTTGGCACTTGTTTCAAAAAATTCAAATCCTAAGAAAATAAACAACATGTTTATGTTCAATGCATATTCCAGCATCTCCAATAAATATACAAACTTCTCCTGGGCAAGGAAGAGCGGAGATACACTCAGAAAGCAAATATGTGAGAGCATGTATAAGACAAAATGGTACTGGAAGAGCAGTTAAAACTGTAGCACAACCAAAAGTAAGTACCCTAGTGGTAATTGGTTTATACCAAGCCAGACAGGAACAAGAAAAAAATATTCCCTTAGACAAATTCTACTTTAAAATAGTTTAATTTAAAAATTGCCACCAGTTTAAGAACATTATTATTTCAGAAATGCCACTCATTGAGAAGGAATAATCTACTGTTCCATCTCTGTTCTGAGCATTATTCATCTGGAAACAGACAATTCCATTATGTCATTAACCAGGTGCCAAAAAAAGCCAACTACCTTTGGAAATAACCGGGTAAAGAAACAAGCAAAAAAAGTAAAGACTGCTGCATTTTGATATCTACTTATGTTAGAGGTGAATCCATGGGACCAAAGGGACTCCCAACACCACAAACCAAGATAAAAAGAAAATAAAATACACAAATGCATATGAGGAAGAAAACTTCCTTAGTTTATGTGGAAGGACTTTTTATCAATTCATTCCCAATGACTACTCCAAAGGCAAAAATCAGTTACCCTTAACCCAGAAAGGACACTGGAAGCCTTTATGGAGCAGAGCCAGCTCTTCTAAGCTCTTTTCTCCATGTCATTTGTCCCATATCTCATCTCCCATGTCTGCCTCCTTCATCTGGGCAAGGTTTGCAACTTGCTGGTCAGCCTGCTATACAGCAGGCTTCTGCCAGTGCTGGTTGGTCCCATGTTCTTCCTTCCCTTGCAAAATATTTGCAGGGAAACTATTCATAGTAAAAGATCGTCTAAAGAAATCATACTGGAACGAGATTTGAAGCTACATGGACTTTTTAATTAAGCTTGGCTGAACATCTCCTTTGTTCCAAACTAGAAGGAAAGTGAGGAAAGCCAGTGTAGCTTCGCTTGCTGTGCTGCATGCAGAAGAAGATTGTTCAGAATGCTTGGGGACAGCCTGGGGAAAGGAAGATCCTCAACATTTTTAGTGCTCTGTGTTGAAACCCAGCTGCAGCTCTAGTACAGCAACACAGACAGATCATTACACAAGTGTTCGTGTTAGTTCATAGGAAGCAGGAGGAAAGCAGCCATTCCAAAGAGGAGCAAGCAGGACCAAAGGGCAGAAGGGTCGAGAGACAGTGAGAGGATGCCTGAGAAATAGCACACCAAAGCATTGGAGAAGATGACAGGAAACAATGAATTTTAAGGACATTTATGAGGGGAGCAGTTTTTACAGTTAACAAGACAGAATAACAGGCACATGAGATGATCACAAAATAGCAGATATGACAGGTATATGAGTCACAAAGAAGGGAGGAGAGCCATGTCAGGGAATACTGTAACATGGACAGGATCAAGAAAAGAGAACCACTACCACAGTTAGGATGTTTTGCATAAAAACATTGTGAAAAACTCAGAGGCACCCATTCTCCAAGTAAAATAGAGGTATGCAGAGTGCTCAAGCACAAACATACTTATTCAGATAAAGTAAGACACTACAGCTGTGATAAAATCTCAGTTTCACTGAAATTTCAGTTACGATTTTGATATAAGAAGGAAATTGCAGTCACAGTAGTGGTGTAGCTGGGTATCAGGCTATGCCTGTATACAAATCCCATCAATTTAGTCACTAATCACTTGAGCGATTCAGGGCCTCCCTGGCTAGACCCTGCATAGGTGAGACAATGCACTGACCCATGAGAAAGTGACAGAACTCCCAGCTACCTCCACAACAAAGTATTTGCTTTATTCTTTACAGGAACTGTACAGGTAGGCAGCCCTGGAGACTCCCCTGTCAACCTCTGCAGTGCATAGACAATATGATAGGAACTATTTAGATGCTTAAATGTGCTGATAAACATCCTAAGTAGAGAATGAAGCATGCTGGTGGGCTTCCTCAAAGCAGTTCCTGCTGTAGAATGGATTCAGCTGCACATAGGTAGGACACTTGTAGTTGGTCTGTGGTATAGAAACTGTTCTTGTAGACACAGAAATGCTCACACAGTACAGACTTTTGAAGCCAGTTAAGACAGTTAAGAAACACTGTGTGTACATTTTAAAGTAATCACTGCCAAATGATCATGGTATGTAGTGGGCAAGTAGGACTAGTTAGATTACAAGAATTCAGCAGAACAAGAGTTCACAGAGTCTCATTTGATGCAGCCGAAGACACCATTGCAAAGACCCTTGCAACAGAAGCTTATGTTGCCGTCCAGACAGCCACTAAATGTTCTGTGCAGGAGATTCAAAATCCTCACTGACAGCTACCTTATGCAAAAGATCCAGTAAATTACAGTGGTGTTTATTTTTCATTAGTTTATTCAACAGAAACTCTATCTGTTAAACAGTTTCAAAGAGATGGAACATTCTTCCTAGCAGAGTGTGCATGTAATAAATACCTGAATTCTGGTTGTTTTCCATTTTATGTAATATTTGCAGAACTTGATCTTTCCTCTCCTCTTGACTCATCTTGCAATTATTTTACTAATAGTGTTTAGACACCGTAAGCTTTTAAAATGCATGTGTTTGAGGACCCCAGATCTCTGCCTTTTAATACTTTCTTCAGGTTTTTTTCCACTGTTCATTATTAACAGGGAAAAGTACTTCCATAACACTGCAAACCTGAACTGAGGAAATTCTCCGGTGATGTTCAGGGTTCTGCTCAAAGAACACCATGTTCCTACCACCTGGGATGATCTGTACTGTTTGATATGGATGAGACCTAGCAGAGCTGAGTACTGCAAAGAAATGACAAAGCCCAAGAGACAAGCAGGTAGGTAAGGCAGAAGAGAACCTGGTTTCAGCTGGGATGGAGTTAATTTTCTTCCTAGCAGCTGGTTCAGTGCTGTGTTTTGGGTTTAGTGTGAAAACAACAATGATAACACACTGATGTTTTTAGTTGTTGCTAAGTAGTGCTTATCCTGACTAAGGACTTCTCAGCTCTGCCAGTGAGGGGTACAAGAAGTGGGAGGAAGCAGAGGCAGGACATCGGACCCAAACTAGCCAAAGAGGTATTCCATACCATACAATATCATGCTAAGAATATAAACTGCAGGGTGTTGGCAAGGAGGGACTTACTGCCTCTTGAAAATGATTTGGGCATCAGTTGGTGGTGAGCATTTGTACCGTGCATCACTTGTTTATTCTGTCCCCTCTCTAAGTTGCTCTTATCTCAACCCATGGGGGTTTACGTTTTTTCTGATTCTCCTCCCCAGGGCACTGGGGATTGGAGGTAGAGTGAGTGAGCAGCTGTGTGGCACCTAGTTGCCAGCTGGGCTTAAACCATGAGAAGCCAAAACTGAGTAAATCCAAAATACCAAAGCGCTTCCTGAACATATGAACAGTGTGGATGGAAAATGCCTCAGGATGTTCCAATTTAAATGCCTTATTTGTGTTTAATTTAGTTTTCCCTTTGCTGACCTTACACTATGTCTCTTTCCTTTATCTATCTTCTTCCCATAGTATTGACTCAAAGCTTGCAAGCTCTCAGCAGCCCCCACAGAGCACTACAGCAGCAGGGGCAGCCAAGACATCAACAGGGTGCTGTTGTTCACCTGATGAGATATAATACACAGAGAGTAGTAACCACCCTGAAGCACATAAACAGCATGAATTATTGACTTTGTTCTCTCCCTGCCTCGTGTTTGTCCTGACTTCACAGAGGCGCCTTCATCAGTGCTCATTAACTCTTATGTTTCTTTCAAAAAATAAATAAGAAAAAAATGACACCCATATGCAGAGCAAAGAACATTCTGCACCTTCTCATCTTCCTGACAAAATGAGACATCAAGAGAGCACATTAGACAGCAAATTTTAAGTACAACTCCACAGTCAATATAGACAAACTACGTTAATGTTTCACAAGCTGATTAGGAAGACCTTCTGTTTTTGGAGTGGTTGTCCAAAACCAAGACAATTTTATTTACCACCTCTGATATATTTAACAAATGTCCTAAAGGGTGTGCTCCTGTAGTAACTATCCTTTCTTGAAGACAAGCTTGAACTGTGATTTTTAGCACTGCACTTGCCATTGCCCTGTTCATCCCAGTATTTTGAGTTGTAGCAGACTGAAACATCAGAGCAAGAAGCAGCTGAAGGAAGCTGCTCCCTTTGTCACACTGGTGTACAAAAGGCAAAATCTCAGAAACCATGGAAATTAATTATTTAACAATGTCATAGCATATAAAGGACAGGAGCTTTATTTTCTTGGATTTGCATCCTGTGGGTAATTCTGAGGGGTTGCCTGCTGTGAATAGTATCTAATAAGGTCTGCATTCACACTGCATGCTGTCAGTCAAGGCAACTGCAATCCCCTTCTGCCCTCCTCAGATGTCTGCTTCCTCAGAACTGTTAATATATTTGAGACCTCTACTGCTTTCTCAAAGAGAGACAGACACACATGTCATGATTGCAAAGGTCAACTGGGAAACTGGACTGGAAGTAGCCAGTGACTACTGATGCTCTTCAAAGTACTTCCTACACCCACAGCTGTGGTAGCAGACCTGGTTACACTGTGCTCTGTGTAATCCCCTAGTACATAGTGCAGCATGAGCACAACACACGTGGTTTGGATCTATGGCAGGATTATACTTCTGCAGCAAGTTTAGGGGCTGTGGTATTAAAGATATAATATACTCTGTAGGAACAGTACTTGTAGACCAGCTGGATGGGACCTCTGTGGTCTCAACGAGCCCAAGGGCTGGTCTATGTTAAGTATTAAAATGACATTAAGCCCCCAAACTGGACTTTGCAAATATTAATCCTCAGCGAAGAGCAATGCTTTAGCACCAGTCTGGATAGAACTAATGTAAAGGTTGTTAACAGAAATGCTTAGATATTTACCCAACCTTCAGGGTGGCCAATTTATATACATGTATATATATATATAAATATATATAATATATATAATATATATATATATTGAATAATAATATATATATATATTGAAAAAAGGTAAAGGGGAACTCTCAGCTGTGGCAGAATGGACAGACCTGAGGGGCAGTAATGTTCTAACAAACACCTTCTTTTCCACTCTTTCAGAACAGAAGGTTTCCATATAAATTCCAATTGTACTGATTTTGATTGTGGCTTCCGGATACCTTTTATATGGGTGTTTCTGGGCAATAAGTTAGATTACTGCCAAAGGATTTTCTTTTGCTTGTTTACATGAGATATTTGTGGAGCAAACACAATCCCTTGTTTCTCCTCCTCATTAAGTAATTTTCCTGTAATGCAGTTCCAAGTGCGTGAAAGCAATGGCAGGTTGGCATTTCCCTCTTGTAAAAAGCCATACTGGGGACAGATGCTTTTAACTGCTCTGCTCTTCTAAACAAAAGATTCTGGGGTATGTCAGCCTGTCAGTGCTGTCTGTCTCCTTCCTCTGGCACTAGCATTTGCCCTTTAAAAAGAGCTAAAAACCAGTGAAGGATGGAACGATGAACACACATGTTCTTGCACAACACAATTATTTTCATGTTTAATGCAACGTTAGGAGCAGCATATGTCTATTCTCTGCAAGTTGCTGGTGACCCTGCATTCTGCACCACAGCCTCCAGCCAGCCATGAAGGCAAAACAGAACTTGCTGTTCTAGTAAACTGTGTGCTGAAGTGCCAAATCCCACTTGATTCCTGACTTAAGACACCAAAAGTATAGCCCTAAAAATTCCTCCTCACTTGCTGCCTAAGCTCACAGATGTCTTGGTATGCCCAGTGTACCCACAAACGCCTAATGTACACATCACCCCTAAGGCTTATACTCCAAGGCAAGTGAAGGTTCACTCCGGTCTTGATGCTGGGGAGCTGCTGTCTTGTCTATCAGGCCTGTCGGTATTGACAAACCAGTCATGTTCCTGCCCTATCTCGGCAGCAGGCCTGGTCTTGAAGGCTTGGTCAGATCACACAGAAGTGCTAAATGCTAAGTGGTACCCTGTAGAAGCACACGGCACTAACAAGTACTCTATTTTCAGGCTTGCTGGGGTGCTAAATGGGTTTAATTTGAAGAATTTGGACCTATGGCAGTATTGTACTTCTGCAGCAACCTTGGAAGCCCTGGTTCAAAATAAATTATATACTCCATAATGGGAGTATTTGCAATTAAAAACTAATGAGTGTTGAACTAATTTGTAGCACACACATAACAAACAGGAGTTATGCAGAAGCACATGAACAACCAAAGAACATATATACAATTATGCAGCTAATTTTCATGCATAGCAAAATGTCATAGAGAAACTCTATGCCAAACTATATATACGCAACTGTCCATTTGCATGTGTGGTTAGTCTATTCAAAGCTCCGTGCACACCTCTGCCTGCTAATTCTTTGCAAGAACATACATCACCATCTATCGTACAGACCATAAATAAAAGGAACCAAGAAACTGATGCCATCTGTGAGTCATTTGTTTTATTTCTGTTCTGACAGATGACACCACACTTTCATGAACATATGAAACTTTGAACTCAGCTGAGATATATGAGATGAATATGTCAGAAAACTGTGTGAGTAATGCAGCTGGGAAGTATGAATATATTTTGCTTGTAAGTTCCAAGCTTGTTTTACTAAATGCTTTAAAGTAAACGAGTACTGACTGCACTGGGATTACTCTCAATGGCCAGTGAATATAGTGCTCAGATCAAACAATGAAGAGACTGGGCTTTCCACGCCCTTTTAAGTAATGATTAGTGAATAAACTTGTTTAAATGTGCTTGCTATGATTCCCGTGTCAATATTAACATTACATTAATTAGTTCTCCCTACTGGCTGATATGTCACATTTCTGTATTTTCTTGGTAAGATATCTCTATGAGGTAAACTTACATGACTCAACTGCATTTATTTCATGCTGTCTGTTTTAATCTTATTACTCTTTAAATGATGCTATTATGTTAATCAACCATGAATTAATTTCTTAAAAAAGCCGGTACCACTTACAAAAATACTGAATAGGGTGACAAGGAATGGCTAAAGTGTCAGATGGTCTTTGTGTCTTGAACAATGAAATAGTCTGAGAATTTCAGCCTGGACAAAAAGTCGGGGTATGATAAAGGTTTCTGAAACCAATGATGTTGCGGAGCAGGTAACAGCAAACAATTGTTCCCTGTTTCTCAGAACATAACAGTGAAGAAGCATCAAACAAAGCTATCAAGTGGCTGATTCTTGTGAATCTTGTGAAGATGAACTGCATATTTAAAAGATGTGGTGGATGGTAACGTTTTATATGGTTTCAAAGACATCGATGGACAGTCAATGTTAAAAATCATGAAAGGGCAATTGAATATGAAGATGCAGCCTTTGGTTCATGAGACCCATAAATATAATGTGCTACAGCCTGGTAAAGTATCACAATATGTTTGCCCTATTATATCTTACACAAGGCACCTACTGCTTGCTGCTATGATCTGTGATGGTATCACCAGTGTCATGCCCTATACCTTTAACAACAAACTTAGAAAAAAAACAAAACTAAAGTGGAAAGGAGACAAATTCTGTCTTCATAAAAACTCTACTAGTTTCCCTTCAAGGCCAGATCTGGTTTTCTTAACCATTCTTTTTTGTGAACTTCTGTTTAGTGTTATGACAGAGCTACCACAGGATACTCGACTAGTTTAGCCAGACATTGGCAGGTAACGAGGCCTATTGCTGGTTGATCTAAACTGCTTGTTTGGGTTACACTTGAGGATTAAGCCAGCACTGAGATTCAAGGAAATGAGGTCAGCAGCAACAAAAGAGTCCCAATTTTCCGATAATGCTGTTCTCAACAGGACACTGTGCTCCTGGAGAGCTAAATACCCAATGCTCTTTTCTGACCTTTTGAAAACCCAGCCCAAAATGTACATGTATTCCTTTTCCCAGTGACTTCAAATAAACCAGGGCTGAAAATAAAACCACACTTGAGAACAGTGTGCTTCACAACATGTTCTTTGTACAGCAGTTGTGCACTGTGCTTGCTCGTAATTGTGGCTGCAAAACGTTGCAGACCACGGCGTTCAAAGGGCCCACAGTCTTGAAATGTCTTGCTGGATACAAAAATCTATATCGCCAGTTTTAAAACTTATCCACAAGAGATGTTATCAATTAACTGCCAGAGAAAGAAAAGACAGTCCCACATGTTCAACATCTGTGTCCTTCAAACTGGCCAACACGGACAGAGCATTTACTACACTTTGCTTCAGGGAAACTTGTTCTGCTCTTCCGGACACCATATTCCACAATCTCTGAGCAGATTAAAAAAAATTATTGCAGCTGTACAGAGAACATATAAACATTTGTGTGTGTAGTCTGAGTGCAGTAAACATACTGGATCAGAGCCATAATTTATCTGATGCAATTATCTGCCCTTGAGATAGCCACAGAACATATATCTCAAAAAGGAAAACCCCAGAGAAGATAAAGACTGGAACAGAGGATAATCTGCTTCCATAAAGATTGAATTCTAAATCCCAGGAGTTAGAGTTTGCTTTAAAGCTCGAAACACGAGTTTTGATATCTAGCTCAATTTTTTTTTTTTTTTAGTTTTGTTTTGTTTTGTTTTTGCAAGCATCGGTTATTACAGCTGAGGATTCTTGACAACATGCACAGATCCTTCTTGTCTTGCTAAATTCATGACCTTGGGGATTCCTTGTCGACTCACTGCATTAATCTTTCCATAGGAAAACCGTTCAAGGAATAGAAATTCAGATTAGTTATGTCACTTTAAAATTAAAAAAATCTTCAAAATCTACATTGCAAATTTATGTTTATTGACAGCCATTTTAGTGCCTGGTCTATATGGAGGGTGAAAGTATACAGTTATACTTTTTGATCTCTTTCTTCACTGAATACACTTTCCTTGCTCCTAGTAAATTAGTAAACATTAGAAATGCTAGCAAAGGGAAATACATATTGGAATATATAATGTGACAGATATTTCTGCAAAGAAAACTATCCTCTGTTAAAGCAGGTGCAATAGTAACCATTTTGGTTTTGTTGAAACAGTTTTTGAAATTCATTTTTTTTACAAATGTTTGCAATTTTTCTGTACAAAACCTGATGTTAAATCTTTTTTGTCACATTTAAAGGAATAATTTATGGTAATTTTTAATGTATATTTTACCTGTTGCTTGTAATGCTGATTTAGACATATGTCATGGGTTCAGCAGTAGCAGTCGTTTTTTCTCCTTCTTGGTAGCTGGTGCAGCGCTGTGTTTTCTGATTTTGGGCCTGGGAACAGCGCTGATAACACCAGTGTTTTCAGTTACTGCTTGGCAATGTTTTGGACTGGCCAAGGACTTTCTGAGTCTCATGCTATGCCAGGGAGGAGGGGAGCCAGGAGGAAGAAGAGACAGGACACCTGACCCAAACTGACCAAAGAGGTATTCCATACCACAGCACGTCATGTCCAGGATGTGAAGACGGAGGGCAGAGACCTGGAAGGGTGTGGTGGTGGTGCATTTGGGGGGTTCGCTGCTGGGGGGTGCACTGGCTGGGTCGGGCTTGGTGAGCAGTTGTATTCTCTTTCTTTGTACTTCTGTCATTATTATTATTGGTGGTAGCAGTAGTGATTTGTGTTATACCTTAGTTACTAAACTGTTCTTATCTCAACCTGTGCAAGTTGCATTATTCTTTCGATTCTCCTCCCCATTCCCCGGGACTGGGGGAAGAAAAAGAGAAGAGTGAGTGAGTGAGAAAACTGCGTGGGGGAGTTAGAGACTTAAACCACGACAACATAATAATAGCTTTTACACATAATGCGTATTTAGACAAATGCGATAGGAAGATACGTTATCCCAATTAAATTATTTACCAGAACAAGCAGTTGTACAACTAGAAAAATTATTTTAAGAAATAAGGTCAGCAAGCTATGAACATGCATAGGTTGAGAACCACCAGTATGGGACCTGATCTAGCACAGGCAGTATACTATGAAATGGCACTACCTCTCTCTGTTTCCCATTCAGTTACTCTTACAACACCCTTTCCCCTAAGCTCCTATATAAGAATAATGACGAGGAGATTGTGGTTACACTCTTGTTCACCTGACTGAGCCTCCACAGTCAGTTTTAAAAATAGTAACAAACCTATGCCCAGTACAGCACAGAAATTGACTTCAAATGATGACAGGGTTTGATTTGCACACTTGCTGAGAATGCTCTCCAGAGATACCAAGTTTGAAGGAAAAAACAGGTTAGTAATAGTACTAAGATCATGCTCTGGAGTTTTTCCATTACAGTTTGGCCAGTGGTATGAAAGAATATCACTGCTGGGCAGAAACAGAAAGAACAGAGATGTTCACAGCTCTACAGTTTTCTGAGTGGACAACGTTTGCCTCCTAGGCAGAGACTTTATAAAGAGGTTCACATTATTTACACCTGTGTGAATGTGCAGTAGTTGAACTATTAGGGGTGAGAGCTGGATATTGGAGTCATTCTGGTTTGGATTATTGGTAATCATAATCCAAATGTTCTCAGCTTGCAAAGAGGTGTAGTTCACACTCTCTCCCCCTTTTTCTTTTTTTGTTAGTTTGTCAGAGGTTTTTTTTAGGATTCCCTCACTCAGATGCACCTGCCTATAACTCTCTAAACATACTGTATATATACAGACACATGCCTAATCTTGCTGCTTATCACAAAGGCCATAATGTACTTCCTGTCTAAGGATCAGAATTAATAATGTTTTATCTGATACGTCTTTAGTCTAACCCAGCCTCTGAGCTAGCACTGGTCTTGTGGACACTTTAAGATGGCAAACATGTCACAGCTCTGTATAAGGTCACCCCTGGACACATGTCCATTCTAATGATGTTACAGTATTAGCGGACAAGGACATTTCAGACCTCAGCCTGTAGAAACAAAAGGGAGGTGGTGTATGATTGTTCCTTTAAAGTGAATGTGTCACAAACATTTCATTACAAGTACCGTAGCAATTAATGATGTTACTTTGTGATTTCTCACAAGTAATCATAAAGCTTTTGTAATTTCTTACCTAGTTGCTCTGCTAAATGTTTGCCTCTCTCAGTGAAGATTACCCGTTCATCCTCCATGTCACATTTGTTACCAACCAAAATAACCTGGGCATTATCCCAAGAGTATGTTTTGATTTGAGTTGACCTTAAAAAAAAGACAGAGAGAGAGAGAGAATGAAGTCAAAGCAAAGCAAATTCCCCTTAAATCAATTTCAAACAGAATAGTAGCAAGTCAAAAAAAACAACACTGATTTTGACATCCAGGGTAACATGATTCTGTTTATTTATGGGTTTCAACTAAATTAAGGATTATCTGTCAGGAATTATTATTTCAGGAATAATATAATTATAGGTTTTACTTTTGCATGTTAAAACAATGTAGTTTTTCAATATTTTCTCCTGCCATCAACATTCTTCCTGTATTTTTAGAAAGAAGTGGTGACACATTCGCCCACACAATTAGAAGAATTTTCACACTTTAATGCAAACCTCATAATACAAAACCAGAGCTTTGAAACAAAATCAACAGCTTATTCATTTGTTGTCTTTCACTTTTTAAAAATCAGAATCTAAATTTATCATTAGAACTTCAAAACCATTCTGTCTTCCTTCTGTTGTTTCTCTTCAGCATGTTCCAATATAGGTCTTTGGCCTATGTGGATGACAGCAACGCTTACACTGTGCATTAAGCCATGGACGTGGGCTGAGTTTGAACTTTGATTTACCTCCCATTTGAATTATACAAGTGCTAAACATGACTACAGCTGAACTGGAGTATCTTAGGCCTTGAAACACCATGGCACTACCTTCAGTAGTGGTGGTGAAACAGCTTACCTTACAAAGCTCTGTTAGAATCATACAATGGTTTGGGTAGGAAGGGACCTTAAAGGTCATCCAGTTCCAACCCCCTGCCATGGGCAGAGTAAAATACTGCTCTTCTAAAATTTGAATGAAATGCAGTTAATGGGCAACTTGAGAGCACACTCAAGGCACTCTTCAGTTGCTGACTTTCACCATTCTGCTGATACTCAAACCTGCTTTGCAGGAGGAAAGCTCCATGTCCTGGCTTCAGGCTCAGACAGGAGTGATGCTGCTGGCTATCACCTTCTAATAGAGAGCAGTACCTGATCTAGAAGGTAACTCAGGGTGAAGCAAGCTTACTCTAAGCATTTACACTATGCCTTGGACTTGTGACTATGTTTTAAGTTCTGAGTCAGCTGCTAAGTCAACTGCTTAATAACTATATTAGTATCTCTTCTGTCCCCATATGATCAACTGAGAGAGAAAATTATGTATATATTTCAGGGTGTGTGGGAATCTCTCCCTCATAGGCTGACCACCTGAGGAGGGGAAAAAAAGATGTGTAATTGCTATACACTTCTATTATATACCTCCCAAAGTATAGAGGTGGTGATCACACTGGGAACACAAGCTAGATCACTTTCATGATCAATGAGTCTATTGTTTTACAAGTCATTACCATAAAGTACAGTAAAAAAAGAACCTTAGCCCAAGCCCCCTGCTGATAAACACTAAGACAGCAAATACTTGTAAGTAAGGTACGACATGCTGAAACTCCGAGATCAGGAGCAACAACTTTGAGAGCCAACAAATCAGCATTGTGACGAGTGACTATTAATCTGAAATAATGAATGCTTATCACAAATATGATTTGACACACCGTGGTCAGGTCTCTCGTTATCTCAAGCCTTCGAGCAGCACGATGGGCACCAAAAAGAACTGTCGTGGTTTAAGCCCAGTCAGCCACACAGTCACCCTCTCACTCCCCCCCCTTCCTCTCCCCCACTCCTGGAAGGATGGGGAGGAGAATCGATAGAATGTAACTCCCACGGGTTGAGATAAGAACAGTCCAGTAACTGAGGTATAACACAAACCACTACTGCTACCACCAAGAATAATAACGATAAGGGAAATAACAAGGGAAGAGAATACAACCGCTCACCACCCACCGACCGATACCCAGCCTGACCGAGCACTGATCTAACCCTTCCGGGTAACTGCCTCCAGTTTATATACTGGGCATGACGTGCTTTGGTATGGAATATCTGTTTGGCTAGTTTGGGTCAGGTGTCCCATCTCTGCTTCCTCCTGGCTTCCCCTCCTCCCTGGCAGAGCATGAGACTCAGAAAGTCCTTGGTCAGACTAAACATTACTGAGCAGCAACTAAAACCATCAGTGTTACCTGTGCTGTTCCCAGGCTGAAAGACAAAACCACAGCACTGCACCAGCTACTAAGAAGGAGAAAAATGACTGTTACTGCTGAACCCAGGCCAAAAGCATCTCTCACTTTCCCCATTTTTGAACAATATGGGGTGCTTAGAAAAACTGCACTGAAATAGAAACCTGCTACATGTTTAGGAGACAGTACCCTGGAAGGGAATCCTGTTGTGTGTCAGGGCCCTAGGTCTCTGTGAGAAAATACGAAATAGCTTCAAAAATCTGTCACCTATTTTGGAAGCTGGTCTGTGTGGGTGCTAAGTTCACCAGTGATCCCTTCTTGTAACAGCCATTATCACAATGTATTCAGATCCCTGTTTGCAAAATCCTCTGTACACAAAAAAATTAATGACGTTGAGTGACAGAAAATGGATCAAATCACCTCAGCTGGCTTTGCTTACTGCCAGACCAGAGGGATGAACATGGGCAAAAACTGCTACAGCTACCTTTGTAACCCTGGGTCCAGTGCCATTGCCCACAGGGCCAGAGTCACAGGGCATGAGTCAAAGCACCTTTAAGCCATGTGTGATTGTTTTGCAGTGCCAGGCAGAGGAATTTGAGGTGAAGGATCACACTGTCTCTCGGGTTGTTTTACTTCATCAGAACGAGGAAAAGGGAACTGAAGCAAGCCCCAGGCATTTAGTGCTACACATTGTACCTTAAGCAATCCCTGATCTTTCCTTCAAGAAATAACACTGTGCTATTTTAAATATGGTTGATAGTAATTTGAGTAAGCCACCAAAGGTACTGTAACCAAAGCACCCTGTAGATTTTACTAAAGACACAAGTGCTCAGAAAGAAAGGGCACCATGCATTCATTTTGGCAGAAATGTTCTCTTGGAACCACATTGAGTTCTTCTGGAATTTGTGGTTAAGCAAAAAAGAATTATTACTAATATTTTTAACCAGAAGCTCATTTGTCACCATAGCAACTTTGCAAATACGAGTAGCTCAAACGTCAGAGGATGTTAGTCCATTAAAGTCTCTAAAAGAGCTTAGCTTTGAACAGTCATGAGTTGAGAATCAATTCATTCCTCTTACGTCAGGATGAAATTGAAAACGTTTCAAGAGCAGAATACTCAGCAAAAATGTTAAGCTTTACAGAAGGAACTACATGCGTACTCTGCAAAGGTGAAATATAAGAAATTGATGAAGACATACAACATGAAGAAATACCACCACACCAGTATAAAGAGAATTCATGTAGCCATGTTTTTCAGACTCTTGTTCCAGAGCCTTACATGAGTTTCTTTGCTCATGAATGTAATCCCTTTCATTTTACTGCAGTCAGACATGACTTTTCATTCTATGAACTATGTGCATTCAAATGCTTATCATTCCCGAAGCAACTTACTTTATTCTTAGAATTTGTTTATCTGGTTTTCTTATGTCTCATCTTCAAGTTATAGAGATTTTTTTTTAAGCAACAAGAGATCTTGTCCTTGATTACAATTTCAAAGGCTTATGTTTTTCATATTGCAAAAATACAACTGACTATGAAAACCAGCCAAATGTATCCCCACCCAACCCTACATAAGTAGGAGTTTAGGTTGAAAGGATTTAATAGGATTATCACTGTCATGTTTCCTTGTAGACATACATTTCCATTTATAGCTTCTGTAGATTTTTATTCCCTTCATTCTCCACAAAGGCCAACACATAGGTCATTTAAAAAAGAGAATTTGCTGTTCCTTGCATATATGACCTTTCAAATGACCGAGGTGTCTGATTAATCCAAAACACAAACCATTGTCCTTGTAAAGAACTTTAGCCTCAGGAAGACTGAAGACATGAAAAGGGAAAACTAATGTTTGCAGTAAGATAAATACAGCGGTTCTTGTTTAATCTCAGTGACCTGGTGTATATCAACAGTAATTTAACCTGTAAATCTTTCACATTCTAGTTGTATGGTAGGCAGGCAATCTGCAACATGCTTAGATTTTTATAATGTATAGACACCAGAGGAGCAGATTAATGCAGAGTTCAATGATCCATTACTTTCAGTGATCAACATGAGACTTGTTCTCCATGTACTGTGATTCTGCCATATTCGTTGTCAGTAAAGAGCATTTGCTGAGTGCTAACTAAACAGTTCTGCATTTTCCACTGCTGGTTTAAAGTACTATGAAGTTACAAAGGTAAATCTCCAAAAGAGTTTTGGTCTATTATGACAGAAGACTGAAAAAGATAATTTGTAGGATTTTTTACTTCGTTTGATGGAATGAAATGCTATCTGAAAAAAATGCTCAAAACATGGTTTTGTGTTTTGAACACAAAAATCCTACTTTGTTTGAATGAATCCTAAAGGAAAGACAAAATTAAACACTTCACTCTGGCATATGTCTGGATGCACACTGTTTCAGTATTACCACGCTACCTCGTTCTGCTCCTAGGAAATGCCTTGTAATACTTTTTAATTCACAAAATATTCTTCTGCTTTTTCATTTAATACGACATAATGAGATTTGTATTCCTCCCACTTATACCACTGTCATTTACTGAAGAAGAGAATAAAACCAGTGTTTCCTAGGCAAAGTTATCCACTGTTACTTCAACTTTCATGAGCACACAAGTGTCAAAGTAAATATTACAAAGCTTAAAATGGTGAACATACCATTATAAAGATCAATGACACTATTATCATGCTCTAAACCCATTCAAGTAAAAATAAAAAAATGAATGTCAATTCTGGTTACAATTAAGCATAGTGAAATGCATCTTCATGACAGAGATGAAGAAGTAGGTGATGTTACAGCACATTATCTTTTGGGAAAAGATAAAGTACAAGCTTAAAGGGCTACATGCACAGGCCAGTCAGTTCCACTTCAATCCCTGAAAAGGTGGTGGAATGGCTCATTCTACAAGCCATCTCTAAGCACATGGAAGACAAGAAGATGACCAGTAGTCAGTACAGATTCGTCAAAGGGAAATCATGCTTAACCAACCTGTTTGCCTTCTAAGATGGCTCAACTGGCTGGAGAGATCAAGGGAGAGCAGTGGATGTTGCCTACCTGGACAAAAGCAAAGCTTTTGACACTGTTTCCCATTACATCCTCATAGGAAAGCTCAGGAAACACTGGCTGGACAAGTGGATGGTGAAGGGGAGAACTGGCTGAATGGCAGGTCTCAGAGGGTTGTGGTCAGTGGTACAGAATCGAGTTGGAGATCTGTAACCACTGGTGCCCCCCGAGGGGGCAAGTGCAGGGTCCTGCACCTGGGCAGGAATAACCCCATGCACCAGTGCATGTTAGGGGTTGACCTGCTGGAAAGCAGCTCTGTGGAGAGAAACCTGGGGGTCCTGGTGGACAACTATTTGCTGTGAGCCAGCATGTGTCCCTGTGGCCAAAAAAGCCAGTGGTATCCTGGGCTGCATTAGGAAGAGCATTGCCAGCATATCTGAAGAGGTGATCCCACCTCTCAGCCCTGAGGAGGCCACATCTGGAGTACTGGGTCCAGGTCTGGACTCCCCAGTACAAGAGACACATGGAGCTCCTGGAGCAAGTCCAGCAAAGGGCTACTAGAATGACTCAGGGAGCTGGGCCTGTTCAGCTCAGGGGAGATTTGATTAATGTTGGTAAGTATCTGAAGGGAGGGTGTCAAGAGGATGAAGCCAGACTCTTCTCAGTGACACCAGGCAATAGGAGGAGAGGCAGTGGGCATAAACTAAAATACAGGTTGTTCCATCTGAACATGAGGAAGAGCTTCATTACAGTGAGGGTGACTGAGCATTGCAATAGAGCCCAGGCAGGCTGTGGAGCCGCCTTCCCTGGAGATATTAAAAAGCTGCCTGGACACAATCCCGAGCAATGTGCTCAAGGTGATCTTGTCTGAACAGGGAGGTTGGGCTAGATGACCTCTGGTGGTCCCTTCCAGCCTCAACCATACTCTGATTCTTTGATTCTGTGATTCTGTGATTCTGTGATCTATTCTCAGATACGATTGCTTTGAGCTCTATAAAAGAATCAGCTTAATAAAGAAATAGGTTCTAGCAGGAAAACTGAATCCAACTATGAAAGAACAAAACTTTCTACGAAGCAGGCGACTAAACCTGTGCGCAGCAGTGTGACCCTGCACATGTGAACATGCAAAGCTTCAAATAATTGTCCAGGCAACAATGTCAGTGTGTCTGTGTGTGCTTGCATGGGCAGCTTACAAAAAGTATTGCACAGCATAATGGACTATGGTTCAGAAATACACAACCCCAGCTCACTGAGGTAGCTGAGATGCTAGAAGCCAAAATGCTTAGCACACAACAATATAGGAGCAATGTGTGACATTACCATTGTGGAAACAAGACAGTTCACATTAAGTCGTGATAAAAGCTCAAAGGAGCTCAGAGACACAATGGCAGTGGAAGAACCCAAATAATATCCTGGCCCTGGATGCTTCCAGATCTCTCTCAGGAGCCATCAAACTGTCAAACGCCCACACCCACAAGCCCAGAGGAGCAAAATGGCACAAAGGCAGATGACAACCCAAATTAAGGACCCAGGAGAAAGGACACCACATTGAGGCCCCTCACAGGGCTGTCCCAGGAGAGCCCCAACCTCACTGTCGAGGCATGAAACCCATCACCATGGGTCCACATTGGAGTCATTTATGTCCAGGTGCCAGCAACTGGGGAGAATGGGATACAGGGGGAGCTACCAGGTAGGCTGAGCATATAAACCCAGCTGATGGAGGGACCCATGTTGCATGTGTCTACACAGATATATATTCTCAGTAATGGAACTCCATAGTGCTCTGCCAGGGAGGGGAGCAGGATGAGATTGCTGGTGCTGTTTGTGTTTGTGGGAGCACTGTGTGTCTGTGATGTGTGTGGCTGGCTATGTATATATGTACATATATGTGTTGTATATGTGCATGTGTCCTGGGTTCAGCAGTAGCAGTCATTTTTCTCCCTCTTAGTAGCTGGTGCAGTGCTGTGGTTTTGTCTTTCAGCCTGGGAACAACGCTGATAACACTGATGGTTTTAGTTGCTGCTCAGTAATGTTTAGTCTGATCAAGGACTTTCTGAGTCTCATGCTCTGCCAGGGAGGAGGGGAAGCCAGGAGGAAGCAGAGATGGGACACCTGACCCAAACTAGCCAAACAGGTATTTCATACCACAGCACATCATGCCCAGTATATAAACTGGAGGCAGTTACCCAGAAGGGTTAGATCACTGCTTGGATCAGTCTGGGTATCGGTCAGTGGGTGGTGAGCGGTTGTATTCTCTCCCCTTGTTATTTCCCTTATCATTATTATTCTTGGTGGTAGCAGTAGTGGTTTGTGTTATACCTCAGTTACTGGACTGTTCTTATCCCAACCCATAGGAGTTACATTCTTTCAATTCCCCTCCCCATCCCTCTGGGACTGGGGGGAGGAAGAGAGGAAGTGAGCGAGCGGCTGCATGGTTCTGGGTTGCCAGCTGGGCTTAAACCACAACAGCAGGTTGTGTGCACATGTCTACTGGGAATATATCTTTAGCCTCCGTGCTGGTTGGAGCCACGGCATGCCTTGCCTCTCTGTAGCTGTCAGATCCAGCATGATATATTTTCCCCTAAGGGTTCAGACTTAATTCAGCTGCACTCAGTAACACTGCATTGTACCCTGGAGAAACTGCAACGGAAGCCAAACCTGCACCTTGCTATACTCAATATATTTCAGGTTGAACTCACTTGTTGGTATATCTTAGGGTTCACTCTGAATACATCTCCAGAGAATCACTTTCTTACTGATTCATATATGGCCAGAACAAACATTAATCTAACCTGGAATTGTCTCTAGTATATTATCACCCACAGACAGCAAGGATATCAAACAGATAAATTCTATAGAGATTTGCCCATATAGTAAATATATCAGGAATATGAACTTCTGGAGACAGCTGCAATCTACACACCACTGTTTGGATCTAGAGCCTTCTAAGGATGCCTGTCATCCCTAGAAGTACAAAGCTCTAATGTCAGAGAGCTCTTTAGACGAATTATGTAGACAGACAAATGCACTGACAGCAGAGAAGCACCCTAATGAAAACACTCCTGAGTACAATGTTTATTTCACCAAGTTCAGGAACATGTTGTACTGCTGATGTTCTGGTTTCAGAAAGGAGTACACAATTAACTGGAGTGCATCATGGAATCAATCATAGAATCACTAGGTTAGAAAGACCTTTGGGATCATCAAGTCCAACTATAACCATTATCATCTTGCCAGAAAAACAAAACAAAACAAAACAAAACAAAACAAAACAAAACAAAACAAAAGCAAAAATGAAACCCAAAACAACCCAAAACCAAACTAACAAAATCTCTACCAAAATCTTTTTTTTTTTTTTTTAATTTTTTTTTTTATGTTACCGTTGAGGTCACTGTTTGATCCTTAAGATTGTCCTATCCCTGTCTATAGCATGATGCCACCAAAGCCCATTACCTGATCAGAGGTCACAGCATAGTGACAAGATCTGGGGTGAACTCCTTTCTAAAACTTTCTCCGTTTATTTAAGTAACTGGTGATGGTGTCAAGAAACAGCTGAATTTGGATGTGTGCCCAAACACATTCAGTGCTGCCAGTTGAACTTCCTCCCTTTATTTGCAAATGAGCGTGTCATATGCACTTCCGAGTAGGAAGGCTGGCTTTCCAGCATTTTAAAGAGACATATTTTTCCTTCTGTAATTGAGGGTATCTTTCCTCCCTTGCCCCAGACCCCATCTTATGATATGGGAAGGTATGGCAAAGCCCTCTCCACCCCCCAACACAGACTGAGGTGGCAAGGGAACACTTGCTATTGCCATCTTTTTAGGGGATGGGATTGTGTCAGGAGCCCTTTCCTACCCTTCCTGTCTGTTATGAGCTCTGGCACTCTCCCCATTAAAGCCATCTTTTCCATAGAGTGAGTCTGAGGTCTCCTTCATCCTACCATACTTCTCTATGTACCATATGCTCCATTTGTTTCTCCATGTCCTCCTATATGTCTCCTAAACTCTTACTATTCCCAGCAGTCGTGATAGGTTATTTGCCTTATGAATGTCCATCTAGTTTTCCCATCTCCTCTCTCTATCTCACTTTTCTCGGCGACATGATGGAGATGGGGCCCATATAGGATTATTCTATACAGAACATTAAATGATTACAATGCTCAATCTTGATGGCCATTTGGAAGCTGGCTTTGTACCAGCTGCTCTGCACTTGGTGCTCAGACCCTGCTGCAGGGAGGGGAAGGGAGAGTGGTTGCTTCAGGCTTTCCATCTGTTCTCCAATAAATAATCCACTGTTAGCGGGAGACGAGCCATCCAAAATGTATGAACCTACCAACAGAAAAACCCAGCTCAACTTTTTGATTGGGATTTTTAAGACAGTGCTGAGGTTAAAAACATGAAGCACAATGAGCAAAACTAAGGCAGAAGAGCCCTGGAGTACTTGAATAATAAACTTTTGTGGCCATGGTTACTGGCATAGCAGGAATATACTAGAAATAATAAGTAGTAACATCGATAATAATAAAAATCAGATCTTAACGTTCGCCAGATATTTGTTAAAGTGGTGAGCAGCTGGGGCATGCAAAGCCCCAAGAAATAGAGCTTTGAGAAATAGCTCAGGATCTTTTCTCCCTTTCTGATGAGGAAGATCGGGATATTTGCAGATTTTAAACTCAAACTATTTTTATTCATTTCATCATTCTAGCACACTCCAGCTGAGGGCCATAAAAGCTCAGCGATTGCGGCTAACACAAATTCTTTTACCTCTTGCATTCATGAAGCCCTTTATAACTATTGAAGCAGTTAGTGAAGACCAAGGAAAACAATCAATAAAGGAAATAATTATCAAACCAGAAAGCTGAGGTAGATGAATTTGTGACAATAGGGAAACTGCACTTCAGTCCTTCTCATTGAGAGAAGGACTAAAGTCTAGGGGGTGTCCTAGCCTCTCCACTTCTATTCAGACTAGGTGATGTATACTGAGTTTGTGATGCGCATTTTTAATGATGGTACCAGCACCAGATCACTGAAAGTCAGTTTTTTTAACATATGATAAGAGAACAGACTAAGATGACCTAGCAACACAGAAGTGTTGAACATGAATAGAGGGGGACAACGAAGGGGAAAAATTAACAAAATAAATTTCTTCCATCTTTAGTATCACAAAGAAGCAAGGGAAAGGATCTGGGGAGAAGGGGATGTAATAACAAAAATGGGATATACCAACCCCTTCATTTTTGCAACAGGCTGTGATATATGAATATTGGCCAGTACTGACTGTGATGTGTCAGTTATTGTTTATACAATATTATGTTTTCTGTCTGGATTAAAGGGCAAATGAATTGGAAAATGCCTTATGATTGTGAAATAAGCTGATATTGAAGAAACCAGAAAAATACCAATGACTCACCACTTCCTTCTGACAGGCTTTATCTTCTTTGTGCAGAGCAAAAGAGTGCACACCATGCAATGAAAGGCTACACCTTTAACCTCCCCTTGGAGGAATATAAATCAGTGATGCAGAAGCTGCATGACTAGTGTGACACTAACAAATTTCTGGCTCATTTTCAGCCAGAAGGCTAGTCAAAATGCATATTATATAGTGCATCAGAGTCTTTCATCGTTCTGGTAGGAACTGCGTCTACTTTAAGGAAAATAAATTTAGCTTTGCCAGCAAATAAAACACAAAACCTACCTGAACAGAAATTCTCATACAAGTTTCTGAGGCCATAACTTCATTTAAAAAAAAAAAAAGTGCTACATTTCAGTTTTGACAGGTTATAAAGATAATAAAAATGAATCCAGTTCTTCTGAAGGGTAAAACTGAGCTAATTGTTAATATATACCTTTTCATAACACTATGAGAGGAATATGACATATAATTCTGCAAAAAGTTAAGTTATCCCCCCCCCCAAAAAAAAAAGCTAGTATTCTCTGTGTGTTTATGACATCTATTATTATGTATCTCACTGATAGTCCATTACCATAATCGTAATCAAGAAGTATACACTTGCTCAAAAATATCCGCTCTGGGTCTACATTTAACACAATGCAGTAAAACCTGAACATGGCATTGATAGCTGTGTGGTACCAAAGATGGGAGGCAGGCATCACAGAGATTCATCAATGAGAATTTTCTTTCTAATCAACCATTTCTATCTCTTCTTATCTTGCACAAAGAAGTATGTAGTGCTAAGAATGCTTCAGTGTTGAAAGAAACCTCTACTAAGTATTTTATTGAATGACATTCTATTTCTAGTATAATATACAAATATTTTAATAGTTCATGAATTAGATTGGGTGTTATTTCAAATATGAGCACAAAGTGTCTGCTGTCAGTAGATTAGTTTCTGACATTAAAATGCAAATCCACTTGATAATGGTATATGGTATCAAATCAATATATTGTGGGCAAAAGATACTAATGTTCAAACTGTAATTCTTATGTATGCTCTTTTACTTGGATTTACAGTGAAGGACCAGAAGCCTGCAGGGCACACTTCATTTGTATTAATCATGTTGCAGATGTCATTAATTTTTGCATCTTTGGCACAATCTCTAGGTCTTACTTTCTTCCTGTCAAATATACAATGAAACTACTTTCCAGTATCAATGTAGCAGAAGCCCAACTATGCACTTATTACATTTAATTAAATAAATAAATGAAAAAACCTGTGCTCAGAGTTAGTATTATACTCCATATCCCTTCTCCACAGTAACTCCTGTGCCTGAGCCCTGATGGCCATCTCTTCAGAAGAAAAGCCCACCAGTTGAGGTGTTTTGTTGTACCTGCGCAGCTAGCACACCACAACTGCCTCTTAAACAGCTAGCAGTTAAGTCGAAGAACAGCCGTAGGCAGAGTAAGGTTCCCACACACAGAACACCACCATGCTATCGCACACCCTGGAGGCTTTTTTGTCATGGAGGCAAATGACTTGTACAGAAGCTCCTGACCTACTGCTCAGTAAGGCAGACTTTGCATGAAGGTGTGCAGAATTAATAAAAGAAAGTAAATTCCATGTAAAAAAGTCAACTGTATTTAATTTCTGATGTGCTGCATATACTTCTTTTCCAAGGCTTTTGTTTAGAGAAGTTAAACAGATGTTTACACAGACAGTGGAGAAGAGGCAACAGATAACATGCTAGATATTGAGGGCAGAGACCTTCCAACCTACTTCCTTGTGTCTTGTGTCATGATATATATATACATCTCATTATTTAATTCTTAATCACAGGAGTACAAAATCTTTGCCTACAACAAGGTTTACTTATGAACAGACCAACTAACATAACACATTTTTCACAGACGGATACAGTAACGACACATGTTAATGAAGAGTTTTTAAGTCATGTATAATGCCGCAAGCTGTGTCATACTGTGGGAAGTGATTTAGCAACTCACCACACAGACAAAGGGCTGTACATTTTAATTTTCTCCCTGCTGAGAAACCATCATTAAATTATCATCCTTCAAAGCTAATACTACACATGCACAGTGCGCAAAATTACCAAAAAATAGGGTTTGAAAGGAAATGGAAAAAAGTATTTACAGGAAAATAATATTAATGGAAACAACAGAAGGCAACACACAGTCTGCACTTGCACATCTTCTGACTATTGCCTCCATATGAATGATCATATTTATCACCAATTTATGTTGATTGCACTGACTGTCATTGGAACTCTGAGTAATGATCGTAATCAATACAGCTGATCCTAACTCTGGTTATCTGAAAAACATAGCTATGAAGTAAGGAAATACTGAAGTCATTTACTAAAGCAACAACAGCATCTGTTTGAGCATGTTACATGTTTAAGTAAGTGAGAAATGTGTTGTCACTTAAAACATATTTTTTCTTTCCATTTTGTATTCATATATATATATGCATATAGATATACATAAGGAAACAGACACGTATGTATACGTCCTCACCTTTGCTATTTTTTTTTCTCACAGTGATGTGCTTTTAGGTAAGCAAACAATACTGATGCTGAGTAAGTTCTTTTGGTCCTACATGCTCGTATCTAACATTTCCCTCTTCACTGCACCAGCAACACTCCCTTAACCCTGGACTGCACTATGCTTACTGCTGAAGAGCCTCTTATGCACTTCTGGGTCACCTATTAGCCTCTTGCCTTCAGCACCAAAATGCACTTGCACAGCAATGGCATTTTGGAAGTGGCAAAGCTTTTACAATTGCAGACAAGTTATTCTGGTTTTTAATAATGTTGATAGTTTTGTAGCTATAATTTATCTGGGTCACACAGTTATTAAGTTTTCCTTTTTCTCTTTTAAATAGCAAATCCAGATTCATATTTGCAATATATATGGCAAGTATCTGGTAACAGGATGTCTCTATTTTAGAGAACTTCTTACTAAACAATTCTCTGGAATTCTGGATTGTCCCTGACTTTTTACTGTCATATCTCATTTTAAAATTCATTGCCTATTTGTGGCTGCTAATCCCTTTCTGCCTGTTTCACCAGGAATGCCTCTGAAGTTTCTCTCGCTTCTCAAACTCACGAGTTTGGATTTTATTTCCTCTACTGGTTTAGCTTTCATTTTTTCAAGTTTAAATCAATTCTGCTACTGCTTCTCTTTTGTCTGATCTTGTTAGATCATTTGGGGTTATTTTTCTCATCTTTCACAAACAACTCAGTCCTATATACACATATATTGTGTTCTTAAAAGCCTGTGTTCATGTTTTAATGAAGGGATTAAAACAATCAGACCTAATTTTAATCACTGAAAAAGCTTACTAGGTCATTGAAGCCACCTGTGATAAATTATCATGAACTGTTCTTGTTAAGGATTCATCCAGCTTGCAAGCCATGTGTTGGGGCTATCATGTGAGACGTTTTACTTCATGTTGGTGAGATAGACAGCAGTGTTTTAGTAAAACATCAAGAATATGTTACCTCTGTAATAGTAAATTTTAAACCAAAACTGGCATAAATCATATCAGCATCTTGTAATCTCCTGGAAACAAAGCAAAGGAAATACTCAGAGCTGTACTTGAATCCCAGGCACAGAAATGTTATTCCAGCATTGTGTCCTTGCACCAGTATCTCTTTGGAGGTAATGTCCTGTGTGGCTGTGCACTTGCAAGCACAAGTGGTTTGAGGTCTGAAATTTTGAGTAAGGGTATGTGTGGCTTAGTCTTCATGTGAACAGTTAAGCTTCCTTTTTTCATAGATACCTGAAACTGGACTGACAAAACGGCAACTACAATAATCTCGCTGTTTACTGATACTGTTTAAACAGATCAGCATGAGTTATACAATTGTAACTTCTTGTTTTGTTTTGGTTTGCTTCTTTGAGGCCCTGAAGGTAAACTGAATTAGTCTGGCCATGCTTTGCTTTTGGGATACTGCTGATTGAAATTCATTTTTGTGAGAGCTGCATTTCAGTATCTACGTCCTGCCTGGCACAGGGGGGCAGGATTGTCTTGCTGACTTACCCTGCAAGTATGTAAACTGCAGGTTTCCACTGACTCAGAGAGGATGACAGGAGTCCTTAAACTTTACATTTTATTTCTAAGATTAAAACTAAAGAAAGAAAAAAGGTTATAAAATATGAAAAGCTGAGTATTCATTCAGAATGTCAGTAGTGCTATTACCTGATTCACAAATAAAAGACTGTGTTTATATATACATATATATATTTGCCTCTCAAGTCCTAGCTATTACATGCTTGAATTTTGTTTTGTTTTTTTTTTATCATAATCTTAAACCAAAAGTAGAGTGCTTGTCCCTGATCCCAGAAGCCAGACTTAAAAAAAAATCCTGAGTACGGTGACAACTTATGCAGGCATGTATATAACTTTTTATTAAAAAATTTGGAGATTAGATTTAAAACTCCTCACACTTCTGAAAACTGAACACAGTGGCATTTCAATATGATACAGACTAACCTCTCCTAGAGCTCATGTTGAACTTCTATGAGCTGAAGTCCATCTCATTCTGCCCGTGAGCACTTTAAAGCATATTATTTAAACCACGTTAGCTAACACATTTTTAAGATTACAGCTTCTCTCCAGTAATAAAGAAGTGCTTAATACTGTCTTATTGACACTTCATCACTGACCTCAGCTGGTAGAAAAAACTGTCTCCTCCTCTCGGAGGATGTAACTGTGTGCATAAAACAAGTGCTTGGGTAGACAATAATCTTTGGATGGAAAGCTCGTAAGGGCAAGCATCACAAAATCAAGAATTCATCAGTGAAATTGTTCTGTATCCCCAGATCATGGATCCAGATTCATATTTGCAATATATATGGTAAGTATCTGGAAACAGGATGTCCTTATTTTAGGAAACTTCATATTAAATTCTCTGGAATTCTGGATTGTAGAATGTAGAGTGAAATAATGTATTGGAAAATCAAAAGAATAAAACATTTCCTATGCATTGTTCCAGAAATGAAGGCCTACCATTGCAAACAAGTATGAATGAATGAGCTGGATAGCAGGTCTTCATAACACATGGAGTAGAGGAAATGACTGCAGTTTACTAGAAAGTGTTTCCTGTATGAACCTAACTGCATCAACAAAGTGGTATTTTGCCCTGTAATGTAATAAACTATCAGGCACAGCCAACTTTGATTCTATAGCAAATCAAAATAAAGCAGTAAAACTTTTGACTATATAACCACATCCCTATTAAAGTTTCCTCTTGACAGAGTTAGATAGGTTAAGACTCAGAACTCTTCACAGCTCTGACACAGATGGGCTGGCAGAGGTTTTTTTCCATGCAATTCATCTGGTCTATTCTAAATAACTTCTTTAGAATGAGATGCGTAAAGAGTGAAAAGTGTCTGTTTCTTGCTATTGATTAGAGGGGATCCTCATGCATTTCATTTGAATATGGACGCCTGCAGTGTATTTAGCTTTATTCTGAGGGGTCTCACCCACAGCTTTTGATGCTGTCAAGGTCTCCAGATTACAGAATTCACTCACTAATAGACTGAGATTTGTCAGTCAGTATCAGGTGAAGGTTCCCCATACACCTCTAGTTTACAGATATAAACTAGCAAGCATCCAAACAAACATACCAAAAAAAGATTTCTGTGGAGCTGTAACACTCAGGAGAAAATTTAGCTAGTGAACTTATTTAAGCTATGCTGTTATGAAACAACTCTAACAAGGCTGATCCCTTAAGGCATGCTTGCTATTTGTAATTCAAGAAGAAAAAACACAGGGCTTCCCTTGTGGCAGACTCTGAGGACACCTCTGTGTGTATTGCAGAGCTACAGAAGGGTTACAGTCAGGGGCAAGATGGCACCATCTCCTGCCATTCAGCTTCCCTTCCTCCTTTCATTTATAGTCTTCGTTGTCTGATTTCTTTCTCAGAAGGAGCAGAAGACCTTTCTCATCTATCTTCTTTCATCTGTGCTGTGAGAAGAGCATTATTCCCCTCATATTCTTTCATATCGTTTCAGTCTAAACCAAGCATCCCCAATGCAAGTGGTAAAAAACACCTGATGGATGGACATGAAGAATTCCGAGGAGGTCTAGGCACATTTCCTAGGCTGAGCAGATGAGAAATGCCAATGTGACACTACTTGATCATGTGGAAAGCCCATGAATATAATCCCAACCCTGGACCAAACTGTAGGATAGTCTTTGCCTTTTCCTCATCATTAGAGATGTGTAAAAACACCAGTCTGGAGACAGAAGGACAGCAGGTGCAGGGACCTATATTTCCCACATATCAGAGGCGGACAGGGACTCTTGACTTAATTAGAAAAATGGGATTCTGTGGATCACTTACAATCAGTAAGAATTCCTTTTGAGAATCCTAAATGCTGCAGTGATTAGCTCTGTATGTACCATCTAACTATACCCAGAATGAGCTGTAAAATAAGCACTAAACACACCTAAATGTAATCACATCTATTCAAGAAGAAGGCAAATTCTTTTTCTTTTTTGCAAACCCACAAACTAACCAAACTGCCATAAAACAGATCAGGGTTGGGGTGAGGGGGCAGACAGAAAAGAAGAAGAAACATAACATACTGAAGTAAAGAAACCTTATTTCTTCCATTGAGCTTAGATCAGCTATATCAAGCCTGCAAGCACTACTCAAGAGGCAGTACTCCACTCCCTGTTTATAAAGCTTCAATTCACTATGCAGAATCTCAGCATTCATTATTTTCTCAAAAACTTAAAACTTCAATCATGTTAAAACTCCTGACAATGTAAGGCAAAAGGAATGCTACTTCTTGTATGCACAGTGAACCAGAAGCACAAGTGCTATTAACAGCCTTACTCACTGCTGCTAAAGGTAGCTCAGAAAGGCCTATTTGAAAGTCCACAGGGAGGAGAATTTCTCATCTGACCACTTGTCTGTGAATGACACTTATGTTGGACTATAAGTGTACTTGGAAAATAACCATGTTTTCATCAGCAGAGTAAAAAAGACTAAAAGGAGGGAATAATGTATCTGAAAAGTCTGATAATACTATCCACCGGGTCCCACAACAAAGGGAGGACATTACTCTCTTTATCTAGGAAAATTCTTGGGTTTCACTGAATCTAAATTCTGCATAGCAACATTTTAAAGTGAGGTCTCTATTACTCACAGCTGAATTGAAGGTTACAGCAAAGCTGGCTTCATTTATACATGTCTTTGTCAGCATCTGATGGGACTAGAGCAAGAAATCAGTGGATATAAAACCCTTACACCTCAGAAACTTCAGGTAGCCCTCATTGTCTTCTAAGCCATGTAGGCTGCTCTGAGCTCATCTAACCCTATAGGTATGAGGGCTGCTGGCCAAAGTCACAAAAGGAATTTAAGGGCTAGTTCCTAGCTCTGCCAAGTTGTGGTGTGGTCTGAGTGTAGATTCTTCTTCCCAAGATTTGCCCAAGACAGCTAAATGGCCATCTCCATATTGCTATCTAACATGAAGAATTTACTGCTAGCTCTTCTCACTGACATGAGGCGTCCTCTGTAAGTAGGCTTTTTGTATTGTGGATACTGGACTTGCAGATTGGGGAACTGCCACTGCAACTTAGCAATCGGTAAGAGAAAGTCAATGGTGTTTTAATAACAGAAAAAAAAAAAAAAAAGAAGAAGAAAAGAAATTTCAGGCAGGTGGTTCAGTCTCATTAGGACTTATGTTCAAAGAACATAAGAATACCTCTCAGATAGTCCATAAAGAGGAACGTATACAATCCAAAGCCAACTTACAGGACAGATGTGGGAGGTCTGGGAGGGCAAGCAGGATGAACTGCAATGTGACTGCACTGCTCTCTTTTTCTTGAGGGCCATAGAGCCCCTAAGGAACATGCAGAGAGCTTCCAAAGAAACAGGGCTAGTCCCATGGACCTAGTGCTTCATGTGGCAATCCCATGACCACCAAGTGAGCATTGGTAGCTTCAGTCTTCCACACAGAAGTAGAGAATTTAGACAAGGTTTAAATCTATATTATCTTTTCCCATTTGTCATTTATTTATTAGATGATTGATGAGCAGATCAATCATTTCATAAACAAATTTTAGCTCTGGACATCTGGCAGGGGAAAGACTTAGAATGGAAGACAGGATGTGACTGAATAAAAATTATGAGTTAACTAAAACCTGTCCAGTTAAGCAAAGTGGGGTATGCACGAACAGATGCTAAGGGATAATCAAGTATCTTTTCCAATGTTTGTTGCAGATAATCTCTGAAGGCTGAAATGCCACACTGTCCTTAAACAGTTCAGAATAAGAAGGTAAATCAGATAAAAAATAGAGAACACTGAAAGTGACATAAAAGGTCTTCTTAATTTGTTGTAAATTGCATGCTATGTATTTATATATTGTGTGTGAACGAGCGAGACTGAGAGAAAAAGCAAATACCCTCAGACTTACTAGCTCAGGACAAATATGCTGTAGTTTTGTTAGTACAATATGATTGCTAAATTAGAAAATCTTTCATGCTTATCTTCAATTTTGCCTTGAAGGTTTTTCTAAAATTTTTGCATATCATTAGAAAACCCTCATTGGATTCTAAACAATGGCTGCTTAAAGAGAAATCTAATGAATAATCAATATTAAACAAAAAGAAATGCCTAAAGGCAGAAGACCCCTATAAATGATATAAATCCTTAACATAACGAAAACTCAGTTTGCTGATTCACTTCCTACTTAGTCACATAGAGCAAAAATAAATATACAAAAGCAAGATAAAGAATATGCTCTCAGACAGTGTGTAAAAAAAGAAACCAAAACAAACAACAAAACAACTTGAATATAAATAACTCACCTGAAGAGAAGAGATATATGAGAAGGAGTTAGCTGCTACATTGCACACCAAAAAGGAGTTGGGCCTATAGCATATACAAGCAATATGCACAAAGCCATCTTTGGCTGCTTTCAGAAGAGAGGCAGGGGTGCTGCAGGAAGATACCACAGAATCCTTATATGGAAAGAAGACAGTGTGGCACAGCATGCAAAGCAGGATGAATTAAATGTGCTGATTAAATGAACAGCTTGCTTTTTATACTTCAGTGAAGTTCAAAGCTTTCTGGCCAACCACTTTAAGCATACCTAGCAATCAAATAAATGACTTATGTTACAAAACCCTCATGCAGAGAAACAGTAGGTAATGCAATAATACAAAATTGATCTTTTTTATATGCCTCCATCCCTTACCTTTGTTCAGGGCTTTAAAAAAAATACATAATACTTTTTCATGCAGGTATAAATGCTAATGACTGGGGGAAGGGAGAGATCATCCACAACACCCAGGAAACTACAGACCAGTGAGTCTCACTTCTGTGCCTGGCAGAATCATAGAGTAGATTTTCCTAGAAACCATGCTAAAGCACATGAAAAATAACGTGGTTGGTGACAGTCAGCATGGCTTCACTAAGGGGAAATCCTGCCTGACCAATTTTGTGTCCTTCTATGATGGGGCTACAGAACTCATGGACAGGGACAGAGCAACTGACCTTGTCTACTTTCACTTCTACAAAGCCTTTGCCACTGCACTGCACAACATCTTTGTCTCTAAACTGGAGAGAATGGAGTTGATGGATGGACCCCTCAGTGGATAAGGAACTAGCTGGATGGCTGCACGCAGATAGTTGTGGTCAAAATCTCAGTGTCCATCTGGAGAGTGGTATCAAGTGGTGTTCCTCAGCGGTTGGTGCTGGGACTGATCCTGTTCAACATCTTTGTCAGCAACATGGACAGTGGGGTTGAGTGTTTCCTCAGCAAGTTTGCTGATGACACCAAGCTGTGTGGTTTGGTTGATATTGTGGAGGGAAGGGATGCCATCCAGACGGATCTGCACATGCACAAAGTACAACAAAGCGAAATGCAAGGTCCTACACCTGGGTTGGGGCAATCCCAAGAACAAATACAGTCTGGGCAGAGACTAGATTGTTATCAGTTCTGAGGAGAAGGATGTGGGGTATTGGCCAATGGGAAACTTAACAAAAGCCAGCTTCAGTGTGCACTCCCAGACCAAAACCAGACCAGAAAGCCAACTGCATCCTGGGCTGCATCAAAAGGAGCGTGACCAGCAGGTCGAGGGAGGTGATCCTGCCCCTCTACTCTGCTCTCCTGAGACCTCACTTGGAGTATTGTGTGCAGTTCTGGTGTTCTCAACATAAAAAGAACATGGAAGTGTTGGAACAAGTGCAGAGGAGGGCCGTGAGGATGATCAAGGGACTGGAGCACCTCCTGTATGAAGACAGGCTGAGAAAGTTGGGGCTGTTCAGCCTGGAGAAGAGAAGCTGCATGGAAACCACACAGTAGCCTTCTAGTATCTGAAGGGGGCCTATAGGGATGCCACAGAGGGACTTTTCATTAGGGATTATAGCAATAGCACAAGGGGTAATGGCTTCAAACTTAAACAAGGGAAGGTCAGGTTAAAAATAAGGAAGAAGTTCTTTACTGTGAGGGTGGTGAGGCACTGGAATGGGTTGCCCAGGGATGTGGCAAATGCTCCATCCCTTGCAGTGTTCAAGGCCAGGCTGGACAGAGCTTTGGGTGACACGGTCTAGTGTGAGCTATCCCTGCCCACGGCAGGGTGGTGGAACTAGATGATCTTACGGTCGTTTCCAACCTTAACCGTTCTGTGACTCTCTGACTCTGTACCACAGTAGAAAGAAACTGAGGACAATGCCCCTATCCTGACCCCTGAAAAATGGTGCAAACAGTTTACCCAAAAAATTATACCTGAAGCGTGAAGCATGGTCATTCCCTCTGTGCGTGGTTTTAGCTAAGGAATTCATCGTAAAGCTGTCAGTGTTGCCTGCCCTTTTAAGTGTATGACTCCAAGCAGCAGGACACCTGGGCTCTACGCTCGATTCTAACACACAGTCTTATTGCTGAATGTAAATCCTCAGCACGGAACACAGTGGCACAGACGGTCCTGAGGACCCAATGTGAAGAGCAGTAGGTCTAACACCCTCAGTTAGAGAGGTCAAACAAAAGCTACACATCACAGTCTTTAATTTGCAGACTGAGGGCAAAAGAAATATTTTACTTGTAATCTGAAGTACTGATATATAAGTCACTGACAGATACTGACAGCAGTATTCTAGCAGATTTTGTTGGTTTTGTTTTTGTTTTTTTTTTTTTTCAATGTATTTTGTTCTGTTAACAAGAGTTGATGGCAACAATATTTAGAGAAAGGACATCTAAAATTTGGAGCCACACTATCCTGCGCTTTGAATTCAGGTGTAGAGTTCTATTAAACAAGGTTAGTTGTTCAAGTGCTTCAATATGGATTTTACAAGTCTATTTTTAGACTGTCAATTGTAATAGCCACAGAATGGTTAAAATTATGTTCAGCTTGACCTCTCACAAATACACTAAATGGATGCAAACACTAAACCACTCTTTTTTCCAAGCTTGCCCACAAGCCATGAAAAGAACAAAGTTTCCCATTTCCAGTGATTCCTAATGGCCTCCAGCATATTGTGTGATATTTGGATGCCACACATCCACATCTTTCACTTTGGGTGACATTGTCTAGTGTGAATTGTCCCTGCCTAAGGCACGTTAGTTAGAACTAGATGATCTTAAGGTCCCTTCCAACCCTAACTATCTTATGATTCTATGATTCTATGACCTTGTGGTGATCTTGACATGATCTTGTGCATTCTTTCAGTACCAAAGAAAACAAACTGAAGAAAGCTGCCATTTTTTTCTCTGAAATCCCATAGTACTCCTTCTGGCTGGAATACTTCTGTACAAACTCCCTCCTGTTCTCCTTATTTTATGATGCCATCACCTCAGCCTTACTGAAAAATCCAGTTATGTTTCATTATCCTAATCGTAACCTTCACATACTCTCCAAACCTGTTCCTTTTAAAAAGCAACATGATGTTATCTCCCTTTAAATCTCTGCTGAAAAACACCCTGTAGAGTGATGTCTGTGCTTAATGAATAGCCAGCTAGGATGCTATGAATGAAGTTATTATAATAATTCTCACCGTTTCAGTGTTATCCTGTGTTTCTTCATGCTGTCTTATATCTTTATGTCTTATGCTTCTGCTCATGCCTTACTTTCGCTTTTTTGGCCAGGGATTATATTTTTTTAATTCAGGTATACTGATCAACACAACGGTATGCCACATATTCCCTCAGACTTGACAATAACAAAGAGAGCTGCAAATGCTGAAAGAAAAGCCTAAGGACTAAGTCAGCAGGTTACAGAAAAGCACATGGGATTATAATATAGTATTAGGTTGTAGCTGTCTCACTTTTTGGGCCAAAATAGAGCCAAGTGAGGAAACCAAAACCAGATCTAGATGCAGGAGGCAGACGTGAGAATTTTATGGGCTGATACATATGAAGAACACTGGCTCCTGTTTGCTTCTAGTGTGTTCAGGGAAGCAGGACATTGCATATGTATTCGTAAATGAAAAGGATATTATACCTGAATAATATAACAAATTCCTCCATCAGATAGAAACAGCTGTCCTAAAGACTGAATATCAGCTAAATGTTTGCCCTAAGGAAAAAACAAGAATGATACTAAACCAGCAATGCATCTATGCTTAAAAGTTGCTCCTAATTATTGCTATAATGACAGAATGATGCAGGGCTCTTTACAGGCATCACGAAATACACCACACCCACCACACCCCCAATTCATAGCATTTGAGGCTTTGGTAATAAAATATAACCAATATAAACTCTTGACATTTATTGCAGTTTCAAGGATTTTATGTGTAATTCTGCAAGGTCAATGAGACTAGCATTTCTTTTGCACAAAAATTATGAAGAAAAATTGTACTCAGTTCAAATATTCATAAAAGTTCATAAATGCTTTCTATAAAGTTTAATATTTGTTTTTCTCTTAGTTATGAACCAGATGGTTAACCAGATAGTTTATCTGAACTATTAGAAAGTTTGAAACTTTTTTAATAAGCTTTAGGATTTGGACACAGGAAATCCCAGTCATATCTTTGCTGTTCCTGCTGGAGTTTTCATGTAAAAGACTAGATATAATGTAGTTATATCAACAGTATATACAGGCTTGTTTGACGATGAACTGTGACTCTGGACTGCATGCTTGTTGAGGTGCAGGTAAGAGTTTTGTTCTGCTGAGTTGTGTATAGCAGCAATAATATGGAGGAACAGCAGCTACAGATCGCTGAGGCAGAAAAATAATGTTTCTGGCTATTGCAGTTGTTTGTGTAGTAAACAAAGTAGTTCAGAATAGTACAAGCACTAATATCATAGGACACAAGCTGTCTAAGAGACACAAGATGAAGAAGAATCATAGAATCATAGAATAGTTAGGGTTGGAAAAGACATTAAGATCATCTAGTTCCAACACCCCTGCCATCAGCAGGGACACCTCACACTAAACCATGCCACCCAAGGCTATGTCCAACCAAGCCTTGAACATCGCCAGTGATGGAGCATTCACAACTTCCCTGGGCAACCCATTCCAGAGCCTCACCACCCTTACAGTAAAGAATTTCTTCCTCACATCCAATCTAAACTTCCCCTCTTTAAGTTTGAACCCATTACCCCTCGCCCTATCACTACAGTCCATAATGAAGAGTCCCTCCCCATCATCCCTATAGGCCACCTTCAGATACTGGAAGGCTGCTAGGAGGTCTCCACGCAGCCTTCTCTTCTCCAGGCTGAACAGCCCCAACTTTCTCAGCCGGTCTTCATACAAGAGGTGCTCCAGTTCCCTGATCATCCTCGTGGCCCTCCTCTGCACTTGTTCCAGCAGTTCCATGTCCTTTTTATGTTGAGGACACCAGAACTGCACACAATACTCCAAGTGAGGTCTCAGGAGAGCAGGGTATTGGGGCAGGATCACCTCCTTTGACCTGCTGGTCACACTCCTTTTGATGCAGTCCAGGATACGGTTGGCTTTCTGGGCTGCAAGCGCACACTGCTGGCTCATTTCCATTTTCTCATTGACCAACACCCCCACGTCCTTCTCCGCAGGGCTGCTCTGAATCTCTTCCCTGCCCAACCTGTACCTGTGCCTGGGATCACTCTGACCCAGGTGGAGGACCTTGCACTTGCCATGGTTAAACTTCATCAGGTTGGCATCAGCCCACCTCACAAGCATGTCAAGGTCCCTCTGGATGGCATTCCCTCCCTCCAGCATATCAACCAAACCAAGCAGCTTGATGTCATTGGCAAACTTGCTGAGGGCGCACTCAATCCCACTGTCCAGGTCACCGACAAAGATGTTGAACAAGACCAGTCCCAACACCGATCCCTGAGGGATACCACTCGTTACTGGTCTCCAGATGGACATTGAGCCATTGAGCACAACTCTGTGAGTGCGGCCATCCAGACAGTTCTTTATCCACTGAGTGGTCCAGCTATCAAATTGATGCTTCTCCAACTTAGAGACAAGGATGTCATGTGAAAAGAAGACTAACATTTAATTTGGTGAAAAAAGAGCAGCAATACCTCGCATTTTTCAAAACAGTAAAAATAACATTCTGAAAAAACAAGTAAAATGAGAGCAAAAGGAAAATCCATGTTAGATTATCAGGATGGAAGATTACTGAAAAATATCTGCAGGAGTAAAGGAATCTAAATGAATGGACGGTCCTTGCTGCCAAAATTTAGTGTAGATAAATTTAAAGCATGCACATTAGAAGGGACAATCTGTACTACTCATCTTCTCTAATGAAGTCTAAATTAACTACAATCACTCAGGAAAAACCTCAAGTGTCACTGCAATCTGCTTAATGAAAACTGGTGCTCAATATGTTGCAACAGTAGAATAACCAAGCAAAATGCTGGCTGTATGCATAAAATGGTAGAGGAAAACACTAAAAAGTTACTTACTACCAAGTACACTGTTTTATAGGCAGACTTCTTTTGGCGTTTGTTGTTGGTTTATTTATATTTTTATTTTTGCAGTAGAGTATCATACATATCTTTTACACAGTTTTCTTACATACAAAATAGAGTGCTCAAAACTGAGATCAGAACAGAAATTACATAGGAGACATTAGTTTTTCTCACAGTTCTCAATCCTTATAAACCCAACCTATTCCCCAAAGAAATCCCTCCGCAGAGAACTTGCATTTTCCTGGAGGAGCACTTTTTTTTTTTTCTGTCTTTTTTTTTTAGCTGTTTCTCTGTCTTCTGCCTTTAAATATATAGAAGGGGGTCCACATCACCTAAACTGACACATTTACAGTGTGTTTGTGACAATGCATCAGTCACTGCTGACTCCCTCTCTCTCACTGGAAAGAAAGGGACTTCTAAAGCACAAATCACACAACCTGTTTTAGATGTCTGTTTTAGGATGAGACAAATATGACAAAAAAGTGCCTAGTTCTCTGCACTGACTTTAAAGTAAGCCTGAAGTAACTAGAACAGGGCAGGTGCTGCCATCTTGTCAGGTATATATCAGCCTTACAGATCATCAACATCTCATGACCCCAGCTTATCATAGAATCATAGAATGGTTAGGGTTGGAAAGGACCTTAAGATCATCTAGTTCCAACACCCCTGCCATCAGCAGGGAGACCTCACACTAAACCATGCCACCCAAGGTTATGTCCAACCTGGCCTTGAACACCGCCAGTGATGGAGCATTCACAGCTTCCCTGGGCAACGCATGCCAGTGCCTCATCACCCTTACAGTAAAGAATTTCTTCCCCATATCCAAACTAAACTTCCAGTGTTTAAGTTTGAACCCGTTACCCCTTGTCCTATCACTACAGTCCCCAGTGAAGAATCCTCCAGTTGGCCAGGAACCCCTAAATTCCTAATAAAATGAGTAGGCTTCTTCCCCAACCAGGTATTGGATATGAGGCATATCTTATTTGAACTTATCAGACAAAAGAGGAGTAGAAACATGAATGGACAGATCTGGAACTTACTTACCCTTGTGTCAATCAGGGGTAACATTACTGATGTCTTCTGAACATCAATGCAGGAAAATCAGTAAGAGAAATTTGAGAGCCATGAACTCCATTTTACACATGGAAGTTCAGAACAGCTACTGTCTGTCTGGCACTAGCTGTTGCCAGAAAGGTGAGTTAGCATGTCATACTTCAGCAATTGTATGGAATTCCACTAATATAAAGATTCAGGCCCCTGATATTTAATCACTGTTATGCTGTTGAAGATTGTAGTCACTTGAATATTTGATCAATTTTCTACATAGCAATATGAATTAAATCTTGATTTTAACATTATGCAGTTAAATTTTGATATAACCATGTACTTTCCCATTGTTAAAACAACCAGCTGACATCCCAGAAGTGCTATTTGATGTTTTCTTGATATCAATTTTAAAACAACAGCTTATGACAACATGTTGTCTGATGATATCTTAATAAATAGTGGCCCATCAACAGTTATCATGCTACCCCATACTATGGCAGAAAGGATAAACAGATTGCCAGTAGAAGGCCAGTGAAGCTGACACTGTCAGTGCTCTTTTGGTCTGTGGTGATCAGACTGATTATATTTGAACCCTCATAACTTATTTTCTTTTCTTTTCTCTCAAAATATTGTATATAATTTATCTAGAGAAAGTAAAAGATTTCACCTTTCTAACTAGCTTTTTCCAAAACAGGATTTTTTGCTAGTTCTTCCATTTGTCCTTAATGACATGGGGCCATGGTATCAATTACATAGTTTCACCTGACCTTCATCATAAAAACCCAGTAACTCCAATACATAAATTGTTTGCAGAAGCTTGCTTGGAATTACATACTCGATTCTAGTCACTCTGGCCCAGAAAGGTATAAATAAAACTAGCCTTGAGATATAAACAAGACTTGAGCAAAAGTGTACTGTATGATATGGAAATTGCAGCTTTTATGTCCTGAACTGCCAGTTCACCTAAAGCAAATGATGGCTTCATTTGTATTTATTTTTGGTTCAGACAAGTGAACGCATTAGTTTCACTGATAGAAGTGTGTGATATTCTTTTTGCAAAACTGTTGCTTTTTTTTTAAATATTCAAAAAGTACTAACAATTACTCAGTTGTCTTATAGTGGACTGAATAATTGAACAGACTACAGATGCCTGGTACTTGGATGAAAGCCCGTCCTGGCGTTTCAGGCATCTTAGCTGCAATATAGACTTATGACGTTTAGGGCACATGAACATGGAAGATGAAAGTCTTCATCTATTTTGTTGTAACTGATGAAAAAAAAAGGGAAAAAAAAAGTCATCTTTATTTAATATGGAGCAGATGAAAGCCAAACAACAATAATTTAATCTGAGAAAAGCACTTAACACTTACAAAATCGTAGGCCTCAAAAAAGAGTATTTAAAAATATTTTTTCCAGACGTCAGTCTTCTACATGAAATTAATTCTATTCTTCTAATTTTTCCATTAAATCAAACAAAGTGGAAATGTCTTCTTGGGTACAGCACTAACTAAATCAAGGCCTTCTGATAAGTATAGATAATATGGATGCTTTTAACCCTCTCATAGCCAAGTAGTCCTTACAAAATAGAAAGCATTGAAGGGATAAGTTTCCAAATAATTGTAGAATAGCAGAACAGGCTGATTAAAAATCCTTGAATCCATACTCAGCAGAAACCTGATGATCTCTGAAGATGTCAGGAAGGAGAGCTTGAACAACTTGTCATTATGAAAAAGCTAGAGGCAATGAAGTTAATCAGTGCCTTCTTCATGATAGCTGTAGGGTCAGAGAACAGCAACAAAATCCATCCTGCAGGGATTTGTTCAGTGACAGAATACTTTTGGATAGTTTACAGCAAAAAAATTACATAGTGGGAGAAGATCCTTCTGATTTGATGATTGTGTAAGTTGATAAAGTATGGGTTGCTTTTTTTTCTAGCTTGCCAATCTTTTCCTTTATAAATATTTGTAACAATATTGCGTATTGTAAACATATCTATTTGTACCCTTCCTTACTGTGGTTTAGAGTGGTCTGAGGCAATTCAAAGCCTTCCCTGCAATTTTCAAACATGCTGAGTAGCTTAAATAAAATTAATGCCTTTGCATATTGAAGACTCTTTTCTTTTGTCTTTAGACCAGAACACTGACAATAACACTTGTTCCACTCCTTGTGAATGCTGGAAACATTTTGGGGTTTTATTTGTGTATAAAAATAAAGGATTTACTCAGACCACCCTATTTTTCAGTTTTAACAGTACAAGTGATACTACTAGTTATGTGAAGAATTAGGGAACATACAAATGCTTAAATAAAACAGATCTTCTGTAGGAGGACTAAGATATTTTGACATTAGTACTTGGATGTAACATGTGGTCTTTTTTTCAAAATTGTTTTTGTTTATGTTATGGCATTCCTACGCAGAGAAACTGCAGGAGGTAGAACTGTTAAGTAGGATTAAGAAAGACATGACATTAACTTAAAGTCTGTCATAACAGGTATGTAAAACTCCTCCAGCCATTTGGCTGAACTATCTTTGTTAGATTAAAATGGATGGAAAGTTATGCAGAACTACAGATGAATGCTCAGAAGAGTGAGCAACACACTAGTCAAGGCACTGTTGTCTTTTCCACTGTCAATACACACGCCATTTTATGATATCCCTTGGCAAGAGGCTTTGAAGTCAGTCAGAGCCTTGGGTGGCATGGTTTAGTGTGAGGTGTCCCTGCCCATGGCAGGGGGGTTGGAACTAGATGATCTTAAGGTCCTTTCCAACCCTAACTATTCTATGATTCTATGATTCTATGATCTCCAAGGTTCACCCCTGTGCCATGTGCTTCTGTACAAAGCATGACCATTTTGTCTAGTCTCAGTCAAAATTCAGTTTCACTACATGCATTTAACCCATTCATATTTTTACGTGAAGAATATGGTTTACTGGTGGTGATGGCAGTCCTGGGGTTATGGTTGGATTTGATGATCTTAAATGTCTTTTCCAACATAGTTGACTCTATGATTCTATGAATGTTCAGGCAATTTAGACATATTTAAGCCAGCAGAGCCTGATGCCTCCTGCAGTATTAAAGAAATGAACTAATCTGAACTATTACTGACTATCTTTGAGAACTTGTTGAATAGGTCATAAGAAATTAAAATTAAATTAAACTGGAAAGCTTAAAATACATTACAAAAGCAGAAGCTGAGCAACTGTAAACTGATAAGCTCACTTAATGCCTGGAAATACTTAACACTGGAATAGTTTCTTGGCTCCTTAGGTACAACAAGCTCATAAGACATAGCCACACTGCTAAGTCAGTAACATAGAATGTCAGACCAATTTCATTGCCTTCGTTGACAGGCTAACTAACCTGGCAGGTAACAGAGAAGAAAATCAATGAGATTCCTCTTGATTTTAGTAAGGTTAACAAGTAAAAGGAATTTCTATACAGCAGCAAAGGAAATATGCAGAACTGAACAAAATTAAAATCAGCCCTCAGATTAGTTATGAATGATTCACTGCCAAGCTAGAAAGGCACCCTGAACATGGGCTGTCAATGTATTTCTATCTGCTGCTGTATTAATGACTTGGATGACAGAATAAGGAAGAGACTGATCAAATCTGAAGACACCAATCAAACCTGAAGACACCAAGCTGGAGGGAAGTACATACAAGTGCTTCAGACAACAGGATCAGAATTCTAAATGGTCCTGATAGACTGATTGAGCAATCTGGAATTAATGAGATTAAATTTAATACAGACATGTGCAAAGTGCTACCTTCTGCAAGAAAAGAGCAAATGCATAAATATGAGCTTCGAAATAACTGATTAAATGAAGTTTCTAAAGAAAAAGAGTCTGAGCCTGCAGCAACCGAAAACTGACTATGTGTAACACAGTGACAAGACAAATCTGATTCTTGGCAGAGATAAGAGGTGTTATAAAGAACAAAGATTTTTCATTCTACTCAGCATTTGCAGGACTTCTGCTCTGTTTTGCATGCTACATTTTAAGATAATGTAGGAGGCTTACTGAGGACAGAAACAAAACAGACCAGACGTTTAGAAACTTGTAAACAAATATCAAAGGATTATAATTTTAATTTAGAAAGGATGTTAGAAGAAGTAACATAATAACAGTCTTCTAATACTTAAAAAAACAGATACAAAGAAAAATAAATTATTAACCTCAGCTGGAGACAAGTTGGATAGCCCATGAGGAACTGTAACCACTGACAGTGATGCATGGGGGATATCTAGAATACAGCTATGAACCAGATACTATTCTGGGATTCCCAGAGTCCTGTTGGCAGGGAGCATTTTGATTTCATGCTGCATCTTGCTTAGTGATGTAGTTGACAAGCTTTGCTTACTATGGCTCTGAATATCCATTTCTATGGCATATCGGTTTGCTGCACTTCTCATTAGAGTCACCCAGGCATACATCAGCATTTCCCTTTGTGCTTTGCAGATGTGCTATGTACACTCTATTCCAGAGAAAATTACTTCATATGCGTGTTGTGGTTTAAGCCCCTCAATAACTCACCCAGTTCGTTCACTCACTCACTCACTTCCCTCCCTTTCTTTCCCCAGTCCCGGGAGGATGGGGAGGAGAATCAAAAGAATGCAACTCACACAGGTTGAGATAAGAACAGTTCAGTAACTAAAGTATAACACAAATCACCACTGCTACCACCAGTAATAACACAAGAGAAATACAAGGAAAGAGAATACAACTGCTCACCAAGCCTGACCCAGCCAGTTACACCCCCCAGCAGCGAACCCCCCAATGCACCACCACACCCTTCCCAGGTCTCTGCCCTCCATTTTCACATCCTGGGCATGACGTGCTGTGATATGGAATAACCTCTTTGGTCAGTTTGGGTCAGGTGTCCTGTCTCTTTTTCCTCCCAGCTTCCCCTTTTCCCTGGCATAGCATGAGACACAGAAAGTCCTTGGTCAGACCGAAACATTAGCAAGCAGTAACTGAAAACACTGGTGTTATCAGCGCTGCTCCCAGGCCCAGAATCAAAAGCCAGTGCTGCACCAGCTACCAAGAAGGAGAAAAATGACTGCTGCTGCTGAACCCAGGACAATGCATTACAGAACCACATTTGAAAACACGATGAGTCTCTGAATCTCCCAAACTGTCAAAGCCTGTCTATAACAAAATTGTAACAAAAGATAAAACCAAGATATTTGATATAAATTGAGGGTCCATGTTCCAAGAATGGAATGATATGTTGAAGTGAGTGAAACATCTCTGTGCCCCAAATCCACCCAAAATATCTATATCCATGAATAGTTACTAAATGAATACTTGTCTAGCTAGCTAGTTAAATACCATGTCTTGACATTTTGATCGCGAACATCCACAGTATTTTTACACAACTTCTTCATGGAACAATGAGCAATACTGTTCCAAAGTCCAAAACAAAATACAGCAAGGCTACGATTTGGCATTAGTAACTTCAGCCTCTGAAAACCCAGGCACCCACTCTAATGGCTCCTGCCACAATCACAGCAAAGGCACAGGACCTCTCAGACAGTAGTTGATTCACTGTATAATGACTTGTGAAAGTTTGGTAGATGAAATTCCCCTCCTGGGTTCTTATTTCTCTTCTCTGATTATAAAAAGAGCATTGGTGACTGTCTTAGACTAATCATTTAAATTAGGATAGATTGATTGTATTACAACTAACTGAGCGTATTGCTTAATCGTATATTTACACAGGTCTGAAGGTCAAAGACAAATGAACATTAACTAGTATGCAATAATTATATAAAGAGACTTTTAAGAGTTTGAGAATGCTAGGTATGAAGAGACAGAGAAAATTAACTTTGAACTAGAAATATAACGAAGTATCAAAGGTGAAAACAATCCAGAAGTAATCTGAGCAATTACCAAGACAAACATTCACTGACAAGCTCTAAAACTCCCCCAAAGCAGGAATTTCCTGAACACAGAATCATAGAAAGACAGAATGGTTAGGGTTGGAAAGGACCTTAAGTTTATCCAGTTCCAACCCCCCTGCCATCAGCAGGGACACCTCACACTAGACCATGTGGCCAATGCCCTGTCCAACCTGATCTTGAGCACTGCCAGCGATGGAGCATTTACCACTTCCTTGGGCAACCCATTCCTGTGCTTCACCACCCTCACAGTAAAGAACTTCTTCCTGATATCTAACCTGAACTTCCCTGTTTAAGTTTGAACCCATTACCCCTTGTCCTATCACTACAGTTCATAATGAAGAGTCCCTCTCTGGCATCCTTGTAGGTCCCTTTCAGATACTGGAAGGCTGCTAGGAGGTCTCCACGCAGCTTCTCTGCTCCAGGCTGAACAGCCCCAACTTTCTCAGCCTGTCTTCATGCAGGACATGCTCCAGTTCCTGATCATCCTTGTGGCCCTCCTCTGGACCTGCTCCAACAGCTCCATGTCCTTTTTATGTTGAGGACACCAGAACTGCACACAGTGCTCCAAGTGAGGTCTCAGGAGAGCAGAGTAGAGGGGCAGGATCACTTCCTTAGACCTGCTGGTCACTCTCTTTTTGATGCAGCCCAGCACATGGTTGGTTTCTGGGCTGCGAGCACACACTGAAGCTGGCTCATGTTCATTTTCTCATCAACCAACACCCCCAAGACCCTCTCCTCAAGGGTGCTCTGAATCTCTTCCCTGCCCAAACTGTAGCTGTGTCTGGGATTGCCCCAACCCAGGTATAGTACTTTGCACTTTGCACTGCTGAAATGCATGAAGTTGGCATTGGTTCTATAAATTCTGTATGATCAAGGTAATAAATGGTTTTTAAAGTAACACAATTAACAGGTCTTCTCTTGTAAGCTAAATTAAATAAGACCTAAATAGGATACAGATATATCAATAAGAAATATTTTAAAATAAGTACTTTAAATATGCCCATGTACAATGATGCATTTTGCTTTCCTGATGACGTAGGCAGAAATGACCTACAATATATGTTTTGCTGATTGCTACAAGAAATTTTCCAGAAAAGTTTGTTACAAAATACAACTTTCATAACAGAAACATGAATCCATTTCTCTGCTTCTCTTTGAACTGTGCACCCTGTACTAAGACTCTGCAGAACTTCCATTGCAGGTAGCAAGTTACCTTTACTGAAGTTACCTAAAGCAATCTCAAACCTTAAATTTACCCATCACAGTGGCTTGCTTCTTCTAACTCTGTCAATGGAAGAACAATTACAACACCCTCTCAAACTGAAGTTTAAGTTGATTGCTGGTGTTACAAATTAAATGTAAGGCATGGCTATCTGAACAAGACTGTATTCACACATATATGGACACTTTGTCAGAAATATACTTAGTGACTCACCCATTTTTTTTTATTACAGATGCTGTCTGTCACAGGCAGTATCTTCTATCAAGTGATACAACTGAGCTCCAGATAATAAATTAGATTTTCAAATTTTCAAAAGCTAAACTGAAAATGTGCATCAATCTGCAGGGAAGTATATTATGAATTACTTAAAGGCAGTTAGACATTATTAATGCTAGTGAATTAAATAATTAATAGATTAGTAGATCAAGAGCATTACTATTGAACTGTTATACAGAAGATCATGTTTTACATCATTATTAAGTCCTCTGTTAAAAGTGATGCATAGATTTGGTACATCTCCTGTTGTATCTGAGCATGAGCAGTTTCCATGTTGCAGCAATTGCTTAGTTTTATTTTACTCTGAGTCCCACTTAGGAAATCCTAAATTGCCTGTATCATCAATATTTAAATAAACCAAAACAAATTATAATTGGACACGCTTTTTGTAAAACACTGGCAACATTCACAGTGTACATGCTTTTTTCCAGATAAAAAAGGTATTTTTGCAAGGCTTTTTTTCATTGTCTCCCTTCACTCTGTACTCTTCTGTGCTCTCCCCCCACACATTTTGTCTTCCAATGTTCCCAAAGGCTTACTGTCCCAATAGAAAAAATAATAATAAAAAAAAGAGAATTATCTCTCATACTTTTTGCAAAAAATATTTTAATGTGTGTAAAAGTGTGTGGAATGTGCAGAGAACTCTCTAAAGTAAGAGTTCTGCTTTTACATGCTATTGTCAGGAGTGTGGAGCAACTACCTAATGCAACAGATAAGATGGCATTTTATGCATTAAATGGTATAATTGAATATCACCTGCCCCTGTTGACACATCCTCATTACTCTCTATAAAATACAGGATCTTTCCTAGCTTGTGTAGAGAGCAGAGAACAAAGAAGACTGCCATAACCTGACGTCCAAGTACCCAGGAGTTCATCCGAAATTAATCTGCCTTTCCTGTAAGAGCTATTTGGTCGAGTGCTGCTTGGCACCACTTACAATACCTTTAAGAAAGACGCTACTGAGACACCTACATTAACAGTTTAAATATTAACCACCTCCTATTTACCTTTGTTGTCTCCTTCATCACTGTGATGAGAAAGCAGCATGTGGTGTGTATGTACATCTGCGTGTAGAAGTACAAACTATAACTCACGAAAATTAAAAAAGCACTCAGCTTTGCAAAACAGGAGCAAGTATGGCAGATATTATATTATAGAGTATGGGATTGGTTACCTTGGAAACAGGTTTGAATTCTTTAATCAAAGAAGATGCTCCGTATTGACCTATTTCCAGCTGCTGTATATGGATTTAAGGTGGAACTTTTGGCAAAGTTTATACAAAAAGGTCTTCCTATCAACATCATCTGTATGCAGCTGAAATGCATTACTCTGTTTCCTCTATGCTTCTAAGCCTTTACAGTGACAAATATATTTGGGGGGGGGGGGGGGGAGGGGAAGTAGAAAGATGCAATAATCTCCCTGACAAGAATGTGTTTCCGATGTATTTGAAGTACTTGTGAACATTTAAAAATACTTTGGCCAACATACTGTCTTCTTTACAATAGCTATTTAATGAATATAGGTAACAATTTTTTATTAATAATAAAATAAGTCATTCCCTATTCTATTATAGAATTTACAAACCTCAGATAAAGTTCCACCAGACATTTAGCATTATTTTGTCTTCCATGTCCTCAGCTCCAAAGGTTTGTTTTATTGCTCCAAATTTTTGTTTCATTGCTCCAAAGGTTTGTTTGATTTTTATAAGAACCAACATTTTACATGGCATTTTTGCATTAAGCCTATTACAACTGCCATTCAGTTCTGATAAGACCTTTAATGCAGAGCATTAACAATAGAGGATAACTGTGACTAAATCTACCTTTCTCACCATATCCCATTAAGCTTCAGTGTATAGGAAAGTAAAAACAGAAAGGATAATTCATGTAGGGATTATACACACACAAACACAGATGGAAAGCATGTGTACCACATCATGTATTAGTAAGTTATGAATCGTCCTAAGTTATCTGGATGTTTAAGTGATACAACAGAATGCAGCATCACACATGACATCAAATCCTAGAAGCAGTCAATTTGGCAGCCTGGTATATATATCAATTATTATCCGGCCTGAACTATATTGAGTGAATTTTACTCTGTTCCTTGACATCATGGAAAACCCAAGCTGGAGAACGAACAGAAAGAAAGGAAAGCCAAAACCTCACCAACTGAATCTGATAAAGAAAGAAAATAATTGTGAACTGCATAAAGCAATACTGTGAAAATAGGATTGGACTGCATTCCTAATGTACAGTTAGTTCATATCGCCATACCTAAGTGATAATGTGATTTTTAGGGCCATTCTTTAGGTTGCTGCATAGATCACATTTTATGAAGTCATCTAATTTTGAGTAATTTCTAGGGAGAACAGATGGATTTGTTTGTGGTAGGGTATGTTTCTTGCAAGGAAATAAATTAAAGCAGCATTCCAAATATCAAGTTTTTATTTTTTTTTTAAATTTCTCAATAACCCCAGCATTTTCGTTGAAATATAGCTTTTCATATTGTGTTACTACATTTATTCTTTCTAAAGGCATTATCATGGTCCTTTGTAAAGGTCTGAAAAATTTTAATACCAAAAAAGGAATGACAGTAACTCTGAACCTCAACCCATAGAAACCAAATAAAATTGAGTCCTTTGCAATACAACAGTTCCTCTCACCACAAGGTCTTATGCATTTCAAGTAAGAACAAAATATTTTCTTAACTCTGATTTTTTTTTTCCCCAGTTCCTACCTCGGTAATAATATTCTTTTTTGAGATAAAAGAGAAGTTTCTCAGACTGACTGAAATATTTTATTTTAGTTTGGTCAGAGAAACAGGACTTACCTAGCCCAATAATGTAGCCAGCTGCGGGTCTGGTGATAGGATACACTCCCTGTCTGCATAGAGGGACCTACTAGTCTTTAAAATGCTGAGCACATTTCTGGCAAAGCATAGCTGAAAATAATTATCAGAGGATTTATTTCTAGGTCCTTCTCCAGTGTATACTGTGTACAGATCAGATAATTATTGACACTTTTACAATAGAGTTTAAAAATCCATTATGAAAATCATTCATATGGACAAAGTGTCAACAATTAGGCTATAATCTCTTTGCAGTTCATAATGCCTCTGAAGTCCAATTGTCTGCCTTTCCTTTCATATGTTAAGCTGCAAGTATCAGTATCAGTTATATATTTTACAAACCTCATTCTCCTATCCTTCCATTATTTTTATTAAATCTGTCTAGTTGAAAATTAATACCTTCCTTCCTAGGACATTTGCCAGCAGACGTATCATCACAGACCAGATTTTACCTAAAGCAGATATCCTTTGTAAGTTAGCACTTTCATGTTTCTGACTCCATTCTCCCCTTTAGGGTTGGTTTGGTTTGGTTTTTTTTTTCCCTTTTTTTGGTCATAGCCTAGTGCAAATGAGCAGCATCAAAAATCAGGAGGAAGCGTATGAGGTGATATTGGATAGGTTGCTCACCAACAGCACAGTTGCTTAAGCTGAAGAGCTGAAACTACTTCTTCAAGTATGAATACTGAAAAATGTTATTCTACCGGTAGCTCTTCCAAATACTCCTGTAACAGTCATACATATTTAAAAATTACAATAAAGTGCTCTGGACATATCATTTGTCCATGTCTTCTTTCACGTGTGTTAGATACTAACTATTGGACATGCTTTTCTTAACAGGCACTCTGGTGTTTGCTATGTTTCTATTTTATACTATATTTGTCACCTGTTCACTATGTTACAGAGATAAGATTGCATACCATTTTATTTAAATAAGTGGATATTGTGAATTAGTTGCTGCAATGAATTAATGCACAAAATGCAGCAATAAATGTCTGAAGGAAGAAGCAAGCTCAGCTTCAGCCTATTTTATTTTCATTTTTCATCCCCACAGTTTTATACATGTCAGGAGGCATACATTTTGGCATATTTCTACTGTGAATATGACATTTTGTTTTAGAATTTGTCTGGAATTTATTTAAAACTTGACAGGTTTATATTCTTGAATCACATCTCATGAAGGGCTAAAGCTCTTTTGACAATGCCAAGGACACTGGTGCTCCAGGAAGCTTGGCCAGCCCTGGCATATGCCCTGACTGAGCAAACGGATTCCTGTGGCTTCTAAATACGACAACTTCCTTTGGCTTTAAATTGCCCCTGGCCTGGAGGCTGAGCAATACTGCTCTTCTGTGTCCTGGTGAGCTGGCACAAAATGTGCACCGCTTGCCTTCCATTAGTGAAGATAGGGAGAGTTTCCCAAAATGGAAAGTAACGCTACAGCCAATACTACTGACTTGATGAAAGCCCATCGGAACTTTATTTTTCAATTCTCTTTCCCCAAAAAAGTGAAAAGATTCTTAATATTTTTCCTTAGCCTTCTTAAGCATGGTTCTTACTTTTTACATTCCTAAGCCCCCTCATAGCCATTCAATTTGCACCTTTTATTTTGTGCTCATGTTTCTTCCTTTATTACATAGTTATCTCTCCAAAAGCCAAAGCCTGAAGACATAATCTGCGTCCCTCAAATATCCTTTCCATGTGCAGAGAACAAGTAGAAAAACACAACTAAACAGTCCCCTGATTTGAAAAAGATTCAATATTATTTTCTTCATGCATTTTGCTTCTTTCCACCTTATGTAAATCCTAAGAAAAAACTCTGAAACTTTCTCAGCAGGCTTCATTGCTAAGGCTGAGAAGGAAACCAGGTACTCTACAATAAATCATATATACATTCTTTATACAAATCTTCTTTTTCTACTCCCATAGTTTCCTTGGTTTTTCTTTATGAATGCAGAATCTAATTTAAAACAAATCACTAGGAAATGGTAATCAAAAGAAATGCCAAAAATGTTGATTAATGACTGAATATTAAATAAGCAATATTCCATGTTTTTCAGGCACATAATTAGGAAGGATGGGATGATTTCATCTTTGATGGCCTTAGCTATAGCTAAGAGATAAGCCAAATGAGAGAGCAAAAGATATTTTAAATCTGACTTTTAATAGTGTAGAGGACTTCAGTTCCCTCTGCAGCATGTTCTTACGTGTATGGTATTTTTAAAAATAAAAAAAAGAATCAAAAAGGAGAGCAACCAAAGTAATGAATCAATAGTTTTCAATTAAGTATACCCAGGAAAGTGAGGCAGTGCCTTCAGCATAAACAAAACCCCCCAAAAGCAATACAGTAAAAATTAAGGTAATGAAATACAGTAAAAATTAAGGTAATGAAATCTATATTGACTGACTGACTTAATGCTTAAAAATGAATCAAAACACTTGCGTTTATGAGCATTTCTATCCCTAGGATTCTCACAGGGAATATATTAAGTTTGTTTTTCTGTTCAAGTCTTACCACATCAGAAAGGACTGCTGCATTTCCTGAAGTTTTTAATTAAGTCATTTCAGTGATCCCCACAAAAAAACCCCTTAAATATATCCAAATATGAAAATGGTTATTTGTGATGCCATTCCTATCCTTCAATCTTTCACTAGGAGGTGAAGATCCTTTATTTCAAAATAGAATGCATTATTTTAGCCCAAGTAATTCCAAATCTAGGAGAGATTGAGGATTACTATTCTAAAAAAAGGCACTATTAATAGGGTGAATAAGCATAGGTAATACGGAAACAAATTGGGTGCGTACATCATCATAGAATCTTAGAATCATATTACCGTTAGGGTTGGAAATGACATTAAGATCATCTAGTTCCAACACCCCTGCCATGAGCAGGGACACTTCACACTAAACCATGCCACCCAAGGCTATGTCCAACCCGGCCTTGAACACTGCCAGCGATGGAGCATTCACAACTTCCTTGGGCAACCCATTCCAGTGCCTCACCACCCTCACAGTAAAGAACTTCTTCCTCACATCCAATCTAAACTTCCCTGTTGAAGTTTGAACCCATTACCCCTTGCCCTCTCACTACAGTCCCTCATGAAGAGTCCCTCCCCAGCATCCCTATAGGCCACCTTCAGATACTGGAAGGCTGCTAGGAGGTCTCCACGCAGCCTTCTTTTCTCCAGGCTGAACAGCCCCAACTTTCTCAGCCGGTCTTCATACAAGAGGTGCTCCAGTTCCCTGATCACCCTCATGGCCCTCCGTTGGATTTCTTCAACACTTCCATGTCCTTTTTATGTTGAGGACACCAGAACTGCACACAATACTCCAAGTGAGGTCTCGCAAGAGCAGAGTAGAGGGACAGGATCACCTCCTTCAACCTGCTGGTCACGCTCCTTTTGATGCAGCCCAGCATATGGTTGGCTTTCTGGGCTGCAAGCGCACACTGCTGGCTCATTTCCATTTTCTTATCAACCAACACCCCCAAGTCCTTCTCCACAGGGCTGCTCTGAATCTCTTCCCTGCCCAACCTGGAGCTGTGCCTGGGGTTGCTCTAACCCAGGTGTAGGACCTTGCACTTGCCATGGTTAAACTTCATCAGGTTGGCATCAGCCCACCTCAAAAGCATGCCAAGGTCCCTCTGGATGGCATTCCTTCCCTCCAACGTATCAACCGAACCACACAGCTTGGTGTCATTGGCAAACTTGCTGAGGGCGCACTCAATCCCACTGTCCAGGTCACCAACAAAGGTGTTGAACAAGACCGCTCCCAACACCGATCCCTGAGGACATCACTTGTTACTGGTCTCCAGATGGACATTGAGCCACTGAGCACAACTCTGTGAGTGCGGCCATCCAAACAGTTCTTTATCCAGTGAGTGGTCCACCTATCAAATTGATGTCTCTCCAACTTAGAGACAAGGATGTCATGTGGGACAGTGTCGAACGCTTTGCACATGTCCAGGTAGATGACATCAACTGCTCTACCCCTCTCCATCAGTTCCATAGCCCCATCATAGAAGGCCACCAGATTGGTCAGGCAGGAATTCCCCTTAGTGAAGCCATGCTGGCTGTTACCAACCACCTTGCTGTTTTTCAGGTGCCTCAGCATGCCTTCCAGGAGAATCCGCTCTAAGATTTTGGCAGGTACAGAGGTGAGACTGAGTGGTCTGTCAGTCACCCCAGGTCACCCATTTTCCCCGTCTTGAAAATAGGGGTTATATTTCCCTTTTTCCAGTCGTCGGGAACTTAACCTGACTACCATGATTTTTCAAATAGGATGGACAGTGGCTTAACAACTCCATTTGCCAGCCCCTTGAGGACCCATGGATGGATTTCATCAGGTCCCATGGACTTGTATACGTTCAGGTTCCTAAGATGGTCTCGAACGAGATCCGCTTCTACAGTGGGCCCAAGGTCTTCATTCTCACACTCCCTGCATCTGCCTTCCAAGATTTGAGTGCAGAGCATTTGCTGGTGAAGACTGAGGCAAAGTGCGGGAGATCTGGACAACATGCACAGATTAATGTAATCAAAGTGTTGACAATTTATTGTAGGACTAGCATCGCCTTTTATAGAGAGTTTCAAGATATTTGTACATTCAGCAATATGTGATTGGTTAATGTCTCTCAGCTCAGTGTTAGTAACAGCTTAGTGATTGGCTAATTATGACAGCATATGTTCCAAGGTTGCAGTTATCAGTTTCTTCTTGCACATCTTACTAAGTAGTTTTCCGTGCCAACTTTCTCGAGCTTCTGCACGTACGCGTCCTCTAGGAACCTTCAGGCAAGGCCTCAAAGTCTTTGGTTCACACTTTACAATTGTCAAGTAGCTGTCTCGATTGCTCATGTGACCATGTTCATTTAGGTACATTCCCACAGCAAAGAACTCATTAAGAACCTCAGCCTTCCCCAAATCCAGGGCAGCCGCTTCTCCTGATAGCTTCTGGAAAGGGCCCACGTTATTCCTAGCCTGTCTTTTATTTGCAATGTACCTATAGAATCCCTTCCTGCTATTCTTAACATCCCTAGCCAATTTTAATTCTCAGTGGGCCTTAGCTTCCCTAACCTGATCCCTAGCTTCCCAGACAACATCCCTGTATTTTTCCCAGGACGCCTGTCCTTGCTTCCACCTTTTATAAGCTTCTTCTTTCCTTTGAATTTTCCTCAGCAGCTCCTTATCCATCCAAGGAGGTCTCCTGGCCCTCCTGCAGCACTTCCTTCTAGTAGGGATGTATTGCTCCTGAGCTTGCAGCTTGTGATCATTGAATATCAACCAACAGTCTTGAGCCCCCCTGCCCTCTAGGGCTATATCCCATGGAACCTTATCGAGCAGGCTCCTGAAGAGGCCAAAGTCTGCTCTCTTGAAATCCAGGGCAGTGAGCTTGCTGCACGCTCTTCTTACTGTCCTGAGGATCTCAAATTCGACCATCTCATGATTGCTGCAACCAAGGCTGCCCTGGAGCATCACATTTCCAACCAGCCCTTCCCTGTTGGTGAGGACGAGGTCAAGCATGGCACCTCTCCTTTTCGGCTCCTCTATTACTTGTAGAAGGAAGTTGTCTTGAACACAATTGAGGAACTTCCTGGATTGCTTGTGCTGGTGCATACCATCCCTCCAACAGATATCAGGGTGGTTGAAGTACCCCATGAGGACAAGGGCTGTTCCTATCTGTCTGTAGAGCACTTCATCCACTGAGTCCTCTTGGTCAGGCGGTCAGAGAGATCAGATAGAGTTCCATACTCTCCAGCCTAGCCCTAACATAAAAAGCAACTCCCCCTTCCTGCCTGCCTGGCCTGTCTTTTCTAAAGAGCCTGCAACCTTACGTTCCAACAGTCCAGTCAAAAGAGCCATTCCACCATGTTTCTGTGATACCAGTGATATCATACCCTCATAGACATGCACACATCTCTCATTCCTCTTGTTTGTTTCCCATACTATAGGTGTTTGTATAGAGGCATCTGAGATGAGCTCCAAATGAAGCCGGCTCATTGGCTGGAGCAGCCAAAATATCCCTGTGTTGCTCCAAGCATTTATTACAGGTGCTGGCAACTGACTGGGTGTTTTAGGAGGGAATGACACCCCCCTCCCCCAACACATCTAGTTTAAAGGCTTCTTGAGCAGCCTGGCAAGCCTCCTACCAAAACAGCTCTTCCCTTTCATTGTCATACCAGCTCCACCAGCCCCCAGTAGACCTGGTCTCCCAAATTGAGTCCCATGTTCTAAACACTGAAACCCCTGACTGTGGCACCACTGTTCTAACTACCATGGAGTAATTCAGCTAGTGACTCAAGTATTTTTCTAAATAAGAATAAGGCTACATTATATTTTGCCTTGACAGGTTTTGCAGCTTGTAAAGCTTTATTTTTACTCTTTTTCTCCAGTATCTTGATTAAAGAAAATGAAATCTAGAAACCTGTTTCAGTATACTGTATTTTGGTGAGACTGCTGCACATCAGAAGACCTTTGCCTTTACAAAGGCAAAACCCATGTAACAAAGCTGTGACAGGGACCTACAGCATTTGTGGGATTCTACAATAACACTTCAATCCAACTTGTACAGACAGTTTTTACAGACAGCAACTTCACACTTAAACACTCTCCTATTTCTGCCAGACTGGCTAGGCACAGGCATAGGCCAAGAAGGTCTGTCCATGGCCGCGGAACATGCTTGCAGCATATGAGGCAGCTTTAGTCTGGAAGCCATAAGAGCAAACATAAGTACTTCTGTACACGGTAATAGGACAGAGGAGCATGGGAGACAGCATCTGGCTGTCCTCACTTTGCACACCCCGTGGAAATATGAACTGCCTTAATCTACCCAGTAATTTAACATAAGCCTTTAACCTTCATGACCTTTCTGTAATTTAAGGGATGAATTAAATCACTGGAAGGTCTTCCTTCAGAAATGGAAGTTCCTTCCTTACCAGCCATGCTCAGATTGAAGAGCTCTTACAGAAGGGTGCTGCCCACCCTTGTGTGGATAACTGCTCTCTAAACCATTCCAGCATTACTTCTTGGATAGCATAGTTCCCTGCTGGCTTAAGCTGAACATGCTTTGAAAGTGCATTCTAGCCCTTAGTGCTCAGGAAGTGATTTTGTGGAGAAAGGACTGTCATTAACAGCTTCAGCTTTATGCTACGAATATACCAGATCAATACTGAAACACCCTTCTTTGGTCTTTTGCTGCACTGTTCTCAGTGATAACCTTTGCTGTCAGAAAAGTCAGCTTCAGATGTTTATTACATAAATTCAGGCTGAAATGTAAGAAAGCTGCTTCAGACACTTTCCAGCAGTATGTATGTGTTCAGCAGTGGGCTCTGGCAGAACCTAAGTGAAAAGAGAAATATTCTAAGACTTCTTTAAATGTATTTTATAAGCCTCCTTCTACTTTATTAAATGATGTCAGTTTGCAGCATTCTTCTTCCTAACAAAAGGCTTCTCCCTCCCTCCCTATCCCTTCCCATGAAGCCTTTAGCCAGTTCAGTGAGGAGGGAAAAACCCCCGTTTTTGGAAGAGTAGTCTCAAGAAGATGCTGGTGTCCTTCACAGAGGAGAAAAACTAAGAACACTGACAAAAATGAAGATGTCAATAGGCTAGACTATGTGGAAGACAGAGAGAGAGAAATCAGCATGAGGTGATGTACTACTTAAATAAAAATCAATAACTGAATTCCAAATAAAGACAACCTTCCAGCAGCAGCTCCCCTGTGACTGTGGTACGTGAGCCCTCCTCCTCCACCCGTCACAGTCAGGGGACAGGCGCTCAAACTGCAGGAGATGATCCATGCTGCCTCATTCACCAGCCCTCCTCATTCAGCTCCATCTGATTAGTGGCATTTTCTGGTTCTTGCAGGTCCCTGTGATACCTCCTGCAGCCCTGTGACACCCCTGCTGTGAGGGCTGTGCCCCTCAGCAAGAGCTGCTGACCTCCACCTACTGCAGAAACTGACTTGAGGAAAGCTCTGAAGGATGTCTGATCACCTTCTAGTCTCTCTCTGCTAGCAATATATCTGCTTCCCAACACACCCACCACACTTGACAAACATCTTTGCTTCTTCATGGATGACTTGGAGGACCTGTGTCTTTTTTCAGATCCCTTCTTTAAAAGCTTCATTCCTGTTGAGACGGGATTTTCTCTCTCCAAAAAAGAGACAAGGCCTCATATAATTTTCACTCTCTGCCTGAACTCCCTCTTTGCAGAGCAGGAGTGCACTTTTGGTCTCTTTCAGAGAGCAGCAGTTTTGCACAGCTCCCTTCTGCTTCCTGGGACATTTCACATCAAGCTGGCGGGACAGCTCTTGTAAGGTCTGCCTGAATTTTCCCTGTGTGACTCTACCGGGAAAGAGAGAACTATTTAATTGGAATGAAAACAAATTAATCTTTAGCTCAAGGCTTGCAGTTTGCATAGGCTTATAAAAAAGCTTTTTTCCTATCCCAAGCTTCTTCAGAGTAGGAGCCCTGAAAATTTTCTCCTTTGGGAGGGCAAAAATGAAGACACCTTAACTTGAATGTGAGGAAAAGATTAGTTTTTATTTTCCAACTACACTCCGGGTCCAGAAAACTGTTTTACTACGGTAGACAGTATGAAAAGACATCAGATAAACCCTAGCCAATGTACCCATGCTTTTGTTTAAATATCTAAGCTCTGACTGCACAACTAACACAGTGAAGAGTCTCCATGAAGACTGAAATGACATTTCAAACACCCAGGACTTTCAGAATAGAAATCCCTCTTAACAGATATTGTATGAATTTTCAGTTAGAGGCAACACTTCTTGATCATTCTTGGTTATTTTGTATTTTCTGTAATCTCCTCTTGAATATACATATAGGCAAAAAAAGTGGGTGAAGATTATAAGAAATATTGTTTGTATTCAAGATAAATTATCAATATAAATTTTCTTTGATCTATGAAGGAAATGTCTTTTAATTTGCTTAGAAATATAACCTTAACTGCCACAGAAAGTGTTGAGCATTTGTGTTTTAAAAGCTTAGATTATAAAGGCTGTACCAAATAAAGAGAGAGGCCAAGATGGCCAATTTTAATTTGTGCATTGAAAAATATAATAAAAAGTGTTATTTCTTATTTCTCCCAACTTTTCACAGGTTACACTCATGTAATTTTAACCTATGTCCCTCTCTCTCTCTTTTCATTTTTTTAATCACAGATGTGTTTTTCCTGTGGGTGACTTGTTACTGGGTCTCCATGATGTGTTTGCTGATTCTCTCCCAGCAGACAAAACTGAAGGGACTGATATTAAATATCAGTCAAACAAAGGTTTGCATCCTCATCATTTCCAGCTGGCTCATATTTTGTTCTATCCTTTTCTCCCAGAGGCTGCAACACCCAGTCCTATAATCTCCCTGTTTGTAGGAAGTGAAGGGTAATATGTTTTCACTTACTAGCACCAGAAACTGTTGGAGTTCTGTTCTTTCTTCAGAATTGTTTTGAAATAGAATTTATGTGGGGGTTTTCTCCTTTATTTTTGCTTCCTTTACTACATTTTGCCTCTGCTAATGTATGCACATAGCTAAGTGCGAATTTCATCTGTTCAATAACATGGATTTCCTACAGAGTTTTGCCCTCCAGGAACAACAGTAAAAACAAGCACCTCATATGACAGAGGCTAGTTTTGCTGTTTAGTGTCTGTCTGAATGGCATAGTTTAAAATGTAGATATAGAAAAACTGGGAACGTCATGCAGATTTGTCTCTGTTAAACTGGGCCTGAAATCAAATTTGTCAGTACTATGGTTTTCCAAGTGAGCCATTCCCTATCAACTGTTTTTTAATTGATTTAACACTTTCTTTTCACTTGCTGTGGGCAAAGCACTGTAAATAGAGTTAGTGTGCAAGTGACAGGAGGTATTTCAAGATAAAATACATTGCCCTTGGTGTACGTTCCTTTTACTATGTGAACACATGGCATAGCATGTTTGCTACACGTAGAGGGAAGCTGAGAGCTTATAAAAGCCTTCCCTGCTGTGAACATTGGGCAGCTACAACTCTTCCTGTGATTTCATATATGAATCAAATTTTAGCTGCATTTTTAAGAATTCCAGTAATAGCAAGAAAAAGGAAAAAACAGTGAGGTACCTATTTTCCCTAATAGAGTTAGAGCTGACCTGATACATAGCAGCACCTGCTTCTCCACTCTGTTTCCAGGAGTTATGGACAGACCCTGTGCCTTATAATTCCCTCCCCCCAACCCCACTACAACCATTGTTCACAATCTCCCGCTGACACACTGTTCAGATTAAATACTTGTCACATATGATCCCTGAGCTGTCACTCTCTGACCCTTTTCAATGAACATCCCTAAATTGATTAGGCTAAGTATGCTAGGATTTCTCACAGGGACAAGTGCAATGACTTTGCAGGAGTAACTTGTACTTAAAGTCCATACGTCATGAACTAAGCACTGGACAGTGATATCCAAGTTTGGGTAGAGCAAATTAGCTTAAGTGTTGGAAACAGTGTTATACCAGAATCTCACTGGGGCATCTTAGCTAATCTGTATCTTTCTGTAACAGTTTCAAAGGAAATAGCAGCATCTTCAGCCACCGAGATGGTCCTCAGTTATCTGGTAGTCAGCACAAAAGGTAATTAAAGAAGAAAGACAATCTCTCCTCTGGTCCCTCTGCAGAGTTTTATAGGCAGCTTGTGACCTGCAAGGCTCTCTGTTTTCACTGCCAGTTCTGCAAGGGTATCACATGATGTTCGGAGAAATGAAATGCTGTTGAAGTATGCTTTCCACTAAAGCCTATTTAATAAAAACATAAAACCTTGGCCCAAAAAGAAGGCAGTTTTTTCTGTCCTACATATTCTCCAGAAAGATTTCTAAATCACTTGGATTTCTAATCATTTAGACATTAACTTATGATTTCTAATCACTTAAACCCTCTGTAGACTGTGTCAGATCTTTATACATGGTTTGCTATATCAATATAACAATCATAATCTAGATTTGAGAATCATATGAAACAATACAAGTCATTCAGTCCTCTGAGGATGCAGATGATGGTGGAGGTGTCCCTGGCCACTGGAGCATCCTGAGTCTCACTGTCCATCAGCATGTCCAGCCCAGGTTCCCCAGTGATGGCTTCTTAATTTTATGGGCAGTGCTCTGGGTAGAGTTTTGCTTCTCTGTTTCATGATGGGACCACCACGTGGCTGGCTGGTGTCTGTGACTTTCAAGGCTGGTGAGGAAGGGACTAATTGACTTGGCACCCAGGAACCTTGAGGCCAGTAAGGAAGGGAAAAAGAAATCTGTTTGGTTTGTTCACTTGGTTCAGAAGACCTACAGGGCCTGATAATGAGGGAAAAGGGAATGAACTCACGACCAGCTTGGTCACAGAGAATGGCCTTATAAAATGGTGTTAATTACGCTAACCATAGGTGTTGGAGAGCAGGGGCTATGCTCAAACCGTTATATGACAAGAGATTTCTTGATGTAAACTTCTTGAAGCTGCAATTTTTTTTTTTTTTTTTGAACGATCAGACAGTGCTAGGTTGTAAAGCTTTTTTACAGGTCTGCTGCATTTGTACCAGACATAATCTGCTTCGAAAATATCTGTGTTTGATCTTCCTAAGAAGCTTAAATACGCAGGTCTTCAAGCATCATGCAATCTGCTCTGGCAGCCAGCTGGAACATGCCACCACAACAGTTTAAAGATTCATTTAAGTCACTGTTCCCAGCTTAATAGAAACTGAAATCTCCAGAAGTTGTTAATGCCTTGATGTACTCTGGTGTCTGGATGTGTGCAGATCTGGTATTAGCTCAAACAACAAATGGGACTGAAAAATATAACTTCTTTTTTTTTTTTCCTAACCAGAAAGCATTCATCATTAAGCATTCAGTATGAATGTCTTAGTTTAATGGTCAAGGTCTTACCATATTCTGATGAAAGACACCATAAAGGTTGCTTCATTTGCAGGCCATACCTAAATAGCAGTAAGTCATGCTTTGAAAATAACCACTGCTACTGGTTACATTGCCATGTCACTTTGCAGTTTGAGTTTCAATACAAGAACATTGACAGAACTTTCCCTGCTTGATCAGAGGGCTGAATTCCAATAAAACTTGTTTTATTCACCCACACACAGCCTGTATCTCACATAGTTATCATCCTTTTAGTGCTGCCAGTGTTTGACACTCTAAACAAACCATGCTGAAATCAGATGCAGAGAAGAGATCAAAAGCAGAGGAGCTAACAGGAGAAAGGAAGTGGACAGTGATGAGGAGGCTAATGAGGGAGAGGGAACTCAGTTTAACCTCTTCAGCCTGACCACAAGGCTGTACACTGCTTTGCTGCTGACTTGCAGCAGTTTTGTTGTAGTCTGTTTTGTTTGGTTTTTGAACAAATAACCTCTAGTCTATATGAATGAAACTGCAGCCTTTAGTGCTACTGACATATATCCTATTCCACAGAAGATAACTGCAAATCTGAAATATCAGAAGAACATCTACTTCAGTGAATCTCGGTGTTTGAGTTTGGTGCAAGAGCCATGATAACTCCTTTGAAGTTAAGAATAACAGATTTATAGTACAGAGAAAAGAAAATCTTCCACAACTTGAGCTGAGAGTGGGAACTGTTTAGGGACATTACTGAGTCACTGATAAGACTCACATGTTGGTTGGCAGCAGAGCTTTAATTTAGGAATGCTGAGTGACAGTATAACTTTGCCAACATGCACAATTACAGGGAGATAAAAACAGTGTATTAGTTACTGTTCAGACAATAAAAACTATCATTGACACAAGATTTTATGACATTTATTATCAACAAAAATAAATATTGTGAGCTGATGATAACATGCCAGGTTTGTTTTGTTTGCTACTGGCTGTGTCTCTCTACAAGATAAAGAGACACCCTAGATTAAATGTTGGAATCAGCCTTTCACGTACCTCCTTTAGTATAAGGTTATATTACTACGGTAAGTTTTTTTTATCTTTCCAATAAACTCCACCAGCTTATCACTGACCTCTCAGAGGCACTTTCCACTTTAAGTTTTTGAAAAATAAAAGCTTTATCATAGGAAAAAACAGACAAACCTGAAAATCTCATTAAGAGTATCTTAGTATAGTCTAATTAATGGACAGCAGTTCAGCACGGCAGCATTTAGCTGTTAATCTGATCATCTAGTTTGCTTTCATCTACCCCAGTGTAACTTTCTGTGACCACACCTGAAAAGCAGTATCTGGTACAGAACAGAAGACACCTCCTTTATTTAACAACAGTTTTCTAGATGGCTCAATGTGTACATTGCCTCATCAGCTATGCAATGAAACTCTACTATGAAATTTCCAGCCCAACAAACCAAGTTTATGTTCACAGTGTCACATCTGCACTATTATTATTAATTATTCATGTTCAGTTCAGTTACTAGCTGGGAGAGCGCAGTCTACAAAATGGGTATGTTCTAGTTCTTGCTGTGTGATCATAAAGAGCAATGGGCTGAAACTCGCTAATGGATAATTCTGCCACATATGCTCCTGAGAATTAAAACTGAAGTACGGAGATAGTTAAGCCAGGCTTCTCTTCTTGCCAGATATAGGTGGTAGCCAGGCATGATTTGCTAGTTTGTAATGTTTTCCCAAATAAAAGACTTTTCCCAAATAGAAGACCTATCACACAGGACTGTCACCAGGAAAAAGAGCCTAGGAAAGGAAAGATGTGGGCTTCCTTACTAGTGCGTGGCTCTAACACAAAGAGAAGGAATGAATCCCCAGAACTGCAGCCTTTATCTGTAGGGTGGAGGCTGTGGAGAAGGTGTAGTCGAGCTCATGATGTAGTTACCAGTCTGCAGCCAGTGCTAACAGGGAGGCTGCAATTCATGAAATCTATGCAATGGTGCTGGAGTAAGTCATGTCTAGCTATGGCCAACAGCAGTTCTCACCAACTACCATGCGAGCTGAAAAGAAAAGGAATAATAGCCAGTTATTTAAGCCATCTACTAGGCCAGTTAGGTCCAGTGGAAGTCAAGAGTGACTCAGTGCTGCTGGTGAGTTCGTGAAGCACATTACCGCAGTGACTAGGTATGATCTACCTGGTTGAGTGATTGCTGCCAATAACTTCATGACTGTGCTGCCTAATCTCAAATTTGAGGGAAAAGAAAGACATAGGAATTCTGTGCAGGCAGTATTTATTTGCTTTTCATATTAGACTCCCCACTGGCAGCATTAATATGGTTGGATGCTGCTAAAGACTGTTGAATAAAGACCCTGATGCAAGAAAATGGCACATCTATAGTGAAGGAGGTTCAAAGGGGGTATAGAACTTTCTGCAGAAGTGCTTAGTCCCCATGATAAAAAGCAAGTGGGAACAAGAGCAAATAGGACCAAATCCCACATATGAATAATTTCTGTTCCACGAGTGTGTTTCTTTCTATGCTTTAAGAACATAGTAATAGGAAAGAATGAAACATGTCAGGAAAACTTAACAGCTGTCTCTCCTGATTAACTGCTACAATGCATGAATAATTTTTTAGCACTAAACCTATTTAAAACATTTTATGATACGGCTTGAAATTTTAAGTCACAGTTTACAATTTTCAAGAAAAAACTACTTAGATAAGGATTTGCATTAATTTCCATATATATTATGCATATCCAAATTCAGAGTTTAGTAGAAAGAAAAAGATAAGAATACATCTTAATCAAAGCAATGCTGTCCAGGCTACTGTGTTATTTAAGACTAACATCAGACATTTTATCAGGAAGGGCCTTTAAAAAAAAAAAGGTGCATGTTCTCTTTTGTCACTGAGTTTACCAGGCAAACCAAAAACCATGTATTTGGTACTGTCAGTGATAAGAGAGGCTGATATGCCACTGTTTGGCACATACAAAACTTCAGGCAACAAATAAATAGTTTGGATGATACTGAATATTTTTTGTGGTCCATCATGAGTGGTCTGGTGAAAATCATAGAAACCTGTAATTATAAACATTAAACAATCTATTTGCAACATTTTCCTATCATCATGGATACTTTTTTTACTTAGGAAGATTCAGTTGCAGTGTAGGCTGCTCCTCCAATCTCCAGGGATATGCCTGCCCTTGAGTTTGAAATGCAGGCATACTGTTTTTTTGGACATGCTGGAAGACCTTGTAGCGGGTCTGTGAAACTGGAAAGCAAGTAAGTGGTTTGAGCTAGCACCAGTTTATCATTTGTGAGTCAAAGTTTGATGACAAACTTTTGAGGGAAAAGATAAAATGTCATCTCAGAGAACTATGTTTTCCATATGCCATTTACTGCATCAGGAGTTCCATATCAAACAATGGTTGAAAAATGGCTAAGCAACTTGACCTGTAACACAGTTTTGCTTAAATATTTTAAAACACATTTTAAATGTTTTAATGTTGCAACAAGAATAACTTGATAAATGTATTGATACTAATCTGAGTGAGAAAGAATATCCAATTGCTGGCCTTAAAACAAAAAATTGAAAGAAGTTTAGTGTCATTCTGTGCATACAAAAGTCCATTTCCAATAGTGAACATGAAAAGGGAAAACTGTAAATTTTATGTAATTTCAACTTCTATCAATATATCATATTGCAAAATGTGTTTTTTTTCCTATACTTAAGTCTATATAGAATACCGGTCCCCTTTCATAGAAGACTAAGACACAAATAATAAAAAAAAAAAGTACTGAACTGTGACAATTTTGAAATATTAATCCTAAAATTTCACTTCCTTATTTTCACAGAATATAATTTGTGTAATATTGGCACTTCATTCTTTTGTTTTAAACTGGGACAATAACATGAAGCTATCCACTAATGTGTAACTAATGTGTAACTTCTGGCACCTGATTGGCTGAAAACTGTAACCATGTCAAAAAAACAGGGATTTTGCTTAAATCCATCCATATCAAGTGGAATTAACACATTTAATATCCATCAGAATATTTTGTCAGCTGGCCCTAAGCTGCAATGCTGAGTGGAGTTGTCATGGGTTCAGCAGTAGCAGTCATTTTTCTCCTTCTTGGTAGCTGGTGCAGCACTGGCTTTTGATTCTGGGCCTGGGAGCAGCGCTGACAACACCAGTGTTTTCAGTTACTGCTTGCTAATGTTTTGGTCTGACCAAGGACTTTCTGTGTCTCATGCTATGCCAGGGAAAAGGGGAAGCTGGGAGGAAAAAGAGACAGGACACCTGACCCAAACTGACCAAAGAGGTTATTCCATACCACAGCACGTCATGTCCAGGATGTGAAAACAGAGGGCAGAGACCCGGAAGTGTGGTGGTGCACTGGGGGGTTCGCTGCTGGGGGGTGCACTGTCTGGGTCGGGCTTGGTGAGCAGTTGTATTCTCTTTCCTTGTATTTCTCTTGTATTATTGCTGGTGGTAGCAGCAGTGATTTGTGTTATACCTTGGTTACTGAACTGTTCTTATCTCAACCTGTGCGAGTTGCATTCTTTTGATTCTCCTCCCCATCCTCCCGGGACTGGGGAAAGAAAGGGAGGGAAGTGAGAGAGTGAGCGAACTGGCTTATACCAGGACAGGAGTTTGCTGTCACCAGCGTGGCAGATTCCCTCAGTTTGTGCATGGATCACCACCGGACGCGATGCACTTTGTGTCCAGATGGAGCCAAAAGCGACAGAGCTCCTGAGGACACACACAGAGAATGGCATAAATGGTTTGCATCTGCGCTTTGCATGTTAGGTCATGTTTTCGCAAAGGGCAATGGAGGTTAAATTTGCGTAGAAGTATTTTCCAGATTTGTTCTCTGATATACAGCAAATATGGATTTTTCTTAAATGATAAAATTAAGTTCAGTATCGACAGGTAAAAGAAAAATAGCCTGTCTGTAGATCAAGCATGTGCTGAGCATGAATATAAGACAGAAATTTTAGAGGTAGAAGCAAGAAGAAGGTATCCGTTAGAGCATATGCCCTTTAGAAGTGCATGTCGTAGCACTGACATTAACTTAATGCACTTAATTTGCCCTCAGGACTTATTACATTCATTCATTAACATGGTAACGTATTTTCCAATTTCATTTTTTCTCTTAATGACAATTCAAAAAAAAACCCACTGTGTCTCTTATTACAACAGAGACATGACAGAAAAAAAGAAAATTCTAGTGCACTGTAGCCATATCTGCTAACTTCTAGTTTACTTAAGGTGCTAAAAGGAAAGAGTGAGCTAATAGCTTGAAGAAATGGAACCATTTTTTCCACAATGTTGGCCAGAATGACAACTAATACTGGCATATTGAGCAAATCCAGCTGCCAAATGCCATTTTGCAGTGAATGCTTATACTTTCAAAAGCCTTAATGCTGCATGTTATTTGAATTGATTGTAATGTAGTCACTCTTTAAGGTTCTGCTTTAAAACAATCCAAAATTATATTTTAAGATTTTAATTAAAGAATTTAATTAAAAAAATAATTTAAGAATTAATTTTAAGAAGAATTTAATTCAGCCCTGTATATTATAAGAAAAAAAAAAAAACACATGTCTGGTAATGGTTGAACTCATACTGCACAGTTCAGGAGCTGCTGTGGTCTTAGATGGCTACTGTTTCATTTCTATTTCTTTTACCCAGACCCAATTTCCAATTAACCATATGCCAAGTGCTACGGGTACAGATGAAGGATGCATTATCAGTATTTTATTCTCTGGACTTTAATTTGAAATTAACATAATTTTCGTGCTGCTCCAAGCATATTGGTTAGTACTAAATTCTGCAAATAGTTCCTGTAGAAATAGAGATGTAAACAGTAAATGGAGTTCTTGAAACCACTAATTATCTGCTGTGTCCTATGCTCCTATCTCCTTCATAAAACAGACAGTTTATGTACCTTCTGATAGCTAACTCCTTCTCAAAGGTGATGACCTTGAGCAGACTCATGAGGGGAAGCTTTTTAAATGACACCAGTGAAAAAAGATGACGGAGAAGTATCTTCCATGGAAGACCCTCTGAATTTCCTAAGATGTGTAACCATAATCCTTTCCAATGGGGACACTTAAAAATATCCATAATATCGTTTTTGATAAATACTTTATTTTTTCAAGAGCAATCAAAGTTTTTCCTAGGATGCTGTTGCCCCTGCTCCCATAGGCGTCAGTCAGAAATGCAGGAAGAAGCAATTCTGTAGATCTTGACAGGCATACAAAACACAGATTGCAACAGAAACTCAAAGCCTCTTTGGCTCCTTCAGCCTTTTGTGCTTCCTGAGGAAGCATCTGAATTTGCACCTTCAGCAATATGGAACTCGCAAATTCTGAATTCCTGCACTAGGAAGCCCTCCACAGCATTGCCTTCAGCAATCACCAGACAATGATAAAGATATTGCCAAACACTTGAAGCTGGAACAATGTTTTCAGGTGCAGAGGAGCAACTTAAAGTGAGTGTAAACAATACACAATGTACTCTCTGTCCCTGTCCAGCCTTCAAACTTTGCAAAGTTTCAAGTCTAGGGTTTCAACTGAAACATAAAACTTCAGGTTTTTAGATCATGGTTTACATTCCTGCCATTTGTGACCTAGCTAGAGACACTGCATTAGAAATGCCCTGCATATAAATAAATCTTTGCCTCCAGTCATTTAAAGTCTGGAAGGTTTGTATGTATGAAAACAGGCTGAAATTCAACTCAGAGGTATTTATTTCCCTGGCACTCTATAGAACTCACCATAATGAGTTGAAAGCATTTGCACAGATGATAGCACAAAACTTTCATGCTTCCCCTTCTACTGTATACTGCCATATAGCTAAAACCTCATGCGGACCGAGCCGCTAAGAGGAAAGGAAGCATAACAGCTCCTAGTGAAATGTAATGATGGAAAAGGCTAACAAACAAAATGCTACAGGTGGTAGCAGTATAAAAGAAGAATGAATGCAAACACCTTGACATTATAACTGCTAAATCAAATGCACTCTCAAAAGACCTGGAATCACTCTCAACACTAACATATTTCCCCTTCAGATCTAATAAAAATGATTTTTTAAAGAAAATCAGATTGCACTACACAGATTATTGAAACTTATGGATACTGTCTGAAGAATTCAGCAAAGTGGGCTCTTTTAGTTATTCCCTATTTCTAATTTAAACCTCACCCAGGCAGAAAACAATATCCTAGCGGTTCCCATTTATGGGAAATAAATCTGTTCTCCAAATCTCCATCTTTTTAGGATGGCATGACAAACATGCACCAAACTACTGGAAGGTATATACCTTGCACTTGCAGAGTATTAGCTGCATTTCTCAGGAAGAAAGACTCCTGGAAAAGGCAGCTTCAAAATCTGGGCAGAACTCCATCGGAGATCTGCTGTGTCAAAGCATGTTTGATTTGCTGCTTCTGTTAGCAGTGAGATTTTCAGCACACATCTGCTCTCCCTGAATAAGAACAGAAATTATTGGTCCTTGTAAACTTCTGACAATCTGCATCTAGAAAGCAGGATGCTGTTCAGTGCTGTGACTACTGCCACTGGCATTTTTGCCAGAGGAAACACATTCAGAGACTGACCTGAAATTGAAGAGAAATAGTCTTCAGTTATCAGAGTTTCTGAACATCTAGACTAACTGCTGATAAAGCCTAAGATGAGACAAAAAATGTCCAAATAGTAGAAAATTATTAAGGACCTGTCAATTTGGTAGGTCAGTTTGAAATGTCTGTCTAGCCAGGCTCATTTAAACAGCACCTGTTGCAGTACCTGTGAAACCACAAAGGGAACAGTGCTATTCAGGGAGCACAGGTCAATTAAACATACCCTAGAAGGCAGCAGTTCTGAAGTGACTGGACAACTATAGGACATAAGCATTTGCACTGTATTCTTAGCATCATCCTCCAAATGAGACTGAAGGTACTGGGTGTACATACGGCAGAACTATCAAAAGTACCAACTCAAGATTTCTCATGCAAAAGTTTCTGAATCTCAAAAAACCCTACCTTTGTTGTTACTGTCATTTGCAATTTTTAAAGTTGCTTTATTTTTATTAGGGAAGGTAAGAAGTGAAAGTTTTCTGAAATGTCTGCAGTACGGTTGAAATTTGTCAGACATTCAAGTTATCTAGCTAAGCTTTTAGATTAAAGCCTTTCTCAGTCTCAGAATGATGGCCAAATGCCTGGCTACTGCACTGGTGCATACATACTGGTGCTAATAGGTTTATATAAAGCTACAGATACTATTTATTTTCTTTTTAATGTAAAATGTTAATATTAAAATTAGATAAAGAATTTCTTACAGTTGAATAGATTCATGCTGACCTAGGCATGGCATCTAGAAATGCGACTATCCATTTGTTATTATATAAAGGAAGAACGTCTGCCAGACTTCAGACTAAAAAAAAATGCCTTTCAGTAGGAGTACAACCACTTTGAACTAACCGCTTTTAAAGAATCATCCCAACATACATTTTAAACCAAGCTCTTCTATCCAAATCTAAAAGGTACTTGTGGATTCATCACCCTGACTGCAGCGCAGTTTCTAGGTCAAGCCTTGAAGCTGATGTGATTTGAACATGCATTTGACCCACTGTGCATGTATATAGAATGGCAGCACTGCCATCAGAGGCACATTTATCACACAGAAAGGAATTTTTTAAGCCCCAGAGATGCTTAAAAGCTCTGACTTCCTCTCCCCAGATATTTCACAATTGCGCAAATATACGTGCATAGCCATGCTTCCTGTTCTGCTGCATTGGTGATTGTAAGTTTTCTTTAACTTCTCTCATGTTCAGAAGCATGCTGTAGTTTTGTAATTACTATCAAGACTGGCACATAAGCTAATAAAAATCAATTATCAGCTATGAGATTGGAGGGACAAAACAGGAAGAGCGGCAGAGCAGCAACTGGGCTTATGAAATTAAGAATAAAAATTACAAGCAAATATATGTCTCATCCTGACAAGTGAGGCACTCTGCCTCTCTGTCATCCCTTTCATCATGCAGATGATTGCTCTCAGCACATAATAATGCGATACCTCCTGTCCACTGAATTTCTATAGTAGCTGCCAACTGTTTGGATAGCTTCAGGATAAAAATGATTAAAAAAACACATTTCACGAACCTTTTTAAGAATTCCATGGCTTTTAAATATTTTCTTGTCTCTTTTTTTTTAATTAGTATAAAGCCTAGTTACTCTTTACCAGTAGACAAAGAGTGCCAACCATACCAGATCTAGGTGGCTGGAAAACAAACAGGTGGGAAAATTTATAATAAGTACTCATGTGTACACCTGTTATAAAGAAACCTTTGTGCTGGAGGAAGCTAGAAAATAAATGGCATGCCATCTGGTTTGCCCAGAGATGGGGCAATGAGATTTGCAGATTACAGCTGCTCCTAGATAGGTGTTATTACCCAGTTAACACACTGCTTGAACAAAATTGGCCCATGAAGAAAGAACAGCAGAGGCAAAGAAAGTGCTTCAGCTGGCAAGCCCAGGAAGCAGTGATGCTGGCAGCTGCAACTGCAGGTTGAGCTGGGAGGCTGGGTGCACTACTTGATTCCCTGGCTTTGCTAAACCTTAACGGCAGCATCTTTGAATAATACTTTCAGCTACCTCCTGCTAGAAAGGAGATTCTGTCTTATTTCTTGAACAGAGCAGTACTTACAAATGTGTAACAGCGAGCACACAGCATGATGCTTTCGGCATGCACAAAATGGGTAGAATATCCCTTTGGCATAATAAGTCACAGTGAGAAAATATGTCTTCCTCATTGAGAAGCAAGCAGAGACTCCTCTCAGACACATTCAATTGTCCAAAAGCTAGTTCTCTGGTCTGTACTAGTCATGCATGCTTATTGGTTCTCTAGTAAATGGAAAGAGATGTTAACAACAGCAATTTGGTACAGTCATACAGCCAAAGATCCCGTTTTTTGTAGAGCAGAATTAAGCTAAGGTTCTCAGTTCTTATTTTCAGAGTGTTGAATGACCGGGCTCACCAAAAAACCCTCTGGGTTTAGACAGAGAAGGTGTTCCATGGATTCAATAATGCTTTCTACCACAATAATAAGTAGGAGAGCATGAAAGAGAGTAAGTTTTTTGTCTTGGAGAGTCTGAGGCTGGGTAACAGCTCCTATTGGAAACCAGCATTGCAGCACCACTGCCTATTACTTCAAGTGTGAAATACGTTTCTGCCCTTGCTGTCCTAAAAGAAGTACACAGTAGTGCATATCTTAAAATAAATAAATAAATAAAAGCCAAAGAAGCATACTGAACAAATCACACAAAGTCTGAACCAAATCCTCTGTCAAACACAGCTCTCCCACGGCAACATTATGGAAGACAGCATGTGGAGCACACATGACAAATGCTCTTCATATCACTCAGAGCACTGCTAGGATGCTCTTAGATATTAAAATAACTTGCAAAGGAACAGATGAAGCTGAAATTAACTCTAGGTTTCCTTTTGGGATAGCTTTACTTAAAAAGCCTTACATTGGATCCTGACTGACCTACATCTGATTGAAATGACACACTTTTATGAAGACATCTTGAAATCCACATAATACAAGGTAACAAAAGTCCCATCCATTTTACGTTCTGTTATTCTAAGGAAGTTTGCTCATAATTTTTACGCTTGAGGCACAAGACTAGCAACATAATGTATGACCAGCTACAGTTAAAAACTACATGAGGAAAAATTAAATTAAAAGACAACCCCCACAAATGGTTTCTCATTTTTTCCCATGAAACATGGAAACACTTTCTGGTGTCTTAAAAGTTATTCTCCATACTAGCATGTTGCTGGTTTTAGAAGTATGAATAATGCACATTAGCCGGCACCGCAGAAAACACAATGGTTACAATGAATTATATGCAACACATTTTAGAGCATTCATTGCCTTTCCATAAAAAAATCCCACTGTATATTTGAGTATAGGAACACCTGGGCACTGCATTTGGAGGTAAATTTTCCAAAATAACTTGCATTGTCACAGCAGGTGAGTGATATCAAATATGCTCTGTGCTACTTACTATGAATTCCAAGTTTTACTTACCAATCCTGAACAGCGTTGAAAGATTCTTCGTTCGTGATGTCATACATTAAAATGAAGCCCATTGCACCCCGGTAGTAAGCTGTGGTAATTGTTCTGTACCTCTCTTGACCAGCCGTGTCCTGAAATAATAACAAACAGAATTTTTATGTGTTGCAAATAATTGACAAATTCTTATTTATTATTTTTAATAGAAAGAACACTTTGACAACAATTATTGTACAACTCTGCAATTCTACTCATAAAACTAATCAAGGGGAAGGAAACTGGGAATAACAGGAAGAAGGAGAATTCTGCATTGGATCACAGTAGGAGGGACACATTAATTTTGTCATGAGGTGTGAGAGCAGGGAGAAACTGAAAGGCATGATCCTTCTTGTCAGCCAGCACCCTCAAAGTTCTTCCTTCTAAAGGCTGCTCTCAATCCAGTCTGGAAAAATGTATTCTTGATTACAGCTGCTACTACTTAAACTTACTGTAGTTTCAATAATCCAAGATGTAAAACTAACAGAAGTAAGACAATGTCTCACAGAAGGTTAGGCTATATCTCTGTGGGATAGGCAGACTACCCTTAAATTTTTCTTTTTATACTCTGAGCTGGCTAAGCCTACATGAACTATGATCTGGAGGTCTAACAGCTGCTCCCAAATTTTCTGGTGGTATTATTGAATACTAAGGTATCAAAACTCTTTCACTAAGACTGTGCATATTCCAATTCTCAGATCAGCTCATTCTCAATAGGTCTGCTAGTAAGATAAAAGTATCATTGAAATGTTGAATGAAATAATTTCTTAGCAGAACAAATATCATACAAAACCATTTCTTTATATTTCTTTTATGGAATAAGGTTTACTTTCACATGTTTTGCTGCCTTATTTGATTTGATATTACAGAAAAAAGCTGGGAAGGACATACGGCTTGTAGTAAGCATGCAGCCTTTCTGTACAGAAAAGATAGAATTTTCAAATGAGTTTTGCCAGTATCTATCTGCTTTTTTGTCAGAAGCATGTATGGTTGGAAATGCAATGGTATGACAAGCAGGAGCCTACTGCTATTGAAGCAAATCTTATTTTGCTGCAGGTGATTTCCACTGAAGCTTGTCTGCAGATAAGAGTGAACAGCCCTAGCAATAAAGCTGTAAGTCAGTGGTGCTTCCTATACAAGACACCAACTATTTCCTGTACATTGTTAAAGGTAGCTAGTGCAGGCTTACACAGTCTGAACTACAGAGAATAAAACACGAGTGTAAAAGAAGACAAGTCCAGGCAAAAGCTCTTAAATACATATTTTGCACAAAGGAAAATGAAGCTGCAGACAAAGATCCAAGTACAGACTGACTGCGGGATTGGAGATTGTCCTCTGGACCCAGGCATTTGCTTTAGGTCAGTTTGGGAAAGAACCGGGTTTTTGGAGTTGTTCTCAAAATATGTTCCTGCAATATGTTTCATCTAATATGTTCCCGTATCTAATTCTATGTTAATGTGATGATAAAAAAGAAAATTTTGTAAAATGGTATTTCCCTACATGGCACAGACGGATGACAACGAATAAAGCGGAGTTTATTAATTTCAAGAATTGATAATCACATTCCTGTTGGTATTATTTTCCATTCACTTGCTATAGGGATGCAATTAAAAATTCTGATTCGTCTAATGTACAAATTATGCAGTGGAGTGTTTACGATCATGTAAGAAATGAACCCAAATATCAGTAATCAAAACAACTGTGTTCCACACATTCATAAATATCTCCTTTGTATTCTAACTAGAATATATTCATAAATGCCCTAAAGTCAGCTCCTTTTCTATGACCATTAGGGGTCTCAAAACACCATTTGTCAGGAGAAATTGCATATTAAGAACAACAAACATTTTAATATTAAGTATTATATTTTACTACAATGATTTATTTAAAATAGATAATGAAACAATGTGACTTTTTTGTTTATTAGCTTTTATTCTTATGGAAGAAGAGCACAAGAAAGAAAATAATTTCCATATTTCATCATATTTTCATATTTAGTAAATCACTACAATTTTATCCTCAGGTTTTGTTTCACAGTTGATCTTGAGGAAAACCTTTTCCATTTCAGATATGGTTACTACCTGCTGCTTATCTTATTCTTTATTTGCAAGACCATGGAATTTATCTCATGACCATCTTTTTAGGTTTAAATTCTGAAATATAAAACCTGTGTTTTGCACTTACTGCTGTTCATTTCTAAGCAAACTAAATAAAATAAGTCTGAGGAAGAATAAAATTTGACCTATTACTGACTGGAATTTCAACCAAGGGAGCTCATTTCCATCTTCAATGTGCAGGAAAAAAGACACATGAATTGTCTTGAGGGCCTTTTCATTCACGTAGGTAATGTCTGGTAAGGACAACTGACCATTCATTAGAGAAGTAGAATGGAAAAGCAGAAGGGAATGAGTGACAGTGAGGGAATGTTTTATGAAAGGTTCCATGCATGGAAGACAAAAAGAGGTATTTTACAAGCCTTAGTTAAAACAAAACAAAAAGAGTTTAGCAGCTGCAAGAAATATTTTCAAATATTATATTCACTTTCATAAATTCTGTTGTCAATAAAATTCCCACAATTCCATTAGCTTCTGGTTAGGTGATCCTATCTTAGTGACTCTTTTTTTAATAGGTACTAGATTTCAGATATCAAATCACAGAATTATAAGGTTTAGTGGACACAGTACTTTAGAAATGACCTAGTTTCTGAGCATTGCATACAGCATGCTGGTTAATAGCCCATGGTCCCGAGTATTTGAAATACTCAGACTTGCACACTTTGTGTGCTCTGATGTCTCTAGGACATTTTCATTTTGTTTGTTTATATTAATTATCCCACCTATAACTGAAATTAGATAGTTGCAAACATTTTTATGCTCCAGTTCCTGACATGTATAATTTCATATTACAAAAAATAACTGCTTCTTTTTTTTTTTTCCCAGAAATTCAATACCTAAAAGGACTGGTAAACCTTTTCCATCAGTAAAGATCTTAAATAGGGCATACGTATATAAATGCAGTGAAATAAGAATGGCAGAGATGTAGTTTGAGAGCAAAATAACTCATTCTGTGTCAGGGTGACATGGCAAATGGATGACTCTCCTTTAGTTAGCTAGCTAGCTAGCCAGCTAACTATTATGTGTATATATGTTTATGTATATAAATAGCTATATATGTATCAAATGTATGAGATAGATAAGTCTAGATTACTTCTGCTCTTCATTTGAGTTAGTTATGAATTTGACAGTACAATAAACTTTAAAGCCAGGATACATTAGCCATTTTTATAATAATCACATGAACCAGGTTTGGTCCTGTGCTTCTCCCTTGAAGCAACCCTTAAATAATCTTATGGGAAATCTCCTACAGATTCTCATGATTGCTGTGTAACTGCCATACTATTGAAGGCATTTGTGTATGGGGAGTGCACCAGCTGCTGACAACAATGCTCCCAGAGGAATGGAGAGATACAACATCACAACCATCTGTGCAAGTGGAAACACTTAGGAATAACAACCTAGCAGACTCAAGAAGAATCTGTACTCCATACAAAGTTAAGAGTTTATGGGGCTTGAAAAATCTCAAAATACAAAACAGAGAAACCAAGGTTCCAATAGTAATATTAATATTTAGGCTTGCAAAGTACACTTAGCTGAGCTAACTCAGCAGAATTAAATCCCTCTTACAGTCAACTCCTGCTAAACTAGATCTCATCCAGCACCTGTCCCACCAGTTAAGACTATACCAGTAACTTTCAGAAATATGGTAAATCAGGCCTTTAAATTCATTTGCTGAGTGTGTGCTCTCCCTCCCACCCTTGACTTGCACTGCACCACCGACATGAACAATATTTTATGTAAATAACTTCCAGGCGGAGTTACTCATTATGAATGCAGACAGTTTTGAAGGTGAAAGCAAACAGCATTTGGCAGCAAGAAGTTCTAATGAGCCTGTTATGAAGGAATTCAGTCTGTAAAACACAAAATTATTTTGTAGCATGCTTGAGTGACTCTGTGCCTCTGCATTTCTATCCTGTATGCTAAACATACAAATATCCTTCTAGAAGCGCTACTCCCCCCTCCCCTTACAAGTTTTACTTGAATCAACACAGCTTGTGTTATGTCCCAAAAACCTGACAGCAATAGAGGATTTCTTGGATGGCGTTTATATATCTGTTCTACATCCACAATATTTGAAGACAAAGCAAACAGAAAGATAAAATTAGAAATGCGAATTGGGTGAGTTCTCACTTTGTGGGTCAAAATTCTCTGTTAACGTAAATGAAACTGGAACAGCAATAAACTGCTGCTCCTTTATGAGCTCCATGTTTCTTTCCTGCTCTTGCTGCCTAAAGGTTATTTACATAATCCATCAAAAAGACTGCACTTCTCTAATTTCTACTATTGATGCATAAAAGGACTCGAGACAGTTAAGTGAAGGAAAATCTAAACTGTCACTTTCCCAGGCAGCACAAAAGACAGCTCCCCTCTTTCCTCACTGATCTCAGGGGTTTCACAGGGAAAAAGGATAAAAGCATGAAAAGCAAACAAACCAGTAAGACAGCTTGCGAGGAGAGGTGCAAGGGACAACCTCTGCAACAACCCTCCTGAGATGGGGAGCAGACAGGGGTAAACCCACCTGAAGCCTGCTGCTAACCACCCAGGAAGAACAGTCATGGGTTTATAGCAGAAGCAACTAGGCAGGGGAGAACACGGAGAAGCAGGAACTATCCCAGGAGCACCATTTCTCAACAAATAGCACTTCCAACAGAAAGTGCTAGGCATGTAGACTAGGCATGTAGAAACACAGACATATGAACATTTACAAGTAGGAATGGAAAACACAGTTCAAAACAGTTTCTAGAGCTAATGTATGCACACACAACGTAACACTGCATATCACCTACTCTGTCTTCGCTTATGTATCTATCTCCTCTTAGCAGCTCTTTCCAGACCTCTCATGGCTTCGGTTTCCTGAAATTCCATCTTGTATATATATATGTGTGTGTGTGTATATATAGATACATATATATATACACACATATACATAATGTGTATATATATACTGCATTTGAGCATGTGTGCATGTTTGTAGAAATATACATATGTGTTTCAAAAAAACATCTGGAGTATGAAAAGCCAGCTAATCAGCCTGCCAGTACACATCTGCTAGACCTATATGTTAGGCCTTAGAACTCTGTCCGAAATCACAGCTGACAGGTCATTCATTGTACAGAAGGGATATGGGAGCATGACAGAGCCATCTGGAAATAGCTGGTGCCAGGGCCGTGGTGAGAGGTATTACTCTACATGTGGCTACTAAAAAGGGGCCTGGGAGGGCTGCCTAGGCAGGCAGAAGATGGGGCAGAGCTTGCACTAGAGTTGGTCTCCCAAGTTGGGTTGTAAAACTACTTTACTGCCAGATTTGCTTTTACTTGCTCCATCCATGCAACTGGTGACTGTGCCTGAAGTTAATTTCCCTTTAAATTTACTGGTTTTACCCTTTCCTGTTCTTTCTTCTCTCTCCTTATTTTTAAGACTTTCATAAAGCATTCCTTCTCTGCAGTTCAGCTACCATGCCTTACTAAAACACATAGTTTAGGAAAGCCAAGCTATCCCTGCCTAATTTCTCCAGCACAGCTTAACTCCAGCTGCTTTCAACTCCTAACACAGGTTTTGAGTCCCACTGCTGTTTCAGGACATGCCTCCCTCCTTCCCTGCCATGAGCTGCAGCTTCCTCTGGGTCCTATCTTCACTCAGATCATGGCCTGTCCTGCTCTGCTGCAGGTGAAGATCAATTCTTCTTGTCCTTCTTCCGTACCTTTGGACATACTGTGTAACACAACTGTCAGATCATTTGGTTTTAAAGCTCCTGCTCCCAGAGTCCTGTGATTCTATAAGAACAGCAACATTTTAGTTTTTTTTTTCTAAATCTTTGTAATCAGAGACCAAAAATATGTTCCAGTGCATAATGAAAAAAAAACAAAAAGCATTTAGTATGGTCTGAGATTACTGTATTAAGAATAAAACTTTTACTAAACCAAAATAATTTTAGAATGCTGATATCTGGCACTGAATTCTGGCAAAGCTTGAGAGAATCAGAGCAACCTGCTTTTGAGTCAAAGGGACACAAAGAAATGTTAAATCTATAACAATAACCTCAGAAATCTGAAACTCAAATACACTATGGACACTCTTCAGACTCGACAGAGAGTCTGGTGAGCTCCACAAGTGCACTTGGCAACTCAGATGCTAAACAATCTGTGGTCATCATACATACAGTGGGGTGAGGATAGGTTGCAAGAGTCAATCCTAATGCTGTGAGACTTAGGCCTATTAGGAAAATGAGAAGCAGAGCTGTTTTATCCATAGATGAAGCAGGCACTTAAAAGTCCTTCAGTCTTTGTCTCACTTGGCTTTGGTGACTGGTAAAGGTATTTACAATTTACCAGTGTTCCAAACTGGCTCTTCTAGCCTCAAAGCACTTGGTAGCCCAAAGGTGGGTGTGCTCTTGCCCTATGATAAATGTGGGGTGTTTTCTGGTTGGTTGGTTGGTTGGTTTGGTTTTTTGTATGCTGTTTTTTTTTTTTCTTGGGTGGGGGGAGCTTTGGGCTGTTTTGTTTTTATTTTTGGTGGGGAATTTTTACAGCTGACTAAGATTCTACATCTTTGTCTGATCTTCCACCAGTTTTTAAAGGCACTTGCCTTCCCGTTAGCAGGTAGGGGAAAAAAACACTGGGTTTAAATTTCAGAGTCAAGCTGACTATTACTACAAAAACAGAGAACAACATCAAGGTATGTTGGAGTGCCATTCCTCTTCCCATTTCTGTACTCTGATTATATGCTTATAAATATTTTGGATTAATTACTTCTCTCTACAACTTGTTATGCATAAAATAAGATACTAAGCTTTCATTTTTCTCTCTCACTTGTCAATCTGTCCTATTCTGCATCTTGAAGATGGCTTTCTCTATTGATATTCATTACTCATGTTTAATCAACCCACCCTTATTATTCAGGATGAGGTGGGCTCACTGAATAAAGAAAAGTTTGACCAGCCATTTTGAAAACAGCTCTATGTTAGGGGTTCATTGCACTGAACAAATTTGCATAATAATTTCATCATATTACAATACTATGCAAATCCTTGTCTGCTGATTAGCTAACAAGTACCTCTCAGCTATTGAGAGCTATGGACATAATTCTTTCCTCATGACAACACAGAGCTTAGCACATTTTTGTTCTGGGCTTTTTTTAGAAGCATAGTTTTGTAACTCTCTGACTCTAAGAGAAAAATGAATTAGTGGTACAAAGTACATTTTAGAGCCATAAACCAATCATTCCTGCCAGAAATTCTCATTCGAACTCTGCTTTCTCTTGTGATAAACTTCTGTGCTTAAATCCACAGTGAAGTTTCTCTTATGGGTACATTCCTTTTAAATATTAATAACATCCCAAAGCTTCCGCGAGTAAAAAATGCATTTCTGAGCAGAATATTAAGTTTACAAAACAATTTCAAAGGCTCATTAGAACTACTGTCTTATCCTTTCTACAAAAAAATGTTTTCAAATCTCAGTTACCTACAAAAAAGAAAAGAGGGACTCTGTAAGACAAAACAAGACACATTTATTTTAAGCAAGAAACTATAAATGCAACATTTCTAGAGGAGTTCAGCCACGGCTGAAGTCCAGTTCCAGTCAGAACTTCGATGAGGGCTGCTAATGGGCATAGCTCAGTCTTTTAGAAAACCTGCAGAACAAAACTACTGGACTACAGCGTGGTCTGTGCTAAAGGATTCCTCTTACCTTGGGGAACATAATGCTACTTTAGAGCTGTCTGGAAGATTCTCTGTAGGACGATCTGTAGGTAACCTGTTTCTCTGACTGTACCAGGCATTGTCTTCTAGGGCAGACATAAAACATACTTTAAGAAATTCTGGTAGCTCTTTGCATATCATACCTATCCTGGTTTAAGTCCAGCTGGAAACTCAGTAACACTCAGCCTTTCGCTCACTCACACCCCTTCCTCCCCCCCACTCCCGACTGGATGCGGAGGAGAATCAAAAGAATGTAACTCCCATGGGTTGAATAAGAACAGTCCAGTAACTGAGGTATAACACAAACCACTACTGCTGCCCCCAATAATAATAATGCTGATAAGGGAAATAACAAGGGGAGAGAATACAACCGCTCACCACCCGCTGAATGACACAAAGCCCCACTGAGCAGTGATCTAACCCTTCTGGGTAACTGCCTCCAGTTTATATAGTGGGCATGATGTGCTGTGGTATGGAACACCTCCTTGGCTAGTTTGGGTCAGGTGTCCTGTCTCTGCTTCCTCCTGGCTTTCCCTCCTCCCTGGCAGAGCATGAGGCTCAGAAAGTCCTTGGTAAGAGTAAGAATTACTGAGCAGCAACTAAGAACATCTGTGTTATCAGCACTGTTCCCAGGCCAAAAGTCAAAAACATAGGACTGCACCAGCTACTAAGAAGGAGAAAAAATGACTAATATTGCTGAACCCAGGACAATACCTTAGGCAGGTATTTAAAGATTCTAAGGCTTAGCTGAAAAAGCACCTGCTGCTTTCTGGAGAACTTCACCAGTGCTTTACTGAAGGCACAGAATACCCCCATCTTTTTGCCAGTAGCAGTCCATCCTCTTCATGCTTTCCAGGGAGCTGTTTCCTCCCCTGACAGAACTATTGTGAGCTGTGTTTGCAGGAGTCTCCGTCAATCTCTACTTTCCTCCTTGTATTCTCTTGCTTATGAGTAAATATCTCTGCATCATGGCTGCATATAAAAAGCTTATGGCTAGGACACTTTTCTAATGTCCTGCTATTTGATGAGAGATTTGTAAGTTAAGAAAACACAGGTTATTCTTACAAGAAAGTATTTATTTACTCTGAAAACGGCTCAGCAGCTGACATTGCTTAACCCACATAGACTAATCATGACCTTTATGTTGTTGTAATGTAAAACTGTAGATTATTAAAGAAAGAGTTGTAGAAAAAAGTGAAATATGTCAGGTGTGATTAACCTATGAATTTTACACTATTTTAAGTACAGTGCCCTTACCCTTGAAGTCTCTTCTTTGGCAGTTCAGCATGAAGTGGCATGGTTAAATTAAATTTCAGCTAAATTGCTGTTTCATTTGTTCCCCAGTCTCTCCATGCGCTATGAGCTATGTGTTTAGCATACATATAATCATGTTTAGTGATTCTGATTACTTCTTTGTAGTTTTAAACTGAAACTTTAGAGAAAAACACAGTCTTACTAGAAAGCAAAATTGCCAGATCTATTAGAATTGAACAGAATATTTCAGCTGGAAAGGACATAGAATGATCACCTAGTCCAACTGCCTGAACACTTCAGGGCTGACCAAAAGCTAAAGATCATTATTAATGTCATTGTTCAAATGCCTCTTAAACACTGACAGGCTCAAGGCATCCAGTAATATTAAATTTTCAAGCTGAATACAGTTAGAGAAAAAAGTCATCTTGGTTATGTAGCTGTAATGGCTGCAATTATATCAGTGCTTATTTTTTCTTTAGAGTAACAAAATATATGTTCAAAGACATAAAACCTAAACCATATAATTAGTAAACTAATTAATCGTTCAGGAAGATCCAAAATTATTTATACTGATCAAGTAAAGGGGGAAATTCTATCAGTCCTGAAACTGCGATGTCATCACCAGGTCAAATCAAAGACCAAAGTAAAATGGAATGAAAAGATTTTTAACCTGTTAAAGTAAAAGGCTGGAATAAAATGTGACTTTCTTCTCAAAAACATTCTGTAATTCTTACATGTATTATCAGACAGAATAATTATCATAGGTTATTTGATAAATTTTGAATTTAATTATTTTAATAAAATAAAACATGCTGTTATAAATAATTACTTGAGGTAGAATTCAGATAACATATGATGTACTATAATTAGTGTAATTCTTCAGTTGTGATTTTCGAACTAAATGTATTTTTCCAGTAATCAGAGTTATTCTGTCTAAATGCATCATAAAGGAATAGGAAATTACAGTCTAATGGAAGCAGAAAAATGACCAGCTGTGAAATCTGTAGCAAGTATAATTATAATCAGAGCTACATTAAGGCACCAGCTACTACAAAACCAGACACTGGGCTTATACACAGTCAAAGAAGAGCCTAAAACCAAATTGAGTGTAAATACTTTTCAGAGGTCTTTGCTGCTAACAGTGATGCAGTGACTACTGAAGCAGCAAATGTTTGACAGCAACAATTCTTCTTTCATTTATATGCTGTGCTATTTATTCTCTAATTTAAAAATCCAGTAAAACTAAGATGCAGCTTCCTGGAAGCCACCATAGTCTACTGCAGCAGCATCCCACTGAAATTTGTGTTTGCAGTCCCAAAATCCTGACCAACCTCATCAAAGAATGAGAAGAAAATATACCTGTTTATAATTGTTTTACAATATATACATTGTTCTAAAATATATACATTTCATTAATTATAAACAAAAAGTAAAGTTACCTAATGGAAGAGCTAAACTCAGGAATATGAATCAGAAATGCAAGCATACTAAGACGTAATAATTTCAGTTCCATATATTATGTACCAAAGAAAATATAAAGTTCAATGCAAATGATAGCCAATCAAATGAATCTTTTTCACGTACAGATTAGACTAAGATAATTTCAAGTGTCATGTTAAGTAATCCCTTGATAGAGCAGCTGTTAAGTACACAGCAGAGTTAAAATAACTCAGGTTCCTTAATGTACCTCTCCAGGCCACTTTCACTGCAAAAGGCATCTTTTTGGGTGGACATGCATTTTTCCTGCATGCAATCTCTGCCTTTGGCTGCTGCAACTTGGATAGAAACCCCAGTAATCATTTAATGGAATATAACACTGACCAACATATTAACTGAAAATTTCATTATTAGACATTCAACCATGTGTTCTTTGATCCTAGATAAAAAAAGAAAATTATTTTTACTCTGATTCGATTAAACTGTGGGACATGCTCTCCAATAGTGCAGACATAACTGAATTATTATCCATCAGCTGACAAAATGCTACTGTGACTCACAAGACAGAACAACAGCCCAAGAGGAGACTTGAATAAACAAAGATCAAAGTGAATATTTGCCCCAGAAAGGGTTTTTCTTCTGATATATTTTTAAATATACAGGTGCAGGGCAGGGGGTTAAAAAAAAATAAATATCTGAATTCTGATCATTTCATGTGCAAGCATGCTCAAAAGCTGCTGCTTCAAGGAAGCAAGAAAGAGGAGGATAATTTGCCAGAGTTGTTTATTAGTCACCTCCACAAGGGGTCCCAGGGGTTTGTGTTTCAGCCCACAGGACATAGCTCAAACAGAAGTTGTTGATTTTGCTAAATCTAACTAATGCTAACTGGGCAGGGAGGGAGAGGAAACAGGCCCTCTCCAAATACCTGCCATTACAAACAGAGATTTTAGAAGATGACAGAACTTACTACTTAAACCAGTAAATAATACACAGTTCTTGAAGTAGTGAAATATGCTTCTTGTTTCAAAGTCACCTTTACTGATGAGGCACAAATAAATGTGGGGAACATAATCATTCTTCTCCATTTTACCCTTTGAATCTTCAGTATGAATAAAATGTGATCTGTATGGCATGGAATTTTGGCAAAGATGGATGTACTTTGTTTTGCATTACATTTTCTACTTTGTTTTGTACTACATTTTCTTTGATGCAAAGTACCACCACAGTTAATGGATACTGCAGAAAGTTACATATTCTTCAAACTTCTAAAACCCAGACTTCTCTTCTGTACCTATACAGGATTTTCATATTGAATTTTTCAATTTTTGCCAACTTGCGTAAACAATTGTTTTGATTTTCATTTAAAAGTATGGTATTGAATTAAAATATGTTATGATCCCTGTACCTGCTTCAGAAAAAATGCAAACTGATAGGCTTCCCATTTAAAAAAAGACACAATGAATAATCCTTGAAAATTCTTTGAAAATTAAGAATTGTCTAATATAATTTATGGGTTAGGTTATAGGTTGGATTAATATAACATGAACTTTTACATACTAAATAACAGCAGATATTATTTGTGCAACCACAAGTAATAAGGATGTGTTGCAGTGTGAATTCTAGCACTACCAGTGGAAAAGCCAGGCTGGACAGTGCTTTGAGCAATTTAGTTTAGTGGAAGGTGTCCCTGCCTGCAGTAGGAGGATTGGACTAAGCTATCTTTAAGGTGCCTTCCAACCCAAACCATCCTATGATTCTGTGATTCTAAGAGAAATCTGTTACACCTCTTGCAGATGAGTCTTCCTTGTTCAGCTCCGGTGTAGTGCAGCATCTCAAGTTTTCACCTCTGAAGGAAGTACCCCTGTTCAGCCTCAGAATCTGTTGTCCAAGCTGGCAGCCACTGCTCGCATATGACAGCCCAACATTTGTCAGTTTGGGTACCATCAGTTGGATGTTGCAGCTCTGATTGTACACCACATGCCACTGCACTAAGGGAGAAAAGATGTGGATTGCAAAACAGCAAAGCACAACCAAATTCCGTTTACCACTTACGGCAGTTAGTCCACTCATTCATCCACACCACTATATTTTCATCTGCTTCTCACCTGTGTTTGCTTCCACTTTGCATGGGCTCCCTTAGCTCAGCACAAGGCCTTTAGCCTTATTAAACTTAAGTCCACTGCTATATTCTTCTGTTATACTGCTTACAGTGAGCCACTGAACTCTTGCAATCAGCTATTGCAAATTGCCCCCTGCTATACCTGTGGTCAGTAGTACACTGAGCTGCTTAGAGCAAGAATTCGGCAAGTCTCTGGAAAACAGGAAGCACAGCGTGGGCACTGCTGCAAATAAAATGCAATAATATAACTGTGATTCGAATGTTGTCTATGCAAAGGTGTGTATTGTGAAATAAGAAGTGGTGTTCTGAAGCTAATCTAATCGTGACTTGCATACTGTTCCCAACACTTGCCAAATGCTTTCAGAAGGCAATCTATACATTACATTAACATAAGTAAGGTCATTTGAACTACACAGTCAATGAGTAGTTGAATACAGAAGTGTTGGCTTTATTTAAAGAAGATAATTCAGTGTAAGGCCAAATTTTCCATTCCTTATTTACTCCCATTCCCTCATTTAATATGAGCTGTGAGTATAGATATTACCTATTCGGATATTCAAATATATTTCCTAATGATCTGTGGTAATTTACTTGTTAATACTTATGGTATTTGCTATTATCCAGTTTTTTTCAGAAGCATCACATACGTACATGATTAAGATTTCTCTCTTAAAGCCCAGGAACTGCCAAGTAGCTCCTGAGTTGCTCCGGTCCTGTGTGGTATGGAACATTTGATCCAGCACAGCACTTACACACAACCTTAAACATAGTGTTTAGAGAATTCTCTGTTAGTAGAATTAATTAGATACTTAAAGGTAAAATAAGCCATAAATTCATTACTATTGCCTAAGATGAATTACAATGGTAGGTTGGAGTCATCATTTCTGTATAAAATTTTGACTCCTAGAGTCATTGAGCAACTGAAAAAATGACAGGAAAAGACGAGTATGAAGTACTGCAAGTATTGTCACCCCTTTTTCTAATGAAAACCACAGTTCTGAGGTGGCTATGGTGTCCGTGATTATTTTTATATAGGAACCTCACAGTTATAGCTCTTACCAATGGAAGGGGAAAAAACGGCTCAATGTCTTGCTCAGTCCGAAGGCTAGCGACTGTTTCCACCTTCCTCAGGAAAGTGTTCTAATCTCAACTCCCCTCTTCCAGTGAATAAACTCTTTTAGCTCTGACCTTAGGAATTCACCTTGATCTTACAAGTGAGACAGACAGACATAGGAGAAGACTTCTAAGGCTGCTGACACTGTCTCCTATGACATCCTCATAGGAGAGCTCGTGAAGTACTGTCTGGAAAGTGGACAGTGAGGCAGATTGAGAACTGCCTGAATGGCAGGTCTCAGAGGGTTGTGATCAGTGGCACAGAGTCTAGCTCGAGATCTGTAATTATTGGTGCCCTCCAAAGGTCAACACTGGGTCCAGTGTTGTTTAACTTACTCATCAGTAACTTGGCTTAACGATAGAGTGCATCCTCAGCAAGTCTGCTGATCATACGGAACTGGAGCAGTAGCTGACCCCTGGAGTGCTGTGTTTCATTCAGAAACATCTAGACAGGCTGGTGAGATGCGCTGTCTGGACACAATCCTAAGCAATGTGCTCTATGTGATTCTGCCTGATCAGGAGTTTTGGCTAGAAAACCTTGTGGTGATCCCTTCCAACCTCAAACATTCCATGATTCTGTGACTTATGTCTTTTACAGAGAGACATGGAAGGAGAAAACTTATCTCCAGAGCCTGCAGCAGGTTGGACTTTCTCCATGAAGATGAAAACAGTGGCTCTGACTCCTGGCAGCACTGAGCACTGAATTTCCCATCCTAGAAAAATTCTTTAAGACCTCCAGCAGATTATGAATAAACTGGTTACTCAACATACAGAGAGAGAACATAGAAGCCACTTAAATCCAGGAGATGTTTTAATGCATTTCAGTGGGTCAGGTGAAGGAATTCCTGAGATAGACTTTGCTTACATTTGTTTTTTTTTAAAAAATTGCTGCCTATAGTAATGTCTCCCACGTTTAAAATCTAAGAAACACAGTATTTAATATATACTACAGTAAATTCTAGAGGACAACCTGAGGAAAACTAAAAAATAATAACAAAAATTTAAAATTGCTTTGTATTTCATGAATCTCTAACTTAACGACTAGGAAAAAGACAGTAAATCCCCCAACTTGCAAAAGTTGCCAATCTGTGCTATGAAGAAACATCAAAAAAAAATTGTGTGATAAATTCAAATGAACACAAACAGTAAATTAATAACCCATTACCCCTTACACTATCACTACAGTCCATAATGAAGAGTCCCTCCCCAGCATCCCTACAGGCCACCTTCAGATACTGCAAGGCTGCGAGGAGGTCTCCACACAGCCTTCTTTTCTCCAGGCTGAACAGCCCCAACTTTCTCAGCCTATCTTCACACGGGAGGTGCTCCAGTCCTCTGATCATCCTCGTGGCCCTCCTCTACACTTCTTCCAACACTTCTACATCCTTTTTATGTTGAGGACACCAGAACTGCATAGAGTACTCCAAGTGAGGTGTCAGGAAAGCAGAGTAGAGGGGCAGGATCACCTCCCTCGACCTGCTGGTCACGCTCCTTTGGATGCAGTCCAGCACACGGTTGGCTTTCTAGGCTGAAAGCGCACACTGCAGCCGGCTCATGTTCATTTTCTCATCGACCATCACCCCCAAGTCCTTCTCCGCAGGGCTGCTCTGAATCTCTTCCCTGCCCAACCTGGAGCTGTGCCTGGGATCGCTCTGACCCAGGTGGAGGACCTTGCACTTGCCATGGTTAAACTTCATCAGGTTGGCATCAGCCCACCTCAAAAGTGTGTCAAAGTCCCTCTGGATGTCATTCCTTCCCTCCAACATATCAACTGAACCATACAGCTTGGTGTCACCAGCAAACTTTCTGAGGGCACACTCAATCCCACTGTCCATGTCACTCACAAAGATGTTGAACAACACCGATCCCTGAGGGATACCACTCGTTACTGGTCTCCAGATGGACATTGAGCCATTGAGCACAACTCTTTGAGTGCGGCCATCCAGACAGTTCTTTATCCACTGAGTGGTCCACCTATCAAATTGATGTCTCTCCAACTTAGAGACAAGGATGTCATGTGGGACAGTGTGAATGCTTTGCACATGTCCAGGTAGATGACATCAACTGCTCTACCCCTCTCCATCAGTTCCATAGCCCCATCATAGAAGGCCACCAGATTGGTCAGGCAGGATTTCCCCTTAGTGAAGCCATGCTGGCTGTTACCAACCACCTTGTTGTTTTTCATGTGCCTTAGCATGCCTTCCAGGAGAATCTGCTCTAAGATTTTGGCATGAACAGAGGTGAGACTGACTGGCCTGTAGTTCCCTGGGTCATCCATTTTCCCCTTCTTGAAAATGGGGGTTATATTTCCCTTTTTCCAGTCATCGGGAACTTCACCTGACTGCCACAATTTTTCAAATAGGATGAACAGTTGCTCAGCAACTTCATTTGCCAGCACCTTCAGGACCCATGGATGGATTTCATCAGGTCCCACAGACTTGTGTGTGTTCAGGTTCCTAAGATGGTCTTGAACCAGATCCTCTTACAGTGTGCCTAGGGTTTTCACTCTCACTGTCCCTGTGTCTGCCTTCCAAGACTTGGGTGGTGTGGTCAGAGCGTTTGCCAGTGAAGACTGAGGCAAAGAAGTCATTAAGAACCTCAGCCTTCTCCAAATCCAGGGTAGCCACTTCTCCTGATAGCTTCCAGAGGGGGCCTATGTTGTCCCTAGTCTGTCTTTTATTCACTACATACCTATAGAATCTCTTCCTGTTATCTTTCACATCCCTAGCCAAGTTTAATTCTAAGTGGGCCTTAGCTTTCCTACCCTGGTCCCTAGCTTCCTTGAGAACATCCCTGTATTCTTCCCAGGCCACATGTCCTTGCTTCCACCTTTTATAAGCCTCTTTTTTCCTTCAAATTTTCCTCAGCAGCTCCTTATCTATCCAAGGAGGTCTCCTGGCCCTCCTGCTGCACTTCCTTCTAGTTAGGATGCAACACTCCTGAGCTTGCAACTCATGTTGTAACATGTGCAACTGTACTACGTTTATTCCAACTTAGAATAAAAGCAGAATGAGCCAATCCCTAATTTAATCAGGAAAAATCAGAGCTTTTTGACAGTGATACTGACTTAAAACAAAAAGATTTAAAAGGAGACCAAGATTTTAAATGTTTGTATTTAAATTAAATTAAAAACTTTGTTTTTAACTGGACATTTGAACTGACAATTCCGGACAAGCACTGAAAGTCACAGCTTATTTTTTAAATAGACCAACTTCAGAGCGGAACCCCACTGGAAATTAGAGGACACGAAATACCTACTTAAATTTGTATCAGTGGTGACTGAGGTAAGCAATAATTCATTCCTGCACTAAACCTCTGCCAAAAAAAGAAAAAAAAAAAGAAAGAAAAAAAAAACTACTCGGAAAATATATTAAATCCTTTTAAATATCAAGAAACTAAGAAAACGAAGGATTTAGTGACAATACAGACATACGTGCATATTATTTTGACATGAAAAACACGTCCAGTGTTACAGGAAATGCAGCTAATCTCACAAGGACCGGCTTAGCAGAGAACTTTGATATCCATCACAATCCCCTATTCTTTTTCATATCCCTTTGGCAGATCTGGAACGTACACTACTACTGCAAGGTCAGGAAATATTGCCTCTCACTGCCCTTAGTTGCTAAATCATCCCTTTCAGCCTTGTCCAAGCATTAACTTTGTATTTCTGAGTGCAAACAAATTAAATACCATGCTGAGGAAACAGCATTTTTCAGACTGAGGGATACTCATTGAGCGTGTCTCTCTTGTCACTGTAAACTGAGCTTTTCAGACTGAAGGATACTCATGGAGCATGTCTCTCTTGTCACTGGAAACTGAGCTTTCTACACAGTACTTGCAGCTTTCTCTTCAGTGTAATTCACTATCTTACCAAGATGTGTTATTTAACAAATGGGAACAACAGAATTAAGTTCAAAGACTGGGAGCCTGAACATGTAATTTTTATGTAAAACTCACAACAGTCTCCATGAGTAATTTGAATTTCTAATTTTATCAGAGTATTGTGCCAAAAAAATGGACTCTGAATTTAAAAGACAGAACTAAATGTTCTTTTCAAATACTGTTGACAGGTGTACCAGACTTGATCAATATTAGTCCTTCTTAAGTTAAATAAGGATCTCTTTTGATCAGTATTAGTCTTTCTTAAGACACGAATAATTGGTTTTACCTTCCATTCTGCTACAACAAACAAATATTTTCTATAAGCTTATTGTCCACAGAGACATCTACAATCCAGTAGAATTATTCCATACTTCTCCACTGAAAATAAAGCATAACAGTTCACAGTGAAGATGTCCATCTGCACATGCAGAGCTAGTATTCAACTCTGTAATATATCGATATATTAATTAAAAGATTAGGACTTTCCTCAGTTGCTAATTACTGAGGAGCAGATCTGAAACAATAGTGAAAATAGTTATCCACAAGCAAGTTAAACGGAATCCAATTCAAATGCAATTGCTTCTGTTCTCCATTCACTGCCTCTTCTACAGATGTCAGACTATTTTTTGGGGGGGAAGAGTAGCTGGAAAGCTGCTCAGCAGAAAAGGACCTAGGGGTGCTGATTGACAGCCGCTCACAGTAATTTGTGTCTAAGCCAACGGTCTCATCGATCACTTTATTCTGATATTGCTTACCTTAGATAGATTTTACTAATATAATAAAATCCAAGTGGCTCAGCATGAATAAGATGGTAGTCTGAGAAAGAACTTTGATAAATTCTTAATTAAGATGATAATTTGAGTTTGTTCCTATGAGGATTTGGGTTCCTCTATGTGATACAACATACAGGAACATGCAAAGGAACCTTACCAATTTGGGCAATAATCTTTGGCTCCCACAATTCTTTCCTGTCCTCTGCTTTATCTGTTTTCCTATCACATGCTGCTTTTCCTTCCATCTGCTGGTAGCCTGGCACATGATTCCCCATTCAGAAGTTGTTCTTCCCTTCCTTTCAAATACTTCAAGTGCTTCTGGGCCCTGCTTTCTTCTCATGGGAGAAAGGAGAGGACTCAGACAAGAACAGTTAAGTCCAGCTCTTCAGTACTGTAACACACAGCAGAGGCTTTCTCAGGACAACCTATAACTGAGTAGATTCCCTGGATGCTGTACTGTTCATGTAGGACATATGCATCATGGTTCAGGGGCAGCTTGGCAACAAAATCACAGATCTAACACTCAGGAACCTTAGATATTAGTGGTTACGCAGAAGGATTCCTGCAATACTACTGAGTCACAGTTCAAACAGCAGCTAATTCTGTTCTGTTGTGGCCAAATTTGAGTTCTTAATCTGATATATTTGCTATGTTCAGAGCACAGTCCCTGCTCTCACTTTTCTGAACACACTTTTATTGTTAATATGAAGATGCACACAACTGTTTTTACTGTAGCTTGCGCACATAACCACAACAGCTGCACGCACTTTTTTGCATGCCATGTCAGTACAGCTTAATTAGATCCATCAGGCAGTAAACCAGACAGGGCTCATCCATCTTCACATACCGGTTTCGTTCTGAATTGCAGAGCATATCTACTGGGATGGACCCTGAACTGAGATAGTTCTAGAGCGCTCTACCTGAGAAAATACATCCTGTTTCTCAAACTGCCTCCATGGACATATCCTTAAATGTTTCTTCCCTTTAATATGCAATTAAGTCATCCAGCCAAGAAATAGAAATGATGACATTGCTTTGCTATGGCACAAATCAACTGATGGAGGTTACACTGATAATATTGATTTTATTCTGTAGATTTTAGTTCATTAACTTTACTTTCTTAATTTTACTGGGTTGTTGTTTTTTTTTTTTTTGGGGGGGGGTTGTTTGTTTGTTTTTACTGCAGTGTAAATCAACTGATGAAGCTTCTCTGGATAATACTGATTTTATTTTACTGTAACAGTTAGCTGAGGTGTAATATTTCTCACACATCCCAAAAGGATTCATAAGGATCATTTCCAGCATCCCCATTCCACAGATGCCATGTATATCCCAGAGAGCGAACGAAATCAACATCAAATGTTACCATTTCAGAAGTGTCAATACATCTCATCCATCTCTAAAGATGTGAAGGATCATTACAATATCAACTTCAAACCCATTCCCGGAATTAAAATCTGGTATTATTCAGGTATCACTATTCAAATTAGGTATTATTTTAATCATTTTGCTTGTTATTAATTTTGGGTTTTTTCTTGTCATATTTGAACACAACTTGCTACAAATTATACTTCCAGGTAAGCTAAACAGTCCAGGCTAGCTGGGTCGGGGAATCCAGACTGGACATTAGAAAGGGTTCTCCACTGACAAGTGGTCTGTCACTGGAACAGGCTCCCCAGGGAAACAGTCACAGCACCAACCCTGTCAGAGTTTAAGGAGTGTCCAGATGATGCTGTTGGTCATACGGTTTAGTTTTAGGTAGTCCTGCAAGGAGCAGCAAGTTGGACCCGATGGTCCTTTATCCAAAAGAATACTCTTCATATAGCACAGCTATACCTAAAACAAGAGTACTGCTGGGATATTGATGTTAGCTGAGAGCATAATACTAAATAATTACTTCACTCTCAGCCAACAGAACTACACCAGAAAAATCTTATAATTTATAGTCAAGTGTAAAGAAGATACTAGAGCATAACTGCATTTCCAGTTTCATACAAATTTATTACAAAATTGTAAGCATCTTAAGAATTTAAATCCCATTGCAGCAACTTTTTGCAGTAAATCATGACCACACACTAATCAGTTATGCAGTTTCTCTTTCATGGTTAATGGCAATGTCATAAAATAATTCAGGTTGGAAGGATCCTTGGGAGGTCATCTAACTCAGCCATCAGCTTCATGCAGGGTCAGATGCAAAATCAAGCCAGATTATAGAGTTATAGGTTATAGAGTTATACTAGTTAGAGCTATATCCAGATGGATATTGAAAACCTTCAAACTTAAGATGGTACAAGCTCTCAGGGCAACCTGTTTTACTGATTTACTGTTGTTATGGTGAAAAAACATTTCCTTGTACAAAGACTGATACCTCCTTATTGGTACGAGGTCCCTCTGAAACCTCTCCTCTTTCAGGATGAGCAAGTCTCAGTCTGTCCCCCAGACTCTGTTTACAGGGTGAGAGCTCCATCTCCTAGAGCAACTTGGTGACCCTCTGCTGAATGTATATTGGTAAGTTGGTAACACTCTTGTATTTTGATGGAGATGGGAAGGCATAGGGAACTCAACACAGGATCATGGGTGCAGTTTAACAAGGATGGGTCTGCTTCTGCTAATAGAGTCCCCAGTGTTACAGAATACTTTTATAAATTTTCCAGCAGCATCAAGGGTCAATCACTAAGTAGTATGTGTATTATTAAAGACCACACAACATGTATACATGTGCATTGTATACAGTGATTGAAGTTAACCAAAGGTAAAATTATTTTATCTGTTAAAAGATACAGTAACTTGAAGATAGATAAGGAAACCAGTTCCACTTGAACCCCCAAGGACTTTTCTGGCCACTAAAAGGCAATCCATATTGGATGAGGTTCATCCGCTGGCATATTTAGCAACACTATTATTTGATTTTGGTCTCTTCAGTCTGAGTGCTCCATAAGAGACTGATACAAGTACCCCCAGCTGTATTCCTCTGTAGATGGTAAATCAGTTTGACTTTTATTCTCTTCTCCATATTAATTTTTTTTGGACTCACTCGAACTTGGACGTACTGGCCAGGCTGCCTTCTAATTAGAAGTTTAATCTGTTTAATTCATGGCATTTATCTTTCCACATCCTTCTTAGACAAGAAGGTTAATACTTGGCTATTCCTTTGAAAGAAGGAAGAAGGTTCTCCAAAGAATTTGCAGGATCATTTCTTTTCCCAAGATGACTGAAGATGTTGGGCCTTAAGGGTTATCAGAGGTATTTAAGAGGTATCACACTGCCATAAGTGTAAATAATGCAGTTCAGATTTGAAATTCCACTAGAACCACATAAGCAAAGTGCCAGAAAAATACCTCATATCATCTATACTGAAAAAAAAAAAATAAAATTTCAGTATAGATTTTAAGCATTTTTAATTACTATAAATATATTATAGCTTATTTCAGTTGACAACACGGTAACATTGCTATTGTTTCATGCACGTTCTTCTTACCCAAGTTTGGAAATTTATTCAGATTCCATTTCAAGTTCTGAAAGGTCTGAAATGAATTAACCTGGAAAACTATATCACAAGTACGTAGGTATAGTTTTCCCATCCTCCTGACAGTGACTGATTTAAATATTTTCTTTTCAGATATAAACACAGTGAAAGAGGCATAATGTGTTAGTTTGATAACTGTTGCTTATGAAACAGTGGTTAGTTTGTCCCTGATGGAGAATCATGCCCGGAGAGGCAGGCTTACTGTTATTAAGATGTGGCAAATCATTCTTGATTCATCTCCCAGTACGTTTACATAATTCAAAAGAATCCAGAAAAAGAAAATATCTTCTAGCCACTAAATGCCCTTGGGGAAACTTCAAATCATACCACTAATTCATGTTTCCAAAGTAACGTCTGATTTCACAATGCAATACACCTCAGGTTTTGATGCAGAAAGCCAAGACAAAATATAACAGGGAGAGATATCATGATTCCCAAGGCTTAAATGATGTTCTGTTGAGACCAACTTACAGTTCAAAGTTAAATTGGTGAAGCACATTATTTTCCTGATTTAAACACACAATAATTTAATGTTTTTTTATATCAAAATTTATGTGCTTTTATGAGACAAGGAGGCCATGAGGAAACAAGCCAAGAAAGAAACCAAGAAAGAAAGGAAATCAACATTAGTCATTAGTGATATGCTATTATTAGGAGTGTTTGCCCTTCATTATTACATGGCTACACCTCTCACTGATCAAAAGCGCCTTGTGGCAACAGACAAAATTGAAGTTTGCATGTTTCACTACACATTTATTTAACATGGAAACAAATTATACAGCTTTGAATAAGCCTCTCACGTTCTAGCAAATGACAGAAGTATCTTAGGCTTGCCCACAACAGTCTAACAAAAGCAAATTAATCAGGTTCCACGAGCAGTGTCAGGACATAGATAAGACAAAGACACTCTGCTTTCTTTGAGTATTAGACTACTATTATATTAGACTACTCTTGAGACAGCACCTCTCTTACAGCACAAAACAACTTGCTGTGCATGGTAACATACACCCTATCACCACAACAGTAAAATCACTAATCCTATTTAGGACTGTCATCCTTGTGGTTTCGATGTTGTCAGCATATAGAATCTTGACACTGCAAGGTTTGTCAGTCACACAGCCTGATCAGTGAAGGCAGGAACAAGTGGTAAACTGCCCCAAGAAATATAGTGATTTAAATACATCCAAGAAGTGAGATCTTTCAGTGGCTTACAGTATGACAAATTTGCTGTCCTTGTTTTGTTAATATAATTTGAACTAGTAAGCAATTAATTCTTGTTTCATGACAACTGCATGGCTTTTTCTCAAGTTCAATAATTATGTCTAAAAGAAACTGACCTTTCAGAAAATCTACCTCAATCTGAAGATACCTTTGTAAATAATACACATTGCTCCATTAGAGAGAAGTATCAACTTTGATGTCCACGGGTTCTTTACTTAGAGGCAATAAGGAATAAGGAAGATAATTTTCAAGTATATTAGCTGATGCGTTAATTGATATCATACCAGATTCTGTGCTCATCTAGGTCAGGGTAGCTCCACAAAAACCAAACAAATAACACAGACTTAGGTAGTCACCTAGTGTCCTACTCTAAAACTGTGTGTTTTCTAAAATTTAAAAAAAAAATCCTGATCTATCTGCCTCATACTTGGACAGCTGATGAAAGAATTTGGAAGCACCATGAAAAAATTTATATAACGAAGCTGTAACTAAAATGCTTTGAAACGGCTACGAAAAGCAAGGCTGTACAGATGTTATGACAACTGGTTAGCAACCCCAAACCATTTAGAGCTTTGTGTGGATAATGGATGGATAAAGAATCTACTTGCCCAGACTGATACACTTTGGCAGGAATATCACTAATACCATACTTTTTTGCAAGGAGCACATAATATTCCTCTACCAGAATAAGGTTAAATTCCTTTGACAGAAAAAGCAGGGATACTTATGTCACATTGACTATCCTGAAAGTTTGTAAGGGATCTGTGATGCCATAGCAACTTCAGTATGTGTCTCTTATCTACCCCATACAGAAGGGATATCTGTTTATATCAGGTGATAAAAATAACTCTTTTCCAGCTGTCAGCAGCTTTGCATTAATTTCTGCACATTGCTATCCCAAGCCCAAGAACACCATAAAGATGTCCTGAGGCACTGGTTCCAATGAAGCATCTGCACACCAGCCTTGTTCCAATTTCTGCCCCCTTGGAGACAGCCCAGACAAAAATGTACCTGTGTCATGCACAGTTCACACAGACCATCACTCCACATCCCAGCAACACAGAAGCCTTATAGTGAAATCAAAGAACGTTGTGCTTAAAAATCAAGTTAGTTTTAAAATTAACAGTTGTGACCTTTTACCTATGTTAGGGTCTCTATTTAAAATCCAGTCACTGCAAATGCAGAGATCTGATGAAGATAAGAACAATGATAGGAGGAGGAACCTAACAAGCTAATTACTGAAAATGGAGCAGACTAAATCAGCTACTTGCAGTATCCATCCAAGTGGAATGATTAATGCTGTTAGTTCCACATAATTCCTACAATTGTGGAGTTTAACTCTTACAAAAAGAAAACATGAGGAACAAATATGTTTAGCTTACAGTCAGTGTGTCAAACTAAACCGAATCACTCACTATGAAGTCTTGAAAGGCAGCAGGAAAAGAAACACATGAAAACAAAGCAAAACATATGAATGCAGAATTACTGTTTTCTGAAGTAAGAACAGTATTTTCCAGTTTCCTAGTTGCTATTTTTCTCAAGTACTGTCAGACATGAAAATTTGGTTTTATTTTAGCATGAAAACAGTTCAGTGACTTCTGCTGTTCTGTGGGAAATCTTTGGGAATTTAGCTAGAAATTCTTCGCTATTTAAATAGTCCCATTTTCTTCTGATATCAAGCCAGCGTTTTAGGATTAAAAGTGGTATCTATCCCCACACAAAGAGTTAGCACGAGATCTACACACTTTTTAGGTACATCCAACTTCTACAGAATCCATTATTCTTCTGTTAGAATTATGCCCTAGCATGTCCTTTATATCAAAGGCCTGAGGAGAAATGTAAAAGCTATCAAACTTCTCTGCCATGCTAAGCATACCCTGCCCATTGAATTTCCTGTTTTCAAAAAACAATAGAGAATAACACTGTAAAGTTATTAAGCCACAGTATTTCATAAAGTGCTTGCAAGTAATTAAAAGCCTACTGTAAAGTAAGGTAAAAATCACATGCAACTGGAATTTTGTTCTGTAGCTTTCAATAAGCTCATTAGCAATCACATAGGAAGGCCATATGCTGATTACTTCACAGATGTTCTGAGAAATTAATGGCAATGGGTCGAAACAATGTCGAAGAGGAAAGCTGATGAATGACAGCTTTGTTCTGCAATCCTGGGCAAATTGTGACCATCTTCCTTGCCTCAGTTGTTCTGTCAATATTGTGGAGAAGAAACCACTATTTAACTTATTGCCAAAAGCCTGTTCCCAGCAACTACAAGGATAATCCAAGAGGTTCTGTGATATTTGTCATAACAGTGGAACAGTTATGCTGAGTCCATGTTTCAAGAACTGAAAAAGACCTCTCCTTATCCAGTGTGAAATGAGGCACTCAGAAGGAAACAATAATGAGAGGAGACACTTTCATATTTGAGAATATTTTAAGAGGGGGAAGAATACCATAGCATACTTCCGCTCCTAAATATGGTTTGTTCTCTTTTATTTCATCCTACCTAGCAGCTATTTTTATGCAAAAAAAGGTCACGCTCCAGCCATACCCTACATAAGCAGGTGATGTGTATACAAGCAAAAGACTAACATGTCCTGAAGTTATGACAGTCTGTCGTGAAAAGCAGTAGGTTTCCTGAGTCTATTAGTGCATCCCTCAGCTAATATTATTCCTCCTTCCTTTCTCAGAAACTCAATAGGGAACCTAAAGAGCATTAACATACCTCACAAAATGTAATAATGTTTTATGACAAGTAACCAGAAGGAACATATATATCCATCTAACATCGATATTTCAGATATTCAATCACAGGTGACACACCCCAGAAACATAAGATATCAGTATGAATTTTTCTCCTCTTTCTGAAGTTCCTGAGGTGTTCTTGTCCTCCACAGAGAAAAAGTAGATGCTTTCTTTCTCCATGTTAATTCTTCAGAATTTTCTCTATGCAGACTCAATACTACACAGATCACACTAAGCAGACAATGAAACCAATCACAGGTAGCCCTGTATGTAGTTAATGAGGGTCTCTAAGTGCTTGGACTCTAATAATATTTCCAGATCCTCTGCCATAATTAACTACATGCATTGCAGGCACATGGGTACAGAATGTGATTTGAGAACAGGCAGCTGCTACCAGGAACTAGTTGTTATTAGGCAGAAATATATTTAGCCATTATGTAAATGAAAGAACTTGATGGTAAAATTCAAAGCTGAATGACTGCAAATGCAGACCTCAAATGGGTAGGTAATATGGACCTGATCTTACAATCATTATTTCCTTGTGCAACATCTTTATCTGCAATAGTCTAATTTGGGTAACCAGGTACCACTCACATAAGACTACAGAACTGAAATCTAAGACAGACAGTTAGGATTTTCACTTGTAAGTGATTTCAGTTCTGGAAGCTCCTGAGAGCAAGGGGGAGTACAAAGGCAAAGAACACAGCTTGTCTTGAACACATAGTCATGGATGGTAGAGACAAGCATTTTATTATCATGCAAGTGAGCAGCTTACTGGCATGGAGGCTAAATCACAATGAGTTGCAACTCTCCCTTTTGAAATGATCCAGAAATAATTTTGAAAAGACACAGGAAAGTACAGATTTCTGCCAAAGCCTATTATGGACTGAAAAAGAGAAAACAAACTGATTAGTCTCACAAGCAGCTCATTTACTTAGGACATATGCTGCAAAGTCTTGGCCTGCATTCAAGGGAAATGCCTGGCTTTTAGGAAAAAAAATACTGTTTAAGATTTCTGATGCAGAATAATATAAGGGACAACTAAATTGCAGTCTAGATAATAAACAGAAAGGACTGCAGCAGGCATTACACAGTGTTCTCTGACAAACAGAAACAAATCAGAAAATGGATTGGTGAGCAGAACTCAGCACTGAGAGCATTAATTATATATTCTTTCCCTAAGCCACGGTTATGAAGCGCAGACGTTTGCTCACTCACACAGGTAATAGGAGAAAATAAGGAAATTCTTGCCAGGTTGCTTTAAAGTTCTTTCTTATTCTCAGTTTTTCCTCAGGAGTCCTTTGGCTGCCTGGATCATTGGAAAAAATCTATGTGATTATTTTCCAAACATGAAAATGTGCCCATTTGCAGAAGATTCTGGGGAAAGAGGACAACATTTACAAGCATTTTTAAAAACAGCCATTCAAAAATTTTAAAAGGCTTAAGAAATCATACTACCTCCTTGCAAATTCTTTATGAGGCATTATGCCACAGACTGAAACAAAAGTATTTTTTACTTATGAAAAATCAGGCCTAGAAATGCTTGATAAAATACCAAATTTAAGGAAGTGCTGCCTATTTCTCCATAGTAAGCATCCATCACAAACACTAGCTCCCTGTAAACAATTAGCAGCTTACAGAGGATCTTGAATATATTAGTTTGTAACAGGTATTTATGACTTATCTTCAAAAGACTGAAAAATATATCCTGAACCTAAAACAAATATATGTGCTCTGTTCTTAGTTCTCCACCTTTTTGTAAAAATATAGCATCAGGAACATTTTCTGGACCTAAACGTATAGAAGCTTTAAAGAACATTCTGGATTTTGCCACAAAAGTTTTTTGAGCTAGACCCATGATAACAATAAAATTTATACAATCATTTGGTCTTCACAGGCACATTAGACAAACTCATGACTTTAATTTTTTTTTTTCCATAAAATGGATGCTACTATCTATACACACACGGTGGGATTAGAAAACTTTATTGTTTTGGTTAATAACTCTACCCTGATGGCCACTCTCTTTATGACCCCCTCCCTCAAAAATTTAACAATGCCAGTATGTTCATGTCTTCAAGCTCTAAAATTCCTGACTAATAATTTTTAACACCCATCTTAACTTTCCTTCTCTGAAAAGGAAAAAATCCTTTTCTTCTCCAGACAATGAAATTCAAAATAAGAACACAGGAACATGGTTCTAATAAACAAAAATGCCTTATGTTATTAATCACTGGCATCATCTCAGGAACGGCATCCAGCTAAAGGAGGCTTCTGCATGCTTAACACTGATTCATCGGTTAGTGCCTGCCTCTTTAATGTCATTTGTGTTAGTCATAACCTGTCCAAAGTGTTCTGGTGGTTGTTAATTTACAGCATACAGATTTTTGCAAAAAGTATGAAAATCCATAACTAAACCAAGAATAATTTCTCAATCACTGGTTGTTCTTGCTGTCAAAGGGATACCTTTGACAACCCTGCTAAGGGTGGGATTCAGCCATCTAAAATATAAGTATCTATTTCACTACATTTCAGGCCTACTTCTTTCCCAGTTTAATACAACATACACATCCAAAAAAACTTTTTTTTTACAGATAGTTTTTCTTTGAGAGACCTATTCTAGGACAGAATAAATAATCTTCTGAAGACAGATATTTCTGATCACCAGTTATAAAGCCATGGTAGACTTAAAGCAGATAACTGAATCTCAGCTAAGATCTTAAGTTTCTGATTCCACTTCTTTGTTACTTCTACCACCCCATTTTCCATTATAAAATCTGATCTCTATCTTACCAAGCTTGTTAATTTGGCTCTTTACATTTTGGTGGAACAACACTGATGTGTATTTACTGACAATCTACAGCAAAAGGTAGCAGTTAAAATTCCAGAACAGATAAAACAAGAAGTTACTATTGTATGCTTTTCTGAAGGCTTTCTTGTACAAACTACTCAGGAGCAAACATTACCAGGTTTGGAGGTTCTGTCCACAAGCTTATCTGAGTGGAAATCTTACCAGGACAGGTCCGGAAAACATCACTCAATTTGGCTGCGTAGGAGAAAATATTCTGATGTAACAGTCAGAGGTTGACTTTCCTACAAAATAGCTGCTGACTCAGTCACAATAGATACAGCAGTTGATAAAACTGTTAGTTCTTGAACTTAATAAATGCCAAATTCATCTGTTTCTTTGCTGTAATGAAGCTAAAATCTTTCCTAAATCCTTACTTGATTTTAAGGAGTCTAGCTATACTTGTTCACAAGAAATGCAAATTATAGAGTAATTGCTTAGCTAGATTTACAGGTGATTCAGTTCTTGATGAAAGACTGTCAAAAAGTTTAATTAAGATGTTAAAGGACATTAAAATTTATTAAACATTTCTTTCCTCTGCAGCTTATTTAAAGCCGGGCTACAAAATCCCTCACAGAAACAGAAAGCAGAGCCTATTAATCTCTGAAATGCTGTAATATTGGCAATCCTGGAGATACAATTTGGGTTACCAAGAGGATGAATCACAGTAATTCAGCATTGGTTCTTCAAGACTTGGAAATGGTCTGCCACAAAGAAGGATTTGTTTAGAAGTTATATTTGATAAAAAAACCATGAAACTGTCAACCACATTTAAAACCCTTTTTCATACACCACTGATAAAATACACAAGGCAGTTGGAAAAAAAAATATTCCTGTATTACTTAGATTTGGAGTTATATTCAGTTAGACAAATTAATGGAAGGTACGCTATATGGATGACCCTACCAATTTAATTGTTAAAATAAAATAAATTCATTATAAGTAGACTATATTTGTAAACACACTAAACAAGATATCCCTATGTCACTGGAGTGTACCTGTGGATTTAACTATATGCTTCCAATGGAAACAGCCACAGATGAATGCTACTCTTGAAAACTCAAATTCTCACAAGCAACATACACTCATTTTTGTCTGTTTAAAGTTATAATTGGGCAAGTCATTAACATAGGCTCCTTTCTGCACAATCTGAAAGAAACAGCTGCCGGAAGTGAATTCTCCTGGGCTGCAGAATCATCCTATTTCTAAAGAACTTCTGTACATAACGAGGAAAAAAAAAAATAAATTTATCTGGAGTTCAGAGTTTATCTGGAGTTTAGCTGTGAAACAGAAAAATCCACAGAGTACTCTATGTTCTCACTTTATCACACATAAGTAAATCAGGTTAAAAAAGCAAAAGGGAAAAGAAAAAAGAAAAATTTTAAATAGCTTAGAAAAAAATTGCCTCTTTCTACTACATGACAGCTGCCATGATGTGCTCCTCTGTCATTGCTTGTGTTTGAGACCCTTTGTATGGTAACACTGTATGCTGGAAACTTGGCTTTATACAGTGATCATAGTGAGATAAAAGATATATTAGATGAACGTGGTTTAGTCATTGTCCCCAGAGACAGCCTCTAGCATCCTTCCATAACATTCAGAATAAAATAATCTCCTCATCTAAGCCTAAGCCAGTCTTCCCCAAAAACCTCCTCCACTTTCATGAAGAAGTTGTACACATTTACTTATTTTTTATATGCAAAGAGAAGGAAAGTCATAAAATTTCACTTCCTAGCTGGCAACACAAAATGGAAAATACCAAAGAATTAAGTCTGCTGTGGTCAGAGTGAACTCCTTAGTTCATACAAAGGAAGAAGAAAAGAAGAAACTAAGAGCTCAAGAGAGAATGGTTATTGCAAGTCACGCAGAAGATAGTAGCATTCCTATGTCTGCAAAGGGAAAATATGGCTTCCTAAGTCAAGGTTACTAAACTTATTTTTCAAAGATGCCCCAAAAGAGTTTTATTTCTAGCTAAATACAGGTTGAGTTAATGTAAGCTACTGATGTTCCCTCATTTTGTTTCCTTGCTTATATGTGTAAGTCTGAATTTTATATTTCAATCTGCAGTTACTTTAAAGACCATGGCTGGCTGTCCTACATGACACCACGGATCCGCGTATCAATGGTTAAGAACCACTGCATTGGGGCCAAGGATTTCTAAAGCAATTCAGAAGGAAATAGACTGTCACATCTGAGGCTTAAAAATAAGTAAAGAAATCTTATAATCTAACAAAAGAAAGCTACTATGCAAACTATCAAGAGATATAAAATAATTACCAATTTTAGATGCTTACCAATCCTCTAAAAATGAGAATCAAAGCACAAATACTGCCATAAGATTTCCTGGAATCTACCCAGTTCCTGATCCTTCCTAATCATCACAAGATGACACAAGAAGACTACAGTCCTGCCATGCCTCGCATCCAACCTCTTCTGTAATTACTTATGAACTACATGACAGCTCTCAGAAAACCTTGTTGTAAGGGATAGGGAGGTAAACTTGCTATTTCCCTAGATACTATTGTTTTCAAAGTATTAAGGCTAATTTGTACATGACAGAGGCCTGAGTATTAAAATGTCTGTGACTGAATTTTCTTGCACTCTTCTAGCTAGGAAATACAGCTTCATAAAAAGCAGGAAAGCTTTTCCTGGAAGAAGGAAAAGAACTGACCTGTTTTACAGGTACATAAACATCTACGTATGATGAATCTTGCTTGGTCAGATCAAAAGTATATCTAGTCAGTACCCTCTGTAATAATGTTCATGATTAAATGCTGAGGGAAAAATGTAACAGCAAGGTGGACATGCATGACAGTTCTTTTCAACATACCCCTAACCTCTAAACACATGCAGCTCTGTGATTTCCTGAGCTAGAAGTAGCTTCTATGTCTATAGCCATTTTTAGTCAGTACCTCTTACACAAATTTGCCCAGACTTCCCTTATCTAAACTTTTGGTATGTGCAGTGTTCTTTTAGCAAAGACTTCCACTGCTTGTCCACATGGACAGGGCTGACAGTCTAGATGAACAGATTTCAGGTTTTCTTTTTTCAATGCCTTTAAAATCACAGGCTCATTTCTTTTATATAGACAAGACCTTTTAATGGGTAGTTTACAGCAGGACATTTTTGTAGATAGTTTTAGCTGTTTAAGTAAGGCTTAAAGTGCCCATGATTTTAGCTGTAAATATATATGGGTTTAATCCCGAGTTCACATCCATTAAGGATGTTATATATAAATGTTACCTTCTATCATGGTTTCCTCCACTTACCTTTTAAGATAATCATAATGACATTCATTATCTTCAGCACAGAGGCATTTTTCCTGGGCTATCTGACTTTTCTATAAGGTCTTTTTATCCTTCAGGCTGTTAAGTACTGTCTTGATTCAGGTCTGACATTCATTTTCACAGGACTCCTCCCATATGCTTCAATCACGTAATTTCTTTCCCTCTTCCCCTCTAATTAGCACAGTACTGTTTTTCTCAGCCTTTTCATTTCCCAGTCAAAGCTACTCTAACTCCCCCCTCGCTATTATGTGACCTTTTTAATGCCTTTCTGCCTTGATAGATTCTTTCATACCTGCCACACAACAGATATGTTCACCCTCAGCTGCTGTCTCACGAGTTTGTCTACCAGCCAATGACCAAATTGATTTCCTGTTGATCACTCTTGAATCACACCTCTGTTACGATTCTTCCTAACTTCCACCAGCAATTTTTTAGGGGATGTAGCCAACCAATCACATAATTATGAGTCCCTCATTTCATTAAACTGCCTGAATAACAGTGCGGGGGGGGGTGGGGAGGGGGGGGGAAGCGTTCTTAAGTCCTGCACGGATAGACTTTCTGAAAGGAATTTAGCCTAAGTAGTAACAGGAAGAAGGATGGTAGCTCACAGACATGAAGCAAAACAAATACCTGAGTCCTTGAGGGGCTGTAAGTAAGATCACTAACATATTCAAACTATTATACAAGCATTCATTTCCACTGTATTTTTGAGGAGGGAACAATTGGGAGCTTTCAGAGCAGTGCATGTGCCATTTGTCAGCCCATCTAAACACATGCTTTCTAAGGCAACTCCTGAATGCTTCTGTCTGTTATACAGACCATCAGCGCAAATTCTGTTTGTGACATGTTTCTTCTAACAGCACAATGATGTAATGTAACAGGACTGCCCCCACATTTTCCTCATCCAAATCGTTTCTCAGCAGAGAACTATGTGATTTGGACATAAATAAGTATATTTATTCAAATAAAAATTACTTAAAAAAGAAAAGCACTAGCCTTGCCTTTGTTTCTAGAGTAAAAAAGTCACACTTTTTGTTTCCTTCTTCCTTTAGTATCTCTACTCATTACAATAGGGTTTTTCTGCACCTGCCTTCAGTTTAAGTTTTCTCCATATGACGCATCTCCAGTGGAGTAGATTATGGAACAATCCCATTTCCTATGGAAATACTTCACCAGGCTCATGCAAGAGCCATATTAACTGGTTTTCATTGGATGATTGGTAGGAATCCTTTCTTTTCTTGTATACCCAGACTGTGCCATTCTTAAGTCGTTGCTAACTAAGAAACTTGTAGGTCCTTATCATTGTTCCCCAAATGCCCAATTTCATAATGCTAAATTAAATTACATTTCTATTACCTAACACTTGAAAGTCACTATTTTTTTCTGTATGATATACTGAACTTCTTCTATGCTGTTAACACATCCCAACTTCCCATCATTTGAAAGTTTTATTAGCATATACCTACTTGTGGTTTAAGCCCAGCTGCAACTCAGAAAAACCACAGTGTCTCTGGAGTCTTCTCTCCACTTCCTCTCCCCCCACTCCCAGGGGGATCAGAAGGAGAATCGAAAGAATGTAACTCCCACGGGTTGAGATAAGAACAGTTCAGTAACTGAGGTATAACACAAATCACTACTGCTAACACCAATAATAATAATGACAAGGGAAATACAAGGGAAGAGAATAATATCGCTCACCACCCGATGATACAGCCACGAACTAACTCTTCTGGGCCCTTGCCCCCAGTTTTTACATCCTGAAAATGACATGTAGGGTATGAAATGAGGAGCGGATACTATCCAGTGTTCAGCAGTAGCAGTCATTATTTTCTCCTTCTTAGTAGCTGGTGCAGCGCTGTGTTTTTGACTTTTGGCCTGGGAGCAGTAATGATAACATCGAAGTTTTTAGTTACTGCTCAAATGTTTAGTCTGCCCAAGGACTCTCTGAGTCTCATGCTCTGCCAGGGAGGAAGGGAAGCTGGGAGGAAGCAGAGACAGGACACCTGATCCAAACTGACCAAAGAGGTATTCCATACCACAGCACGTCATGCCCAGGGTGGCAGGAAACTTTAGATAAGAACTTCAGATAAGTCCAGTAACTAAGGTATAACACAAACCACTACTGCTACCACCAATAACAATAATGACAAGGGAAATACAAGTGAAGAGAATACAACCGCTCACTACCTGATGACCGAGCCATGAACCCACTCTTCAGGATCCCTGCCCCCAGTTTTTACATCCTGGGCATGTCATGCTGTGGTATGGAATACCTCTTTGGCTAGTTTGGGTCAGGTGTCCTGTCTCTGCTTTCTCCCAGGTTCCCCTCCTCCCTGGCAGAGCATGAGACTCAGAGCGTCCTTGGTCAGACTAAACATTTGAGCAGTAACTACAACCATCAGCGTTATCAGCGCTGTTCCCAGGCCAAAAGTCTGGACCAGCTACTAAGAAGGAGAAAAATGACTGCTACTGCTGAACCCAGGACACTACTAGATATTATATTTACTTACTATTGGAGTTCTAAAACCTTTCCACTATGCATGCTAAGCCTGATGTCTTCTCCTTTCAAGTCAGCTTGTCATTAGTTTCTTCCCCACCCTTCTGTCATTACTAAAGTCCATCTTCTTCAGGAAATTTCCTTAATTTCTTTTGTTCATACAGTTAAAGAATCTTACATTTATATCCAAATGACTGAGATACTTCCACCTTTCACTCTCGTATTTCTAGGTCACATTTAGCATAGTTGAAGTCATCTCACTTGTGATCATATTCTCTGAAATCTAGGAACCCTAACAACAAACAGATTTGTTCAAAGAAATATATAAATATATATAAATTTATAAATATACCTAAATAATAACATGATGAGCAAAGAAGTAAGAACTGTCAAAACCAACACAACATTCTAATTTTAGAATAAACAAGTTGGTTAAATTAAAGCATTGACAACTTTCATCTGAGTTGTTGATTGAAATCACTGAGGCAGAATTCTCTATATTTCTCAAACTGCAATAAATGAATAGTCACAACAGGAAAAAATGAACAAATTTTTTTATAAGCAGTGAGTAATAAAAAAAATATGAGATAAATGAGAAAATATCTAGATGATTACAGGAGAACAATATATTCAGAAAAGATTGAAGATTAGCCTTCAACTACAAGAATGCAAAGTGGAAAAAGTAACTTCCCTATTACAAAAAAATCCAACAATATTCTAACTGATTTTTCTTATCTGACCAAGAAAGAATATAAATACAGAACTGAATCCTCCATAGATGCTATTTTGCCTGATGTCATCATTTCACGTAAAAAAGCTGGGTGCATTGTCCACAATGTGTTAGCTACTACAAACATTATCCCGACATGACACAGAGCCTATTATTGCTTTTGGCTTCTTACAAAATGCACTTAAGCTTACTTCCAGAACATAATGCAAATTGGGTAGCATTAAATAAAAATGAGTTGCTTTTGTGTGACCCCCGTCCTCCCTCAGTCAGTTGTGCCCCTTTCAACCCAGCATAATTTCAGAATGGCTTCAAGCTGTTCTAACACAGCACAGGGAAACAGCTTGCACTGAGCAGCAGAAGGCAAAAGTGAGCTTTAAATACTGTTTCTGCACTCCCCATTTCATGATATTTAGATTATGGCTCCTGTCCAAGGCTCTGGTCCTCTGATTTCAAAGCAACAACTGCACAGCAAGAGTGCAACATTTTGCTATAATCTACAACACAAATCTTATTAAAATGCAGTGAAAAGCCTGCACGGGCTTTTTTCTTTTCATTTTTTTTTTTTTTCTTTTTTTTTCTGTAGAGTAACTGCAGCTGTACAGATGTCTCAAATGTGCTGCTAAAACAGTTCACAGGACCTGGCAGCACAGCTGATTTCACTTTAACGAATGCTGTCAACATTAATTTCATATTAGAAATAGACTTAGTTTTGATTCCTTAAATGACAACTTGGTAAGTATAAGTTGCATCTCACATTTTAAAGTACACTATCAGATTTCTCTGAATTTCATTAAGCTTGAACAATTAAGATAGCTTGTTTTTCAATGTTAGCCCAAGGTTATTTTCTTGCTTCAGACCTATATCACAGGAAAATTATTCCATTCTCTTTTTCCTTTCCATCCTGACTCTTCATCTTGAACAAAATCAAAAATCTTGCTATTCTGGTACATGTGTATGGAAGACTTTTCTATCTTCCCTTTCTCTTTCTTATCATCAGTTTTTAAGCAGCCTGTGTAGCAACTACATGATGCTTGCATATATGCAAGTGCTGGTCCCTGACAGTTCTTCCACTGATATATGCTTCCCTACATGGGAAAAGCTGGTGGCTTGCAGATGATGTCAACCTGATAAAGTTTAACCATGACAAGTGCAAGGTTCTACACCTGGGTCGGAGCAATCCCAGGCACAGCTACAGATTGGGTGGAAAAGATATTCAGAGCAGCCCTGTAGAGAAGGACTTGGGGGCATTGGTTGATGACAAAATGAACATGAGCTGGCAGTGTGCACCCGCAGCCCAGAAAGCCAACCGTTTCCTGGGATGCATCAAAAGAAGTATGACCAGCAGGTCAAGGGAGGTGATCCTGCCCCTCTACTCTGCTCTCCTGACACCTCACTTGGAGTATTGTATGCAATTCTGCGGTCCTCAACATAAAAAGGATATAGAAGTGTTGGAACAAGTGCAGAGGAGGGCCACGAGGATGATCAGGGGACTGGAACACCTCCCGTGTGAAGATAGGCTGAGAAAGTTAGGGCTGTTCAGGCTGGAGAAGAGAAGGCTGCATGGAGACCTTAGAGCAGCCTTCCAGTATCTGAAGGGAGCCTACAGGGATGCTGGGGAGGGACTCTTCATTATGGACTGCAGTGAGAGGACAAGGGGTAACGGGTTCAAACTTAAAGAGGGGAAGTTTAGATTGGATATAAGGAAGAAATTCTTTACTGTAAGGGTGGTGAGGCACTGGAATGGGTTGCCCAGGGAAGTTGTGAGTGCTCCATTCCTGGCGGTGTTCAAGGCTGGGTTGGACAGAGCCTGGGTGGCATGGTTTAGTGTGAAGTGTCCCTGCTGATGGCAGGGGGGTTGGAACTAGATGATCTTCAGGTCCTTTCCAACACTAACTATTCTATGATTCTATGATCACAATGCGGAAGGCAAAGGCAGATGAAAAAATGTTACCAGACTGCCTCGTCACAGGTTAGAGGAGCTGCACTCACTTGAGGTCTGGCAGGACAATGATTTATTGGCCTAAACAATGGCAGGAGTCTGATGAGGAAAACAGCCTAAAACACACTATAAAAAAGAGTTTAGAAAGAGTTTTAAACTAGGTCACTTTCTTTTAAATAATCCCCATTGAAATTTGCACTTAAATAGAGAGATAATTCTTACTTAGAACTTTAACTATGCTAAATGCCACCTTCTCTTTCCAATTAAATCTTTGCTTTTGAATACAGATGTATCATTTTACTGATAATAGGAGTCTTTGTCAGAGAATATTTAAAGTCCAGTGATGGCAAATATAGTGCTAAGCTGATCACAGGGAGCTTATTTCTATACTGCTAGCAAAGTTATATAGCAAAATTGTTGAAGTAGGCAACAGAGGCTTTTTTAAAGCACAGAATTTTGCAAAAAAAGTAAAATCTTTGGCCAAATATTTCAGAATACTTTCTCAAAACTATTGGAATATTGGGGGAAATGGTGGAATTTAATGCTAGTTGCAGTTGCAGAGATTTTACCTCAAGTTTCCTCTCCAAACTATCTGAAGCCAGGAGTTTACACCCACATTGGCGATCGTGAGAGTCTAACAGCCAGCACGTAAGATCAGGCTACAGAGCCCTCTAGCCAGGGTGCTGAAGTGAAAACACAACTCTTTTTTTGAGTTGGGTTTAAAGCCAATGTTTCGAACCCTCAATATGTACTTTTATAGTGATAAAACTGTAATGTCACATAAATATTTTAATACCTGCTTCTACTTTTTAAAATAAAAGCATATAAATTTTAAAAGTCTCTCACTGGCTAACATGGCCAGTGTCACAAAGCATACAGAGTATGCTCTCTGCACTTAAGTCCATCTGAACCGAGAATGCCTTATACAATGCCAAGATCTCTTTTGGCATTGAAGACTGGTTTCTATACAAGAACCAGTTTTTCACATAGTTTTCCAAGATGTGTATTGTTTATAATGGATGCAGCTAATACATCCATTTTTCTCTTGGCTACTTACCTAAAACAATGGAAAGCTGAGCTGAACTGGATCCATAGGTCCTTAATTTTAACACAAGGGGTATAACAAACAAAACACAGAATAAACAGGGCAAGGTAAAGACAGCACTTAGAATCCCTTATTTAAGAAAAATATACAACTTCTTGAAGTAACTTAGATCCCCAAGATATACAGAGATTAAAAACTCCTGGCAGTTCTCTGACTGAGACTTGAACACTTTAGTACTGTCTGTACTGTAATGGGCTTTCCCTTGGCTGTGCATCTTTAATATATGTTGTTGAGAACACTGGCTTACAAAAACTAGGGAAAAAAAAACTCAAGTAACTAATGATTAATGAATCCAGTATTTCTAAGAAATGAAGTATACCAATTATATCATTTTTTTAATTCAACATAATTTGAAATCTAGCAGTTTGAAAGAATCTTACAGCCTTCCAGTTCCATCCCTTCCCTATTATTAGGTCAAAACTAATGGAGGAAAAATTTATTACTATTTATTATTTGACACTGTAAAACATCCAAAAGCCCTCTTATGGACTTTCATCCTATGCGCATATGTGCTGCACACAGACACAATTCCTTTCCAAAATTTCATATAGTTTCTGTTGAGAAATCAATACCTTTTTAAGTAAAACGCTTTCTTAAATGGATTTCTCTGCTTTAAAAGGTAGCAACCTGTTAATATGCTGTCTTCCTAATGCCCGTACAAAAATTGTCACATTATTTGTTGCTGTGAAACAAAATTTCAGGATAGTTGATGGTCCTATGACAAGGTAACGTGCTATCATTAATGAATACAGCATGTGAACAACAAACCTCTCTCAATTTCAGTAAGAAATGGTGTGGAAAGAAGGTCTTTGGCTCAGAAGGAAAAAAAAACAAATGTTACAGTGCTCCCAGCAGGCTCTTTCTGATCATATGGAAAAATATAAGTACTCGAGGTAGCTCCATCCTCTCTGACTTAAACAATGAAAGAAGACAATTCAATTCAGGTCCTTTGAATCCAAGAAGACATAATTGCCTTAGAGCAAGAACAGAATTCAAACAAACAAAAGACCCCTAGGGCATCCTAATATGTAAGACATCACCTACTTCAACCTGTTATCCCTGGCTAGTTCATCTGTGATAATCACACAGTGAATTTTATTAAGAAATAATGACTCTGCTTCATGATTGCCCATGATGATTTTCAAACAAATCTGTACCCTTCACTAGTAAGCACATGAGAATCTTTTCCTCAGGAAATCAGTGTTTCAAGCTCCAAGATGCTTCAAGTTGAACACAAAATGTCCAACTGAAAGGGCTATTAACCACAAAAGTTAGATGTCTACCCAGGAACAATATGCATAAAATTGTAAGAGGACACTTTAGATTAACTGTGCCTCTAACTAGGGAATTTCGGTGACTTAACAGCATTGCTGTTTACACATTTCTGTATCTTGCTGCCAGCACTACATGGCAAAATAATACAGTTCTGATCTTGTAATTCACAACACACTTTAGAGTTGTACTTACAGTTTCTTCTGACTATTCCAACCTGTGAGATTTTTCAGCATTTTATTTCACATATGCTGAATAACAGGTATCACATGATGTCACCCCATAATTTGCTAGTTATTTTAAAGGAAGTGTTAACCTCTTATATATTCTACTCAGAATTAGCATCAAACCACACTCACTATGTTTCATTCAATTTCATATTTTATCTAATATAAATGCTTTTTTATAATAACAGTTTGAAATGGGAATGGATATTGCAGACTACTATTCATTTTAGAAAGGCATTTGCATAATCGAAGTAAGAAAGCATAATGTAATATAGACAGATGTTACATACAGAAATACTACATATTAAGAATATGACTTGATATAGCTTACAAGATGGGGTAAGAGTGCTCTATCTCAGATTTCATGCAGCAGAATAGCTTTTTCAGATACTTAACAGATTTTATTTAAGGTCCCAGAGGTGTAGCAGTCAACCAATTTAATAGTAAGTATAATTGCAGCACGATACTCCACAGCAGAATGCTCCATCTAAAAAGTGCAAACAGCAATAAAGAGCTGTTGCAGTTTGAGTAAACTTGAAATGTTGAGGCCTTTTAAGAATGGCATTAAAATCCTTATGAAAAAAAAAAACAAGAAAAAAGAACCCCAACACACCAAGATGCAGCACTGATTGGGGGGTAAAAAGCTTTACCATGAAACTAAGATCGGAAGACCTGTCTCTAAATCTATGTCCTTGTAGCTGACTTTAGGAAAGTCTCTTCCATGCTCTGAGCCCCTGTTCCATCACTCCTAAGGGACATGAGACCTCGTGTTTGTTACACTGACTTCAACTGCAGGTTTCTTCAGGCAAGGACTGTCAGAGTTTGATTGGACTCTGCATATTATTTCATAGAAAGAACAACAAAATGTCCATTTTGCTAAAACTGGAAGCTTATTCCAGCTGGCAAGAATACAGTTGCTACATCCTACCTATGCCATGGATAGCCTTGAACACATTTAAATTAACAGACTGATTTTGAGCCAAGCACATATTTATAGTCTGCTGTGGAAAGGCATTATGAGAAATATACTGGGGTCAAACTAATCACATTAATATAACATTGTAAACTAATGCTGCTGCTTTTGCTGGGAGAGACATGAATAATAAAATCTATTGTAGAGGATACTTTCTGATTAAAAGAACTGTAAAGACTAATGTGAACATAATTTTATTGTTACATTATAAAATAACAGGATAATGTCAATGCAACTTATCTCCATGATCTCCAACATGGAAGTACTACAGCGAAACCTGCAAGTTATTGCAGTGAAAGCGTGCACATGACATATTTACCTAGCATGTAGCACTGTTATATCCATGACAATAGCAAGAATCTAAGCTTAAAAACATTGAGAGGCAAAGTTTGTGTTCAAGTTCCTTAAGGGCACAGAATGACAAATGATTTGAGATATCAAGGGCTGAAGCCTACCTAAAAAGATGTGAATGAGACATAGCCTAGTAAACTGGGAAATTCACTTTTTACCATATTAAAAAGATAATTTATCTGCTGTTCCAAACATGTTAGATTAACTTATCATATTTGAGCTGAGGTTTCCTGAGGTTTAATGGCTACCCATTATTAAATAACTTTTTAGATTACTTGTATTCATGCACAGAAAATCTTCGTTAATAAGGCTGTTGAGAATACCTCACAGAGGAAACATTGCTCAAACTCTTCAAGCACCCACAAATAACAGCAAAGACCTAAAGCTTTAACTTCAAGTCCTGCATTGTTAAATGTTCTGCTATCCTCACCTCTCCTTTGAGTATCATCCTATCACCCAATAATTAGGAGATGTGAGCATCATTGGCTCCTACAAAAATAAGTTTTGGCTATCCTTTCTTTCTGAGGATGGTTTACATAAAAGAACACCTATTCGCTAACATCACACTTTCCTACAGTTAGCATCTTTGTATCATCTTTAAGGTGTAGGCAAGAGATGAAGGATTTTGTACACCTGGGTAACACAGCCGGTAGAGTCTCTCTTTCCACATATTTTCTTCATCAGCAGGAGGAAGATGTTTCAGTGATCAGGAAGGCCAAAAATTCTGCCTTCCATTATTCAGCCACTGTCAAAGGTCCTACGTGAATTTATAACTTTCGTGGTAAAAATGTAATACCTAACTGGTAGTTTAAAGTACTTTTTAATAACGTGTATCACTTTCAAGAGCCTATATATTGCACAGTTGCTTATACCTCCTTGACTCTATATTTGTCGACCTGTGTTATTACTTAATGGGATTTAATTCAGAATATATACTCTGCTGTACTTTAATACCTATAAAGTACTGTCTATATTATTCAAGACAGAAAAATGATACAGGAAATAATTCACTGCTTATTCATTACTATGTCATATATGTGTGTGTATATATATACATATATATATATATATATATATAAAGGTTGTGACATTCAGTGCAAACCTATGGTAGCTTAAATGCTATCTATCAAACTGCTACAGCTTGCTTAGTTCACAGAATTGTTTTTGGCTTACCCAAATCTGTAGCTTAATTCTTTTTTCATTTTTGAAAACTGTTTTTACTTTGAAATCGATCCCAACCGTGCTTACAAATGCAGACGTAAAGGAATCATCAGCATATCGGAACAAAAAGGAGGTTTTCCCAACACTGCTGTTGCCAATAATGAGCAGTTTGAACATGTAATCAAAGTTCTGGTCAGATGTTTCTTTCTGGACATATCTGGAATCTTGAGCGGATGCCATCTGTAATTCAAAATGAAAATATATCATTTATTGTCTCTTGTATCATATAAAACCAGAAGCATTCAGATGTTATTGGAGTTTTCGATGTCAGATATTAATGAACTCAAGAAGTTCACAGATGATTAATTAATTTTATGGTTCTTATATTCATGGTAATAGTTCTGGTTGCAAATGAGGTGGCTGGTACCAAAAAAATAATTCTAAAAATCTAGGACAGTTCTCAAGTACATAATTAAAAAGAGCTACATTCAGAAGATGTGATGAATTAGGCAGACAGTGAAAATACAAGCAAAGATACTTCACTTGAACAAGAAGGAAATGAGATGAATGCTGTGTTATGATATGAATATTTTTCCAAGCAAAAGTTTAACATGTTTTAGATCTGATAAAATTCTTGAACCATTTATTTTACTGTAAATATGCTGCTGTCTTTTGTAATGCCTATCACTGTATTCGAAGTATTTTGCCTTTACCAGTGTTCAGTTTCCTTAAATAATGAGTTTGGTATATACCTCTGAAATATTTTTTTTTCAGTTCTACTCTATTTATAGTTTGGAATTTGAAATGATAATGAGGTATCAGTTGCCAGTGTTTTCAAATTTGAGACCTTAAAATACAGTTTCTAACCCATATAAAACAGTTGAACCAGCACAGATTACTGAACACTGCTAAACAGCAAGGCTATTCTGCTCTACGGACTTCAAAAATCACAGGTTCCATTTACAAAAAGTACGCTTCTGGCTTTCAGGATAGTTGCAGAAATTAACTTCAAAACCTGACCAAAATTCTGTCTGGCATGTTCAAAAATCAGATGGCAAAAATAAAGACCTTAGAACTAGGTAATATTTCACCTCATGTGCTTTTTGGGAAAAAAAAAAAATCCCACGTTTTTGGGGAGCCTGGAAGGATTTTAAATTCTTGGAGTTTGGCAACACCAAGGTCAACATTTTTGCATGCTGATTTCGGACAGAAACACAGATGTCATATCCTAACATAAAGGTTTATAGAAAAGCAGCTCACCTCAAAGCTTTCTAAGCTAGACATCTCGGAGTACATGTGAGCAGTCAGAGTGAAGAGCTGGAACCAGGGTGAGGGCTGCATACTAACGCACCTTCTCAGCAGAATTTCATCTACTGCATAAATTTTCTGAGCTAATTCTGCTGTCTCATAGCACAAGTGACAGTATGCCAGCTTCTTTGGGCTACTGAAGAGGCATATAGAAGTGGGGACAAAAAGTCCTGAAGGAGACAATGGAAGTAACAAGCTTATGAGAAAAAAAAATCAGTATAAGCTTACATTCCATTAAAAAAATGCAGTACAGTGTTTGATTTCAGAATTAGCCTTTTATTTGGTAGTGACTAAAGATCTTGATTAAATGCAGTCTTGGGTACCTATTTGCTTGCACCCCGAGTATTTGCATTGGCCTTAACATTTATTTACTTTCACATACATGCAACAAAGAAGTTTTAGAACAAAATCATAAATATTATCAAGAATACACACCACTATTTTTTCAACTTTCTGATTTCTATAGCAAAAGACAAAAGGAGACCCTATCCTATTCACTACTCTCCCTCATTTTTAAACTATTTGGGGATATTTTGTTTAGAACACGAGAAAAGGAAAACCAAATGCTGCTTAAACCTGTCTAACCACAACTGGCAATAAAGTGGTAAGAGTACGCTGAGGTTGTGTTTGTAACAAGTCAATAATTCCAGCAGCCAAGACTGTGAAGTGGCTGGGGATGCCAGTGTGTAACATGTACACTTGCCCAGCAGCCTGTTCTGCTGCCCTTCTGGCTCCTAGCTGCAACACAACAGCTGAAACCAGAGGTTAGAAACCACTTCTAGCAAGAAGAATCACCTCCTTTCTTGATTTTGTCATGTCCCAGGAAGCCTCCCACATAGCTTCTTCAACTCACTTAAGGTTTACAAAAAGGGGGTTTATTTCATTGCTGCCTTCAGTCCTATGTGCCTTACAAATCATCACCATGTACTTTAATACCTAATACTTCAGAAACAGTATGGTTCAGTGAGCAAAGGGATCAGGAGACTTGGATTTCAACAATAGTCATGCTAAATTTTGTACATTATGTAGCCTTCCTGAATAAGAACTTGTTTCCTGTGGATGCTTTTAAATGCATATTTTCCCCACAGAGAAATTTCAGTGCTCCTCTAAATTACTGTGTTTATGTGCATTACCCATGGAATAGTTTCCTTAAAGCCTTAAGCTTATGGATTCATTACATGCAGTATCATATGCAGAATATGGACAAGCTAAACACAGAAGTGCAGCCAGCTTTTATTTCAGGGGTAGGAGCATGTCTGCCTATTACAGAAGGCAAGAGGCACAGGAAAAGCATGGGAAAGAAGTAATTTCTGTATCTCCCACCTGAGGAATCATGAGATGATTACAGAGCTCTCGATAACAATTCAAAATGTTTGAAAAGACCAACTTCAGCCTGGGGAGACAGTCTCCCTAGATTACCAATAGAGAGATTCTTTCTTGTGTCGAAAACCCAAATGAGTTTTAGAAAAGTACTAGTGCCTTCATGAGTCTGAAGGAACATCAAACTCAGCATGTGTGTTAAGACCTTGCCATTACTTCCCCAACTTACTCATTCTGTACTAAGCACAAAGATAGATTCTTCAGAATACAACTCACATCACTTATATCAGGCTCCCACCGTAAATGATACTCTAGATTCTCCATTTTTTTGCTGACTGTAAGGGAAACCAAGTGTCATGGGTTCAGCAGCAGCAGTCATTTTTCTCCTTCTTGGTAGCTGGTGCAGCGCTGTGTTTTTTGATTCTGGGCCTGGGAACAACGCTGATAACACCAGTGTTTTCAGTTACTGCTTGGTAATGTTTTGGTCTGGCCAAGGACTTTCTGAGTCTCATACTATGCCAGGGAGGAGGGGAGCCGGGAGGCAGCAGAGACAGGACAACTGACCCAAACTGACAAAAGAGTTATTCCATACCACAGTATGTCATGTCCAGGATGTGAAGATGGAGGGCAGAGACCCGGAAGGGTGTGGTGGTGGACTGGTGGTACATGGCATGGTCAGGTTTTTGGTACTGGGGGGTTCGCTGCCGGGGGGTGCACTGGCTGGGTCAGGCTTGGTGAGCAATTGTATTCTCTTTCTTTGTACTTCTCCTGTCATATTATTTCTGGTAATAGCAGTAGTGATTTGTGCTATACCTTAGTTACTAAACTGTTCTCATCTCAACCTGTGAGAGTTGAATTCTTTTGATTCTCCTCCCCATCCCCCCAGGACTGGGGGAAGAAAGAGGGGGAGTGAGTGAGCGAGCGAGCGACTTTCGTGAGTTTTAGAGACTTAAACCACAACACCATGATATTTGGTCCTCTTGAACTTTTGGAATATGTCTGCACCGCTTCTCTTTCTTAAATGCAAGCTGCTGACTTCCAGTAACTATGGGATACACTGCAGCCCACCTGCCCATGTATTAATACGTCAGTTCACTCCTAACAGCAGTTGTCCTAACTCTGGAAACATTTGGCAAAGAAACGTGTAAAAACTAGTGCCGATACTATGTTCCTCCTTTGGAAAAAATGCTGGAAATAATCACCAGGAATGACATGTTCAGACCGTAATTGAATATTACATAAATGGACAAGAACCAAATAAAACATGCCAACCTCACTAACGTTATGATATTCTGTTTTCAAGAAAGCAAAACTCTTACCTTTGACAAAGTTCTCTCATATGATTAAATGTATATATGAAACACCCAACACTTTCAGCAAAACACATTAAGTTTTCTTTGCCATAAAACTTTGTCCTCATTTAGTACAATTGAAGACAGAATGTATAAGGGTATTTTCATTAGCATACTGCATATTTAGTCTTTTGTAGAAGGAGTCCCTACTTCAGATCCCTACATCCACTAGGATTTTAGTACCAAAGGCAGTCTCAGACCACCTCCTAGAGAACTTAGGAGGAGGTAGGTCCCCAGCCTCCTAGAGGACTTAGAAGTAGGTATGTCCACAGCTTGAATATGGCCCAAAGACAAAAGGGATGGCTTCCCTGCTTACAGCACATCTTGAAATTCCTAAATGTGCATTATTTATGGGCATAGGAGAGTTCTGTCATTAGGCAGCATTTTCTATATCAGACCCAGGTACTTTTCAAGTCTTATATTCAGCTGTTTCCTTGATCCCAAAAGAACAGGTTAAAACAGGGCAGGGTTGAGAACCAATGTGAAAAAGTATGAGCTCACCTTCATAATAATAGCAGAACACTAAGCTGTGTTACTCTCTTTATGGCCATAGAGGACCTCATTCTTGGACAGAATTAATTTGATCAGCTTCCTCACTGAAGCAGAGCAGTATGCCAGGAGCTCCCTGGGCTGCACATAACTTCAGTTTGTAGTTACGTATACACCCCATTCTGAATGTCTAATGCAGGATGAATTTGCCCTGGGAAATATGATGCAAAAGGCAAGAAAAGCTGGAACTGAAAATACTGAGGTTTACTCCTTTGTGCACATTACAAAAAAACACAGTGTTTTATTTCAAAAGAGATGGAGCTCCCTACACAATTTCTGTGAGGTGACCTTTTTGCATTTTGTAAAATATAGTTAGTTAAACATAATAAATGGATATTGAAACAATGGAATACAATTGTAAAATTCAATGTTTGTAACTCATTGGACTATATGTAGGGTGCATTACAAGTGAGTTGTTTTTAATGTGCAGATCAGATGCCACCACCAGCGTCAAAATGTTCCCATACTCTTTTATTTATAAGAACACTATGACAACATAACCCAGTCATGAAAAGATTAAATATTTTCAAGGTATAGCAGATGAATAATCTACAGATTGGGTTTTATTCCTAACTCTTTCAGGGGTACCCTATGACTTTTTTCTTTTTTCCTTTTTTCTATATCTTGAGCAAGCAGCTTAACCTCTTACTTCTGGTGTACTTTCAATTAATACCTCAATATCCACAGATGCACACCAGTCAATTCTCACAAATCCTTATCAGCTAATTTTTAAGTGAGCATTTAATAATTAATTTACTGCCCATGCTTTTCTGTACCATTAATCACAAGATCCATCATAGACAAGAGGAGGTTCTGATAGGAAAAAAGATTGTGCATTAGTTTCTATCAGACATGGAAATTCTTAAACATAGGGGGAAAAAAGCCAACAAAAAACAGCTGTGTCAAATCCATAATATACCAAGGCACAATGCTGGATGGTCAGTGAATGATGCTGATGACTCAGTGCTGACAACAGCTCAGATCCATCAGATAACCTAGAGAAAGGGGTTCTGAGGCTACTGCTCTCACAGGAATTTCACACAGTTCCTCCCATGAAATCATTTGTGCACTGCTAAAACAGTTGGCAAAACAGCATAGCAGCAAATGCTGTGTAAGGAACCTGGCTGCATTGAGTTCTGCAGAATCACCAAGGGAAGCAGCAGCCATAAACAAAGGGGTTTGGCCTCTCAGATCAAGCAAGATGATTTGCTGGGGTTTTTTTCTACTCTTGGTGTAAGGCTGATTGGTTAAAGAAATAATCTTAACTATTTTTTTATCAGATACATACACTGTCAATGAGACTTCTAGTGATTTTGTGTTAACATATTTTGCATCTTTTCTTGTATATCTTCCCTCAGTATGATGTTAGCATAAAGCTTCCAATAATTAATGGAAATGACTGTCACACATACTGCTACAGTTTAATAAATTAAACCAGTAATTCATACGACTTAAAGAGTTCAGTGGTCAATGCACCAGCCACTTATTTGGAATATACGGATTGCCAGCCATCTGCAGAGCACAGCTTGTGAGCCAATGTACTTGGCAGCATCAAGAGAAGCTTATCTGCTTCAAGGTATTATGAGGTTAGATTTATGAATATGTGTAAGAATATTCAGCATAACCAGCATAACCCAGTCTGAAAAGTTAGACATGCAAAGTTTTATTATAAGCAGCATACTAAAATGCCAAATTGGGGAATATTAAGAAGATAGAGAGAGGTGGAATTCTAAAACATTTTAAAGAAATGCTAGTTGCTTCATATCAGTAGAAGTAGCATGAATGTGGCCACAGTTCTGGCACATGCCCAGGACTGCAGAATGCAACAGTAAAGAAAGCAGTAAAGAACAGTTTTTGCAAGGCTCTCGCACATGGATGCTGATGAATCTACTTTTGGTGAGTTAGAGCATTATCCCTTGTTTGTCATTCTTTAACCTAAATTTACTTTCTCTATGACAAGGGTAGCTTAAGAATGCTACAATCAAAGCAGTTAAGGAGTGAAACTTGAAGTGAATGAATCAGTATATGAATCATTGAGAAACTGTCACTGAACCTTCACTTCTGAAAGTACTAGGAAAGCCTTAGAGAAAACTGCTGAGAGCTACACAGACATTTCAACAAATTCAGATTAATTCTTATAAGAATGCAAAAATCATACAGACTTCCATGTTTTTCAGAAAAAGAGAGTTCATCATTTTTGACTTCTAATGCAAAGCCCTCTCCATGGCCATAAGGACTACTAAGACTCATTTCCATTCTTTGAAAACATGGCTAGAAAAATTAAAAGTAGTCACAAACTGTGACACAGATCTGATTATACCCAGCAGATGACAACAGCAAACTTTTATACTAGGTGACTCCTCTTCTGGAAGGTCTTTTTGGGCTGCCTTTCTGGTAACTGTTGGCCCTTCTTGTCTACAGAGAATGGCATGAGCTTCAAACAAAGAATTCATAAAAATACAAAGACAGTGACACCACAAGGGCCCTTTTTCTCCTCCTGCTAAAATATTTTAACTTTTAAGTTTTCTATTTAATTGCTTCTTGATGGAAATTGGAAAAAAGTCCTTAAACTCTCCTCAGAGTTGCTTTTGTCATGATCAAGAGACATACACTTGATCACTCCTTCTGTTTTTCTATAAGTCAGAGATGGTAGCTCTGTAACAGACTGATCTGAACACAATTTGTTGTGTGCAAAAAAGAAACTACATTTCATGTAATAGGAAATCAGACAGCTAAAAGAGATAAGTCAAACAATCAGGTCAGCCAGTCTATATCACATTTGAACAAGGATCAACCACACTAGCTAATGTTGGAAAACAAAAGGACTCTTAAGAAGAAGAATCCTCAATAAATATAGTTTTACTGGAATCTTTAATAAGACAAGGTGCATGCCGAGAACAGTGCAAGTAGAAGAAAGAACAAAAAACATGCAAAAACAACAGAAAATTAAGCCTCATCTGCCTGACTACATTTTCATACCTTGAAAAAATCCAGAAGCTTGTGATTATAATTTTGGATGATATATGCTTAAAAAGACAGTGCTTGACTATTTCAGCAGCCTTGAAAAAGTGGAATTTGTAGGGGTTTTTTTAGCATTCTGCTGTCTCTTTTTACACTCAGGCTGTAATTTTTGCTGACTTTTATTCAATTATGTTTAACAATAATTCTGTCTGTACTTTTTTATGATCTGTCTAATTATGTAAAAAACCCAGGAAGCTGTTCTTTGATGTGTCAAGTACATACATTTTTATCTTTTTTATCTGGATTTTAGATTTTATTATAATGTTGTGCCACCATTTTGTTTCCACAACTATTTAACAACATCAGTTCAAAGCCTACCAAAACCACCAAATACAATAGTGACCAATGTGTAGTAGTCATCCTCTATTAGAATTTGCTTTTAATGAAATGCTCTCCAAAGCAAATACATACAAGGCATGACTTCAGTATCTCAATAAGCATGTGTAAATAAGTTGCAAATACCACAAAAACATTTCCAACATATGCACGTAGCATGTAGAAGTGGGTATTTTAAACAGCATCCTAATTATTGTTGTTCTCCCATCAGAAAACTGAAAGACCTTCTTACTGAAGAATAGCTTATTTCTAGTGTATCTCTTCGGTTAAAAGGTTTCAGCATGTGTCATCTGAACAATTGCTCTGCAAAAGATTTATAAGATTATCGGTCTCTGTCCAAAGCCAAGCAAACCCAAGTCCTTATTAGCATAACTCAAGATTTCAGACTTCTTTTTGAGCATGCATATTGAAAAGATGTTGATCTACCCTTCAGGCTGAAATCTTATTACTGATGGAGTAGATATCCATCAGGAAAAAAATTAGCAGAGCTGCACTTTATAACTTAAATCATAACAGCCTGCAAAGTGCTCTTTGCATTCTTTAAAATCAGCAGGATTGATTGCTACCAATTCATTGGTAACACAACCGATCTTCTATTAAAAAAGTCATGTGTTTGAATGTGTAGCCTGAGGCCCCCAGAATTCCTGCATGAGATTGTAAAGTAAGTCCGAATTGACAACTGAAGTGCAGTTCAGTGTAAACTGGTTTGTTCAATAACGTAGGAACTGCTAAAAACTCTCCATAACGTAACCAGTGTCTGTACAATATCTGTTTCTCCAGAGCTAAAAGGCATTACACTTTTACAGATAAATAAGCTGCTAAAAAGGGGCCATCTCTTTGCTACCCCCAGCTCTGGCCATGAGCCTGGTGCAGCCGGATAACCGTTCATTGAAGAAACAGGTGGAGATACCGTGCAACTTCCTGCGCATCCAGGTAAGACCTCATCCCCTAACACGATACACCCGTTCACTCCCAGGGGACAGTGCTCAATGGGCAGTGTCTGTAAAATATAGCTCAGGCTGCCCGAACCCGACTAAAACCCACCCGCGGCAGCCTGGTGGCCCTGACACGGCGTCCCCGGCTCCCCTCACACAAGGGGCGAACTCACCCTCCTCCTCCTCCTCCTCCTCCTCCTCCTCCTCCTCCTCCTCCTCCTTCTCCTCCTCCTCCTCCTCACACCCCCTGGCCACCAGCGGGACAGCCCGACCCGGCGGCCCTGCCACGCCGCTGCAGGTCGGAGGGGCTCCTGCTCCGTTCCCCCGGCGCCCGGCTCTCGGCCGCGCTGCGCCTGCCAACCCCCTCGCCGGTGGCTCAGCCTCGGCCCTTGGACCGACCTGCATGGGCGCTTCGTGCCTCATGGCCGAGAGCGGCCCGCCGCTCGCTCTGTCGCCGCTCGCTCACTCGCTCGCGCACGCACGCCAGCAGGCGCCGCCGCCGCCGCCAGCCCGGGCACTGCTGAAATACCGCGTCGCGATCAGCACCGGAGCTGTCCCCGCTCCTCCCTGGCACCGCCCCTCCCTCCCGCCTACCCCGGGGAGCTGTAGTCCCCCTGTCCAGCTCCCCCGTGTCCACCGCCGCCGAGGCGGGAAGGAAGGACTACAATTCCCGGCGTACCCCGCGGCCCACGGCCAAATAGGAGGGCACAGGGGGGCGGTGACGGGACGAGAGGAGCGCGTTGAGAACTCGTGTCGGGGCCACGGAGGGCGGTGGCGGGGGGGAAAGGGTGGGCGGCACGGGGCGCGATGGCGGGGGGGGCGGGTGCGGCAAGCAGCAAGGGAGCTAGAGGATCCGGCAGGGTTCTTTCGGAGTGCAGACGGCACGGCAGGCAGCTTGGGATGCGGGAGTTGCTTGGAGGAGTGCGGCAGACAACCATTGCTCCCGGGCTGTGGCCTGCACCACGCCTCTCACGGAGGGGCGGCCGGGAAGCTCCGGCATGCGCGGCGAAGTCACGACTCTGTCTTCCGGGACCGCAACGGGGCTGGTGTCGCTCCGCGCCGCCGGCAGGGGGCGCCCTAGTGTAGTGGTCCTTCGCACTCCCGGGCTCCGTCCCCGTTCCCGCACAGCTGGCCCTGCGGCTGAGGGAGACCGAGCGCCCTTTGGCATGGTGACAGCTGGCTCATACTTATTCTGTGGTGTAGTGACAGCCCCTGCCTACGCCAATATTTCTCTTGGTCGTGTCTGGTTGTCCCTGCTTTCTCTTTCCGCGCCTGCTTTTTTTCTCCACCCTTTGACAAATTGTAGTAGGCAGGCATCAGGGTTGTTCAATGGCAGCAGCCCAATGTGAACATGGTGTCACTGCTTCTGGGCAGTGGCACTCGATTTTGATGGCAGTATTGAGGTAATCATGAGGAAATGTTAACAAAGCAGCCAAAAAGCACATTTTCTGCATGGTTTTGATTGTCCAAGAAGGTGTTCTAAAGGTCTTTGTTGGCATAATGCCGTATTTGCTATAACCTCATCCTCTAATGCATAGTCCATACATATTTGGGGGCCCAAATATAGAGGTCCATAGAATCATAGAATGTTTTGGGTTGGAAGGGACCTTAAAGGTTATCTAGTACCCCCTGCCATAGGCAGGGACACCTTCCACTAGACTAGGTTGCTCCAAACCCCATCCAGCCTGGCCTTGAACGCTGCCAGGGATGGGGCATACAACTCTGTTCCCCAGCAATGAGGTATCCATTGTAAATTCTCTGTATATAAGGGTACTAATATTACAAGAATAATGGCATTAAAGATACAAACTAAACCAGATACTTCAAGACTTCACAATGCTAATAGGAGTTAGAGAACACACCAGCCTGTGAAATAACTTGAAATTGTTCCTAGTATGATTTAGAACTCTGTTATGACAGTGCATCATACACAAGTTCTTACACAAATAAGAGCCAAAAGAATAATTCAGAATTTTTTTAAACTTCCAGTTTGTTTGGTCCTATCTGGGAAGCTTCATTCATACTGGGAATGTCAATCCGTAGTTCAGAGGAAGATTAATCCCTACTCAAATGGATTACTCCCTAGAGTGAGGTCAACATGACTAAATCCTGGATTTCCCACTCATACTGAAAACAAGCTAATAAACAGATCAGTCTTGCAACCTAGTTGTGAGTAATACTCATACATGAATGTGTCTTCATGGCCTGCATGTAAACAGTGTGTGAAAGTCCAGGCTGGGCCCAAAAATCCCTGGCTCATCTGATGTCAGGCTGCTAAATCTGGCAGCAGGAGCTTAATAGTTTTGTTCCAGTCAGCTAAAATTCTTCCTTCCTTCTAAATGACAGAATGTATAAATAGTGGTGTATTCAGTTTTTAGATTTGGCTTGTTCTCCTCTACTGAAAGTGTAAAAATGGACCACGGGTGTAAGCAGCAGAGGTGGCTCAGGCTGGGATGTCAGCCCAAGGGCTGAGAGCTGGAGGCTGCCTGAGCAGGGAGGGAAGGCCAGGAGAAGGCAGCTGCAATGGCTGCAATGGCTGAGGCAGCAGGAAAACATCAGCCTGCCTTGCGGGCTACCCACTTCTACATATGCAGTATGTGTTGTATAAAGTAAATCATCTTTGGGAGCTAGGACATAGGCAAATTGTATAATAGAGACATCAATATGGATTAAAGTGTATGTCAGAAGAAATTTCATTCTAACTCTGCAGTTTTTTAATTTCTTTAATGCTATTTAAACCTACCTCACCATAACATGAAAATAGATACTAAGTGGAGGTTTGTTCAAAGGAATGATATATGCCATCACGCATTTTTGCAGCTGATTCTTTCTGGCATGAAACACTGAATGTTACTCTTTCTACCAGTACAGGCATGTAGACATCATCAATTTTCTCAACATTTTAGCCCATCTGTATGTGTGCGTGCATGCATGAGCATGCTAAGAGTACTTTTTTTTATCCATGTGATTTATTCTTCCTTTTGATTTTAGACGGGTACATGCCAAAAAATCACGAATAGCAACCATTTCCCTCTGAAAGCATGGCACATTATATTTTCTATCAATTGCAATTAGGGAAAACCAGAGAAAACTTCCTTTTATTTAAAATATTGGCTTATGGAGTTTTGGTTTTAAGAAAGTAATATAAATATATCATGCAATCATGAATATATGAAACTACAGCTTTTCATGAAACAGTTCTCATTTTGGAATGTCATTTAAATTTTAGCTGAATAGATTTTTGAAACAGTGGATTAAAGTACTCAGAGAAGCTTTTTATTACAGAACTTAGAAAATATATACTCTGAGTTTATTATTCTGTTAAACTTTTAAAGTAGATTTACTGTAGATACTGTATTAGAAATTACAAGACTTAACTGATGCTGGGTTCCCAAATTTATCCCAAGACAAACATCCTCCACATCTTTTTACTGTATTGACATTTATTTTAGCATTGAAGTCTCTAAGCAACCTCTCACCTAAAACCTCCATACAGGGAACTATCAATAGAACATAAAGCAGGATTAGCTTTTAGATTGTCATATGTCATTCTTTAAAGCAAGGGATCACCTTTTTTTTTTTTACTAAAAATGTCAAAGTTAGCAGCATCTCTGCAAAAATAACACCTTTCTGTTTCTTTGCTTAATATTTAAAGGCACAAAAGTGCAAGAACTAATGGTGAGACTTTGTGTGTTGAAGAGACCATACTAGGGGGGTTTTTAATTCCAAAGATTTTGTTTATTCTTGTCTTCTGCCAGTAACTTTGTCCTTTTCTTGCTGTCTCCTTCCAAGGCTTTTGAAGATGGTATGGAAAAGAAATCAACCAGAATTGAATTCTATACTGCTAGACAGAACTATGGTTTTATATCTCAAGCATCTTAGTCCAGTGGCATGCTGTGACAATACCCCTGAATACTCTTGTTCACAGAGTTCTGTGTTTGTGGGGCAGTTTTTTCTGTTGATCACTAATCACTGGTTACAATATGTTAATATTTTTGGAACATGGTGTATTTGAAGCTCTCTTCTGTACATAATTACAATGAACTAGCTATTTCACCAGATGCTAACATGCAAGAGATCCAGTTTAGTAAAATACCTAATTCTTTTAACCAGGAGTAGTAGAAACACTGCAGAAGTAGTCATGAACATCAGCTCAGGTTTTCAGTTACGTTGATTATACTACCTCCTTTTCTTTTGCTAAGACTCAACAGGAGTGATTTATTTTTTTTTTCCCCCCACATCAAATGCTGGATCATGGAATGCACAGAAGTTATTTATTATTTGCTAATTTGGACTAAGGAGAAAAGGAGAAATTTTCATTTCCTTAGGTGATGGCAAATAGTCATTCAAGTAATATATGTCATCACAAAATCTAAACTAGAATGAGCATGCTGCCCAGGAAATATCTAGTACAGTCAGCCTGCCTTATTCAGATGTAGAACAGCGTGGTTTTAGGGCATTTTTTAATCTTTGTAATGCAGTTTGTTTTCTGCCCAAAACACTAATTTTACAGTGCATACCCATTGCAAAAGATCTGTGAGGACTTCTCATCAGGCTGGAAGACAGATAAACTACATAGAATATTGTCATGGGGTAAACCATGGAAGTTGTTACTTTTGCAGCAGATGAAGGTGCTTCACTGCTGTATCGATGCTTGGTTTTGTGACCTTTCCAGACTCTGTGAGTCCTTAAAATGACAACAGATGAGACTAATACATCAGGCCGCATGACAGGATGCTGCTGATGCATGAACTGGAGATGCCACAGTGGGGGATGAGAAAGCAGTGACTGAAGGAGCAAGTCTGATGCTTATCACGTGAGACTTGACAGGTCTGCATTACAATGAAAGACAAATAAATGGTTCCTGTCAGTGATGTTTTGGGGTTTTTTTTCCTTCTTCTTAGAATAGATGATACTGTCAGTCTCTTCCTTGTTAAACTCTGTAAACGTTAAAACTGGGAAACAGAACTGAAATGCAGCTTTTCATTTTGTGAGTAAGGGACCAGTGTAAATCACTACAGTTCTGCCATTGACAGAAATGAGTACTGGGGTAATCTGTCTTTGCAGTGTTGTTGCCATGGCTACAAGGTCATAGTATCAGATATGCCATTACATTTCCTGCATTCTCATGTTATATGTGCAATAGTTTCATTGGTGTTTTGAAGAGGGAAAACTTGCACTATGTTTTTAGTTTTCTGTTGCATAGCATGCTGTCTTGTCTGCAGTAAGCTCACTTGGGTCTGTGGAGATCAAACAGGCATTTTATACATCAGCCTTTGTAGGTATCTCCCTTTGCTGCATGTCCTGGGGCTGGAGAAAAAAAACTTCATACTCTAGAGTTCAGTCACCACCTAATCTGAGCATTCACAACACTGTGTATTTGCACATCCAGTGATCTCTGCAGGCAAGGGACAAACTGCTACCTGGAGCTGAAGAGGTACTTTAAGTCTAGCACAATTTTTGGTACAAAGTGTAACTTTAACAACCTTGAAAATGTCTGCTCAGCTGTTTTCTGAGCAAGGGCTTTAAACTCAGAAACTGCACACCATTCAAGATGAAGACCAAAGCACTGTATATTCTTCACGATGAAATAGATTGTAAAGGTTATTGAAAATATAGAAATAAACCCAAGTTTGGAATTGTGCATAAATCTGTAGAGGTACTTAGTAGCAGTGCCTGCGTCATCTATGTAAAAAATGTATCTTAATTGCAGATTAAATAGCTTTTGCAACAAGCTTCCCATTCATGGTAGAGTGTCATCATTCTAAGCTTTCTGTATATGAGGTTCTTTGACTGTCCATGCTTTTCTGTACCATTAATCACAAGATCCATCATAGACAAGAGGAGGTTCTGATAGGAAAAAAGATTGTGCATTAGTTTCTATCAGACATGGAAATTCTTAAACATAGGGGGGGAAAAAAAAACAACAAAAAAACCAACCAAACAACAACAACAACTCAAAAAACAGAGCTTTGTCTTTGTCAATATACCAAGGCACAATGCTGGATGGTCAGTGAATGATGCTGATGACTCAGTGCTGACAAAAGCTCAGATTCATCAGATAACCTAGAGAAAGGGGTTTCTGAGGCTACTGCTCTCACAGGAATTTCACAGTTCCTCCCATGACATCATTTGTGCACTGCTAAAACAGTTGGCAAAACAGCATAGCAGCAAATGCTGTGTAAGGAACCTGGCTGCATTGAGTTCTGCAGAATCACCAAGGGAAGCAGCAGCCATAAACAAAGGGGTTTGGCCTCTCAGATCAAGCAAGATGATTTGCTGGGGTTTTTTTCTACTCTTGGTGCAAGCCTGATTGGTTAAAGAAATAATCTTAACTTTTTTTTTATCAGATACACACACTGTCAATGAGACTTCTAGTGATTTTGTGTTAACGAATTTTGCATCTTTTTTGTATATCTTCCCTCAGTATGATGTTAGCATAAAGCTTCCAATAATTAATGGAAATGACTGTCACACATACTGCTACAGTTTGCTGGTTCAGCTACAGTTCACTGGATTTTCTTTTGAAAGTTTATGCTACAGTAACTGTAGACTGAAATAAAAAAGAAGGTGGAAAGGGGAAACAGTTTAAAGTGTATAGGCAGACTGCATTTTTTTCAGCCAAATATGTAAAAGTGAATGAGAAAATAAATACAAATATGTATTCAACTCTGGCTCTAATATAATTTAATTTTACTTGTTTTTTCTCATCTAATAAGCATTTCAAGATAGAAACACAGTTGCTGCTATCATGATGATTTTATCAAGTACTTCCCATGAATGCTCTGCAGCTGTGTTAGAAGAGGATGTTGTGGAAAGAAACAACTGAATGGCTGGTTTTGGGTCCCTTAGCTATGCATGACTCAGGAAGAAAAAGAATCATTACTTGATTTTCTATTCTGCCTAGATACTTAAAAAGCCAATCACTAGGCCTACTCAGACATCAGTCTTGTTTCATCAGGTCAATGAAGAATAAGCCTCTGGAGGTCAAATGTGAGGATGTAATTCTGTGAGATTCTGATCCCCTGTAGGTCTCATCAGCTTTCAGTTACAAGCATCCACCTTCTCTCAAGTCTGAGAGAAATTCAGGATCAAGGGAGGAGCCCCAGCTTGGCCTTACATGTCGTATCAGCTAATAAGCATCATTTGGAGCCTATAAAAGCAGCCAGTAATTTTTTCCACCAGGGTAGAGATGTTGATTGGTAGAGTCCATATATGATTGACGATATGTTGTCTGCCTCTATTTTACTCCTTATTTCCAAGTTAAATGCTTCCACACTTCACCTTCTTCCTTGTTATATGTGCAGTGCATTGTCATGCAAGGGAGCTGGCAGTAGCATCTAACATTAGGTCACCATAATTTTCCATTAAAGGATTGCTTTTTAACTGTTCCAGAGAAATCATCACATCTTATTTTCCTATCATATCTTTTCATCTGTTTGGAAAAAGCACTGGGGGGGGGGGGGGGGGGTGTCACATGTGAGTATGTCCAAATTTTTAATGTCTGTTTCCTTCTCTTGCTTTTGTTCATTGCAAAATTGTACCTATCACCAAAATAATAACTGAACATGAACATCTGAATCTAAGTGCAGGCTCAGCCATAGTAACATGGTTTAGCTCATTTTGCCTGTCAATGCTCAGGGAATGCTCATTTGGCACACAGAAGAAATTAATCAGAAAGGTAATCAGGCTGTTTGCATAGTCTGTCCCACGTGCTCTGGAACCTCCAAAATATGTAGAAAGTGAGACTATAAAGGCAGGTATTTAAAGATGGGACATAAGAGATTAATGTTTTGCAAACAAACCCAGTTCCACTCTGATGACTTCTGTATAAGGTACCAAGCAAAATATTGGCAGCTGGCCAGAGACTCCACAGTGATTTTCACTACAGAAACCACTGTGTCATTTTAAGACACTGCATGGAGGTGGCCAGTTTTTGACCAGTTGATGATGAGCACTCACACAAATCATTCAATTAACTCTCCAATGCAGTAGCAGCTTCTAGCGAGGAGTAACGGGCAGACCTCAGGGAGGGATTGCTTACATTGCCATGCTGCAGTGAAACTCTCAGCACTCAGCTTTCCTGTTCCTCATTTTTAGGGTGCTTAAGGCATTCTAATCTGTATACATGTTTAGTTCTCACAAGTGCAATCAAAATGCCAAGCTGCATGTTCTGGAAGAATAAATGTGCTTGGAAATCTGTTTGAAAGTAGGCTTGGGTTCTACCTTTACCACTGATTCATTGTGTGGCTTTAAGAAAGTCTTTTTGTCTTTATTTTCTTTTCTGTAAAATATGATACTATTGTTATCCTATCATAAGTGGTGCTGATGTTGAGGGTGTTAGGGAGGAAAAAAAGATTTGAGAGGAATTAAAAAAAAAAACAAAACAAACAACAGAAAAGATCGTGAGGAAATTAATAAGATTATGTTGTTTCAAAACAGTGCTTAATGTGATTCAGTAAAAGAGAGATACTCACAAATAAGGGCAAAATCAATAAGAACACAATTATTCTCACAGCAGCATCTACCTATACACTTTCTGAAAAAGATAAAATTAATTTGGCAGTTGGAACTCTATACTATAGGAAGCTTTCCTGTATTTCTGGTAACCATATTATGCAGAGGAATGAGAATGTTTTGCTGGAACAATTTTAATTATCTTTTGGGTTTGTTAACATTCTCTGGGGCAGATTTTCAGACAACATTTTGGCAGTTCACCACTCAATAACAATTTCAAATCCCCTCCCCCTTACTATTTTTTTTTTTTTTTTTTTTTTACAATTTCACCTCCCCCCCACGCGTCCTCCCCCCCCTCCTTCCCCTCCCCTCTCCCCCCTCTCCATTCTCCCTCCTTCTATTTTTTTTTCGCCCTCTATTCTAGACCTTTTTATTTGCTCTGTCTACCCCGCTACTTCTCCAATTTCTTCATCACTGACCTCCCTCCCTGCCCTCTCTCTTCCTCCTCCTCACACTTCCCACTTCCCTTCTCCCCCCCTCCTTCCTTCCCCCTCCCCCCCCTACTTTTTTCCCCCTCACTTTCTCTCCCCACCCTCTCCTCACCCCTTTCCCTCCCCACCAACTTACTGGTCTTATAGCCTCCCTTTGTTACTCTCCCCCCTCGTCATCATTTTCCTTTCTTATCCCTTCACCTCCTCCCCCCTACTAGTCTCATTTCCATATCCTCATGTCCCTCCTCTTCCCCATATACTCTCCCTCTCTCTCTTGTAATTTGGGGTTCTCAACCGTCTTCCTCCATCTTTATTATTTCTCTTTTCAATATATTTTTATTTTTTATCTTATTCTTCTGTGTGAGTGTTTGTTGCTATTGTTTGTTTAGTGTGTGTGTTGGTGTGGTTGTTTGTTGTGTGTTGTTGCACCCAGTCGAGTGCAGACGAGGTATCGTGTGTGAGTGAGTACTTTTTGTTTTGTTTGTGTGTTGTTTGTTTAGTGTGGTATGAGATAGTGGAGAAAAACGCATTTGGCCCTTTGTCTTGCGTGTTCCCGAAGTTGTATTGTATGTTTAAGAGATATGAGGCATGACTAGTATTTATGTTTGACGAGTGTCCAAGCGTGAGTAGTTGTGGGTTTTGTGTCTGGGAATGAGTGAGTGCCACCTCTGAGATTCCCTCTTCTATAGCTTGCAAGAGGCCTTGAAAGGGCAAGAAATTCCTTTGAACTGAGCAGAATAAAGAAGTCATCTGTTAAACCCAGATGGCTGTTCTTATTTTCTGTTTTATTTGAAAGGTCTAATACCAAAATCATGAAGTGCAACTAAGCAGAAAACTTGTCTTCTGTGTATTTTTAAACCTTTTCATTTCTTATGGGAATAATGAGACTGCTGAACGTATTTTTCTGCCTGAGACCTGCATCCATGTATTCTATCACATGTGCTTACTGCATTTTGCAGTCCCTCTCAAATGTAAATACTTTCACTGCATGAATAATTGGTTTTACACAGGAAACAAACATAATGCTGCTATCTAAAAGCAGTGCATCAGGAAGCAAAGACAAAAGGCAGCAGGAGCTTCAATTATATAGAGAAAAAGCAAACATATTGATCAGAATGCTATATGTATGTAGGAGGTCCTGAGTCAGCCATGCCAGACAGTGTTCAAGAGACTGGTTTCCCTAGCTTCTAGAGTCAAGGTTTGTCACAGAGATGGCACTGCTGCTCTTCTTCAGTAAAGGATGGCTCCATATTCTATTTGATTTGCAGCAGCAACATTTACAAAAGAGAGAGGGTTGTCACATGGAAGAATTTCAAGAAGTCTACTTGAACTTCCTCCGCAACTCAGGGAAACACACTGGTGCAGTGCCCAAGCTCTGAATGGAAAGAAGAATGAGAAACACATTTTAACAGCATGTACAGCTGAGGCACTGGAAATTCATATAAATGCGGACACTCAGGGGAAACTAATTTTCTGTAATGACTCTATGCAGAAGTTAATTGTGTTTATGTAGGGGGTTGAAGGCAGAGGAATAATACAAGAAAGGTAAGAAACATTATTTCCCAGTGGCTGGTGAGCACGTCACTGTGCTGGTGCTGCCAACAAACACAGTTTGTAAGTGCTGCACTTCATAAGCAAAACCATCCCAGATTAAAACCCAAATACATTAGTGCTCTCTACTTCACAACACTTCCACGAAAGAACGAATCTGGTTACTCACAATGCGCTTTTCTGTTCCAGCAGGTTTCAGCTGTCTGAGGTAGTCTGCTTTTCACAAGTCCCTAGCTCTGTACTCCGAGGCTTGAGTACATGGTCTATACCAATATTTCAGGTTCTGGTAAATGTATGTAATCTTGTTGAGAGCATCTAGTAATGAAAGACACTTACTAGTGCAGCTTTGACTTGTATGGTGTCCTCAAGCAGCTTTGACCTACATAGTGTCAAACACCAGCCATGATCTTTAAGCTTTCCTCTTGATTTTCTGTAGGCCTACTGTGGCGTATCATGACACGGACTCAAGTTGATGAGGAGACTCAAATCCAACTTTATTACAACCAAGCCCTTTTTATCCTTGTTTGGTACTTCCCCAACCTGCGCAAACATGCCACGTTCAATCTCATTGTCCCCTCTAAAAACCTCCAGGTAAATAGTCCAATTACAATGCTGCAGACCCTCTCACAACCCCCACATCGTCAACTGAGACTCCTGCCACAACTACATTCTGGCCTATCCCCCCAAGGATTGTTTTTCGACTTTCACTGTTCTTCAACACCCTAAATCACCGCCCCAGGGCTTGTCAAGCTCTAAGGCCTCAGAGCTCATTCCCAAACTGTTTTTCATGCGAATGTTATCGTCTTCACTCCCCATAGTCTACTCTCCCTAATAACCACCTTCAGCTGCTTCTTGGTCAAAACACTGAGAACAGCCAGAATTAAACTCTGAAGGCATCTTCAGTATGGAATATTTTCCTCTGTGCTAAGCAGAACTGCATATAGGTCAGACATACATTATTTTGAGCAGACACAGTGGAGGTTTTCATTTACATTCATGTTGCATATCTGTGTATAGAATCATAGAATAGTTAGGGTTGGAAAGGACCTTAAGATCATCTAGTTCCAACCCCCCTGCCATTGCAGATATCAGTTTAACTAACAGAGGTCTAAGTTAGCAGCTATTACACAGTATCTGTGAGCTGTGCTGTGTTTATTCTGCAGTATATTGTAGAATCCATTGTAAAATCAGAAATAAAAAAGGCAATTCCTAAAATTTAACTTTTCATAGCTCATTTTCCTATAAGAAGACCAAACTATTGAGAGCATCAAAAATCTCTTAAACACAGAGGAAGCAAGCATTAAAAAAGTCTGTGTTTCAAGGTAATAACTTAAAATAATGCTTATACTAGTTTAGTAAAGTGGTAATTACTACTAGCTTCTACTGAGCAATATCTTTCAAAATATATATGTAGTTATCATAGGTTACTTCCTATTTATGGGTAGCATTTTTGATAAATTGAAAAAAGACAATATCGTTCACTATGCATAATATACATTGCGTTTAAATTAAGACCAGCCAATGCTTAATTACAGGGTACACAAATGCAGTGTATGTTTCCTTTCTTTTATAATAGTTTTGACTAAGATTATAAATATAGATGGTTAAGGAAAGGAGTGTTCATTTTGAGTCAGAGTCAAGTCATTACACTGTGATAAACATACAAGTGCTAATAGTAAGTTTTTTATATAAAACATAATTGTTTTGAAAAAGGGAGATGGAAGATGAGTTAAGCCTCATGAAGGGATTGCAGGAAGGTTGAGTTTCTTTAGGATACTTTAAAACACAGTCTTTATATCCCCCACATTCCTTTCCTGCCAGCTCTTTCCTAGAACCCTGGTAAAGGCTGATGTCACTTCTGGGCTAGCTAGTGTCATGATGCAGCTCTTTCACGCTGGTCTCCAGCTCTTACTACTCCATTTTCCCTAGCAATTCTTTCTGTATTTGCTAATGGAAAATATTGGTATTTACTTTCAAATGAAAGCTGGAAAAGCTGACAAGTCCCTTCTCAGAGACTTTCTCTGCAGAAACAATGCCAACAGCATAGAGCTCCAAAAAAAAAAAAAAAAAGAAAAAAACTATAAGTAAGTGGGCAGTGCTGGATCACGTGCACTGTCTCTTCTTAAATGCACTTACCCAGCAAGAAATGACAAAATAGCTTAACACTATATTTGTCTGAATCTGCATTGCTTAACTGTCAGCAAACTACCAAGCAAGGTCATGACCACAGCCCCCTATAATTCACCTCTGAACAATCAGAATTGACTTCTCACATGTTACTATGTCTAGCAAGTATATTTAAGTTGTCTGTACTATGCCTTTGATGCCTGCAACTGAACTTCACATACTGTATCTCTTTTAGCAGACCTCTGGTAACTGACAGAAGGGAAATTGGTTGGAGCAGTGAACAAGAAAATAAGCAGCTAAACAAAGCTCTTGGCTTGTGTTAACAGGTATAAATTATGTCATTACAAAATGTCCCCCACTGAACATTTCTCCTCCAGAAGCTGAGACAAATGGAGAAAAAAATCTATGAGTATTTTAAATCTTATTGTCTTTCACTGATGACCTCTTCTATTTCCTCTTTTTTTTTTTTTTTTTTTTTTTTTGTACTTTTCCACCCAAAGAATCCTGCCTGTATAAGCTGAAGAACAGCTTAGTTTCTATAGGCTAAACTGTATCAACTTGGCTATATAGTGGTGAAATGTTGAAAAAGGTTGCCCAGGGAGGTGGTAGATGTCCCAAACAGATGTCCCTGGAAAGTCTGGAAGGTCAGGTTGGACGGAGCTCTGAGCAGCTTGATCTAGTTAAAGATTTCCCTGCTTATTGAGGGGTTTGGGGATGTATGATCTTTAAAGGTCCCTTCCAACTCAAACTATTCTATATTATTCTGTAACTGGCTTATATAGGCTAGTATAGTTTGACTGTGTGGTCAGATGTAATATTCAGAAGTTTGCAACTTGGAAGCTGACTGTATAGTTGAGAGGGTTAGTCTCCCATATTTAAATGGAGCAGTGACTTTCTTCTTTTTAGGCTAAGCTAACTGGGATTTAAAAAGTAATTTTCACTGTTTCCTCACACTGTTTGCTCCTTGTTCAGCAGAGGCTTTTCCAGTTAGGTAGGCTAGAAACAAGATTTGTCAGGATCTTAAATCATCAATGTCAGTACAGTGACAGTAGTTTTTATGTTGCATAGATCATTCCCTTAACAAGGTGCGTAAAAAGCATAGGGAATTCTGCTTTTGAACGGATGCAAAAATTACTTCAGATGAGCAGCTGAAGTGTTGGAGACTTCATTGAATTTCAGGTCCATAAAAGTCAGTAGTTTTTCCTCTAATTTCCATGAGGTCAGCATATCTTTGCTACTGAACAGCCTCTTTTGAAATTGGCTTGGGGCTTGTTTTCTTTTACTTCTAATCATCATTTCAGAATAATTTTACAGAATTAACTAATCTTTGCTCATGTTGTTTGCCCTTTGAAGCCACAGGGGTCTGTTTCATAACAGATTTACTCTTCATACCAGACTCCTTCTGTGGCTTCAGAGGAGTTAAATGCTGCATGCAAATCCCTGAATGCACAGAAAGGAAAAGAAACACTCCCCATAGCCTCTATGTTTGACTCAACCTGATTATCCAACTTGTTTACACTGTTTCAAATTAAACACTTATTAAACCAAAGGCTCATATATCCAGAACAATTTTAATGTATTTGCTACTGTTCACTACGTTTTAGCTACTCAACAAATGTTCTTCTGTTGAAAATATACCATGAAAGTGCTTGGGTCTGATGACAATTAAGTAAGACTATCAATAGCTTTGTACCATGTCATATATTACTTTCAAGTATTCATGTTACCTTTTTCTTCAGAATATTCCCCAATATTTAAAATCATAGAATAGAATCATAGAATAGTTAGGGTAGGAAAGAACCTTAAGATCATCTAGTTCCAATCCCCCTGCCATGGGCGGGGACACCTTGCACTAAACCATGTAGCCCAAGGTTCTGTCCAACCTGGCCTTGAACACTGCCAGGGATGGAGCATTCACAGCTTCCCTGGGCAACCCATTCCAGTGCCTCACCACCCACTCACATTTTAAATATAAATCTGGGCAGCTTTTTAACTTCTTAAAATAGCTGTCCTCATGTTTGGTGATGGAAGGCTCCAAACAGAATCCCCCCACCCCATCCCATGCTATTTAGCTGGGTGGAAAAAAAGAGGGATGGACATCTGTGCCACTTCTGATCATATTCTGATCACTGTAGCATGTTAACATTTCTCCTGAAGTTTTTATTCATAGATGTTTCACATCATAATGATTTTACATGAGATCATTAAATTTGTCCATCAGATTCTGCGCAATTTTAAGAGTTAAGAGCTCCCACCTTTGTGTGCATTTCCACATCCTATGACCAAATTGGCACTGGTTCTCAGTTACCGTTTTGCTAGCTATGTTGTTGTAGCTTAAAGGAACCAAGAAAGGAATCTCAATACAGAAATTTCATGTGTACAGAAAAATGATCACATTAAACCAAAAGTGGGTAAATATTTTAACATATTAGCCAATGTTATACTGGCTGGGTTTTAATTTTTCTTCATTTGTTTTCAACTGTCTAGTTTTGCAGCAACCTGATACCCAAGTAGCTTTCTGCTATCTCTCCTCTTGCAGGCGATTTGGTGTTTCATTTCTCCTTTGTGAGTAATTACTGTTCTATTGAATCCTTAGTTAGAGGATTGATTTTTCACAAATCTATTAGCAAATGTTTTCTGGTTTATTAATTTCTTACTGGAAGTTAAATGTGCACAGGGAGCATTGCCAGTACAGTACTTGCTAAAAAACTTACTCCATCTTCTGGAGTTAAGAAGTCAATTGCTAATAAAGAGCTGAAGTTCAGCTTTGAGTAACAGACTCTTGAAGGAGAATGCTTTTCACACACCCACATATGCATACACATGCTCATCCAGGCCATTCTCCCTCCCATCAGTATCGTCTGTCTACAGACATACATGCAGTCTCTTTTAATTTAAGATTGCTCTTTTGTGAGGTGTTTTAAGTTTTCTGTTAATTTTTTTAGTACACTGAATCAAATAACTATTAAAGTCTGGATTGTGCTGACTGCAGTCACTCCTTCCATTTCTCAGGACTGACCAGGTCTGTCTGGTGTCTCTTCTTCATACACTGATACCATTTATTATTTTTAATACTCTTAACTTTGACAGATCAAATCTTTCTACTGTCATCTGTGCATTGCCTTCAGGGGAGGTAATATATACTTCATTTGGAATAACTTTAGAATGAGACTTAAATGCATCTTTTATTAAACTTTTTAAAAAAATCTTAATTTCCTCCTTGCAATTCATTTAGTAGCTGTAAAACCATTAATCTTGCCTAGTCCATGCCTCCTTCATTCTTCTTCAGGTCTTGATTTTCTCTTATTAATTAGAACACTGATTCTTGCCGTTGCAGCTTGACCTTCCACACAGACACATCTCTGCTCTCCATACTTATTCTTTTCTTCCCTCAACTTTCATCTCACCACAGACCCTGAAACAAGTTCACTTCCCTCCTGGCTTAACTTCAGATCTGAGAATCTCTGATTCTGTGCTCACTTCCCCTTTCTTTGTGTCCTTTGTAACCCTCCCAGGCTCCCAAGCCTCTGGCTGAATTAACCACAGTATCCAAAGGTGTGAAATGTAAAACTTCTGAATAATTTCTAACAGTAAGAAAATCCAGGAAGTCCATGACGGAGGGACAGCCAAAATAAATGAATAGACTCATTCATACAAATTACTCAATCTGGTCAAAAAGTAGCATCATATATGGATGTATTAGGTACCCTACCATTAAATCTCATGTCTTCTGAATAGACATTTTGTTTCAGGACACCGTATTACTTGGAAAGACCATTCCTCCCTTTTTCATGTGCCAGTTGCTTATTTGATAACATTGGCAATTAACACTTTCTAAACACTTTCTAAAGTGGACTTTTCCCATTAGACAATTCATCAAAGGGCTGCACCTGAGTTTCAGATCTCTGCTTAAAATACATGGCAATAGTGGCAATCTAGAAGTACCTGCCCATCTTAAAAATGCTATTACTATATTTTCTCTCCCAGCCCTCTAAATTAGATAAGCAAGAAGTCCAAACCAGGGCACAAAATAATCTAGAAAACTGCTCTTTTGCTCTATGCTGGTCATCCAATTTTGCAGTATTCAGGTTTTGAAAAGTCTTAACCACCAAAAGTCCTGCAAATCCATCCTGAAAGTGGCCAAGTGCCTGCATCTGATGTGGTCTCATTCAGCAGTAAAGGCTGCCATTTCTTTGCAGCTTTTCACAGTATGTGCTCATTTACACCAGTACTCACAAGGGTAACCCATTCCACTTGGTTTGCCCAAGTACAGCCAGTCATACAGAGTTTATAGGAGCAGAGAATCAGATTCAGCAACTGTTTGCTACCCCAAATGCCTTTTAATTTCTCTAGCTGATCTTCATTAAGACAAGCTTATGCAGTAGCCCGATTTTATGTATATAATTTTCTCAAAAATGCTTAGCAAATATAGTTTAATACAACTATCATGATAGGACATAAATTACAGCCTAGGTTGAAATTTACTTAGCAGGAAAACACTTAGTCCATTATTTTCAACCATTTAATGTGGAAAAAGCTGCCTTAAAAAAAGCCTAATTAACAGCAAGCTTAAACTCCCTGAAAAGTGGTCTGGCCATCCACTAAACAATGCTAAGGTGATCTGCAAACAAATTTTTGAATGTAAAGATGATCAGCTCTCTTCCATCTGCGTAATACTTTTTTTTTTTTTCATAGATTAAGAATTTTTCATTTAAGAGAAGGAATTTGCTCACAAAACAAAAGCATGAACACTCCAGAATCTATAATTTCAGCGAGCCAGAATACTTAGACAAAGAAAATATAGGCTAAAGAGATCCTCATATTTGTTTGAGCTAAAAGAATTTAAAACTAACCCCTTTCACACAATTTTTCAAAGCAATGGCTGGGATTTTTTTCCAGCTTGCTTTCTGGCAACAGCAAACTCAACTTCATTTACTTAACAGGTATTATTGATCACTGGGGACTTTGCCCTATTTTTTTACTGTTCATTGAATAGGTTTCCTCAAGGACTGTTCAATTAAAATTATAGTTTTATGAACAAAGGGGAAGCATAACGTTATTGTTACTGATTACAGGAATACAGTTGTTTAACGAGCCATTCTCAGTAATTGTTAACCTGTGTACATCTGAGCACTGAGGGAAAGCATATTAGTTAAAATTGCTTTTCAAATAAATGCCTTAAGGACCAGACATCAGCATAAGCTGCAGAGCCTGACATGAGTTACCAAAGTTCAATTCTAGAAGATGTAGCAATTTCTGGAGATACAGACTGGGAGCTTGTAAGTAAAAGCCTTTCCATTCCTTCCTTCTAAACAGCCATGGATTTCACAAAAGGTATGAAGTCTAAATCAGGAGTTACCCGGAAAGGTCTGGCAGGATTATGATAAAAGAGTAAATCAATTTGTTATGATCAGACTCCTGAAATCTTTCTTTTACAATGGCAAAAATGAATGAGAGATATGAAGAAGCCAGCCTCACTCTGCTTCACAGCAATTATAGTGAATGGGACTGACAGCTTACCCCCGCACTGCCAAACACCCACCATTGTAAGACAGTTGTCAGCAGCTTCTAATGTTTGTGAAATTGTGCTAAAATTTTCCATCTCTGCGGGCAGAAAATATGTCAAAGTTATGAGATATGAATGCAATCTGAAATTAAGAAGATTATCATAAATGTAGCCACATAAAGAGATTGAATTTTATTGCACAGTCAGCCTTATTTTTATTTTTTTTTTTTTTTGGGTGCTTAACACATTACTATTTTCTGGTGCTCATTTCATGGAGTTTGAAATTGTGAAGATTCCTCTCTCTATATATATCTGTACAAACTGATCTGGAAGAATTAAAGTCCATTTAATACTGGGTATCCATACAGATTTATCTTTGCAGAGAGTGAGTTCTCCTCTCGCCCACGATGATGGCCACTTAACAATTATTTTGAGGTCCTGCGCTACATGAGAATGTGATCACCCGCGCTCTCAGAGGTCTTGTCAAGGCAGGTTTTACCAGTTCTTCTGCCCAGCACTGACATGCGTCCTCAAAAGACCAGGTGCTGTTTCTGAATTTGGTCTACCTGGATTTCTTCTGCCCACACTTTAACTTATGTTAAAAAAGCAAAGTCCAAAGGAATAAAGAGTTTTGCCCAAGACCTCAAAAACCCTTGAGCTGTGTTCACTCTTCCCTAGGCTGGACTTAGAAGGACACACTCAGGAGATAACCATAAGCACCTAGATGGAAGGGGCTGAAGAAAATTATCTCAGGCTTCCTTTCACAGCACAGACTGCCTTCAGTGGAAAATCCTGTCAGAGACAAGGCACAGGTGGGTTTTATCATGACACAAGAAGAATGAAATAGTTCACTCCATCACTGTGGCACTGAATTTTTGTCAGGCCACATCAACTCGATTTTCCAGGAAAATGCCTCTCAGAAGGTCACAGCTAGATTAAGCAAAGAATAAAGGCCAGAGCTTCCCCTGCCTTCATTGCAGTACGAAGCCCAGGACATCTCTGGAGATCTGCTGGCTCCTGACACCAACATTTTTCAGCTTGTGACATGTTTCACATGAGGATGATGCTGTGCCTTAACATCAAAGCCAAAGTGCTGCAGCACTTGCACTAAGTGCCCATAGCTTTGTGCTATCCGCAAGGTCAGGACAGACATGCTGGTAGGCCTTCAAGTCTTTCACTCCCTCCCTCAGCTATGTCCTGCCAAGCTCATCTGGGAGAAAGCATTGGAGAGCAGCTCAAACATTTTACAAATGTGTTCTCTCCCCCTCCACTATCTCATGTATGTAGAGGGAAGGGTAATAAAGGAAAGAGAAAAGGAAGATTAAGGAAGGTCTGCTCTCCATATATCTTAATCTCAATGAAATCGAAATGCTGACATATCCTTCACTGCCTATTTTTTCCACTTCTTGTACCTTTAGGAAGATTAATATAACACAAACCTTCTTTCAGTTTCCCCACCATTCACAGTTATGCCTCATCTCTTGCAATCTGTTTTCTGTTCAGCCAGTGAGTATTTCTGAACAAGCCATGGTCCATTCTGCTGCTTCTGTTTAATTCCTACCACTCCATCTAGCAAAAGTAGAAAACATTTAACCTTCTTTGCTAATCAGCCAGTACCTGGTGTTCATTAACAGCCAAGTACGATAAAAAGCTCTTATGAAAATAGTCTTTTGAAAGTGAAAAGAAGCAGTACAGGCTGAAGAAAAACACAAAGCTGGGCACATCTCCATCTCAAAACACTTTGGCTTTTATTAAGTTCTAAAGCTGGTAATCTCTAACAGGCCCTCCATATTAATCATGCTGTTCACAGCTCACGATCTATCCACCCCGAACAGTATTGTTGTCTTGGTGCAACTTTTTAAAGTCTTATTGAACAATGTGTTTCTTGTGCCGCTGAATTTTAGCTTCCTTCCTTCACACAGATCTGCTGGCTTCTGTGATGGTGTTGGCATAGTGAGAAATTGCTTCATCCTTTATGTTTTACAATGTCCCCAACAGCACATAGTTCTTCTGCGTTTTATTGTTGGTCTGAGTAACTTAAGGACTCTTCTGATCTTACATGACTTTCAAAGTTTTGCTGGGCCATTTCAAAGGGTTGGTTTTGACTTGAACAAGGTGTGAGTCTCATGAAAGAACTCCTCTCTCACTTAACTACAATCTTGCAGAGTCATTTACTCTCCAATTGGGATCCTATTTTAATTTCTGCATGAATATTATGACATCACTGAAGCCTACAACATTGAATAGCTAACTGCCATAGAAACACTGCATAGCTAAAAAACCTGAAACACGTGAGACCTCAGAAACATCATATTTTCCTCATCATCACTTGTATGAAAGAGGAGGCCAGCACAGGCGGCCAGGCATTCAGGACTCCTGGCACTCAGGAAGCAGATTTGCACAATATATTAGTCTTTTCACCGGGCAAAGAATCATTTTCCTCTCGGCAGCCACTTTTTCCGGTGTATCAATGCGTTTCAAATCCTGCCCTCTAGAGTTGAAAGCTGGAGCAGCCTGATATGCTGACAATACGTCTTACTGGTTGAAAAGCACTGAGCCCAGCAAAACCTTAACTCAGATTGAAGCTCTGGCATAGAAGTAACTTAAAAAATTATGAATACCCTGTCACAGAATTATATTGAGAAAAGTCATAAAATTACTCTTATGCTTCTGCCTAAGCAGTCACAATAAATATGAGCAGGTCTGAGTCCAAACTTTTTGGCAGATCCAATCTAATTTATTTTGACTGTTCAAATGGGAGGAAAACATAAAGCAGCGCTGCTTATGTGTCCTGCTTCTGTTTCTCCCCCCTTGGTCCCATGGTCTCCTTCTGCTTTCCAGACAAAGTGTCTTGAGCACTGACACCAGAAAGACTAAAAGATTAGCATCTATACTTCAGTGTAAGCATCTCAGAAAATAGTAAGAGGAGCAGGGAATGAAAAGATGTGGCTAAACAAAGGGACTTTAATATCAAGGGTGGTTTTTTGAATCACACAGCAGCTGAGAAGAGATCAAATCCTGTCAGAGGTGTCTAACACAGACCCTCTGAATATTGCTTTTCAGTTAGGTGGCTTATCATTTTAATATTTTCCCTCTGTGTGCACTAAATTAAACCAGAGGGATATTTTACAGCTTCTCGGCTCAGCCAGTCTCTTAGACGTGGAGGGCCTCTAGTGGTTGATAGTCATATTATATTTAAAATAGGCTTTCAAAATACTGTCATCAGACATTTCCAGATGACACTTTCTCTCTGCCTGTTGTTTTTTATACCATTTTAATGAACAAAGAAACCTCTGGCAAAAGGATATTAAAATGTAGGATGCTGATGCTATTCCACATACGATAGAGTGATACAGAAGGTCAGAGGCTGACCTGCACCATTTCAGGACAACAAAATAGTTTATACCCGTTTTTTTTTTATATATATATATATATACACACACTTATATGTATATGAGTATATATATGAGTATATATATAATATACATATATGGGTCTCTTTTATACAGTCTTGCTGTATCAAGCACATCACTTAACATCACTCACCTGCACTGGAGTTGAAAACCCTTACTTCTCAGAAATGTCAGAAAAAATGCTGGGGTTTTTGTTTGGGGTTTTTCTGATTGATGCCTAATTGACTTAGCATCGAGAGAGAGGGTAAAAGGATTTAATTTCACTCTGCAGACACAGCTAACAGAGCTAATAATGTGCTCTGATGGTAGCACATTATTTCAGTATAGCAGAGAAAGGCAAGATGTAAGAAGTTTGAAGCTGAAGTCAGCAAAGCTCAAACAGGAAATAGTGCAGGATTAACAGAAAGAACAATTAAGCATTTAAACAGACAACGAGATACAAAAAATCCAAATGGTGGAAAGCAAGTATCAACACTGTTGACTTTTTAAAATTACTTAAAACCAGCAGGTCAAGCAAAAGCTAGTTAGGGCTAAATGAAACACCACTAAGCAAAATTCTCTTACCTGTATTTGTATTTTTAGGACAGGAGAGACTTAATAACCATTTCTGAGCTAAAAAAAAAATGTAAAAAATTTTTACCATTATCTGAGATATGAGACCAGTGCTAGGAAGGGAGGAAGAAAATAGGAAAAACTGAAAACACAGGGGACACAAAGCATTAGGGAGCTAACAAATAGATAAATCATAGGTTTATTTATCTGAGAAAACCATAGGTTTATTTATCTGAGAAAAGCAGATGAACTGTCCTTACTGGAGGGTAGACAATGTCATATGAAGAGACAACGACATTCACTTCATTTCAAGATAATACATAGGACTGATCATTGCAAGATACAAAAGTCAGCAAGTCAGATATAAATGCCCTGTAGGTTAAAGTGTAGAATTAGAGCTAATTCTAATTAGAAATTAGAATTTCTAGCCATTATTATTGACATTATGGAAATTAGCATTGACACTCACACATAATCTTACTTGACACACTCTGTGGGACAGCAGTTGGACAAGGCACCTGAAAAAGTGTGCAAAGAAACCATATCCACCAAGAAAACAGTAACCATCTCTGAGCCACCAGGATCTTTCAGGCTAATCTTGTTTTAAAGGTTCCCTCAACCAAAAAGGTTTTTCAGTTAAGAAGTCAAGCTAATTTAAACCATTATTTCCTACTAATGAATCGATGTTTTGGTCAGCCTGGTTCAAGTCTGCTCTTTCCTTTTTAAAAACAGCAAGAATCCTGCTGAATACAGCAATTGTTAATAAAAACCAGCATACGCTTCACAGATGAATAAGGTATTATGTTGGTCAAGACGTGAAGTCCTGAAGGTTTCAATAAAATTCCCATATTCGCAACTAAAACTACTTTCCAAAAATCCACAAGCAAAATGTTACCAAATGTGTTTGATAAGATTACATCCATGAGCCCAGATATTTAGGACTCACCTTGCTGTCTGTGTTCAGAGTTCAGACTAAAAATATAGAGGATATATGTGTGTATACACATATATAAATACATAAATATTTTAATAAATGCTAGTTTTCCATTGTGAAAGCCCTGTTTGTCTTGACAATTTTGTCATTTCGGCTTAGATTTTTTTTACTTTTCTCTGCATGTCTGCTGAATTATCAGTTTTCTTTATGGTAACTAAATTACTATCATGGATCTTCGTGGGAGTGAGTTATTGGTAGGGCATGGGGATATATAACTATCTACCTGTTTATGGGGTTTTAAATGGCTGATGGCTGCTAAGTGCACTGTTACAGCAAGTCACTGTGGGCTATTTTAATCACGTGCAAATGCAAGGAAAAATGTGTCCTGTAATAGTTTGCTTTCAGGAGATTGATGTTGAACCTTTGAATTGATTTAAAAACAAAGCAGAGAGCTCTCTGGTGCCACCACATCGTAGGTCACTGTAAGTCCTGGCTAGCAGAGGGTAGCAAGCTGACTTTATAAGCCATCGTAAAACACATCTTTACCTACAAGAGATTGTGCTGCAGATGGATGTTATCCTTCCAAAACTAGGATCCAGGTTGTAACTGTTCAGCTGCTTAGTCATGATTATCAGGGAGGTTGAATGGTAAATTAGCAGTGCAGCAGCAAGTAAGCTAGGAAGCACCAAAGGGATCTGCAGCTACATCTTTGCAACAGACCTAGAGCATGGGCTTGAACACCGGAATGGGGTCTGACCACCCCAAGTTTTTAAGTATTACTGTGCTTCACTGCTCAGCCTACCTGCACCCCTAAGGCAGTGCCTAGGCACAGCCACAGGAAAGGCATAGGATAGGGATACTTCACAAAGAAACACATAGAGAAGGTCATGCAGTTTCACTGGTAGGATGGGATTTTGCAATATAAAGACTCAATCTAAACCCTAGATGTGATCTCCGTGTTTTCTGTGAAACATCACCACAGACACAGCCTGCCATGTGTATGCCTGTTCCTTGTCCTTGGTACTGCCCAGGATTACCCTGAGCAGTGAATTCTGTAGCTTTTGCCACTCAATCGCCTAATGCAAGAGAGCAAAGTTATGAAAGAGGCTTTTTTCTCCAGTTAAACTACTGAAAATGCCAATTCTGAAAACTGTGGAAGGTGTTTCCATCCTTGCCCTACCTCCCCACCACAAAAACTCCCAAACCCAACAAATTGAACTAAATCAACTGGAAAAAATAGAATGGAACAAGTGAAGGGAAATCAGCAATTTCCACACATGGAAATAGGAGCAATCAAGAGCGTGGACTTATGAAATGGAACATCTGACTGTACTGCACTTCTATGAAACAGTATCCAGAGCTTAAAGAGCATCAAATAATTAACACCACTATACAAAACCAGGGCAATACTTCGAAAAATAGGATCAGCTAAAACATGATGTCTAGAGCTGGGGAGACGTACCACACAGTCCTCCCATTGCATGCCATACTTGCAAAGCTTTGGTTGCAGTTCTGAAATAATGATCTTGCTTCTGGGCAAATTAGGAAGTATCCAGAGGAGTCCAGGCAGCAGATACAGACAGACATCTAGATATTGTGTGAGGAAATGAAGAAACAAAAATTTGGTTAGGAAAGCAATACAGCATTCTCCAAATATCTGAAAAGAAGGAAAGTAAGAAATTCTCTGTATTCACCAGAAAGGGGTTTGGGAATGATGGGCTTACACTGCAGCAAAGTTTCAACCGCGAGGAAAATTCTAACAGAAATGCTAGTTAAGCATTAGCAGTGTCTGTCTATAAATAGGATGGACAGTAACCTTCAAGAAATAGTCTTGGTGTTGTTGATTCACTTCCTAATTGCAGCGGGATTCCAGTTCAATGTTATCAACTACAGGTCTACCTTAAAGCACAAGTTTTAAATGAACCCTGCAGATGGTACCATGAATGCATATACACTCAGCATAGCACTATTTGCCTCTCTCAACCTTAATTTCACCCTTAGGAGCTATTTACAACTTTCTATAACCTGGACAACAAGATCTTTGGAACTCACCAGCTGAGGCTAGAAGGGAAGAGCTGTTAAGGCACAGTGTTAAATCAGGGTTGCTCTTGTCACAGAGTGAACAGTTCTGTGAAAGATGAGAAGTAATTGGTCATCCTTTCAGTTCCTGGTCTTCAGGCTAAAATGCCCATTTCAGGGATTTTCATGCTCCACATATGTTTGCTGGATCTAGAAAATGACACTGTAGATGATTATGTGATTTGGTGTTATATTAGATATGAGGAGGAAATAATATAGTTTTGTACTTGCTTTTGTTAGTCAGACACTTTTTTATTTATTTCCCATCTCCCCGCTATTTTCCTCTTTTGCTTTATTTTTTATCATTATAATCTCTTGCTGGAATTAGATGTTTTCCTGAGTGCTGTTTGTCTAAGATCTTACAGCTTGCATTACTGCTTATTAAAGCAAGTCTTTATCAATGTCAAGGTTTCTGAAGCTTGAAGAAACTCACTACATTTTTCCCTTACCCTGAAGGAAAGCACATACAAAAGGAACATTTGGGGCTGCACAGCTGAAGGACATCCTCCAAGATGAAGGGAGGTCAAATTATATTGCACAATTTGATATACGATATGAGCAGATCCATCCTTGTCATCATTTTAAAGCAGAGCCACTTTGTCATCTTATTAAAAACAGAAAAACAAAACACATTTGGGACAGTCTACAAATGCTTTATTGAAATCTGTCCAGCAAAAGCAGATAATACCCTTTTGTCTAATATTTCTTTGTACGTTTCCATAAGATGAGGAGATAAAAATCTTATTCATGTCTTTCAGCAGCACAACAAACATCTACCATCTGTAGATGTAAATGTAAGGAAACCTGGGGAATATGCAAACTTCAATTCAGGGTGAATTAATGGAAGATCATTTTAATATCACTCGCTTCTCTCTACAAACCAAGCAAAAGCAAAGTACATAACTGCCATATTATCCTGCCCGCTATTTGCAAAAATACTCCTGTAAGGTGTGAGAATTTATTTAGACATCTGGGATCAGGGCAAAGGGCTCATGATCTGCACCAGACAGCTGCAATCATTATTCCAGCTCCCAGGCAACAGAAGCAAACCTAAATCTGATAAGAAAGCTGGGTCACTGTTGGGACTAGTAAAAAAATATATCCTGAAGGAAATAAAAACCCTGAATATTTTATATTCTCTAATTGTGTTTCATCATAGTTGCCAATGACTTCAAAGTAATCAGAGACTTGGAAGCTGCTTCTGAATAAATAACTGAGCCTCTGCAAGCCATACAGCTTTGCATCAGGAGTACATCTTGTATCAGCAAAGCCATCAGTTCCTTTGGGGTCAGAGTCTTCCCCTGTAGGGAGCTTGTTCATGGAAATAAAACTCAGACATAGATATTTACAATTAGTAAAGTTTTTTAAGGACAATAAAAGAAATTCTTCATTAGAGCTGCAGATCAGCCTGCTAAGGGTATATCTTGAGGGTATGCCAGAAAGGAGGGCTGGGGTTTGCACCCTTGGTCTTTTAGGGGTAAGGGGCGGGGACTGGTAAAACAGCCAGTTCCCACTATTAGAAAGGGACTATTAGAAAAAGACAACACTGATCTCACCAGGGTGATTGGAGGAGACAACTGAGTCATCTGGCTCTGTAAAACAAGATTTACCTTTCCTTTATAAGCTGAATGGCATGGTGAAAATGTCTGTGAAAGGCCTGTTTGTCAAGAGCAGGGTGCTGAGGAATGTTAGAAACAGGCCTTGGGATGGAGCCAAGGTGCAGGAAAGGTTATTGTGGTCTTGGGACACCTATTGCCATTGGAGGTAGGAGAAATAGCTGAAGGAGAAGTATCAAGTGTCACAAGTCCAACAAAAGGGTCACTGGGGAGAACTGCAGAGTTTGAAATGGTTACAGCAGCAAGTGTGTTCTACCCTTTAATTTTCCAGTCAGCCCCCTTTAATAACCAGCCTATATGTTTAAATAGATCAAGATTCAGAACCTTCTGTTGAATCTTTCCCTGATGATTTATCCATTTTTTTTAATATTACATAATACAGGTTTAGGTAAGGAGCTTACTAATTCTGCTAAAGGAAAGACAATACATGACTAAAGTAGACTACATCTTGTGTTTAGAGCAGATATTAAAGCTTATATTACCTAATCAGGTAAGACAATTCAGGTCTGGCTTTTTCCAGCAAAAGATTTTTGCTCTGGGAGATCTTCTATTCCATACATGGAGGGCATTATGAACACCAACCCTTTGACACTTCTTGATCTGGGATCTAAATTATCATGCACTGTAAATGTCTGGCATAAAACAAACTTCAAAGGAATAACAGCATCATAGTGAAAGCTAGGTTTCCAGTTCCACCTGTTGATTCTTCCTTCTCTACACTGATTTGTTTGTTGTATGGAGACAGCATGCTTCGCTATATACAGATTTAGGTGAGAAAGCTTGTAATCAAAATGCTTAGATCATGTTAGGCTTGCTGATAAAATCCTGTAGGTTACCTGCTGCTTTCTCAACTTGTGATGATAACACAAGCATCATGGTGTAAGATTACAGCAGTAACAATGAAAACTGACATTCTAGTTATGCCTCTGTACCACCCATACCTGGATAAAACATGAGGTATACTTCAGTATAAATTTGCGCAGTTTTAAGATGAATACCCCAGTGGCTAAATTAGGTTTCATGTGGGGAAAAGTAATTTTTAGGTAAGTGATTTCCTGCCTGATATCTCCTTTTTATTCAGTTCTGATTTTCAAGTAAAAGGCAACATGCATTGTATCCAATGTTTTTAATCCTAGCTACTCAGAAGAGAAAGGAGCTCATTTTGTTGATGCCTGCTGGTAACTGTGAAAATGAACTGCTGAAATCTGTCTGAGAAGTTCAGACAAATGGACATAGATCTCAGACTGGGAGACTGTCTTCCCTTGGCAGCTTCCAGCAAACAGAATTCGAATGAGGTCTGGCTGTAAAGTCAGTTACTTTAAATCCTCTTCAGGACCATATTATACCATTGTTTTCTTTTTCATTTGTAAGATTTTGAAGACATGATATTGCTAAAGGATAAAAAAAAAAAAAAACAAACACAAAAAAAACAAACAAACAAACAAAAAAAAAAAAACCCCACACAAAAGACCAAAAAAACCCCAGGCCATTTGAATAATAATATCTTTCAAAAAAATTTCCACAATTGCAAAAACTTCAAACGCAAGAAATAAAAAAACATTTTCCCTGCTTCATAACAGTTAACAAGAAAGTTGCATTAAGCATACCTGGGGGGTTCTCATCACAACCTGGAGCCCCGAACAAGGCAAAAGGCAGGAAGCGGAGCAGTTCAGTTAAAACAGCAGACTCAATGTACTGTGGTTTCCTCCCTGAAAGATGAGCTGCTAGAAAGGCAGTGAATCAAGGTCTGAAACATGGAGAGGTCATCTGAAGCAGTGAGCAAACAAGGCTGCTCACCTGAGTGAAAGTTGTTCTGAACAAAATCATGGCTATTCCTACACTCAGAGGAACCTGAGCAGCTTGAGAAGTGGGCCCATGTGAACTTCATGAAGGCCAAGTGCAAGGTTCTGCACGTGGATTGGGATAACCCTGGTACCAATGCTGGCTGGGGATGAAGGGATTGAGAGTACCCCTGCAGAGAAGGATTTAGGGGTACTGGTGGATGAAAACTGGACAACTGACAACTGGTGCTGTTCAGCCTGGAGAAGAGAAGGCTCTGAGGGGACCTTATTGTGGCCTTTCAATACTTAAAGGGGGCTTAAAAGAAAGATGGGGACAAACCTTTTAGTAGGGTCTGTAGTGTAAGGACAAAGGGGTAAGATTTTAAACTAAGAGAAGGGAGATTCAGACTAGATTTAAGGAAGAGATTTTTTGCTCTGATGGTGGTGAAACACTGGAGCAGGTTGCCCAGAGCAGGACTAGATGCCCCATCCCTGGAAACATTCAAGATCAGGTCCAACAGGGAGCTGAGCAACCAGATGTAGCTGAAGATGTCCCTGCTCATTGCAGGGGTGTTGGAATAGATGAGCTTTGAAGGTCCCTTCCAGCTCAAAACATTCTATGATTCTCTGCCCACTATTACCCTGCAACAACACACCATTAAAGTAATTGTCCTTAGGTTAGACACCATCATCCACAGATAATAATTCATGATGCTGCGCAAAAGAGTGACACTGCCTATGTAGCTCTCAGCCATTCTGGGAAAACTCTATCAGTGCTATTGCCAAATGGCAATATTGATGGCAGAATAAAACCAGTACTGCAAGGTCAAAGCCAGATCTCTGTTTCCCTCATAGTAAGATTCATTGTTTTCACGCCTCTAGGCTCATCCTTGAGAATGGGGAGTGCTGCTTGTACCACCCTGCTGCCCAGACTACTGTCTAGGTTTCTGGCTGCTGGCAGATAAGCTTCAGAAGAAGTCAGCAGATAATCCAGTTTTGAGACATATAACCCTCCTACTGGTAGTTAAAAAGTCTGCTTCCTTCTTGTCACAATCTTGTTTAGATAGTGGAAAGTCTTTTACCTTGTCCCTGTGAAATTTATACAATCTCATAATAGCTTTGATTTTTCTTAATCCTATCATCAAAATAGTTAAGTCATATTTGAACTATGCTATTATACCTAGATTGTAAAAGTCAAACCAATCAAGCTGTTTTGGAACAGCGACTAATACACCATGTATTTTTCTCTCTGTGCTTTCCTCATCTAGTCTATTCAGTAGAAGGATAAAAGGCTTATTTTACCTTGTTTATTCCCATTCAGTGTACACGCAAACATTGAACACAATCATCATCTCTTCCTAGAGATTATGAGTCACTCTGCTTCAAAAGACGGAACAAAACCCCAGGTGTTGGCAGCCACACATATTGTGAGAAACAAAGCCCTTGAGAAATTGTAAGACTAGAATTTTCATAACCACATCTCACCTACCCAGAAATGTCTGGTTTGGTTTATAGTTTTTTGGGGGTTTGGGGGTTTGTTTTGTTTTTTTTTTTCCTTGCTTGAGGAACATGGTACAATCTTTCCTTCTTCAAAGTTTCAGCTCAGATGTAACTCAGTCTACCTGAGACTGCATACCCATATGCTGCTAAAGCAATCACTTAAAGATAGCTTTCTACAGTTGACCCTCCCCTATGTCTTCTCTCTAGTTAATCTGTAATGAGTAAACTTTTTTATTAGAAGTCAAAGATTTAGTTTCTAAAGAGAAGCCTGCACATTTCAGCAGGCAATTAGCAGAGAAGCATAGCTAAGTTTGGCAAGCCCAGGGACAGCACCACCCTCAGTAGCCTCGTAAGGCCAGTGTTTGGTGGCAACTGATCAGGCATTCTTGCCTTTAAAGTCTTTGACTTCAGGACTTGCACGGAAAATTCCTTGAACTGAATTAGACTGTTGTTGTTAAGAGATTTTGACTGCTGTACAGAAAGAACAGATTAGCAGTGTTGTACGTATTGTAATTCCATAGACTTCATCTAAAGTCCCTTTTCTTGCTGCAAATTACAGAAAGGGATTTCTGTTCCTTCCTTCTTAACACATCAAGTTGCAGTCTTTAGTGGTAAGACATTGATTCTGCTTTGCTCTGTTTTATTTCTTATTTCTGTGTAACAGCAAGCTGATGGACATCATCAGCCACCATACAAGGGAGGGTAGCTGGCTGCTGCAAAGTGTTCTTTGTGCTATTGGGCTTTTATCGCTTCCAATTGTAATTAATAACAGATAAAACTGGAAGGAAAAAGCTGAGTAAACAAGCTGGAAAATGTTATTTTTAAATGCAGATATTAAACAATGTGAAGCCTGATAAGGAACAAAACGTACTATTCATAGTACTCCGTATCTTACAACAACAGGTTCTCGTGTCAGTGTCCAAACGACTGCCTGCTAAAAATACTGCCTCTTTTGCTTTTGCTTTCTTACAACTCAAAGGATATTTTCTTTACTTTTCCTTCTCCTCTTCTGCCACTGACGCAACAGAAAGCTTCCTTCACAGGTGTGCTATCTGGAGTGGCCTCTGTGCTGGCTGCATCAGGTGCACAGGGAGGGAAAGAAGAGGTGGCAGTCCCCAGGGGGTCCTGGCAATCAGGGGCTGCTCTGCTCAGCCTCCCAGGAAAGATGGACTTCCCAAAGGGTCTGTCATACTGGGATCAGCAAAAGTCTCTTAAAATGGCATCACTTTTTCTGCCATGTTTTTGATGAAAACACAAAAAAATATCAGGGTGTTAGAGCTTTGATTAATGTTTGCATGAAGAAAAACACGGGATTCAATAGCTCACCAAAACTGGGCATTCAAAAGCAGATGTTTATGGTACAGACCTCATTCTCATTTATAATCCACTGCAACAAACAAGATTGCACATGTCAAACTGTAATCATCTTCTCATTTAGCACCTGTTCAATGATGAGTATTAAAGTTGTTCTGTGTTTTGATGAGCAAGAGATGTTGTGTATATTAATATTTTCCAAGGTTCTGGGAAACAGGGGTGAAAAAAAAAGCAGTTAAAGTGATTAAGTGTAGGGCTAGTTATTCTGACTGCTGTGATTGTGTAAGGCTCAGACTGAAAAAGAACCCCTTTGCAACTGTCTTCGTAATTCCAGTTTCACTTGGAGAGTCAGGATATAGGGTCTCTAAATCCACTGTCCTCTCCAGAGAAGTCCAGAAAACTACTTCTGCTGCTGGCTACATCTATCATGGTAGTCCAGCAGACTTAAGTGTTGTTTGAAAGCACTGAACTCAACACTGACAGTCTTTAATGCTCTTCTTTGAACTGTGGGTATTATAAAGGAACAGGTGCCTGAAGTTAGCAGACAGACTGCCTTTTTGGGCCAGAAAAGGATACGAATACCTATTCTTGCTTTCACTGAGCATTTGCCACATACCAAAAATAGCACATCTTAAAGGGATTTGGACAGTGCGGTTGTGACTTGGAAATACGGAAAAGGGAAAGTAGGATACTAATAGAATCATAGAATGGTTTGGGTTGGAAAGGACCTTAAGATCATCTAGTTCCAGCCCTCCTGCCATGGGCAGGGACACCTCACACTAAGCCATGTCACCCAAGGCTCTGTCCAACCTGCCCTTGAACACCGCCAGGGATGGAGCATTCACAACTTCTCTGGGCAACTCGTTCCAGCACCTCACCACCCTCACAGTAAAGAACTTCCTCCTTATATCCAATCTAAACTCACCCTGTTTAAGTTTTAACCTCTTGCCCCTTGTCCTACCACCACAGTCCCTAATGAACAGTCCCTCTCCAGTGCCCTTGTAGGCCCCTTCAGATACTGGAAGGCTGCTATGAGGTCTCCACACAGCTTCTGTTCTCCAGGCTGAAAAGCGCCAGCTTTCTCAGTCCATCTTCATATGAGAGGTGCTCCAGTTCCCTGATCATCCTTGTGGCCTCCTCTGGACTTGCTCCAACAGCAACATGCTGCAGAGCAAGATGAACCTCTGTGCCTTGAATGACTGAATAAGCTGAAATCAGAAACTGATGTAATATATGCAACTTGGAACTAATGGTTAATAAATGCATGCAATAGCTTTATATTTTGAAAGTAAATATATGCATTTAAGATTATACAACCTGCTGTCTCTTTATAGGTGTATTGATGTTTTTCTTTGGATCTAGGTGTATGATTTGAGCATAAACATTTGTTTTTCACTAAGTTCTTCTTTGAAAAGAATTAAAATCTCAAACACATTATTCACAAACAATGATACAAGTCAGACACAATGTACATTTAATAGAGATTTCATTAAGAAAAATTACCTTGCACATAATATTTATAACAACTCATTGGTTTCTTATCTGAATAGAAAAAAATAATCAACTAGCTGTCAGATAAATATCTGCTCTATTTTCTTCCCCTTCAGTTTCATAATATACTAGGACAATGGGATAAGAACTTTTAAATAAAAAATTAATGTTAATCCATGGTAATTATTTAATGTTTAGTCCCTTCAAACTTCAAAAGTGTTGTTGTTACCTATTGCAGCTGTAGTTTACCTGTATAGAAATACTTGTCTGGGTGATGAGTACGTAAGTGTGGGAGACACTGCTTTAAGAAGGTGAGACTATGAAAAATAAAACTTTCACAGTATTTCTTTGTGGTACCTTGCTTTTCTGTATTTTTTCTTCCAAAGGTGAGAAAATCTTGGGCATGGGGGTCAGAGGAAGCAAAGGGAACTGAGTCTTCAGGGAAAGGACTGGAAGGAATCTTATTACCCTTGAAAGCTCATATGTTTCCAAGACAGTATCTATTTATAAGGGCTGAAAATTGCGCTTATAACAACAAAATGCAGACTGTAGCAGTAGCCATATCCGTTAGTAAGGCAGCCTCTGAATAAATGATCACCAGTCCAGGGCTTCACATTCTAAAACAAAATCACTGTCCTTATTGTGCAGTACTGCTGAGACATCTCCCAGCAAGTATGGGCTTACTTTGGATTATGAGTGTTATTTGCATAGAAAAATCTAGTGATTCTTGCAGTGGGTGAATCCTTTCAGAAGTTGAGGAGCCATTCTTGCTAAGCAGTGTCTGCTCTGAGTATGTCTTAGTATTAATGAGTTTTTCCACAAGTAGTTGGAAGTGGTAGCCTGCATATATATGGTTTAAAACTGAACTGCAAGTTACTTTGCTTGTAGTAAAGTATGAGTGCTTCTCACTAGTCAGATTGTTGATTTTCATAAGCACTGTCTCATGAACTAAAACCTTTATGAACAGTGGTTTCTCTCTCATAAAAGGTATTACCTAACATCTGTGAAAGGTGGAACCTAGAAATTTTTAGCAGGTGTCACTGGTTTGTTCTTAATCTCCTGTCATCTTCTTTTCCCCTTTTTGAATTCCATGTACCTCCATCTGAACAGAGTCTTCTTGATGCCAGTATTCTTCACACAGGTATTTTTCAGGTCCCCGAAATTTTGTATGTTTTTTCTTCTTGTGTAGCTTCAGCTATTTGAGATCTGTTTGAACATCAAATGTGTTCAGGCAGATACTCAAAACGTAACTAGGGCTTAGGCCAGCTACTACATTTTGTTTATTGGAAAGAAAGGTAAGTGTAGTCAATTGTGATCTAACACTGCACCTGAAATGCCAAGCTACAATTTTTAACACTGCTGATAGTAAAAACTTCCTTTAATCATCCCTCAGGGTTCACATAACTTTACTAGCTAAGACAATAAATCATTGTATTGCTTTGCCTTTCATCAGTCACAGTTCACATAATTCATCAGTTGAGCTGTTTGAAGGCACTACAATTAAAGAAATACCTGACTTATTGGCACTGGGACTACTAATTACATTACCATGGGCCACTTGTTGAGGGCAGAAATATGCCTTCGTCTCTGCCGGTTGAAAGTGGTTGGAAGGTTAGAAGGAAGCAATGTGTTTGTTGGGAGTAGCATGCCATGTTCTGCCTTTCAGTGCAATATTCCACTTAAACTAGGCAGTCTTGAGAAAAAGTTGGACTCAAGGTCTTTATTCATGCCTTGAAATGGTTTTGAATTCAGAGTTTTGAAGATAGATGATCTGACTGCTGCTGTAGGAAGTTTTTTGCATTTTGAGGAAGCCAGGAGACCTTGCACCAGACCTGGACTGATAAGTTGTTCATGTGTCTGTGCTGCACAGTGTGGAGAAGCATTGGGCTCTATTTCAGGAGCAGGCAGCTGAAAACACTTGGTCTCTGCTTAAGCTGCTTGCTTTCCTTTGTTATTTCCTGGCACTATGGAGGGAGATCGACTTTAGCTTTCTAAAGTTTTTAGCTCAGAGGGAATTGTTGAGAAGGAGAAACCTCTGGTTTTCTCACCCTGGAAGCTCCTGCACTTCCTAATAAGCTGCAGAAGTGGAGTGTGGGCTGCCACAGGTGTGCTCAACATCTATTTGGAATGATTCATGGCAAGACAGTTCTTAGAAAATTCCTGTGGCTCTGTCCTGTGCACTTATAGCCAGGAAAAAAAAAAAGAATCCTCTCATGGAATAGGAGAAGAGCAGTTTGCACTCATTTACAGTTACTGCTTTCATGAACAGATACATGTTCTTTAGAACTGAGCACAGATTAATTCCTTGTGTCTGGGGGAGTTTACAGAAATGTGAGAGTTTTAGTTGCATATTCAGAGTTCACAAGGGTAATGTGAAATGATGGCTTTTTAAATGGCAGCTGGATGTATTTATTGGACTTGTTGGGAGGCACCATTGTTAAGCATCATACATTTAGAGGTGAAGATGAACTGTCATGCTCCTCTTGGGAAACACTTCAATGACATGACAGTTCAGCTCATTTTGAAGCTGTTATGTCTGCCAAAGGAGATCATTCCTAGGAGAGTATCTGCAGAAATATCAGTGGGAATCACTCTCTTGGGTAGTGGGGAATCACTCTTTTGGGGATTGTCATACCCCAAAAGGGTAGGAGTTGGCCTTTAGATAAAAACCACATGCAGTCTCTCAGTATTCTTATTTTTTCCCTCTGCCTTATGTGTTTTTTTTTTCTGCTGAAGTACTTTCAGTGGAGCAGTTGAGAAATGGCCAACTGGTGCCAGAGTATACCAGTTTGATTAAGGGGATGTGGTGCTGTGGACCCTCAACATTCAATCCCTGAAGAACGGACCAGAAGTTTACCTGGTCTGGGGCTCAACACAGTCATGGAGAGAGCTTATGTCATTAAGTTATTCCCTTCTCATACTGTTTGAAATAGGGTCCTGTTTAGTGGTAAAAAAGCATTTTTCACCCACCCAGAAGATCCCTCATATCCTTCCACTGCCCTGCAAGTGAACTTAGCCCGTGTTAACTCTAAGCAGTCAGATGACTTTCATGATTGTTTTGCACGCTGCTTGTCTGTGGAGCTGTGTCCTAGCTGCGTGTGCACACACATTCTCTCCGGCCCTGGTACAGTGTGACTTGGATGTCCTGAGCAGATCAGTGAGCATGTCTCTACAGGTACAAAGCTTTTTTTTCAGTTTTGGGGAAATATACTGGTTTTAGCCATGAGGCATGCATACAAAAAAATATAACTATAGATAAACACCTTACAACTTTCCCGAATCAATCTGTTGTTTGCAGTCCCTGAGCAAGGAGTTGCTCATAATTTCTCATAAAATTATAAAATAGATGACAGATTTTTATTATGCCCTTTCCTCTGAGATTAATTTGAACATTAATGAATCAAATCTGTTGGGAGAACACGCAACAAATGAGTGTCTTCATAACTGTTACTTGGAGAGTATCTCAGCTCCCTCACAGGCACAGCTTTGTTCTGCTGATGAAATGGCTGTTTTGTTAGGCACAGGATGATGCCCTCAGACAAGCAGCTATACAATTAGTGATCACAGAACAAGGTGTTTGCCAGTTCCGGAGCCTGTTGCTGTTTACTGAGATTTGCACTCTCTCTATTCTTCCCTTTCTAACCCCCTTGTAATTCAGTAAATGCTGCTTGATGTAGGATCTCAGGAGGGTTGTTGAATATATTGCTCCTTCTTGGGCAGCAGTGAGGGAGAAAGCACCTAGTAGTTAATTCAGGCAAGACAACTCGCATACATCTGGTCCCAAACTTATTAATCTTACAATTCATCTAGCTTAGTGCTTGGCATCAACTTCTTGCAAAGCAACAATTTGTAATACCATCTCTCCTCTGGATTTACTGCACTGTTTTGTTCTTCCCACTGGTTGTGCAACTTGGTTACTCTCCCTTCTTTTCACCACAAGCTTACTTTTCTATATGGTTTCATATATTCAGTTTCCTGATGTTTCCAACGTTAGCTTTGAGCTTTTTCCCTAGAGTGTTACTTTTCCTCCACTTGAAAATGCTTCTTTTCAAACCTTGTCCTTGAGCAAAGTGATCTGGTTGAATTAATGCAAGTGGGAGATTGCCCCAGGCAGTTGCTGGAAAGGGTTTAGACTGAGCAGGACAGTTTGAGAGCTGCTTGAGAGGCTGACTCATGGAGGTCAGCTTAGTTTAAGAAATTAGTGAAGCACAGTGTATCACCCATCTAAAATGCATATGAGGGGCACAGTGACTCAGAGAATGTATGGTAGTTTAAAAGCAGAAAACAAAGAAACAACCTCCAAACAAAAGAACAGTCACAGACAGAGGAAGCAGGTAAAGGTTTGGGGTCAGAATAGTTTTCTTCCATCAGTTCTAGGAAAAAATGTCTTAATAGCTATATCTATTTTTCAACCCAGAATAAATGTGTATCAGTCCAATTCAAATTTCAGGTGCTCTTTCAGGTGTTGTTTCTTCAGGCAGAATAAAATGCAGTCTCTTTTATTTTTCCTTTTGGTCAGTTCTGTGTTCTCATCAGTGATGAGACTGTACATTGGGTTCATCACTATGACAAGTTTCAGTTTTCTGGTGGTAATCCATGGGGTAACATGATATCCAAAAATAGAGTTTCTCTGAGTCAGAATTAGACCTGTGCCTGCAGTGTCAGAGCAAGTCTTCCAGTAAATATTGTCAGGCATGGCAAGGTCTGTGCAGGAGAAGGATTTCTGCTGACAGACTCGTGACAAATGTTTCAATGCATTGACTTGACAGGGGAGAATAACCTGGTAAGCTTGGGTCTGACAAAGTCCAATGAAGTCTGTAGTCTTTGATGTGTATGGGCATGCACACTTCTTGGCCAGTGACCTTGTTAAGCAGTTTATCTGCTTTGTTTCTTTCTGCACAAAGACATACTTGTGGACCGATCTAACTGAACTCAGGGTAGCTCTAAAATAGGGGCTTGATGCAGTGCTCTGTCTGGGACTGAAGTGTGTTTGAAAACATTTTTTCCGACCACAAATGGCCATGTATATTTAATTTCTTGGTACATCTTTTCAAAGCACTCTAAGGTAGTTACAAAACAACACTCAACCACATTGTTTTCCACTTAGGTGACCTTTTCCTGTTTTGTGCAATGTGCATACAAATGTGAACAGCCTGTCTGCTGAAAGGACAGGAACCACAGTTTCTCATCATCAGACTTCGTAACACTGCTCACTATTTCTGCCCTTCCCAATCAGTACTGCTGCTCTAGAAGAAGATGTATTTTGTTAAGCACTGTAGGTTTAACCACAATCACCATCACCAAGGAGCAAAGAGCCAGAAAATAGTTCTATTTTTTTTAAAATAGTTATTTTCTGTGGAAGTGATTTAGAAGGTTTTCTTTCATACATTTTGCTTGTTAACTGGGTATTACTTGGAACCCTAACCATGAGTCCCTGTCACCATCTGGGAGATGACTGAAAACTGCCCGTGTCTGTTAGAGTCAGAAGTTTCCTGATTCTATTATTCTCAAATCTTCATATAGGGCTAATGGCAATGAACTACTTAACTAAGAATATATCAGCAAGCTTTTAGAGGCAGTATCTCTTCCATGAGTGTCTAAAGATAGAAGCCAGACAAGAGAGAGGTAATATTTTTTATTTACTCAGATTGAGGTATCTAAAAAAAGAGATGGGTCCTCTAGCACTCTCGAAGTCTAAAATAGAAGCAGGAACTTTTAAAGCTAAATGCAAGATTCGATAGAAGAAACCTCACAGTTCACTGTGAAGGTCACTGCTACTCTTTCACTGGAGGAAGTGCCTGCTCTACTTGAAATGAGAGCTAAAATTAGCTCAGCTCCATCTCAAAAGTCAAGTAATCCATGTTGTGGGCTGAGCTATCACATCCTGTTGTTAAACTTATATTTGCAATATTTTATTTCCTTTCTGAAGGCTCACTCTTTGCCAGGTACCACATCTTCTCTTGGCACCACAGAAACACAACTACTCGTGTTCACATTCTTACCTTGTTGTAAGTTCAATTGAGCATTATCTTTCTTCATTATTTTTCATCTGCTGTGGGCTATGACTATGCTCTTTAGACAAGAAAGTGTGGTGTACTTGTTACACAATAAACTACCTATGGTTGATACGAGCCAACAGTAAGTGCTCTCAAAACTTAAAAACAACTACCCCATGTCAAGTGATGCAGCATATTAAAGGACAACTTTAAACAACACACAACCCAGAAGTGCTCAAAACGTAGACTTGAAATACAGATTAGATAGAACTAAATTTTCCCAAAATGTCCCCTGTGCTGGACAAAATGCCTGGCACAGTTTTTAGCTGTGGAACTGACTTATCATTTTCCTTTCTGGTACTCTCGAATGTCTTCTCTTAATGCAGGTCTGCAGGAAAGTGTCTGCTATGGTGCTGGGAGGCATGCATATATTTTACTGCACAGCCTGTGACCAGTCTGTGCGGTCAGTAGCTGTACCCAGACAAATTTTCCTTGTTCAGAGGGCAATATTTACCCTTCTAGCTAGTGGATTTAGTCATTTTGCAGGCAAATTTTCAGTCTTAGCTCTAGCTTTGTTTGCACTTGACAAATACCTTCCCCTGTTCTTTTTTCCTTGTACTGATGAGGAGCTTTATTCAAGGTACTGGCTGCCCTAGTTAAAAAAGCAGATGTCCAATAGCCACCCGAGGTCTTTGGCCATTGGTGGACCATGCAGCTAAGGTCAGGAAGAGTAAAGTACTGCACTGGCATACCTACCTTCCCTGGGTGACAAATGCTAATAGTAGCTTCAATCAGAAAAGGATGGTGAAATGGAAAGATCAAAGGGAGCTGCTGTGAAGAAAGATCTAGTGGGGGATTTTCACTTTCAGACCTAGCTATTTAGGGCAAGCTTTTTTTTGTGTTTTCTTTTATCCATCCTGTCTTGAGCACTAACTGCCCTCATTTCAATTCCTAAAGAGGCCAGCAGAGCAGATATATGTCTCTGTTTCCTAGATACTTCAACTGGCATTAGAAGCCATGTTTTGTGTGTGATTCTTTTTTGATACACTGACTTTACTAAACACATGCTTCAACTCTTCAGATTAACAGTCAGGACAAGTGACTCCAGTGAACGAAAGGTAGTGCCAGTCGCTTTTAAATATTTGCATAAATATAGAAAGTACTCTAACCTGGAAAAGCTGTAGTGATCTATATATAATGCAAAATGAAGTTAAAGTACATTTAGAAAAAATTCTAATGTATGCAAGACAAAAAGCAGCTGATTGAAAAGCATGGTTCTCAACACTCTACAGAACTTCTGAACATGTCATGAGTGTCATGTTGTGCCTTCTGCTCTGCTCAGGATTGCTTCTGGTATGTCCTGCTTTGGTAGCAAAGAGCCTCTGGAGTACCTGCAGTGCTGAAAGGAAGTGCTGGCTTGCATCTAATTACCCAATAACTTAGTTTTCTGATAATTATCAACTCTTGTACCTTCAACTGTAACTTTCCAGAATTCCTCTGTATCTAGGCATGCATAAGACATGCATCACTCTCTTGCTGAGTCTGAATATTATATACAAATGTTGAGGAATAAGAATAATGACTTGTACTCCTGCCTGCCAAAACATTAACTCATTTTGTTCTACAAGCGTAGTTAATTGCAGAAAATAAGGCAGCAAATGCTTTCAATCTCCTAAATACTTGTTTGTCTCTTTTGTGCTTCATGTTTATAATATATAGTCAGATGTGTCCTGTACATGTCTAGTTACTGGCACCACGTGCATGAAAAACAGGTATGGTTTTTCTTGACTGAAAGAAATGCCATGGAGACAGATAACCTCTGACGTGCTCTTAGCCCATAAATCTCAGAACTCTGTTCCTGTGTTGTTTGTGTTACCTGAGAACCTGTAACACTAACTACTACTCTATGGATTCAGGAAACTGTTTCCTACCCATAGAAAGGAAATCAATGGGAAGCCTAATCGGTAGGAAACTGTCTCCTGTCCTGTGTCTTGCAGTAGCTGAAGACTGAAACTGGAAAAGGGGAGCAAGAAGGGAAACAAACTGAAGCAGTGAACTCTGTTCTATTTAGAGGATTCTGACAAACTACCCTTTGGCATAATTTCCTTTAACAAGGAGGTTTTATGTTTAAGGCATTTGGGCACTGAAAAGGGCTACAGGAAAAAAAAAAAAAGGCCAAAAAAATCTAGATGGTTCTTTTAAGGCACAAAACACTACTCTGATTGTTCCTCAGGTTTGAAGCCAAGTGTGTCTAATACTTGGCATGATGCTTTACCATTACAAGTCTTTGTTCCTTCTGCGTGATTGATGTAGTTGCATAATGGGCCAAGTGATCTTTTATATGGGAGACAGGCTAATTCTGGGCATAACTGTTATTTCACTGGCATGTGATATCTTAAATCCTGGTCCCACCGAGTTCCAGCAGCATACTGAAAATCACCAGTGCTTCAGCAGAAGCAGTAGCAGCATCTGGAGAAAGCTGCTGCTGGCAGAAAGGAAGGCCAGGTTGCCAGGTTGTCTCACTAAATACCTTGTGAACAGACACTCTTTGACTAAGTGAGCACTTAGGAACTGTTCACACTGAAACGCAGAGTCAAGGGTGTGTGTGATTCATACAGGACATTGCATGAGTATTTGCATGTGTTTGTCATTCGATTAAACTGTTTCTTATGGATGGGTAATACAGTTGACACTCTTGGTTCTCTCCAGTACATTTGTAAGGGGTCAAATAGAGGCTGTAGAGAATCTTATTGAGGGAAACATGTATCTGCAGCATTGTCTGTGCAAACACATCATTAACTATTAACCTTGCAAAGTTTAAAATAACAATTTTGATCAAACTTTAGAAGTAAAGGCAAAGGCTTTAGAGCCTTTACTTTTGCAGTACTGTTAACTTTGAGGTCAGTATAATCTTTTTTTTGGTCTGGGATGTACAAGAAAAACAAGTCAAGCTGTGAAAAAACAAAATGAGAAAAATACCACAGTGTGCAAAACTGTGGTCTGACTTCACTCTTAAACGTAGGTGCTGTATGAAGGTGCTACTGCATTTCCTAAGTGCAGGAGCTAGTGCCTGAAATCAAGCTGTGAGACATTACTCAACCAAAGCTTCACAGCGAATGTGTGGGAGTAGTGAGGGATAAGAGAAATCTGAGTCTCTTTGACACTGACTTCATTTGATACTGACACTTGACTGGAGCTACATTATTTCCCGTACTCAATCTTTGCACTGGTGGAAGACTTTTCAGAGCCATCCATCCATCCTGACCATGTAGGTACTCATTAAATTCCAGAAAATAGAGTTTTGTGTCCTTGGGAACTTAATTCAGGATCCTATAACAGCTACGGTCCTGGCTTCCTGCTGGACCCAGCGAACACACACTGAACCAACAGGGTGGGAACAGACTGGTGGCACTAGCAGAAGAAAGAAAAAAACTAGCACAGTCTATGTGACCACTGAGCTGAGCACCCTCTTTTCCTGAGATTTTTCTGGGAAAACATATGATTGCCTTAAGCTTTTGGTTGTTTACCTACTTTTTAATTAGTAGATCACTTCAAATAAAACTGTGGAAGAACTGAGGTCTTTGTAAACTTTGCAAAGCTTCAAACAAGGGAAGTGAAAACACACCACAACTTACAGCAGAAACCAGTGCTTCGTGCTAGCTGCGCAGTGAGTTAGGGAGGACAAATTGTATCATACCTGTATGTGAGGATGATTTGTGACAAAATCCTACAAGGGAAGTGGCACACTGAAACTGCACAGGATCATCAGAGCAATATTCAGTTCTGTATCTAGTTCAGTTTTCATGTGTCTTCAACTTTATTTGGTGGGGCAGTCGATGCCAGATATCCCACAGGCTGCGCAATGAGTACATTATTGGAAGCAGAACAGCAAGTGCTCTGGAGAACAGAGAAAGCATGGAACACAAAAGCAGAGCATGTACAGACCCATATAGGATGGTGGGAAAATGATGGTATGCAGCTGGTGGGGTTGAAAACGATAAACTAGAAGAATGAAATGAGGGGGAAGAGCTAGGGAAGGAGTCAAAAGGAGAAATGAGACTTAGTCAATCGCTAAAATACAGTAAGATTAGCACTAGTTTCTCAGACATAATTATTCTCCTCTGACAAGTCTCAAAGGATTGTGAACTGTGTAATTCCAATAACAGTTTCTGTAGGTGATGTTCTAGAAATAAGCTGTGTAATTTTTATCACCCACATATGTTGGTACATATTCCAGTTATGATGCTATTAGTGGGGCTCATAAGTTTGTCCCATCTTTATGTAGAATACACTTCCTTTTTCTTACAAATTGTCATAACTTCACTTCAGCACCTGAGGGCACTCCACGACAGGCTAACTGAAAAGCACGGTGCTGCCGGTAGCTAACCAGAAGCCCGAGAGCAGATGTTTCGATAGCAGAGAGCAAGGGAAGGGACCAGCCAGGTAAAAGGCCAGCTCTGCGTACCCAGCCATCGTGTGCTGCCGCCTGAGCCCAGTAAGGGCTGCAGGGCTGTCTGTGTGTGTGACTACAGGAGCACTGTGAACTGGCTCAGGCTGGAACACTGGTGATGTTAATGCATATTAGTGTCATGGCAGGAAGGAAGGTCACTTGTGAGACAGTCTGGAGGCCAGGTATACAGTGTTGATTTCACAGAAGGACTTGGTTGCCCCAGCAAATTCAAGGCTCTGTAATATGCAGGGAGCTGGACATCTGGGATTTAATGCATTTATTTCTGGAAATTAGAGTCTTGACACACCTTTTTTCCCCAATGCTAGGGTAAGAACGAGTGGCTCCTGCCAAGACCTTCTTTCCACAAGCCTGTAATTAGGCCACTTATGACTGTCAAATTCCTATTCCTTGTCTGACCCAGGGACTTATGCATGCCCAGGCTTCCCAGACCCCCAACAATCAGACTTTTATGAAAAAGCTGTGTACTTGTGTCAAAATGAAGCTGTAAGGATAAGGAATTACTTTTTTTCCTGTAGCCAGGGACAGAAAGTATGTCTGAAGCTTGAGTTCAGGCTACATTTGCCCTGTTTCTTGGCAGGGTAGCTGCAGTGCTGCGTACTGATCTGGCTACAGAGCTGCTGCTATCTTAGCTAGCTTGCAAATGAGCTTCTAGTCCAGGCTGCAGGTACATCTGAGCACTCTGCTGATGTAACTTGGAAGAAAAAGTGGAAGATTACAGTGCGCTGGCTAGGATGGCTTTCCTTTAGCAAGATACAAAAGGGTCAGTTTCAAGCTTTTGCATTAATGTTATTTTACCGAAGAGAACAGCTTTAGAAGGAGAGAGTGAATTATACTTATTGCAAAATATCCAGTAGCTCTCCACAGAATCTAAGAAAAGTAAGCTGTGTAAGTGTAAGAAATGTAATTGCCAGCAGATAAGCTTTTAAGAGGCTTTTGTAGCACTTAAATATTGAGTATGGTACCTAGAGCTAAAGTTACCTGATGAGCTGTGCATATTTGGACTCGGAAGAAAAAGTAGAACGTGCAAGATGGTGGAAAGACTGGAGAAAAGAAAAGATGAAGGAGCAAATTCAGAGGCAGAAAAGGCAGAAACACAATTTATTATCGGGGTTAAGAGTGAAGTCAAAAATTCTTATATTCACAACAGGTTTTCCTTTTAATAGTATGGTAAAATTGACAGCATGCAGCAAGTATTAGGTAAATACTACCTGTGCTAAAGTGGGAGAAGCAGTCTTAGAATAACTGAACTGCATGGGGCAGCTCAGCAGCCTCTCTGCATTTTGTAACTGAGAGGGAGCACAGCTTCAAGACTTTGCTTCGGCAAAGAATAAAGAGAATAAAGAGTCGTAGTCTTGCCTAGCAGAACACTTTGCATATTCAGCTTTAACCACGTGCCCTTCTGAAGGCAACCTCAACAACCTCCCCTAATCCTTTACCAGGCAAAGCCTGCTCTTAAATTTGGGTTTGGCCATGTGCAATACCACTTCTTTCCAGTGGAGGGAAATCATGTACATCTATCCAACTTGTTTTTCCCTTTCTCCGCGCGTCTTTCAGCGCAGCGGCTCAAAGCAATTTACCGACATAAAACAAAGCATCAAGAAATAATGTTGACGTTAAGTAACCTATTTCACAATAACGCATACTAAGTTGGGGAAAGTAAAATTGCGTCAGGGAAACGATATTTGCCTGGGAAGCCAATGCTTGTATGGCCAAGCGGTGAGTGGCAAAGGACTGAGTACTTACTGTCTGTGTATCCCAATTTTTCCTTCTTCTTTAACCTCTAGCTCTATCGTTAAACGCTATAAATACTAACATTACTTGACTAGACTTTGCAGAGAAAGGTAGAAAGTAAGACACCTGAATGTAGGATCACATATCCAGTAAAATACTGTGGATGGGTAGGAGTGTACATAATCCAATAAATTAGACATTGAGCACTGTTACCTTCATAATGCAATACCTATGTCGAGAAATGCTGTTCTGCACTTTTACTGTTTTGGGGGTGTTCTGATAAAGCATTTAAACTCATGTTGACATTGGAAAATAGGTACATTTTGCTGTTATTTCAAGACCTGAATTAAGGGATGTTCAGAGAGTGACACTGAAATGATTCGTACACTTGCATGTGCTAAGAGTAATTTCTGTTAAATCAACTGGACTTTGATTTTTACCAGCAATGAAATATTCTTTGTGTGTGCCAACAAGCAAATAATATTCAGAAATGTGCAACAAATCAAGGAAGTAATGAACTTCAGCATTTTTGCATCTTCAGAAAGGGAGAAATGCAAAACTATTTCACTTTTCAAAACTTTCTCCCATACACACACTTCACTGTTCAACAACTGTCTGTATGCAAACATCTAGATCAGAGGTCCTGGACTACAATTGCCTTCAGCGGTCTTTAAAATTAATGTGCATTCGGGATGCTTCTGCTTGTGAGAAGAAAAGGTTGGAGCTGACTGCTGTCAGACAGCTATGGAGGGTGTCACTAGGCATATGTTCTCCATACGGAAGGAGGGTCAAAGTAGCTCCTTGGCACTGGGGCATGCATCCCAATAACCTGTACTGTCTGAGTTAAGAGCATGAGCCTCAGCTTCATGCTGAGATAAGAACAGGCCCTGGCTCTCCGCGGTGGTGGAGGTTGCTTAGGCACAAGTGGGAAAGCTCCTTTTCATCCTCATGTGCAGCAACAGACACTTGTCAGTAGGCTGCTCATACCGGCCACAGCATTGATCACCTGTCAGAACTGCCGTTGCTCCACACGCAGCAATAGCAGAGTCCGGGGGCACACCTTGTCCTGAGGCTGCCCTCACCGAGCTCCGCCGCGGGGCCGTGAGGGACACAGCGGTCACCGCAGCTGCGGGGCGACCCAAAGGCGCCCGCTCACCTGCCCCAGGGCTCGGGCGCGATTCAGCCCCATCCTGCGGAGCCCCTGCGCGTCCGCCGCCGCCGCACGGCCAGACCGGATAGAGCACTGCATAGCACAGGAGGGCAGCCCAACCTGCTCCACCTACCTCGGGCCACCCCGGGGCTGGGCCAGTGAGGGCGGAGCAGGGCTCCGGCAGGGGCCGTCCAGCAGCGCCGGGGCGGAGCAGCCGTCCGCGATATAAGGGACGAGCTGGGGCGCTGTTCGGCGTTGGGAGAGCGTCGGGAGTAAGGTGCTGAGCTGTTGCAGGGCAGAGCAGAGCAAGTCGGGCAGGACGGGCAGAGCCGGCAAGGCGCGGGGATGGAGCTGTTGAGGACTATAGCTTATCCGCCGGGCGGCGGCAGCGCCGGTGCCAAGTGCTGCGAGGCGGCAGTGGGCAGAGCGGCCGGTGGCGAGTCGCGAAAGAAGAAGGCGGAGGAGCAGCCGCACCAGCACGGCCATCCCGCCGCTGAGGTCTCCCGGATTATAACCGACCCCACGACGGGGAAGCGCTATTGCCGCGGAAAGGTGCTTGGAAAGGTAATGGCCGCGGCGGACCGTGCCCTCCCACCGAGAGGCGGCCTCGGTGTGCCCTGTCCTGGCCGCCCTCCCCGGCGGAGCGCGGTGCGGCGGGGCTGCGTTCCTCGGTGGCGGCGTGCGCCGCGCTGCCGGCCTCAGCCTGGTCGCCGATGAGTTTGCCCCCGCGCTGCCCGGTCTGGACGCAGCGGGTCCGGCTCATCTCCGCCCTCAATACAAGCGGAATTCTGTCTTTCAGTTCGGGCGAGGCCAGAGAAATGGCTTTGATGTTGCATGCTGCATGCTGGGCGGGGGGGTGGGGTGGGGTGGGGGGGTGTTGGGAGAGAGGGGCGACAGGGAGCGCAACGAGGACCTTCAGATAGGTGATGAACCGAAGACCTTCGGTCTTTTACCAAATTGTCCAGTGCAAAGGAAGTTGTGCTCCTTGACTAATACGTGAGCTGGTGAATGACTAAGTGTGAGACTTCTTTCATACCGGCTATAATTGCCTTTTTCTCGTGTGTCTCTCTAGGGTGGATTCGCCAAGTGTTATGAGATGACAGATTTGACAACAAATAAAGTCTATGCTGCAAAAATCATTCCTCACAGCAGAGTAGCAAAACCTCATCAAAGGGAAAAGGTGTGTGTGCGTGAATGATTTTTTTTTTTTCCTTTTTCTTTTATTTTTCTTTCTTCTTGCCTCCCACAACTCTCTTTGTGTGCTGGATTGCCCAGCCCTTTTCCTGAAATGGTTCTGATACACTTGTCTGCTCAACCTTGTAGACACCAGGCTAGCAACACTTTCTCCTTCCCTCTTGTCTCTTCAGATTGATAAAGAGATTGAGCTGCACAGAATGCTTAACCATAGACATGTTGTGCAGTTTTACCACTACTTTGAAGATCGAGAGAATATTTATATTCTTCTGGAGTACTGCAGTAGAAGGGTGAGCATCAACTGGGAGAAATCCAGTATTTACTTACCTGAAATCTACAACTAATTTAAATGTGTGATGTGTAAAAGGTATTTTTTTTTGTGCCTTCTTTAGCTCTCATTTCTCGCTGTATTGATTTATCTTTGCTTAAGGTAAATCTTGTATGTGAATGTTCAGTGATGTTTTTGCCTTTGTTTTTCCTCTGCAGTCAATGGCTCACATCTTAAAAGCGAGGAAGGTATTGACAGAACCAGAAGTACGATACTACCTCAGGCAAATTGTGTCAGGGCTAAAATATCTTCATGAACAGGAAATCTTACACAGGGATCTTAAACTAGGTAAGTTCTACATCTTGACTACTTCAAAATACATTCCTGTAGCCCTGTTGACATTGTACCACTTTACATTTGTGTGGCGATAGTTTAATTAATAGAATCAGCTCAGTCTGTCGCTACAGTGGAAACTTGGAGTGCTTAAAGGGTGACACTAAGCATTCATACTTAAAAAAATCTTGGCTAGCTTATGGCTTTGAACAAAGTATGACTCAGCACCTGTGGCAAATGCATTCCTACCTTGCAAGAAAAGGACTAACTGGAATTTCTCTGTCTGCTAGGCAACTTCTTTATTAATGAGAACATGGAACTGAAACTGGGTGACTTTGGCTTGGCAGCTAGGCTGGAACCACTGGAGCACAGGAGGAGGTAGGAGCATCAAAAAGTATAAAGTCTAATGGTAAATGAAACTGAATTCATTTAAAAATGAGAAATCCCATTCCATAGCAAAACATATGCTTCTGGGATCAAGCTTTCCCCTTCTAGAAAACAGGCTGCTGTGCTTTGATTTCTGCTTTCCTCTGAGCATTTGAATAATAGTAAATGCCAGAGGCAGTTTATCTGACTGATGAATAGTGCAGACATGAGTCTGCTGTTCCTGTATCATGAAGACACTATGAAACACGTCTACACTATTAATGTTCATAACAGCTCCTTTTTAGAAGTCTCCAAGTTCTTGTCTGAACTTGAGAGGAAAAACTGCTGTATGAAAAATAGCTTCTCTCTCTCCTCTTTCTATCTGAAATACTAAGCAGTGGTATGGCCTCTTTGATTTGCAGAACAATATGTGGCACACCAAATTACCTCTCTCCAGAAGTCCTCAACAAACAAGGGCATGGCTGTGAATCTGACATCTGGGCCTTAGGCTGTGTAATGTAAGTACTTCTCTGCATTTGAAATGAAATATTTCTGTCACTAGCTTAGGCTTCTTGGAGTTCAAAGGGGATGCAGTACTGCATCAGTTTGCAGCACTTCTTATATGTGTAGCTGAAGTGCAGAAATTCTCCTGAAACAGACAAAGCCTTTTCTGTAGTTGTAGAAAAGTATTGTGCATATGAAAAAATAAAACTGTTTTCCTTTTCTTTTTAATAGGTATACAATGCTCTTGGGAAGACCTCCATTTGAGACCACAAATCTTAAAGAAACCTACAGATGTATACGGGAAGCAAGATACAGCCTGCCTTCATCTCTCTTGGCACCTGCAAAACATTTAATAGCTAGTATGTTGTCGAAAAATCCTGAAGATCGACCCAGCTTAGATGAGATAATTCGACATGAATTTTTCTTACAGGTTTGTGCTGTTTAGTGTTCTGTCTGAAAAAATATTCACCCCAAAAATGCACTCGGTCATCAAAAAAAAAAATAATTTCATATATCTTTTCCACAGGGCTTCACTCCTGATAGACTTTCTGCTAGCTGTTGTCACACTGTTCCTGATTTCCATTTGTCAAGTCCTGCTAAAAATTTCTTCAAAAAGGCAGCTGCTGCTCTCTTTGGTGGTAAAAAGGATAAAGCTAGATACTTCGATACACATAGTAAGTGAATTGTAGCTATGCTTGAAACTTATCTCTATGCCATCAATGTCATGGTAGTAATGTACAGCTATGACATAGCACTGGAGCACTCATATTTCTCAGAGCTTCTCTGGGTTAGTTTCAACATCTTTTTCAGTAAGTATAGGTGGTAGCCTGCAACCTACACCAACTTACATAAGTAAATGCTTCTTTTCACATATTGACCATCTGTTAGTCTGTAATGCCTTTTAAAGTGTAGTCTTTTGCCAGTCTGTATAATGGCACTGCTGTTCTGGGGAACTATGGCAGGTTTGAAAGAAGCTACTGGAGGGAGATGATGCACTTTCTGCAACTAATTTGTTAGGCTTTCTGTAATTGAACTATACTTCCAGATGTAGCATAAAGTTTTCTTTTTCGTCTATTACAGACAGATTAGCTAAAGAAGAAGAAGAAATCTACAAGCTCCGACATGATTTGAAGAAGACATCGATAAGCCAGCAGCCCCACAAACACAGAACAGACGAGGTAAACGCAAGCATAGTTCAATTCAAATCCAATAACAGTTGGGTGGAGTAGCTATAATTAAATTACATTTGACTTGGATATCAGAGCTGGGGCTGTACATAGCTTAATCAAGCTTAAATGGTTAGCAGAGTTGCTTTAAGAGGGCTTAACCAAGCTTTGCCAAGGAATGGTAGCCTTTGTACAGAGACTGTCAATTTTGGCTTTTGAGTAATTATAGTATCTACCTATATTCCATTGTTGTCTGTGTGGTAACTTGTCTGTCAGGTGCTCTTTCCCAATGTTCGAAATACAAGGCTTCAGTTAATGATTAACTAGGACTTCTTTAAGACTAAATTGCTGAGATCTAACTCTTACCATTTGGTGTTCAGACCTGCACACAGCTGTTCTCTTGCTAGGGCAGGAGAGCAGAGAACTGATTAGTAGCATGTAAAATGCAAATTGAAGATCTAAAGAATGGAAAGACCTGGTGTATTTCTTCAAGCTCAGCTTCTTGAAACTCAGTCAGACAGCAGCTCTTTATGCTTGCTGGAAACATTAATACCAGTTTCCCTGGAATTTATCATTCGTTGAGAAACAGGAGAGCCATGCAGAACTTGTGCATAAGCCTTGGCTTGTGTTATGTTTGATGTTTACATGTCTGACATCTCTTCCAGGAGATTCAGCCTCTTACCACAACAGTAGCGAAGCCAGGAGCATTGCCAGAAACAAAGCAGATTGGAGACTCTATTCGAATGATTGTCAGAGGAACTTTGGGAAGCTGCAGCAGTAGCAGTGAGTGTAAGTGCAGCAAAGTGTAATCTCTAATTCTAAATCCTGCCTTTGCTTTCCTTCATGTCTCTGATTTAGCAGCTTGAAATAAACAGCTGCTTTCCTCCTGACCCCCTATGTTGACGTGGTAGATTTTAGAGCCAATATTTTGGAAGAATTAAAACTATGAAGCCATAAAGGCTAAAATTCTTAAAATTACAGTCTAGATAACTGGAAGGTTTAGAATAAAAGCCTGCTCTCTGTATGCTGTTGTCACTCTAATAGTCCTTCTCTTTCAGGCCTGGAAGACAGTACCATGGGAAGTGTGGCTGATACAGTCACAAGGGTATTGCGAGGATGTCTGGAGAACATGCCAGAAGCAGACAGCATTCCCAAAGAACAGCTGACAACATCATTCCAGTGGGTTACAAAGTGGGTGGACTACTCTAACAAGTATGGCTTTGGGTATCAGCTGTCCGATCACACTGTTGGTGTCCTTTTCAACAATGGGGCGCATATGAGCCTTCTGCCAGACAAAAAGTAAGAATGCTTACAAAACTGACAAGTCGTCTAAGGAAACTTAGAGATGAGATAAAAGCATTTCATATTTAACTCCTTACTCTGTTTCTCCTCTTACAGAACCGTCCACTACTATGCTGAGCTGGGCCAGTGCTCCGTCTTCTCAGCTGCAGAGGCTCCTGAGCAGTTCATTAGCCAAGTAACTGTATTGAAGTATTTCTCTCACTACATGGAAGAGAACCTCATGGATGTAAGTTCAGCACCTTCTGGATCTTGAACTGTAAAAATACACTAAATGTGGTCTAAATGATTAACATAATGTCCATTTCCTTCCCTAGGGAGGAGATTTGCCCAGCCTAACTGATATACGCAGGCCCAGACTTTATCTCTTACAGTGGCTTAAATCTGATAAGGCATTAATGATGCTCTTCAATGATGGCACGTTTCAGGTAAGTTTGGTAGCAGCACTGGATAAAATATTTTAGAATACTTTATTGCAATAAAACTAGATGAGTGCCAGAAACTGAGGAGAAAGTATGCAAACAAACTTTCTTCTTTTGCAGGTGAACTTCTATCATGATCACACGAAAATTATCATTTGCAATCAGAGTGAGGAATATCTCCTTACCTACATCAATGAAGAGAGGATATCCACAACGTTTCGTCTGACAACTCTTCTGGTTTCTGGATGTTCATTGGAACTAAAACACAGGATGGAATATGCTCTGAACATGCTGCTTCAGCGATGTAACTGAAGGAACTGACTCATTAAACCAAATGGACCTTCTTGTTCACTGTGAAATCTACAGTGGGGATATTGGAGCAACTAGTATGTTGATGATGGATGTGTGGTGGTACGAAAACTTGACTATCCTAGTGTGCTGGGCACACATCTATCAGACAGAAGCCTAAACCTACTGTTGGACTGAGATGGTGTGACAAGGAGTTTTTCGGACCATAGTTTTCCTTGCTTCGTGTTTGTTAAAGATATTTTTGGCTTGAACTCTGAGCAGAGTGTGACTGCTTGCTCTGTAGGAGAGCACTTCTGGTGGAGTTAAACTGTGAATATGCATCTGGAAAGGGAGGGACGGGGATATCCATTATTGTGGAATAGCTGTAATGAGCAGCTTCTGGCTGCTTAACTGTGAACTATGGCCATACTATCTTTTTTTCCCCTTGTTTTCCAAAAACCCACACACTTGCGGCTGGCAAAGTGCATTCCTTGTTATTTTTTTTTATTTATTAGAGCTAAAGTGAAATATTTATTACACACTTTCTTTTTTTTTTTTTCTTTTTTTTTTTTTTTAAGTACCTTGGCATTTTGAATAAAGACAATGGAAATCTGAAACATCATGCTCCACTCTTTTCTACAATACAACTTAACCTGCTTTGCTTTTCATTACCAAAAATCTGCAGGTCTCCCTTCCTTATGCCATTTTTGAAAAGTCTGCTGCAGGTCAGGGTATGAATGACAGGCTCTAACACAGAGCCATCTGTCTGTGTCTATGCACATTTGTAGTCACAAGCACCAATGTGCTGCTGTTAATTTTAGTAGCTACTCTAAACAAACTGCTGATGGAACCTATGGCATAATGATGTAGGCCTTGACTCTTGGTTATTGTCCTAGGAGTTAAAAACAGAAATGTGGATCTTTTCAGGATATTACATTCCAGAATTGATATTTATGTTTTACACTGACTGAATAGAATTCCTTGTTTTGGGATGGGACTTAATGGACAGTAACTGTGATAATGAGCTGTATCAGCTTCCTTCTCTTACTTACCATGGAAGCACTGCTCTTATTCACATGGGGATTGAAGTATTCTGACATCTCAATGGTAGACTGAATTGTCCATGCCTATTGCTGCCCTCTGTTGTGCTCCATTGTATGTGTCTTTCTACCCTTGATTTAATGGTAACCCCAGTAAAGTAAAATCAAAATGGTGAGAAGATTGAAGGCTGACTTAGTATTAATTCGGGTTTATTCTGCCAAGTTGATAGTAACGGTTGTGGTCACCTAATGCCAAGACCAAATACCATTTATGGTATTGCCATAAGTTCTCCATAACGTAGTTCAAAGCAGCTGAAGGCACCATAGGAATGGCCTGCTGCTTAGTGCAATTCCACTGCTACTAAATAGAGCAATCTTTTTCCTAAACTGACGGAAATGCTATTTGTCAGTAAAACTATACAAATAGTTGAAATTACTGAGGACTCGACTCAATGCAGGGTAGGGGGAGAAATGGCTACTTGTGGGTTGGGCTTGTTTTCAGATACTATGTAGCCCCTGGACCCACATAAACACAGAAGTCTTCAAGTAACTGTTCTGATACAGCAGCAAGGAGTAGTTCAATTGCTTATTTGGATTAATCTTTGTATAACTGAATTAGGTCTGTTCAGAAAGACAGACCTCAATTGCTGTCAGTGTTTCAAACAAAGCAGCTGAATGCAAGGAGCAGATAGTCAATAGAAAGTGCAGACTAAACAAAGTAGAGATGTCAACCCAAAATAGTGAGCAGAGGAGGTATCACTGGCTTGCTTCCTCTTGCAGCAAGTGTGTATAAATGTGATTGTTTTGCTTGTATCAAATACCATGCATTAGGTAATATTTATTTACTTCTCAAGTCTAAACAGGAAGACCTAATAGAGTTCTTCAGATAGATTCAGTAATGTAACTTTAGGCAGTTCAGTGAAGTTAAATACATACTTGCTACTGTGAGTAGAATTCAGCTTCCCAGCTGTCTACTTTCTTCAAGAGGTAATGATTGATTTTATTCGTGGGAGGCCATTACTTACCTTATTCTCCTGCACACATACAGTCACTGTTAAGCCTTTTTCTCTGACAAAGTAAGATCTCACTTTTTGTTTATGACACCAGTAAACATGTGGTTCATGTGCCTTTGAAACACAAAAATTACTTGAACTATAGTACTTCTTCAAATGGAAAAGCATTTCTTTGTCTGACTGTGTGCTGCGGAGAGTACGAACCTTCAGCTGTTACACTTTCTTTGAGCACAAGAATTACCTTCTGACAGCTGAAATTCTGGCTAGTGTATGTAAATAAACTGACTTCAAGTGTAGGATGTTCAACAGTGGATGTAAAGGCTCCAGATCCAAACGCTGTAGGATGCTATTTGGTTGTGGACAGTTGTAATGCACCTCATGCAAATACAGTTAAATGAATCAGTTATTTGTGTGCAATACATATGTGGGGAACTAGGATGCTTGAAGCTTTCTAATATCTTTCTGGTTAGTGCTATATATCCTAACCTCACTTTTTATTGTCATATTGCAAAATGAGAGAGGTGTTTAGATCAGGTAAATCTGAAATACCTATTTCAAAGTACATTAACTTTGCCCTAGTTCCTCAGCCCAAGGAGGGAAAGCTGCTTTAAAATTTGTAATAGAAGATCTTGCATCAGGAACAAAGGTTCTGAAATTCTTTCCCAGGGTGGATCCTGTCTTAAATAAGACACTGTAGTGCTCTAATTGACCTTCTTTACCCAATCACATAACACCCCTTTTGTAATTCTGCACATAGGAAGATTAATATTAGAGAAGGTACTTGTCCACTTTATATAACAAATGTCTTGCCTTCTCTTGCAAGAAAAATATATGGTCTGTATTTTATGCTTGCCAGGCAGTGATTCTAATCTTTTATGTTGAAAACAACAGCAAACAGCGTAAGCGATTAGCTTGGGAGCATATGTACTTGAATGAAAATGTGGAGATTAAAGGATTAGGTGAAAGTTGGCGCAAAGTCTCTCAGGTATTGTGGTGGACACAGGAAATAACATTGCCAAGAAAAAAGAAACACTCTTGTACTCTTCAAAGCGTCTTTATCAAACCTTAAAATACATTTTTGCAAATATACATAAGTACTTGAACAGCCCAGTGTGCTAACCTGCCAGTAGCAAACAAGACAAGGAAACAATTCAAACAGGTCATGCTTCAATGTTAATGTAATGTATTACCCAGTGATGCTACTAGTCACTCAAGTGTTCTAGGGTATTCAGTAATCATTCCATTTCATTAAATCACCTCATGTACCACATATGAGAGAAAAAAAGTATTGATAGTTAGGGTTATATTGCAACATTGAACAAACTTTCTGATATTGTCCAGCTTACTCAGGAAACTAGAAAAAGATTCAGTCACTTTAAAACAATTTTATTTCTGCTGAAAATAGATTGGAGAATGATCTTTCATCTGCCCATAAATTACTGCCTGATTAGATGGATTTCAAAGGTAAATGTGAATTCTCAAGAAAAAAAAAAAAAAAAAAAAAAAAAGTATGTGTTCTGATACTTAATTATGAACCTCCAACTAGATGCATACCTAAGGAATCAACCAGAATCATGCATGTCTTTGGTCTAGTTTTATATTCATTACGCCTTCCTAACATCAATAGTGGCACACCTATCCTAGATTGAATTGTCACAATGTGAGACCAATATACACCATTTAAGAGGTTAATCTCCATTTAAATATACAGTATTGGAAACAAATATCATGGTTTATCAGTGTTTGGAAATTAGTATAGTAGAATGTGAAGATTTAGCCTCTGGGATTTATCCATGTGAATTATTTTCAATATAGAAACAAAGTTGATTTGAAAGATTCTGTTATACTAACATAGATTTGGGCTAAGTTTGAACCTGTTGCTCTTTTTTTCTACTGTGCAAGCATGGGAAAAAGCTACATTTTACATTGTCCGTATCATGTATATGTGATCTGTACAGAAGTAAGGTATTGTCTTCATTGACCTTTTTCTCTTATCTCCTACCTAGTATTTGAAGAAACACCTTGAACTGCCATGAAGAAAACATTAAAGAGTTGATGAAATCAGTAGCACCTCACACAGAGGAATTATTGATACTCAACCGGCACATATAAGAACTTATTAGACACTTTTTAGTCGGAGATTAAAAAGCAATAAAGTACTTTACAGAAGGATTCTGAGTGAAAGAACTGAATGAATTCCCCAGCACTTTGCCAGAATGTAGTACTGCCTTATTTTGTGGAAGGCCAGAAATGCTTACTCACCCACTCCCAGTTAAGTTTCAAACACTGATTTCACAGACACATGCATTAGAATCAGATTAATAGGAAAACTCTGACAATTCACAGGATTTCGACATTCATGAAAATTTCTTCTCTTAAGAGTAACCTCTGTAATTTATAACTTATGGTGGTAAGGTTTTTCCCCTCATTTACAAGAAATAAAAATTTTGAAAAGTTCTAAGGAGTTTTAGGGGCTTGGATTGACATTCTCTGGAAGGGGGAAAGTGACAAGGCTTTTGACATGGGATTCTAGCTCCAGTGAATGAAGACTACTGGTTCTGACTGGGAGGAGAAGTGCACTTTATAGTGCACTATAAAGTAAGCTGCAGCAGAGGAGGATAGTTAATGGGAGTGGAAGAAAGGAAGCAAGGTTATGCCATCAAAGCAAGTTTAATGTTCTAAGGAAAAAAGGCAATTTGCTTATCATCCTCAAGGCCAGCTTCTCATGCCTGGTATCACATTAAGCTGCAGTAAAAAATGCATGAGAGGTACAGTAAGTAGAGAGAACTGGAAAGTCTGGACTTTTTAGTACAGGGAATCCAAGGCAGCTGAGACAAGCTCATGGTAATTTAAATGCTTTTTATTATATATTAGCACATGCTGCAACAGATGTGTATGATGTTTTACATAGAGAATGAAAAAGGTTAGCCCACGATTCTGTGATTTTCAGATGTCCTAACCTCTGTTAGTCCTGAGCACCTATGGAAATGAAATTAGATGATCTCTGCTTACAGTTGAGATTAAGTACCTCGTAAGAGGGCACAGGGCATGATAGTGTCAGTCAGGGGTTATGGAAAAGGGAATGTACACAGAGTGATTATAGGATTATTCAGTAGTATATGATGCTGTTTCTGTCTCTCTAAGCATCTACAGAGAGTTTCTCATCCTCACATCTGATCATCTCCACATCATGTCAGTTCCTTCTTGTTATTGTTAATTATAGATAATTAGAAGGCTAGCTTGGGAGGGTGAGTCATGGCACAAGAGGGTATGTGGGAATGTGTGGGTTTACAGAGGGGTTCTGGAAAAAGTGAGGGAGCTCACACCACCAGGAGGAAGGGAAGGTGCTGGAGAGCCATGACTCAGGGGAAGGAGCCCTGGGAAGAGAACATGGGGGAGGGCCAGGAGATCCTGGGAGGCAGAGGCACCCGTTTTGAATCCTCCCCCAGAGCAAGCACGTTGTGAAGGAAGTGGAGGCAGGAAAAAAAGAGACAGCCAGGTGAGGCGCTTGGTGTGCCAACAGCAGGCCAGCAAGAGCAGCAGACCCAGAGGCCAGCTTTCAGTCATCTTTGCTGCGTGTATGAGAGTCATTGCAGCATTGGGGAGGGGAAGAAGAGAGGGGTCTTTGGAGGTAAACTATAGTGAATAAAAGCCACAGAGGAATAGACCCATTATCAGTCACTGAAAGGGAAGGAGTAAGTGGGAGCTCATGTGTTTGGAGGAGGGGAGTGAACTCGGGCACCTCCTAAGTTAGTATCAAAGAAAGCTGTTAAGAGTTGGTTCTGTGGTGGGAGATGACAGACAGACAGCACTCAGCACTGGTGATAAAAGCAGTCGTGGACCAGAGGGGAAATACCAGGGGAAGAATGTGTTGTGGCCAGAGAAAAGATGGCAACAGGAATCAAGAGAAGGGAACTGGTCAAGTGGAGAAGTTCAAGATCCTGGAAAAAAAAAAAAACATTAAATGGAGCTGAGAACAGAAGGGAGATGCTTGAAGTTACTTATTATTAGCTTTTCCGCATGTGCTTGTAGGAGAGCTGAGAGAGTAGTGTTGAAGTGGGTCAAATGAAAGATTTAGCAGTGTGAAAGTGAAGACAGTAGACACAGTCAATGTGCTGTCAGGAGGAGATGGGTGTCAAGCAGGACAGGCGAAAGCAGGAGGAGCACAGGGAGAGTGAATTCCCCTCCACATAATGGAGAAGGTGCCATGTCAGGAGGCAGCACACTTATTACACACAATATGCATCTCTGAAGAAATTAAAGGTGAAGTAAGTGTTTAGAAAATTTTCACATTCTCAGTAAAACAAAGGATTAACAATGATCCAGTTAGATTAGAGGTGCTAGCACTGGGGACCAGTATTGCAAGACAATGCATTACTTCTCTGAGTCACTGGTTTCGTTCTCATATGGGCCTTTATTAACTGCAAATCTTTACCTCCTGATGGTTGCCTCATGTGAAATGAGTTGGTGGCTCATTCCTGTTCATACTGAGAAGGTATCCACATTACAAAAATCACCACTAATTATAGCCGTTTGCAGTAATTAGTATCCTTGTTAGAAGTCTTCTGAGGGAAGAAGGCAAATGACTAAACAATAGGCATGGCAACTAAAACACTACCAAGCTGAGCTCCTGACTGATCATAGACTATGTGGAGTGGGGGACTAGGGATATGGTGGTTTTTGTCTGTGGTGTATGGGATAGGAGTGGCCTTTTTAGAACTGACCACTGATTTTTTGAGACTAAGCTTTTAACAGTGATTTGTGACTTTTGTATGCTGTACCTGTTCCATAATGCTATTTTCAATGGAAAGAGCTTTCTGTCTTCAGGTATTTTACCATGGTTTATTTTCTGTCTTTCTGGTTGTTGCTGCTCTCATTTGATTGTTCATCATCTACATAAATGGGAAAGTAAATAATTTCAGTTTTCTCATTTAAATATAATTTAATGTATTTATAATAGTTTCTTTTGCCTCAGGTTTCCCATTTCAGATTGTTTCAGGTGTAGATGTACAACAAAAAGTCATTGTAACCATCCATCCTTTACTGAGAAAAGTAAAACGAAGAAGAAAAGAATAAGCTACTCGTTTCCTGTTTTACAGGTGTAACAGAAGTAGGGGAAAAACCCAACATACTAGCTAAGTAACAGTAACAGCATATATACCACACAGCTGGAGACTTAAAGTTTCCTGTGTATCTAGATATCACAAATTTGACATACAGAGCTCAGATAATCTGAAATACTTGGAACAGGCAAACAGGCCATTTGCCTGATAAACAGATTTCAGGGAGGTGTGTGGACATTGGAAAAACAGTTACCTGGAAAGAGTAACAACTGGGCAACATGAAACAGGGACCTTGCCCAAAATGTGAGTCTGTCGCATCATTGTTTCTGTGACTCACAGTGTGCTTCCCCATTTTGAATGTTACATCCGCCAAACTCGTACCTGCAGAGCCGAAGGTCCTTTTGGGAATCTGTTTAGTAATTAGGAGCTCCTCTACAGGGCTTGCCACTTCATAAATTCTTCCTGGACACTAACACACTGCTATGTACAACAAGCTTGGCAGATAAAGGGGATTAGTACATCCATTTTGCAAAAGTAAGACAGAGCTCAGAAGGACTTTACCAGTTTGAAGTCTTTCTCCAGTGTTTCTCAAAAGTTCAGAGATCTTAATGGTATCAATTGCTCCTTCTCTTGCTCAATGTTTCTTCTGATCTGGCTCTGAGGTCTCAGAGTAGAAACTTGGAGGATGAGGAGGATGAGAAAGTTGGGGCTGTTCAGCCTGGAGAAGAGAAGGCTGTGTGGAGACCTCCTAGCAGCCTTCCAGTATCTGAAGGGGGCCTATAGGGATGCTGGGGAGGGACTCTTCATGAGGGACTGTGGTGAGAGGACAAGGGGTAACGGGCTCAAACTTAAAGAGGGGAAGTTTTGTTTGGATATGAGGAAGAAATTCTTTACTGTAAGGGTGGTGAAGCACTGGAATGGGCTGCCCAAGGAAGTTGCGAATGCTCCATCACTGGCAGTGTTCAAGAATGGGTTGGACATAGCCTTGGGTGGGATGGTTTAGTGGGAGGTGTCCCTGCCCATGGCAGGGGGGTTATAACTAGATGGTGTTAAGGTCCTTTCCAACCCTAACTATTCTATGATTCTGTGATTCTAGGACCTCACAGCAGCCTTCCAGTATCTGAAGGGGGCTGACATGGATGCTGGAGAGGGACTTTTTGTCAGGGACTGTAGCAATAGGACAAGGGCAATGGGTTTAAACTTGAACAGAGGAATTTCAGGTTAGATATAAGGAAGAAGTTCTTTACTGTGAGGGCGGTGAGGCACTGGTGCAGGCTGCCCAAAGATGTGGTGAATGCTCCATCGCTGGCAGTGTTCAAGGCCAGGTTTGACAGAGCCTTGGGTGGCATGGTTTAGTGGGAGGTGTCCCTGCTGATGGCAGGGGGGTTGGAACTAGAAGATGTTAAGGTCCTTTCCAACCCTAACTATTCTATGATTCTATGAGCTTGAGAATCATGATGTCCTTGCTTTTGGGGAGGAAAAGAAAAATGCAGTCAAACCCATGAAAAGGTCCTCTAGACAGGCATTTTCTTTTCTAATTAACCCCAGTTTTTTTCCACAAGCATTGGAATTATGCTGTGGATTTACTGAAACCAGGGTCTGAGAAAAACAAACAGTGATCCTTTAATCATGGGATCAGTTTATGTTGTATAAGCAACCTTTGTTCCGCCATTTCCTAATGCAGAGAATTGGACATTGTAATTGTAATTATGTTCACTAGCAGAGGTTTATAAATGCTGGGGTTTAACCCATTTGGGCTCTGTAAACTAGAAGATGGAGGAAAATGTCAATAGTGTACTTTCTGTCATTTAAAAAACCTTTAGAAATTTCATTAAATTCTCTCTTTGATAACCAACAGAAACAGCATTTTCCTATTTTTAATTTCAATAATGCTTATAAAAGGCTTTCTGAGTTCACAAGAGAGAAGGGATCAGTTATCCAATATTTTCTAGTAGTGAACAGGTGTAAAAAACCCATAAAACTGCAAGTCTTTTAAATTTCATGCTTTCAAGAATTCTGAAAATGTAAGGTTATAGCAGGCACAGAGAACAAGTAAAATGACTCTACCTAATATTATGTATGGGTGAGTAAATCCATAACATGGTTTTAAGCTAAATTTAGAAGAAACCTTTCAGTATTTCAGGTGCTACAAAGCAAATTGCAGCACAGATTTTACTTCTTTTCTGAATAAAGCAATGAAGAAATGTAAAAGAATCTTGTAACATTCTCTGAACTTCACTTACTGCTCTCATTGTAAAAAAGATAATGTTTCTTATTCTATGATGAATGCTTCCCAATAATGAAGGAATAGATGCTCCTTTTTGCTTTAGGTGCTTCTTATGGGTAAATCATGTTCACCTGCGTCACATTAGCAGTTTCACTGATACCAGGAGAACTGCAGTGAGAAAAAGAAGCTGTATTTGTTGCCAGTGATCTCATTAGCTAAGGGCCTGAGGTAGCACACCTTTTGGAATGTACTATTTCTATGGGTGGTTAAGTACCTTTCTGAAGAGAAGGGACATCCCTTCTCCTGAGGGACTTGGCAAGCAGTTGCGACAATGGCTGCTCTCCTCTGCAAAACCCTTCTGATATGAGGAAATCATCTTCTTCAAGGAAAAGCTCAGGGAGCTGAGTTAGTATCTCCTATTGCAGCAGTGTGAACTAATTATAGACACGAATAATTATTGAGCAATATGATGGTGATGAATGACAGGAGGAACAACAATAAGGTTATGTGGCCACTTGGCAAGGGATGGTGCTTCGTATAATGCAGTTAAGGGGGTTTGTTTGTTGTTCTATTCTAATTAGAGTGCATGTTCTATTTGTTGATGTTACTAAGGTATTCTGAAAGGAGTGTGTCTGGAGAATGGACTTAAGAGAATTCAAGACAGTGAACTTGCAGAACAACTCAGGGTAGGCTCACTGTGCAGAGGGCATGAGGCAGAGAAAACACAGAGACAGATGGTGGACCAAGATGGAGAAACTTCTGGCATTGGCAAAGTAGGAGACATAGGCCATTGGGTCACACACCTGGGTAACAGGACACAGTAAAGTGGTGATATAGCCTGATCTGACACCACTAAGATCTATTAAAACATAAAACCATTAACCTGAATACAAACCTTGACCAAATTCAGAGACATAATTTTTGAGAAAATGTCTCCACAGGCAGAAGGCATCTCTGGTCCTTATAGCTCTTAACCCAAATACACCCTGAAATAGAACATCTTGGGTATATCCACTATATGGCTTGTGGATGGAGCTGGCTTATGTTCAATCTGCTTGGAATGGGTAGTGGAGATCACACCTACTATGTCCATCTGTGTAAACATATTGACTCGGCCACCAACTCTGAAATCTTCAGTTCCGGGTCTAGAGTGTTTTCACACAGTGTTTACATTTGCAACAAATGGGCAATTCTGAACATGTCCTCTGAAGTGTGAATTTGCATTCATGCTGTCATGGTTTAAGCCAGTTGGCTCACTCACTCCCCCCTTTTTCTTCCCCCAGTCCCGGGAACATGGGAAGGAGAATCAAAAGAATGCAACTCAAACAGGTTGAGATAAGAACAGTTTAGTAACTAAGGTATAACACAAATCACTGCTGCTACCACCAGCAATAATACAAGAGAAATACAAGGAAAGAGAATACAACCGCTCACCAAACCCGACCCAGCCAGTGCACCCCGAAGCAGTGAAACTCCCAAAGCACCACCACACCTTCCGGATCTCTGCCCTCTGTTTTCATATCCTGGACATGACGTGCTGTGGTATGGAATAACCTCTTTGGTTAGTTTGGGTCAGGTGTCCTGTCTCTTCCTCCCGGCTCCCCTCCTCCCTGGCATAGCACGAAACTCAGAAAGTCCCTGGTCAGATCAAAACATTACCAAGCAGTAACTGAAAACACTGGTGTTATGAGTGCTGTTCCCAGGCCCAAAATTGAAAACACAACGCTGCACCAGCTACCAAGAAGCAGAAAAATTACTGCTTCTGCTGAACCCATGACACTCTGGTTTGCTAGTATTGAAAGCAGTTCCAGTGCAGATCACAGGTTAAACAATCCTTCCCTGTTATTTGTGGCTTATAAATACTATATACTTCAGTATATAAAATTATAATGCTGCAACTAAACAGTCATTAATTACAGAAGAAGTGATGTCACTCAGAGCTGAATTTTAGAACTCTTGAATGTAAGCATTTCATCCAGGTTAAAAAAAAAAAAAAATACGTTTTTCAGGAGTGGGTGGACTTTTCTAGTTCCTTTAAGAAGCCTTATTAAGCAAACAACATTGAGACACTCCAATTCATTATTGTCTTTTGAAAACCGAAGAATGTTGTAACTGTGCTATCAGATGATTTAGCACTTCTTTTAACACATTACTGGTGCATCTGCAGCTACTCAGCTATAAGACTCGTTACTTTTCACATAGACTTATAGAATCATAGAACAGTTAGGGTTGGAAAGGACCTTAAGATCATCTAGTTCCAACCCCCCTGCCATCAGCAGGGACACCTCCCAATAAACCACGCCACTCAAGGCTCTGTCCAACCTGGCATTGAGCGCTGCCAGGGATGAAGCATTCACAACTTCCCTGGGCAACACATTCCAGTGCTTCACCACCCTCACAGTAAAGAGTTTCTTCCTCATATCCAATCTAAACTCCTCCCGTTTAAGTTTTAAACCGTTACCCCTTGTCCTTTCACTATAATCCCTCATGAAGAGTCCCTCCCCAGCATCCCTATAGGCCCCCTTCAGATACTGGAAGGCTGCTAGGAGGTCTCCACACAGCTTTCTCTTCTCCAGGCTGAACAGCCCCAGCTTTCTCAGCCTATTTTTATGCTAATATTTCCCATTTTCTTTTTGCGGTTTACGTCTCTATTTTTGAAATTAATTTTGTATTGAAATTGCTCACACTGAAATTCACTTAGCTACTTTTTCTATCTCAGTTTTTATTCTCTTACAAAATGTAGTGCCATTTCTTTTTTGTTTTCCCCATGAAAGATCAAGAATTAATGCTACACTGAAAAATAAAATGTTCTATCCATCTTCTATTTGTGTGAATCTATGAAAGTAGGATATATATGGAAAGGGAGAAAAAAGGGAAGGAGGGGTGTCAGGTCCCTGGTACTCTGGCCAAATAAAACTGAACAGTTAAATTCCAATACCCTCCTCTCCTTGAGGTTTGTCAATCTTGATTAGGATTGCATGGCCATTTCCTGGATGTGGAGATTGTGATGATTTCTGTGACCTTTTAATATCCTTTACAGATAATTTAGGGAAATTAATATAGAGGAATAGTGAAGACTCTTACAGAATGAAAGAGGTGCCTACAGTAGAAGGCTGCCTACAGTAGGAGCACAATGTCCCCTCACTTTCTTCAAACTATTTGGTTTGTTTGGTTTGTTTTCTGTTTGTTGGGTTTTTTTGGTTTTGACTTTCTTTTTGTTTGTTTGTTTGGTTTGTGGGTTTTGTTTGTTTCTCTTCTTTTTGGGGTGGTGGTGGTGTAGTATTCTTTGGTTGCTTTTTAGATTTGTTTTATTGTAGATAGCATTATCCAAATAAAAGTTGGGTGAGTACTTTGCAGGCCAGCACAAGCTTCCTATGTATGTATGCATAGTCAGATGGTTAATTTACAGCTTAAATTGAAGTTTGAGCATGCGCTCAGCAATGTAGCCAGTTTGTATGAGGAGCCAAGCTGTGGTAGTATAACAGCGAAGAAGAAAGTTGAGACATTTTAAAATTAGTTGATAAGATTGTGACTGAAAGGGAACACAGCACTTGCCGATACCCCCTGTGAGGTTAGGGAGATATGCCATGGGTGCCATGCCTCACTTCCCAGCCCCCTTATGGCAGTTCTCAGATCTTTGCCCTGCTGTGCCAGTACTCCGAGGACATGGGAAGAATTTCTTGCTGGACACTGTACATACATCCTGTTAAGTCACAGTTGTCTAACTGTAGAGGATTGCTTCCACTTGGAAACAAATTCTTATATATTCTCATTGGACATAAAGGCAACCACAGAGTAATTTTTTAAGTTTTTTTTCCGGATAAGAAGGTAATTGTAGGAATACTTCAGATTATTTCCCAACATAGGCAATATATATGATATTAGTAGTGGAAAGAAGTGATTTTAGACTTGAGGTCTGATAAAGTCTGTTTATCTGGAGGAGGAATTTGTCACGCAAGAATGATTCTCATACAGGTTTGAAAGTACAAGGGGATTTTGGTAGGAATTCAGTAAACATCACTGGCTCACATCGCAATGGTTTTGTGGGACTTTGCCTTTAGATCGCTCATAAACTGTTCTTTGATGTTTTCTTACATTCAGAATCTTCAGAAACTTCCTTTAAGTTCACGCAGAATCATACTGGCTGCATCAGACCACTTAAAATTACTAACTGCTCTGCAATGACCTAGGACACTAATCTAGCATAAGAGATGTAAGTTGTGGTTAACATGGCACTATCAAATAAGCTTTCTTTAAGTGATGATGGTAAGCAAGGCACATAACACAAGCTTTTGCAGGACTGAAGTACTTTCAAAGTAATACTACACATTAATGTTATCTTTTTGCTGTTTATATGCAAATCTGTCTTAAATTCATGGGTGAGAAAGCAAAACTTTTCTTCACTGTGCAAGGTTCCATGAAGAAAACAATGTCAGAAATGATCGCGTGCTTTTCTAATTTGTATAAATGCTCTGTTGAAGTCTAAGGTGTCAGAACAATGTGTTAATTTTCATTTATTTATTTTTTTTACAACAGATTTATAGGGCAAGGCTCCAAATGTCTTTCTTCTGTTGCCCAACCAGAAATGGATGTATTTCCATGCATGTGAGTTTCATAGGAATGCTGCTTCTAACTATGGACCACTGCAGTGGTAAAACCCTCCTTATTAGCCAGTTCTTCAGCCACTTTGCAGTCTACTTATCCAAAATTCACCCTCAATTTTGCTATTAATGTTCTGTGTGAAACCACACCAAAGCCTTGCCAAAACCATAATAAATGACATCTGCTACTCACCTCATCCAGAGCCAGTCTTTTCTACAGAGATGACACTCCGGTTGGTCAAGTGCTATTTTCCTTTGATAAATCCATGCTGGACACTCCCAGGATGTTGAACAAGGACATAATCCCATGATGAATTGTAAAACCACCTACAAGAGACCTGCATAAATGCTCCTGGGCTGTGGCCAGCATGGTTTCTTTCCCCTCCTGCCAGTCAGATAGATAACGTAACATGTATGCTACCCCTCTAATGGACAAGAAATAGTCTTTACTCTCTGGCATGCCCCCTCAACCTTCTCTAGTTACAGACTCCTTTAGGATTTTTAGGTGTGGAGAACACATTTCACTGTGCTACAGTATTATTAAGAAGAGATTTTGCTAGTTTACAGAAGTAACAGTTTATCCAATGCCTACTATTACCTGAAAATCCTTCTTGCTAGTGAAGGATAAAATAATTTTTAGAAAGTAAAGGAAAGTCATCCTTCAGTGGGTACAAAGTTAGCAAATGAAGTCAGAAGATAAACCTGTGATAGATGTAGCTTTCAGCATCTCTGTTGTTGGACTGGCGGTCAGTAGTTTGGTCTTTCTTAGCTCAGTGAGTTACTGCCACAGCGAGGGAAGCCTATGGCAGAGCTATGGGAGAAAGGCAGCTGTAGGCAACTGCCTTGAAGTGAGGTTTCAGACCTCAATATTTAAAAGTACAGAGCCACCACATTGATACAGACTGGGGATGTTGTCCAGGTTCTTCAGAAGTATAAATCTTAACACTTTTCCTTGATATTTCTTTTAGTTAAGTTTGTCAAATTTCAATGCCTCATTGGGCAGAACTTTTTGGAGGTGCTTTGTCCTCATGCTTACCCGGGGAATGTGGATCCCACTGCTGGTAAACAGCTAAGTGTTAAATACTCAGTGCTCAGTATTTTAACACTTCAACCTGTTTCAGAGTTGTCACCTTCAGACTTCTTTGGGAGTCTCTTGCTGATTTGACTTTTTGAAGCAAATAAAAAATTACATGTCATTTTTAAATTTCAGTGGTTCAAGCTTGAAATAAACATTCACTGTATGATCAGAATATTAATTTTGTTTGCTTGCTACTGGCTTTTAAGACTCTTGCCATAGAGTAAGTCTTGATATTTGTTTCACTTTGTACTTAGAAGTAATAAAGTCAGGAATTTCAAAGCCTTTTTATAAGCACTGCTGTGAGTTTTATAAAAAGCATAGCACTCATAAACCAAGGATGTTATGTGATATATTTCCAAGGTCAAATCTACTGTAAATTCATATTGTCTTTGAAGATACAGATGGCTCTGATGTACTGTCTGGTATATACATCTGTTATTTCACAGTCTGGGTCTTTTGGAATTATCATGCTGTATAAATTAACGTTCTCCAACAGTAACACTGCAAGCACATTGATTATTTTCTTGCTAAAACCCATGAATTTTTTGTTTTCTACTGAAATGCAGTTATTCATTAGGTAAATGTAAGTCACTTTGTGTTTTACGTCAGCTTTTTAGAGCAGATTCACACACCTGATGGTTCTCCTGTACCAAACCAACATCAGCACGAATAATGAGAAGTGTCACAATAAGGTAATTTTTTAGAGCAGCAACACCAATATGGTACTTTTCCACCCTCCCTGATCCATTTTACACTGTCTTCTCCTGAACCTTTTATAGCCATAGCTGCAATCTAAATGAATATTACATGTTATCAAATGGAAGGCCTTTTGTGATTTCTTGCTCTATAGAAGATAAACTCTCTTCTGATATAAGTGGTGCAAATCAAGTGAAAGAAGGCCACAGAAAAAGGGAAAACATTTAAAGAGCAGGACTAGGATTACTCCTTCAATATTTTTACTGACATTAGTCCAAACTGTGAAATATTTCTTGGATCAGTATCACAGTTAATTTGTTCCACTTAACACAGGCTCTTCCAGATGAGCATGCAGAAAACAACATTATTCTTTGAGTCAACTGATGCTATTCTGAATAGTTTATAAATTACAAAGGGGAAAAAAAATCCTGATTTTATTAAATACCCCATGCTTTCAGGAATTGTTACTGGAAAGAAGCTCTTAGAAAACACTAGAGAGGTAGACTATGAACAGAATATAGCCTACTTATATTATCTGATGTGTGGGGATGGAAAGGTGGCCAGAAGGGTCTGAAGCAGGGTTAGAAGGAGAAGAAAAAATAACTGCTCTGAAAATATAATTGCTTTTCTACAGAGGCATTGGGAAAACACCAGTTTACACGTATATTTGATCTCAACAGAGCACCACGGCAAAAGGCTTTGGTTGAAGTAGAGTAGTCCTGTGTTTGAAAATTGCCTGTGAGAATTTCATTTCGTTTACATTCTTTTATGCATGGTTAATGAGTATTTGATCTTATTTTAAAGTATAATTACAAATATGCTAATACACTTTTTGTTCTCCCCCAAAGTAATTGAACATCTGATTGCTGTCTTCTGGGCTAAGACAACATGAATATCTGATACAGGAGTTCGTGCACTCTTCTATTTAAACAACACAGTCTGGACATGCTTATTTGGAGTGAAACCAGGCATGGCACACATCAGATTCTTGATCCTCCTAGTGCTGCTCTGGGATGTCTGTCCGTTTACAACGTAAAACAGTAGGTGAAGCCCTGGTAGAAAATCCCCAATAAGGTTACTGCATAGAAGCTATAGAACAGCTGGGGCAACTCTATGACAGCTCATCTAGCAGCTACTGGCAAGAGAAACATCTTGAAAGTAGCCACAAGGTACTGTAATCTAGGCTGGGGGCTGTAATGCTCCAGTTCTGTGCTGCTGCTTCCAGTCTGTTGGATGCTGTGGGAACAGACCACAAAAAGCAGCCTAGTAGCTATTTGCTTGACACTGCTTTTTGAGCTGACTTCTGATTGCTTGCCAGAATGAAGGAACAAAGAAAAAATACAACAAAAAACCCAACCAACCAACCAAAAAAAATAATTCCCTCTATCTCAGGGATAGCATCGGCCTCTAATTTCAGATCTTTTCAGAATGGTACTAAAGGGAGAGGAAAAATTAAGTGCCTTTTCTGAGACAAAGACTGACAGAATGTTTCACCTGGCTGCTTTACCCTTTCCTCAAGATTAGCAGTCCCTAGTCTATTCTTCCAGTTTCTTCTTTCTGTTCATAAAGGAATATAACAAATCTGAGGTAATACATTTTTGTCTCATATGCTCAGGGATAAATTAGCTGCTCTAGATGAAGAGCTGGGCAACTAACTTTTTATTTAATGTTGTGTGTTGTATTTTTAAATTGATGTTTGATAACTAGTTTTGAAAAACTGCTTTTGTACAATACACTTCAAACCATATCTGATTTGCACATAATACACATATGGTGTCTCTGCTATATATTTCAAGCACCCTATGGGGATGGACATGTTTTATTTAACTTCTGTTCAGCAGCACACTGTGACTTTTTTCCTCATTGTATTGAACTGCCTAAAAATATCTTTCAGCATTTTTTCCCTTATTGCATTATTCTCTTATACCCTTAACACTGTGTTTCTCAGCTGTCTGATTTGACAGTTAGTGAAAAGGGTAGAAATTACCAACTGAAACTAACAAGCCCCTGTTATCTCACCAGATTTTATTCTTTGCAGGACAATTGGAAAAGGATGACCCATTTTCTCCTCTTCTCAGGATCAAAGGCTAATACTTCAAGAATCCTGAAACATTCACTAATTTGCAGTGTTTTCTGCAGGCCAGAGATGCTTCTGTTTATGTACTGTACCCTACACAGTTTGATAAAGACTTTCTTGCCTTGCTATAATATGGATTATTGACAAAGACAGGGAAGCATGATTGAAAGCAAACACAAACACAGTAATTTGTTACTAATATGGTCAATTTTTCTTCAGTGACCCACATGCAGATACACCCCTTGGCTGACGAGGTTGAAACTCCTTCAGCAGTGCACAACTCCTTAGTGTAGCATACCATCTTCCACATCTGTGCAGCTCCTTGCCCAGGAACCACGTACATTTTTCCAGCTCTTTTATAAACTTTATTCACTGAAGACCAGACTCTGATCCTCATAAATGCCTTATTCAAAAAACTGGTCTGTTGATGTTTCTTTGTAAAGAAAGGAGCTGTGCTACAACATGCTATACTATGCTATGCAATGAAAGGTATCTACAGCTGAATCCTCAGGGACCAGGTTTAGATCCATAAGTTAAATCTTAGCATGTCATGCTAAATTCCCTGGTAACACTGTCTCTGGACAACCGATATTTGTGATTGTATTTAACAGATCTTATGCTTAAGTTCATTTCACAGGTTCTTATAAGGTTGATAAATTAAAGAAAATAAGTTGGCATTTAGAAGTTTCTCTACCTGGAGAAATAGTTCAACATAGCTATTCAAGGAGGCATTTGTAAGACTAGAACAGTACGAAATACTTCTTGTGAAGGAGTTGTTTGAGGTTATTTGTCTGTGTCAGTGAGCCCTTCAAGGTTTATATCGAAGCAGAGTTTGCAGCCTCTTCTCTCTCTGTCACCAAGCCTGCAGAGAAGAAAAGGAAAAGAGCAGGACTAACATCCTGGCTTCTTTTTATTGTTAGGCAGAGCATATAATTGTAACTTTTTTTGAAAAGCATACTGTTTGCTTTCTGCTTCAGATTGACATTCAGAGCACAAAGACAGACATTGCAATAAGTATGCATGTGGACAGAGGTAACATATTCTGTTGTCTCATGACTGATCTTTGCCAATTTATCTTTTAATAATTAATGATTTTTAATTATCATTATTTCTTACAGTTGTTTTTCTAGACAACATAAATTAGATTTTTCCCAACAAGAGATCTCTTTTCACCTAAATGCAAAATTTCTCACTATGTATAAGAAAGAAGAACCCAAAACCCTGGATGAAAACCCCAAGCACTTTCTAAATTGTTACAAATCTAGCAACATCCACACAGATGGTGATTATTTTCAAATCTTGATGCAGAGCTGCAGGGAGTATGTGACATATCCTAGCAAGTATGTATTATTGAAATAGTTTCCTTCTAGAGTTTGGAATATGCCAGCAATACTTAGGCAAGAAAACAATAAGAGGGAGATGGTACAGATAGGAATAGTTGAGTGGAAGTAAACTGTGTAGTCCTATATCCTAATCAAATAACATGCCATAGGGAGAGAAAGCCAATGATGCTAAAATTACAGCATACATTAAAACTGAAAATATATTTAACCTGGAAAAGTATAGCCAAAAGATTCAACGGTGTCAAGACTTGGAAAAAATTCAAAAGCCACCAGGCTCTTGTACAAATGCAGAAGACGCTAAGTTTTTCAGGGGGCATAAGAAAAGTGTTGCTTTAGGATGTGAGTCAATTGAAAATTGCCTGAGAGTGAAATGAAGCTTCCTGCTGTAGATTTCTTCACTGTCTGTAATGGGGTTTCTCAGACCTATTTTTTGTAGCATCTAGTGCTGGCCATTGTTAGTGATAAGGCAGAGACTGTGTAACTCAGTAATTCATATTTGTTAGTAACATTTAGGTCAAAAAGATAACTGAAGAATTTACACAAACGTTGGATGAGAACCTGGCAAAAAGGTCTCTTCAATAGTTCAGCTAGATGCCCATTCTGTTAAATCTATACTGCTGTGTAATAACGCACAGCTATCTCAAGCATTTAACAATCTCCACAGGTCTGCTCTGTCACTGTGTCACTTCTGTACGATCACAGAATACATAAATGGCTAAGTCTCTGCAGAGAGCCTGATACTGTCTGAAATAAAGGATACTTAATGTAATGTACTACAGAAGCACTTTTAATGTCTGTCAGGCAAAACAGGACATCGCAGTTGGCATTACACATATAAAGAAGGCTGTGGGTAGAGACTGCAGGATGTAATGGGGCCACTCATGCCACAGTGTCTTTGCAGTTTCCTTTTGAATAGTGTTTGTGCTTGGAACAAGACAGGACATATCTTATCTACACAACAGCAGTTTGCGGCACTTTTAAAAAGCAATTTGATTAACAGTTCTGTGTCTGCACCAGAGAGCTCAGTTCAGACTCCTCAGCCCTGCTAGACAGGGTAAATACAGCTGTCCAGAAGATTGTGTTATCAGTGGTAGACTGTTGGACTCCTCTATACAGTTCAATTAAAAAGTGCTAGACAGCATTCCTGGACACTGAAACTCAATTGTTTATACTGTTAGATCATTAGACTTGGGCACACCTTTAACCTGAACCAGCTAACTCTGAGCAAACAATTCCTGAACATGGCAGGGGAATTAGCACGGTTTGGGTAACATTCCCAGAAGGCAGCTGGGATGTGATCATTGCGTTTGGGGCAGTGAGAGATCTTAAATTCTGGCTAATTTCAAATCTTGGTACTGGGGATGACCCAAGGGGTACAGAAGTTAACAGTATAGAGGCAGCCTTACTTGCTTTTGAGTTAGCATGCTGGCTTGAGTATACGTATTTGTGCAGGGGAGACATACCTAGCATCTTAGTAAAAAGCTATTAGAATTTCTTTATTCAGAAGGACCCAGAGGGAAGAAAATAAATGCCTTGGGTGTATGAAAATTGAGAGATATTCCACTGAGGACCAGTTAATTTCAGACTCTGACCACCTTTATGAGAACAACTTTCATATGTTTCACAGAACACACCCAAAAGGCCTAGCCCAAAAGACTTGATACAAACCATAAATCTGCTAGAGATTTTATGTTATGCTTTTGTTTATTTGCTTGTTTATTTGTTGTTTTGATGGGGGGTTTCAGTTTTATTTTGGTTTTTTGCTTCGTACCTGTTATGCTGCCTGGGGGACACGGTCTAATGTGAGGCATCCATGCCCATGACAGAGGGGTTAGAACTAGATGGTCTTAAATTCCTTTCCAACCTTAACTATTCTATGATTCTATTAATATTGGCAATGGATTAGAGGCTGTGTAAACATCCTCTAGGTTTACTTTTAGAAGGACAATATGTGAAAAGGCAAAAAAGGATACCACATAAACTTCAAGATGTGAAATGGCATATTCTTCCGTCTTCTTTTACCTGTGTTACTAGAAAAGTATTGCTGGTTATTCAAGCCATTTGTGCTAGCAACAGATAGGAGGGTATGAATCTAGTTTGTGGTAGTCTGTTTCATTTCCCTGTATCTTTTTCACATCTCTACATTTGGGAGATAAAAGGCTCTGTTACAGGGGAAAAAATAATCTCATATCATAATTGAAGCATATGTTAAGAACTTTGATGATTTAGAATTTAAGCATAGGATAGTGTTCTGCACTATTACATTCTTTAGAAATGATTTTGCAGGGTGTATAACCTGCAACTCAGTGACAGGAAGAGGTATCTGAGCTAATTCCAGAAGTGGATATGGAGTTGCAGTGTCAGCACAGTGCTACACCCTAATTAGTTGTCACAGAAGAGTTAGGTAAATTAGCTTAGGTAACACTATACTAATGCAGAACTGCATCTTCTCAGGCATATGGTATCTCAACTGCACTGGACCATGTAGAAGTTTCAGTGCGTTCAGGACCTGTAACTTGGTCCTACATGGCCCCATGTATCACGTCTGTTGGGTGCCTGGTTTTGAATCTTTGGATAAGTAATCTAGTTTTGTAATCAAACTTAAAAACAAACAAACAAACAAAAGTAAAAAAAAAAGTTCTATACTTCAGTACTCTTTCAGAATTGAAGCAGAAAATTATTTGATTTTTTGAAATCAGATGTGTTTGCATCACAGACTCTGCATTTATATGTGAATGCGCTAAAGCATTTTTCAGAAATAACATTGTCCCATTGTATTTATCAAAAATCTGCAAAGAACAACAGTCCTTCATCTGGAAAAAGTGCATTGAATGTGGCCATAAGAAAACTTCTTTTGTCTATTTGTGACTAAATAGGCCCTACTCTCATACACCTAATAAGAGATTAAGGAAATGCAAAACCTGTCTGGATGATAGGAGTTTCTGAATGTCTACCAGGGCAAAAACTCTTTGAAAACATCAGTCAGATGCTCTTCCTTGGGAAGAATCTAACCACATTTCAGGAAAACATGGAGAAACACTTTTTATCCATTACATTGCTTACAGATCTTGCTTTATAAAACTATTTTTTGTGCAGAATTATAACCACAATAATGTTATCACTTGATTCTCAATGGTTTACAATTTGACACCTGGAAATCCCTTATGGCTTTACAAATATCCCTGCGATGGACACCTCTGGAATGAATCAATCATTTCATAGGAAGTTTTCATTTCTAGCTGCTGATGAATTGTTCATAGAACTGAAAACTGGAGTTAAGTCACTTAGTTATACATTATGATAACAAAATCTCCTCAGGCACCCAGTCTACTGAAGTAGGGAGTTATATAAGAGGCTCAACCACTTGCTAAAATTGTGTTTGCATTATTTTGTCCAATTTCTATTAGACAAATTAGTTTTACTCCTATTTCTAGAAGTTGTATTCTTTGCTCTTATTAAATTGCTTTCATTAATTACAACAGCAAGATGATCTTTACAGTCCCTTGTGCTAGTGCAGGTTGGGAAGAAATGCTTGTGACCCATTCTCTCTCAATTTCCCAGTGATATTTCCATATTTTCTTACAAGTTCTGCTTATTGTTTTATCTGCCAAGGTTTACTACATTGTGATTAAAATGAAAAATTATTTTGTCCTGCAATGTTTAAGGTGATGACAGCAATACTGAAGTTTCACTTGAGACAAAAGTGATAGATTTTAGTGTGCCATAGCCAGTAAGTGCATCATACGCCAAGGAGTAATAACATCATTTCATAGGAAAAAACTTGCAGAACTTCAGAGAAATCATTATTTTGTAAACTGGTATGACTGAAACTGAGTCAGGTTGCCAAGTATCAGGTCTTGTCTTCTCTACAGTATGAGACAGCATGGACATTTTTGCCTGATAGGGATAGGTGTACGGCTGCTCCATTTTGCTGTGATACCTCTTAACATTCATTGTAAGGGCTAGTCGTATGGCAAGTTACACATTGTCGTGCCACTAAACTGGCACTAAAGTGAGGAAAATACCTAAAAACAGAGCTCCTCTGAATATTCAGCAGAACTCAGCACTGTGACTTCTTTCCTGCTCTCTCTTCTAGATGCAAACAATGAAGGAATCATGCTAATCTGCAGACCAGCTGCATCTGGCACAGAGGATCATAGACAGAGTCCATATCACCATGCTGCATAAATACACTAGCTACACTCTTCACTATGTGCATGACAATATTTAGGAATGACAGAGACTCAATGTGTCTCTTTTTATCCATTCAGGACAGATGAGCAAAGCCATTACACTCCCACAGGTAAATCCCAAGTCAACTAATGATGGAAAAGCATTGGAAAAAATATTCTGAGAATAAAAATTTGCATAATTATGAGATTCCTTGTCTTTTCCTTTGAACTTCTTGATAGTGACCCTGGAATCTCCAGAAACAAAATAGTGTAACATGAACTACTTACTGGTCACGGGAGATCAAGTAGTCATTAGCAAAGTCTTGCCCAGTACAGGGTTAACACAGCCTGCTCTTGATGGCCTCAGTTACACAGCTTTCCTCACATATTGCCACTTAGTTCCTTTCCCACGACATTGTCACAACAAATTAAAGACCCCATCCTGCAAGCACTTAACACCATGTGGGTAGTCAGAGTTAATCACATGCATGAGTGTTTGCTGGATTGCAGCCTGAGAGATTAAAATCTAGAAAAGCAACCACATAAAATGACCTATTTAGAGCAGGAGGAGAAAGGCCCTCAACAGAAGTTCCAAGGACACTTGGATATAGCATTCACAAACGTTTTGTCTTATTTTTTTTCCAAAACACCTTTCTCTCCTATGCCACCCATATCTAAAGGCACAACAGCAAAGCCTGAAATTTAAAACTGGCACTCTGCTGGCATTTTAAATCTCTTGATGCGGCCATGACACTAAAACCCAGACACAGGAATAGCTGTCTGGCACAGAAGTGTCCTAGACTTGTTCATTGATTAAATTCTCACACAACATTTGTCAATTTTGAAGATTAGTTGTGATTGTGAAATAGTAACATAACGAAAAATAAAAGGTAAAAAAACAAAGGGAGATGCTGTCACTCGCTCATCGTTATGCACTCAGCAGCTTCAACAGCCCTGTTAACACCTGGCTCTTCAATAGGTTTTAGCAAGAAGGCTGGGACAGACCCTGCCTCTTTGCAGAATTAGTTTGCAAATCAGCTCTACTGGGCTTAAAAAATGTGCTGCTTATCCTTGCTTTCTTTGAAGGGGAAATGCTAAGCAAATGTCTCTCTTAAATTATTTCTCTGGCTTTATATATATGTACATATATACATTTAAGTAAATATGCATAACTAAAAGGATAATATGGTACTTTGTGGCCTGTCATTGCAATGCCTACATGTTGCTAAATATGTTACATTGTATTGCCAGGAAGAGCATAATGCAGCAGGAATGAAAGCTGAATTTTTTTTTTTTTCTCAAGCAATTGCTAAATTACTTTTATTTTTTTCTCCCTATGTCATGCTTTTTGGAATAAAGCTTCATTTTCAGTACCTCTTTTGTACTAATTTGATCTGACATCTTTCAATTCCATCACTTGACACTGATGTGGAGATGTGAATGTAACACTTCCGAACACTTAATCATGATGTCTGACATAAATTCTCCTTTGGACACTCTTGCTATCTTTTTTCTTTTTTTTCCCCCACAAGAAAAACAAAGCCAGACTAACTCTGTATCTGGTGGGGGACTGTGGGGAGATAATGTCCTTGTCTAAATTTATGCACATTAAAATCAACAATAAATGATTTGTTCAGGCTGAACAAATGATTGGGGTCTGTGGATTCCTGGAAGTACTATCAGTTGTGTTTTTGTTTAGAAGTGTTTTTCTCTGTTCATAGACAAAGGAAAAATTAACCTATTTGGATAATCCATTTGTTAGCACCATTTTCAGTTCCAACATGGTATATAAGTGAGCTTTGCATAAGGTTACCACTACTTGCTTTCACCTTAAGGGGCAAAAGCACAAATGGTGGATGGGCTTCAGGTTACAACTAAGCTTTCACATGTTCATATTGCTGGAAACTCCCTTAAAACACTATAACTTGTAACTGGATTTACTTCTTTGGAACAGAATCTGAAGATATTTTTATATGAGTTACATCTGAATCAGAAATACAGCAAGAGCAACATTTTTGCCTCTGTCTGGGGTTACATCTTCTAGTTGCAGATGGAGAAAAGACGAGGACAACCAAAATATATAATATGCTTAGCAAACAAGGATAACCAAAAATCTAAAACGTCAGCAAATATTTTTTGCACTATTTCATGTCTTGGTTAAATGCTATGAATACAATTGCCACTGCAGAAATTCCACTGTGGTTAGCTTGCATGGGAGTCGGTGCTTGTAATTTGGAGGTAGGACCTGAGATATCTGTTGTAACTTGCCTTTAAAAGAAAAAGCTCTTGGAAAAAATTCCTATTCACTGTGGCTTTCAATGCCTCCCCAGTGGCTCGCAAAGACTCCGTAATGAAGCCTCAGACATTTCTCGTCGTGTAAATTGCAGTCAGGACTGAAAGTAATAATTTTATGTTGTCTCTCCTCATAGCACCCACAATTAGAGGCATGGAGCTGAAATATTGCAGCCTGGCACTATTTTGGATTGAAAAGCACTCTGTATGGTCTCAAAGAAGTCACCAGTGAAATGCAGTGGGGAGTTGTCATGCTTTCATGGTGAGCAGATGGCTATAGTTGCTTACCACAAGACTTTTTCCTCAAGCCCTCTTGGGCTAAGCTTTCTGTCCTGTGTCTTCTAAGTCATACAGTAAAAAGAATACATTTCTCTCATTCAGACATATAGACATACCGATAGAAGTATGTGAAGGTGGCAGGAATTGTGCCACAGGTGCAATTAGACAGATGCATTTTCTGTGTAGGTTAGGTCTGAAAAAGACAAAGAAACAATTCTTTGAAAAATTGCATAAATACACCAAATTCAATGGTTTCATTGTGGCAAAAGTCTCCTTTAAAATGTTGCGCTAGTTATACATTATAATATAGCAGGGTGGTTACCGAGACAAGTTTGGTTTGTTGGCTTTTTTTTTCATAACGCACAAATAACTCTAACTAATGCATATCTGAGTTTCATTTAGATGTCAAAAGGCAAACATGCTTTTAAATGGTCATTGGGACTTATTTTTTTCCAGGTGCTTCTTGTGCATAAATAAGGAGTGCTACATTCTTTGGGAGCATTTTATCATTTTCTCACTCGGATGACCTAATGATAATTTAAGCCACGGAAAATAGTTATGCTTTCATTCTTTAGAGTATGGTCATGATATACAACAGCTTCTTTCATTATATGTTGTGAACTGATACTGAAGATAACCACACTATCAGAAAATTCTAATAGTAGTAACTGCTATCGTCCCTGACACTGGTGTAATCATGTATGCTTTATCTATTTAAATGTAAAGTTTTGTGGCATAACCACTTTGCATTTGCAGCAAAAGTAGCTGTTCCTCTAAGAAATTTTCAGTAGAATCATAGAATAGTTAGGGTTGGAAAGGACATTAAGATCATCTAGTTCCAACACCCCTACCATCAGCAGGGACACCTCACAGTAACCATCCCACCCAAGGCTCTGTCCAACCCAGCCTTGAACACCGCCAGCAATGGAGCATTCACAACTTTCCTGGGCAACCCATTCCAGTGCCTCACCACCTGCACAGTAAAGAATTTCTTCCTCATATCCAATCTAAACTTCCCCTCTTTAAGTTTGAGCCCATTACCCATAGTCCTCTCACTATAGTCCCTAACGAAGAGTCCCTCCCCAGCATCCCTATAGGCACCCTTCAGATACTGGAAGGCTGCTAGGAGGTCTCCAGGCAGCCTTTTCTTCTCCAGGCTGAACAGCCCCAACTTTCTAAGCCTGTCTTCATATGGGAGGTGCTCCAGTCCCCTGATCATCCTCGTGGACCTCCTCTGCACTTGTTCCAACACTTCTATATCCTTTTTATGTTGAGGACGCCAGAACTGCAGACAATACTCCAAGTGAGGTCTCACAAGAGCAGAGTAGAGGGGCAGGATCACCTCCCTCGACCTGCTGGTCACGCTCCTTTGGATGCAGCCCAGCACGTGGTTGGCTTTCTGGGCTGCAAGCACACACTGCCAGCTCATGTTCATTTTCTCATCAACCAACAATCCGAAGTCCTTCTCCGCAAGGCTGCTCTGAATCTATTCTCTGCCCAACCTGGAGCTGTGCCTGGAATTGCTCCCACCCAGGTGTAGCACCTTGCACTTGTTATGGTTAAACTTCATCAGGTTGGCATCAGCTCACCTCAAAAGTGTGTGAAGGTCCCTCTGGATGCCATTCCTTCCCTCCAACGTATCAACTGAACCACACAGCCTGGGGTCATCAGCAAACTTGCTGAGGGCGCACTCAGTCCCACTGTCCAGGTCACCAACAAAGATGTTGAACAAGACCGCTCCCAACACTGATCCCTGAGGGACACCACTCGTTACTGGTCTCCAGATGGACATTGAGCCATTGAACACTATTCTGTGTGCGGCCATCCAGCCAGCCAGTTCTTTATCCACCGAGTGGTCCACCTATCAAATTGATGTCTCTCCAACTTAGAGACAAGGATGTCATGTGAGACAGTGTCTAACGCTTTGCACATGTCCAGGTAGATGACATCAACTGCTCTACCCCTCTCCATCAGTTCCATAGCCCCATCATAGAAGGCCACCAGATTGGCCTGGCAGGATTTTCCCCTTAGTGAAGCCATGCTGGCTGCCACCAACCACCTTGTTGTTTTTCATGTGCCTTAGCATGCCTTCCAGGTGAATTAAATGTCAGTATCATCTCATTTTTCTGTAGGTAGAGGTACAAAGCTCTAATTATAATATTAAAGATTGTTTGGATAACTCCAGGAATATTTGTTTAAAATCTTGCTGCACTACATACATTTTAATTACAGTTAATGAGTTCTATATGCAATATTTTGTGCATTTAAAAACCAGTATATAAGCCATCATGTAAACTAAGTAACAAATCCTCCAAACATTCACTCAAGTACTGACTGGAATCTTAGCTTCTGTAGGCTCAGTTCCACCCTGCATGTCACACTGTGTAATTATGGAGGTCTTAGCTGAAAACTATGGATGTAGTGGAGTGAAACGTACTACAGATGTCCTGCAGGACGCTGAAGCACAAAGCTGAAGCACAAAGCTGACGTGTTGAAGATTAAGAAATTCTGCTCAGTCCATGTCCAGTAAACCACTGATCCCAAAGACTCTGCTCTCAATCCTTATTTTTTCCTTTCCATGATAGTATTGCCAGTCTGGTTGTAATGTTGTCATTTGTTTTGGCATTGTTTTTCTCATGGCTTTTGGCTGTCATATCTCTGTTTAATTATTGAATTAGTGATGTGTCATTAGGAAATGCCTAAAGATACTGAGGTGGAGGATTATTTTAGAGATGAAAGGAAACTGAAGAGTGCTCTTCCTATCTGTATTGTACTGCTTACAGGAACCCTGGAGTGTACACCTTTGCAGGGAAGTTAGAATAAGTAAGAAGTTGAAGGAAGGCTGTCCTCTTTAGTCTCATACCATCCAGGCATTGGAAAGAAATAGACCCTACCCAGCTAGCAAAATCTGTGATGTGGGATCCTTAGAATATGGATCTCTTTCCCTGCAGGTTCCAGCACAGGCATGGATAACAGAAGCATACAGAAATGACACTTCATGTCATATCTTTCTGAGGGAATATAGGTAGTAAACAAAAGTTATAGCCCTTTCTCTGTTACATTTTCTGAAGCTTGGGAAAAACTTTACTATAGTAGATCTGTCTATTACTAAGATACGGTACTAGATCTGCTTTACTATCAGGTCTAGTCAAATAAATGACCCAGCGTCTACCTGCATTTAGCAAGGCGTAAGGAGACTAAGCTGCAAAGATCATCCAGACTCTCACAGGTACAGATGGAGAAGCAGAGCCCAACCTTATCTGTGTTTCTGCCTTAGTGAGTGTGTACACAATGAGACAATGCTTGCACAGGAAGATGGTCTGCTGTAGGAAATTATTTCAATACCTGAGCGCTAGATGTGGCATTCAACAATGTACTTTGCCTTCTACGTGAATCCAGGTTTTCCTTTCCAAACTCAGTGCAGCACTTTTTAATACATTTGTGGTCTTTATTTTGTTTCTCTTTTTAGTAAGATGTTTTAACTTTTGTTTTACATGTGAAAGTGAGACCTGTGCTGAGGCTGAGACTTTCTGCCAAATGTTATGCTGCAGTGAATTTTTATGGCTAAGCTATGAGGCATAAAAATGGAGATTTATAGGAGAAACATGACAGACTGTTAATGAAAGCAGAACTGGAAAGCAGTTTAGAAATACATCCCTGTCAATATGTATTTCAGTAAATTACCAGAACAGCTTTGCACTGCATGTTCCCTCCTGCCTCCAGGAAGAGCCAAGGCTCTGCAATGTGAAAAAGGAATCTTCACTATTTTAAAATGTGTTCAGACATGTCCTGCACCTTCTGTTAGGAAATTCTACAGTCAAGTGCTTACTAATGCAGTGACTAACCTTCCATTGAGCTAACAGTGACACAAGCTTTGTGTCAAAGCTTTCACTGTGCAAACATGACCTATCATTGTCATGAATTCCTGCTGTGAACTTTTCCCTGTCACTGATTGTACTTAATTATTTCCGACCATATTCAAATAAGGCAGTTTCCCTTTCTGATATAAATGTTCCTTTTCAGAGTGTAGTTACTCCATGCACTGACTGACCTATATAAAGCTGGGTGTCTACCAAATGGATAATGATTGAATAGAGAACAAAGAGAGTTGCAGAAGAAGTCCTGTTGATCTGAGACTGTCCTTCTCTTAGCAAATGCACTCATATTTGAAAACGTTCCATTAGTTAGAAAGCTAATGGGAAAGCTTGGGTTAGCGGCTAACACAGTGTTAGATTTCTCACTGAAGTGTTGCAGTTTCAAAGTTTTGCTGTAGCAGATCTTTTGGTCATTGCAGCTTTGGATTTGTCCTGCTCATAACTGAAACCATCATATTCTTCAAGCCTGCAAGCATGTCATTTTGGGAAGAATTTACACTTTTGCAGGTTCATATGCCAAAATTTAAATCTTCACAAACTCTATTGCTCACAGAAGTGAAGATAAATATTGTTATTATTTATTACCACAGAGATATTACCACACGGTATTTTTTTGTCTGTCCAGCCACTTTCATCTCCATATGAATCTACTGCTTTGTGGTGACAGGGGCCTTCATTGAAAATGAAAATGGGCTGTCAGACTTTTCAGCATTGCAGTATTTATCTTTTCATGCCTGATGTTAACAGGGAATCCAAATCCTTACCTGCAGTCTTGATACAGTGTATGTGGAGTGCTAAACTCCTTGGGATGAGATCTGCTTAGGGAAGAGATATAAATGATCCCCGGAGTACTCCCAGGTGAACTGTGACAACAAAAGCGTGTCTTGAATCTCATGCATCCCTAAGGCTTTTTCACCTTTGTCAGTCATCTCTGGCATTCCTCCCCCTAAGAAGGATTCAGAACCTGATAGCCTGGGGCAAAGTACCTGGCCTGTTCCTCCAAGCCTATTGCTTCAGGAATGCATGCTCCAGTCTGTGCATAGGGCAGAGAGAGAAAATCGTGGGTCCAAGGCCTAGACAGTCCTTTTTTCATGTTGTGCTGTCACTGGGTAAAATGCTGAAATGCTATTTGGGACCCAAGAAAGGCACAGCTCACATCACGTTCTTGCCCAATATGTTTTTAATATCTGTGTAAGAGTGGGGAGCACCCTTTTCTCCAAGGATAGCTTTCAGTTTGCTGTAGTGAGACTCATTTATTTTTCAAATGAATTACATATACTTCTTAGCAGTGAACATTTTAACTGGTTAGTCTGTTGATACTTGAGTAATGAGTTTATCTTTCCCACCTAAAACTCCTGTTCTCCTTAATGTCTATAGCACAATATGATCAGTATGGGTTAAAACACCAAAACTTTAGTCTTCATGTGACAATTCTGTAATTGTAAATCCATATTTTCAGAATAATTTTTTAAAATGTGATTTGCATGACAGTACTTCTGGGGCTATCCAACATAAGATGGAATGATATTAGAAAATCTGGTATCAGTATAAGGAAAAGAATTAAAAAGAAACTACTGGTCTGATTTTGCTACCCATTTCCACATTTACTTCAATAAAATCCTAGTATTTTGTTACTCTTCTAAAGCTGCCATGTAATTGCCAGTCTGAGGGACTGAAGAGCATCACGGAAATAAATGCCTTGCTGTAGAACATTGTCCTGGGTTCAGCAGTAGCAGTCATTTTTCTCCTTCTTAGTAGCTGGTGCAGTGCTGTGGTTTTGATTTTTACCCTGGGAACAGCGCTGATAATACCAATGTTTTTACTTGCTGCACAGTAATGTTTAGTCTGACCAAGGACTTTCTGAGCCTTATGCTCCGCCAGGGAAGAGGAGAAGCCAGGAGGAAGCAGAGACAGGACACCTGACCCAAACTAGCCGAAGAAGTATTCCATACCACAGTAACCTTAGTTACTGGACTGCTCTTATCTCAACCCATAGGAGTTACATTCTTTTGGTTCTCTTCCCCATCCCTCAGGGAGTGGAGGGAGGCAGGAGGGAAATGAGCTAACAACTGCGTGGCTGATTTAAGGCTGGGCTTAAACCATGACAAACATACAGTGAGATTTCTGAGGGAATTGAGGGACCTCGGAAATAGTTAGGGGTGGCGTCATATTTCAAGCTTTCTGAAAAGATATAAACGACACTTTTAAAGCATGTTTGTATGGAAAAGCCATGTTATTAGATTATTGCAATTATTTCCTCTTTTTGTTTAATTACATTCTTGAGGGACTTAATAATTGATTAGCGTCACTGTTGGAAGCTCTAGTTCTCCTATTGATTTGCTGTTTAGATCTGTTGGCATGTAAAATCTTCAAGTGCCCTTTGATGATAAATAATTAAGTTAACAGTCATATTCAATACTGCTGCATTTTAACCAATTGTAAAATGTCAAGCAGCCATATAAAAATCAGATCTCTAGATCACAGATATTTCTGTAATAAATATTATCATGCACTCTAACCTTCATTCCATCAAAGTAAAATTTGAGGAAATTATTTTGAGAAAAAGGGCAGATTTTGTGTGAGTATCAGCTAAGCATTCAGATTTTTAGGGTACCTCTGATTTTTATGAATAGGAGTCTATATTTGCTTGTGGTTAAAATGAGTAATTACTTAGGAATAAACTGTTCCTGAAGAGTTATTGGAAAGAGTGATGACATGCCCTGAACTTAGGCAATCTCTTCAGTTCCAAGGGCCCTTGAAGCCACAGGGTGTCTGGGAGGTCTGGAAGACCGAGTGTTCAGTTATCTGTAATGGCACCATAAGCCACTGTGACCTTGTCAGAACTCCAAAGAAATTATTAGGCTCATGACTTCACCCCTAAGAGTGAATTTTACAATAGATTATTGCCATCTGGATAGGAAATACTTTTATATGTTTCCCTCCCATTTCCTGTAAAGTGAATCTCTGGTTCCACCAGCATATATGCTGTTTTGCAAAGACTTTTCTATCCTACCTTTGAGTATCTACTGGCCTTTCTTTTTAATTTTTTTTTTTGTTTTATTTGTGTGTTTTTTCTTATGCTGTTCAGACTTCTAATACTGATATTGGAGTTTCAGTGAGAGAGTTTCAAATCAGACTGAACTAATTCTGCTGAGAAAAAACCCCAAAGACCCCAAATCCTCCATGATGAAAATTCAACCTATCATAGATGCCTAAACTGTCAGTTTCAGTGTCTTGCTGTTATGTTTGAAATGGTAACATGTCTTCTGAAAATTTTTTCTTTCATAAGCTTATAAAAAATGTCTAAACTTAAACTGCTCAACATATGTTGCAGGAAGCTCAGATGAAATTCTGGGTGCCCAAATACAGCATTGCATTGTGCTCTGACACAAGTACATCTTACAGGTCCTGCCCTGTCCAAGCATGTTACTTAGGCGAAAATAAGTGAAAACTCTGCTCTTGGTAGCATACAATTTCTCAGACATCACAGAGGCCAAAAATGTGCTGAAAGGAAATGCCAGTCCTACATCTATGGCACGTACAAGTAATTCCATGGATAAAGCTTGAAGTGGCAGACTTTCTGTTGCTTAAGATCATGTTTGTTAACAAAATGGTAATACTATAACCAAGAAGGTTGTCAGTCTGCATCCTTCCTGTACAATAACAGCTTTCAGGAAGTGCTCTGTACAGAAAAGGGTACTGTATGAGACTGATATAAGCTAGCTAGATGTATGTGATGTGCTGTGAAGATATCCATGCTGAGCAGGGCTCAGGGACTTGGAGTGAACCTGGCCTCTGCCAGAGGCTTGTCTCTGATTACTGAGTGACCCAGCAAAACAACTGTCTTTGCCAAGAGTGCTGATAAAGGAGAAGGGATGAAAAAGTAGAGGAAAAGAACCTGAGTAAACATATCTGTTCAGAAAGTCACACGCATCCATGCACTGTGTGGCACAAAACTAGCCTGAGAGCCCTTATTAAATCCATATCTGCCAAGGGTGGCTCACTGCCAATGAAGCGACTTGCAGCGTGCAAGCTTTAGGGACTGTTTGGGATTAGCTGATGTTCCACCTGAAAGGTAAAAGGACTTGGTCCATTTTCTCAGTGAGCTTGGTCAGAGGTGTGAGGGAGGCTTCTCATTTAGTGGAGCTTTACCTCCCAGTTAGCTCGCTGTCTGTCCCAGAAGTGCTGTGGGAGAGCATGCCCTCAAATTGTTAACTTGTCCCTCTTCTGTCCATCCATTTATTCCTGAAGTCCATATGTCTTAATCATGTGAGAGGCAGGAAACACAGCCAGAAATGTTTTCCTGGCTGATGTTCAGCTCCCTACTGTGTTTCATCAATAAATGAAGCTGAATGATGGATTACTGATGTATTGCACTGATACCTTGCCAGCAGATCGATTCTTGTCATGCTGCACTGCCATTCAGTAGAGTTAATTGCAAACTTTGACGAAGAGTGGGCTGGGGAATTAAGTATCTAAAGTTACACAACAAGTGAGGACAGGTTCTGATTTAGCAGAATGATTAGGACTGAATAGATCTGGGTCTGCCTTTAACAATTTGAGAGCTAAACCTTCACCCCAGACCTGATCCTTACATTCATATTTGAATGCCTTAAATATTGGGAAACCTTGGCTTTCAAATTCACATGAGTGGGACTGTTTCATACAGGTTAGCTCAATAGTAATCACAGTCATGATTTTCTGCTCATATTGAGATGACGGAATGTAGATCAGAGTTACTTATTGAGTTTGTAGATACACATTTTTCAGTAAAATTCTAAATGATCCATTCCTTGTGTAAGGCCATATGAACAAGCAAAACCAGCTTTTTCTGGCAAGAGTTACAATCTAAACATGAGTTTTCATCAGGACTTCTCCCAGTGTAACTGCTGAATGAGCTCTTCCTTTTCCTTTTTTCCTTTCCAATTTCCTGCCCTTTTTCTCTTCTTTTTTCTCTTCCTTTTTCCATCCCCCCTTCCCTTCCCCCTTCCCTTCCCCCTTCCCTTCCCTTCCCTTCCCTTCCCTTCCCTTCCCTTCCCTTCCCTTCCCTTCCCTTCCCTTCCCTTCCCTTCCCTTCCCTTCCCTTCCCTTCCCTTCCCTTCCCTTCCCTTCCTCTCCCTTTCCTCTCCTTTCCTCTCCTCTCCTTTCCTTTCCTTTCCTTTCCTTTCCTTTCCTTTCCTTTCCTTTCCTTTCCTTTCCTTTCCTTCCCTTTCCTTTCCTTTCCTTTCCTTTCCTTTCCTTTCCTTTCCTTTCCTTTCCTCTCCCTTTCCTCTCCCTTTCCTCTCCCTTTCCTCTCCCTTTCCTCTCCCTTTCCTCTCCCTTTCCTCTCCCTTTCCTCTCCCTTTCCTCTCCCTTTCCTCTCCCTTTCCTCTCCCTTTCCTCTCCCTTTCCTCTCCCTTTCCTCTCCCTTTCCTCTCCCTTTCCTCTCCCTTTCCTCTCCCTTTCCTCTCCCTTTCCTCTCCCTTTCCTCTCCCTTTCCTCTCCCTTTCCTCTCCCTTTCCTCTCCTTTCCTCTCCCTTTCCTCTCCCTTCCTCTCCCTTCCTCTCCCTTCCTCTCCCTTCCTCTCCTTTCCTCTCCTTTCCTTTCCTTTCCTTTCCTTTCCTCTCCCTTTCCTCTCCCTTTCCTCTCCCTTTCCTCTCCCTTTCCTCTCCCTTTCCTCTCCCTTTCCTCTCCCTTTCCTCTCCCTTTCCTCTCCCTTTCCTCTCCCTTTCCTCTCCCTTTCCTCTCCCTTTCCTCTCCCTTTCCTCTCCCTTTCCTCTCCCTTTCCTCTCCCTTTCCTCTCCCTTTCCTCTCCCTTTCCTCTCCCTTTCCTCTCCCTTCCTCTCCCTTCCTCTCCTTTCCTCTCCCTTTCCTCTCCTTTCCTCTCCTTTCCTCTCCTTTCCTCTCCTTTCCTCTCCCTTTCCTCTCCCTTTCCTCTCCCTTTCCTCTCCCTTTCCTCTCCCTTTCCTCTCCCTTTCCTCTCCCTTTCCTCTCCCTTTCCTCTCCCTTTCCTCTCCCTTTCCTCTCCCTTTCCTCTCCCTTTCCTCTCCCTTTCCTCTCCCTTTCCTCTCCCTTTCCTCTCCCTTTCCTCTCCCTTTCCTCTCCCTTTCCTCTCCCTTTCCTCTCCCTTTCCTCTCCCTTTCCTCTCCCTTTCCTCTCCCTTTCCTCTCCCTTTCCTCTCCCTTTCCTCTCCCTTTCCTCTCCCTTTCCTCTCCCTTTCCTCTCCCTTTCCTCTCCCTTTCCTCTCCCTTTCCTCTCCCTTTCCTCTCCCTTTCCTCTCCCTTTCCTCTCCCTTTCCTCTCCCTTTCCTCTCCCTTTCCTCTCCCTTTCCTCTCCCTTTCCTCTCCCTTTCCTCTCCCTTTCCTCTCCCTTCCTCTCCCTTCCTCTCCCTTCCTCTCCTTTCCTCTCCTTTCCTTTCCTTTCCTTTCCTTTCCTTTCCTTTCCTTTCCTTTCCTTTCCTTTCCTTTCCTTTCCTTTCCTTTCCTTTCCTTTCCTTTCCTTTCCTTTCCTTTCCTTTCCTTTCCTTTCCTTTCCTTTCCTTTCCTTTCCTTTCCTTTCCTTTCCTTTCCTTTCCTTTCCTTTCCTTTCCTTTCCTTTCCTTCCCTTTCCTTCCCTTTCCTTCCCTTCCCTTTCCTTCCCTTTCCTTCCCTTTCCTTCCCTTTCCTTCCCTTTCCTTCCCTTTCCTTCCCTTTCCTTCCCTTTCCTTCCCTTTCCTTCCCTTTCCTTCCCTTTCCTTCCCTTTCCTTCCCTTTCCTTCCCTTTCCTTCCCTTTCCCCTTCCCCTTCCCCTTCCCCTTCCCCTTCCCCTTCCCCTTCCTTTTCCTTCTCCTTTTCCTTTTCCTTTTCCTTTCCTCTTCTATTGTTTTTCTGCAAAGTATTCTGTATAAATAAATAAACCTGAAGACACATAGCTATTTAATTGATTTTGATTATGTAGTTCTTTCTGAAAGCATTTTTTTCCAATTACATGATTTGAACAATCAAAATAAGCATTTGGCACAAACAGATACATGATAGTATATTTTTTACTTTCAGCGGCAGCCTGGTCTCCTCTTAGCACATCCTTAAATATGACCCAGAAAAGGGTTTAAATGTTTAATGACTGTTTCTTTCTGTCATTGTTTCTATCAGTCAGTCAGTCACTGAGGCACATTTTAAATTCAGTGGTACATGAAAGACAAATTATCTGAAAAGAAATGCATCTCTACCAAAGAAAAGAATCTCACATGTATCAGGCTGTCAGCAGCAATTCAGAGTCATTATTGTGCTTACCTACACAGTCAGCTAAGTTATTTATTTATACGTTTGTTTACAGATTTGCAGAATTTCTGATATTCACATGCATCTGTATTGTTTCCCTCTTTATTTCAGTCTATGGGCCTAGGAGTACTTGCAGAGAAACGATATGACTTTCAAGCATGCTGAAGAAACCTTAAGTTTGCAAGTCCTATATGAAAAAAATGTCCCTTACATACAGAAATCTAGGAAGGGATAGATTAGTGCTTCTAATGTTTGGCAAGACATGTACACAATAAAGGGTTTTCTAACTTGCTCTGAAGAAGTGAAATATAAGTAAATACCTAGCTACACTTGGGCCTCTATTAAATAACTAATTGCTTCCTTTGTGAGATGATGATGTCTTTTCCAGTCTTCAGATGATTTTTCTGACTCTCTTCTGTATATTTCCAATATTTCAAATTCTTATACAGACAGCAGCATTGACAGGCTCTAGTAATATTTTACAAACAGTCTATGTAAGGTAAGATTGTGTAGGTCCTATTTTCAATTTATGTCCTACTTAAGAGCTTCTCCTTTCCCTTTTACCTTCTACTTTCTTCTACTTTCTCACTTTCTTTCTTTTTTTTTTTTTTTTTCCCCCAAAGGGTAGTAGATGGAAATTTGCCAATTACTTTGGCCTTCAGGATAAGGTGTTACTGCTTTTGTGCTGGAATCGCTACAGCCTTTTATTTTTTGTATGTTGCCTGCATCCGTTGTTCTAAAGAACTGTAAGGGATTTTACTTGTAACCATAAAATCATAGAATGGGTTGGGGTGGAAAGGACCTTAAAATAATCTAGTTCCAATCCCCCTGACATGGTCAGTGACACCTCACAATAGACAATGTTGCCCAAATTTCTATCCAGCCTGTCATGGAACATTCACAGATTCCTTGGGCAACCTGTGGCAGTGCCTCACCACCCTCACAGTAAAGAATTTCTTCCTTATATTTAACCTAAATCTCCCTTGCTTAAGTTTGCACCCATTTCTCCTTGCTCTGTCACTACAGTCCCCTGTGAAGAGTCCTTCTCATGCAACCTTGTAGGCCCCCTTCAGATATTGAAAGGCTGCTATGAGGTCTCCACATAGCTTCTCTTCCCCAGGCTGAACATACCTTTCTTAGCCTGTCTTCATACGGGAGGTGGTCCAGCCCCTTCATCATCTTGGTAGCCCTCCTTTGGACTTGCTCCAACAGCTCCACTTTCTTCTTGTGCTTAGGACACCAGAACTGTACACAATACTCCAAGTGAGGTCTCACGAGAACAGAGTAGAGGGGCAGGATCAACTTTGACCTGCTGGTCATGGTCACTTTGATGCAGCCCAGGACACTGTTTGGTTTCTGAGCTGCCAGTGCACACTGAAGCTGGCTTATGTTCATTTTCTTATCAACAAACACCCCCAAGTCTTTCTCCACAGGGCTGACATCAATGTAATCTCTGCCCAGACTCTATTTGTACTGGGGTTTGTTTTGATCCAGGTGCAGGACATTGCATTTCACTTTGTTCAGCCTGATGAGGTTGGCATCCACCCACCTCGCAAGCATGTCAAGGTCCATCTGGATGGCATACCTTCCCTCCAGTGTATCAACCAAACCACACAGCTTGGTGTCATCAACAAACTTGCTGAGGCCACACTCAATCCTACTGTCCATGTTGCAGACAGAGATGTTGAACAGGATCGATCCCAACACTGACCCCTGAGGTCCCATCAGGGACATTGAGCCATTGACTGCAACTTTCTGTGTGCTGCCATCCAGCCAATTCCTTATCCACTGAGTGATCCATCCACCAACTCCATGCCTCTCCAGTTTAGAGACAAAGATGTTGTGCAGAACAGTGACAAATGATTTGCACAAGTCCAGGTAGACAAAATCAGTTGCTCTGTTCCTGTCCATCAGTTCTATAGCCCCATCAGAGAAGGGCACGGGATTGGTATGGCATGATTTGCCCTTAGTCAAGCCATGTTGGCTGTCATCAAGCACTTCATTGTTTTTCATGTGCCTCAGCATGCCTTCTAGAAGAATCTGCTCCAAGATTTTGCCAGGCACAGAGGTGAGGCTGACTGGTCTGTAATTCCCCGGTCATCCATTTTCCCCTTCTTGAAAATGGGGGTTATATTTCCCTTTTTCCAGTCATCGGGAACTTCACCTGACTCCATGATTTTTCAAATATAATGGAGAGTGGCTCAGCAACTTCCTTTGCCAGCTCCTTCAGGACCCACAGACGGATTTCATCAGGTCCCATGGACATGTGAATGTTCAGGTTCCTAAGATGATCTCGAGCCTGATCCTCCCCTACAGTGGGCCTAAGGTCTTCATTCTTACAGTCCCTGCGTCTGCCTTCCAAGACTTGGGTGGTGTGGTCAGAGCACTTGCCAGTTACAACTGAGGCAAAAAAGTAATTAGAAACCTCGGCCTTCTCCAAATCCAGGGTAGCCAGTTCTCCTGTTTCTTTCTGGAGGGAGTTCACATTATCCCTAGTCTTTCTTTTGTTGGAAACATATATAAAAAAGCTGTTCCTGTAATCCTAGACATTCCTGTCATCCTTGATGTCCTTGGCCAGACTCAGTCCTAATGTGGGCTTTCCTGACCTGATCCCTAACTTCCCGGACAATGCCCCTGTATTTCTCCCAGGCTGCCTGCCCTCGCTTCCAACTTCTGTAAGCTTTTCTTATTTTCTGAATATGCTCCGCAGCTCCTGATCCATCCATGGAGGCTCTCTGGTCTTCTTGAGCTGTTTTCTACTTGTTGGGACACAACGTTCCTGAGTTTGGAGCAGGTGATCTGTGAATATTAACCAGCACTCTTGGGCTCCCCTGCCCTCCAGGGATCTATCTCATGGGACCATACTGAGCAGGTTCCCGAAAGTTACTTTCAGCAATATATAACATATTTCAATGAAGAAGTTCAATTATAATTTGAGATTACAATGAGGGACTGTCTCAAAGGGACAGTTGAAGAGGTTCTAAAATAAATCAATATAATGAATACTAATTGCTTAAGGCAGATGGTATTCTGTCTAGGTTTCTAAAGGAACTTGGATATAAAATTGTTGAACTGCTAACTGTGATATTTAAATAAGTCTTACACTGACTGCTCTGTCACCAGCGGGTTTGAAGGTGGCTGATAGATACCAATTTTTCAGTCATTTCAAGGGTGATCCAAGGAACTTCAGACCACATTGACAAAACTAATAGAAATCACACTACAGAATTTAATTAATTAACCCAATTAGAACTATGATATGATGGCAAATAACCAAAACTTGTTTTGTACAGAAAATCACGTCTCATAATTCTATCAGAATTCTTTGAAGAAATCATTGATGATATGGATTGGTTGGCAAAAATAGCAAGGTTTGTTTAGATTTTGCAAACATTTTTGGCATAGTTCCCCCCAGAAGACTTTAAGGAAACCACAGTGTTATGGAATGAGATTTTCCCGGCTATGATATATTGAAGACAGGAATTAAAAAATAGAAATAAATTGTGAGTTTTAAGAGTGGAAGGATCTTCTTGGTATAGTTTATGAAACGCAATGGTGGATGCTGTGCTGTTAAACATAGTCAGGAATAATTTGGGCACAGGGAGAACATGTGATGTGTGGTGTTCCAGAATTACAGGAAAGTTCCTTGATCAGTAATTGCACTAGAAAATGGCAAATGAAACTAAGTGCTGATAAATGGAATGCAATGTGCTGAGGGAAACCGTCTTGAGAAGCTATATTTAACAAAATTCTTCCTATTAGCTAATATCACTGAGAAAAAAAATATTTTTAGGCCACAGTGGGTGGTTCACTGAGAACTTAAGCTTAGTATTCAATAGCAACCAAAAGCAAACAAAAAATCTGCATAAGATATTAATGTTCAGAAGAGAAATAATGAACAGCACAGAAAATATCCTGTAGAAACCCATGATGCACACATTCATTGAAACCTCCAAATAGTTCCAGTTGCTCACCTCATCCTTTAAAATGGCAAAGAGACATAAAAAGAATGCAGAGAAAAGCAAGAAAGGTAAGTAAGGAATTACATGCATATACCACATAACAATATTCAACCTGGGAACAAGACATTTAGAGAAAATATATGGATGTTTATAAAACCATGATCGTCAAGGAGGAGACAAAGAGGAAATTGTCAAATAGTACTTTCAAAACAAGAAAAGGAGACACTTGTCCAGAGAACATGTAGTTTATCTGTGGAGTTTGGTGCTGCAAGATGCTGAGAATGTTGAATGATTACATGCTGTTGGAAGCCAATTAGAGAAAACATAGAAAAAGGTCCATCAGGACCTATTAATTATGAAGACCTATGAATCAGCAGTTTCTTAAAATGGAATTGGGGAGTGCATTGTGTTAACTGTCATAGTACATTTGCCATCTTCTTACTGGGCTTGTGACGTATCCACTCTGTGTCACTGCATGAAACAGGATACAATGCTAGGCAGACTTTTGACTCACCCAGGGCAGTTGTTCTTATATTACATTTTTAATTGAAGTTGCCTGCATCATTCTGTGATTCTGCATATTCAGTGCTTGGTTCAAACACATGTCTTTATCATAGTGTTTTTTGTGTGCCTCTCTGCTATTTTAAAGCATGTGTGCACATAATAAGGCTGTGTGTCCCAAGGATTTTATTTGTCCCTGTACTTCAGACAGCACTGGGAGAGCTTCTGCTCTTGTGCTTGGGTTCACTGAGACACAATAAAGGCCCAGTGTACTCTGGTGAGCAGGAAGAGCCCTCCTGCTGACACAGCCTCCTTTAACTGCTTCCTGTTAGGCCATTGCCATAGTTTAGGACATGTTAAGAAGGCCAGCATAGGAGGAGAAATAAGCCAGGATAATAATGTGTCTATTAGAGAAAAACATGGTTGGTAATGCCCCTCAAATGTTACAATTTGACTGATCTCTTTCATCATCAGTATGGTCCCAGCTGTGACATTAGCACAGAAAAAAACCCACAATTCTTGACCTATCCTTTCAATTAAGTATAGCTAAACAGCAATTGAAAGGAATTGGGCACATTTAAAGGTTATATTTATTCGAAAAACTACCATGTTGCATTTGTAGCTTGTTCCATACATTTTGACAGATTTGGAAATAATCCCTGAGAAATTGGTCAGAACACATAATCACATGCTCATGCTCAGAAGGATTTTCTCTTAGAGTGCGTAGGGTATTTAATTATATTTATTTCTATTTTTAAATTTTCCTGAAGCTGTTTTCCAGACAGAAAATCAGCCATTGTCAGCTATGAACATGGAGACTTAATTTTATATCTTCTGTGTTTTCCAGCTCCAAGAAAGCCTTAAGAAATTGTCGGAGCTTTTCTTTTACATTCAACTGCATGCAATTATGATGTTGCTTTTGAGACTGTGGATAAATGAAACTACAAAACAAGGTTTGATAGTGCTTGTTGTTAAATCACTTCAGTAATAATAATAATAGCAATAATAATAATCATAATATGTAGACAGGTTTAGTGCTTAATTATAGCAATAAACCAGACCCAGGGTGCAGCAAGCCTGAGCCATCTGTGTATGCTTTGGATGTGTTGTGAGACAAAGGATTCATCTGGACAAGTGCTCTTTGTAATTCAGATTCTATGTGACAAGCTTAACATTTTTCAATTAGTATTGAAATAGGAAGACATCCCTCTACTTATAAGGAGCCTCTTAGCATGGAATTTCTGCATGTGTATTTGAAGTGATCCCAAATGAGAGCCAGAAAAGTTGTTTCTATATATTAGAAGCAAAGAAATGAAAAATCTCTTTAGCAAACTTGCTGCACTGGTTTTAAGTGTGAATCCGTAAATATCTTCATAAGCTAGTTCAGTGTGCTTCATAAGACTGCAGTGACTGAAGCCAGGGTGAGGTAACTTTAAAAACTTTAAAAATGGATCTCTGAGCATGAAGGATCTCTTAGCAGATCTCACACTACTCTTTGAAAATATTCACAGCCTGGTCAGCGTTAATTATTCTATGGTGTACCTCTGCTTGTCAAGCTTAAGAATTGAAACTGGGCTGCCAAACAGATGGGTAGTTCCTGTCATTTTTTATTTGGGATAGTTCTGGCAGCAGTCTCACCTGTTTTCTGATAGTTGTTTCATCTACACTCACGGGTCTGATTGCAGATGCAAATTGCATACTCTGTGATTCTATTCCTATTAGATCCTATCACTCCACTTGAAAGGAGTAGTGGCCTCATTGAACAGGAATTAATAAGGAAGAATGACCAAATAAAACAAAAAAACAACCCTAAATTATGTGCATAACCTGTATGTATGATAACAACACAGACACATTGCAGGGCTGTGTCCTTACCATGTCAAGATCACACACTGTTTGGGTTAAGTGACAGGGATTTGTTCCTACAAAGAGTCTCTGCTTTCTGTCTTCCCCTGAGCTCTGGTAATGGGAAAGTTCCAGGATTTGGGGTTATGATGTGGAGTCAGAGAAACATGCTGTGCTCCAGAGGGCTCCAGAAAGAAGACATGTAGCGTAACTGTCTTTGGTCGAGGGAGGGGGATTGGAAGGGTGTTCAGTTAGAAGTTTAATTACCAGGCCTGTGTCTGGTATTCCAAGATACATAATCACCAGTCTGTGCTCAGAAGGATTTTCCCAAAGAACATAAATATATGCAGGGCTAGAGGCAGGTTTATGCAGGTTGAACCTGTAGAATCTAGTTTTCTGACTTTATTCCTTCGAGGGCAATAGGATTTGCACTGCTATTATAGCTTCAAGATAGCATTATGACTTTTGGAGGCCTATTCTTATATTCCAATATATTCAACTGGGGGTGGGGAGTGTTAAGATCCTCACCCCTTTTGTTGTTTCCTTTAATGCTTTCATTAACAAGCCAACCCTATCATGGGCTGCATCAAGTGTAACCAGCAGGATGAGAGAGGTGATTCTGCCTCTTTATTCTGTTCTGGTGAGACTCCACCTGCAGTACTGCTTGCAGTTCTGGGGCCCCCAACATAAGAAGGATGTGGACCTGTTAGAATGAGTCCAGAGGAGGCAGTGAAGATGATCAGAAGGCTGGGGCACTTCTGCTTTGAAGACAAGTTGAGAGAGCTAGGCTTTTTCAGCCTTGAGAAGAGAAGACTCTGGGAAGACTTTAGAGCAGCCTTCCAATACCTAAAGAGGGCCTACAGGAAATCTTTTGATAAGGGTATGTAGGGATAGGACAAGAAGCAATATCTTCAAACTGAAAGAGAGTAGATTTAGATTGTATATAAGAAGAAATTCTTCCCTGTGAGCATGCTGATGAGCTGGAACAGGTTGCCCAGAGAAGCTGTGGCTACCCCATCCCTGGCATTATTTTGTATGAACAAATACCTTGTTCAAAGCCAGTTTGATGGGACTTCGAGCAACCTGGTCTAGGGGAAGGTGTCTCTGCCAAGGCAGGGGGTTGAAATTAGGTGATCTTTATGGTTGCTTACAACCAAAACCATTCTGTGATTCTATGATTTTCAGTAACAGTGAAATAGCAGTGACACTTGCAGCAGGATGCAGTATGCAAGTAATAGAATTATGACTTAGATCCTCTGGCCTAAACATTTCCTCTGCTTTAAAACATAATAAGCCTTTGTTGTAACAGTTGTCAGACTCTCAACTAGGAAGCTCATGAATTCATCAAAGATGCAGATGTCTTGAATGCAAACTCGATTAAAGAGGCATATGTCTAATATGTTAAGAGGCAACTTGTGATAGTACATGTACAGTACAGTATCTGGCAAAAAAAGAAGGACCATTAAGGTATGCTTATGAGAATTACACCATAGTTTCACCCTCTCCTCATTTTCAGCCTTCAGAATACAAGTTAATGCAATTCCCACTCTGAATACTTTTCAAGAGCAAAGAATATGGGCAGCAAGCCCTGAGTTTTTTTCTTCCCAATGATGATTCTATTTAATGTATTCCTTGGAGGTATTCCTATCAGCTAATTTAACTGCACATGCTCACATGGTCCAGCTTGGGTAAGAAAACAATGAAACCAGAATAATTCCCAAAATACAATTTTGAAATCTGCATAACTCAATAATATCATCATCAGTTTTTCCAAAAACATTTTTCCAGACTTTTCTTCTCATTGAGGACTTTTTTCCCCCCCTCAGAATACTTCTCTTTCTCAAAGTTACCTGACCAGCAATGAAAATATATTATTGTATGCAAAGTGTTTTGGGGTTTTGTTGCTTTGGTTTTTTTTTTATTTTGTTTATTCAGCTTTCTCAGATTTAAAACACATCTAAAGACAGTCTCTTTGCAGAAATCCTGAAGCAGAATGACAGCTCTGGGCAAAAACTAACCCACAGCAATTCTAGCCAAGCAATTTCAGGAAGCAATGAGTAAATTGAGATAATTTTTTTTAATGGAAGAGCTGGCACAATCTTTGGCTTGGTCTGCAATTAAATCTGGTCTCCTAACTGACACAGCAGAAGCATCTTACAGGCACAGATAGCATCATTAAAGAAAAAGTCTATTTACCATCAAAGCTTTTCATTCAAGAAATTAGAGTAATTTATGCCAAGGAGTGGACTGCCCTTCCAGTAGACCTGTGTAGAGCAGGATAGACCACCAACACAATTGCATGGTATTTGGGTACATTTGCATAGAAAAAGTTAGAGGAGAGGCTGATACAGGAAGCGCATGTTTCTAATACTTCATACCAAGAGCTGCTCCAGATGTTTGCTTTATTATCCTATATGTAAAAGTCAGTGAATGTGGAAACTCTAAAAAAGTGGGTATTTCCTAAATTTACTTTTTTGAATGATATTTTCTTTCAAGATTATTTGTTTGCATCACTAGCAAGCATTGAGGCCACAGCATGTCGTGTACACAGCATGCTAAAATAGAAGGTACAGTGACTTATATCAGGCTTCAAGGCAATTTACTGGCAGAATAAATAATAAAACATGTCTTGTTTGATCTTTAGGTCAGTACATTAATGCATTGAACCACAATGATTCGCAACAAAAAATATTTTTAAATAGAGACCTAAGGATATGTATTTTGCCTTAACTGTGATCTGTTTTCAGTTCTGCCTTTAAAAACTAACAAAGCAAATGAAAGCCAAGCAAATGATCATAACAAGAAATCTCATTAAAATTTTGCTTCAGCATTTGCTGTAATAATTAAAAGCATTTAATCATCTTTAATTTTAGTGGGGAACAGGATTTGCTCCTCTCTGATGTAATTCACTGAATGATATAGTAGTTCTGGAAGAGTGATGGAAGAAGAGTATTTGCCTCTGATCACCCCTGTCTTTTTTCACTTTGTTCATGTCATAGAAGTTGTGAGTTAAGCCACAACATACCCTAGTAGGATCTTGCTGATGCTGTTTCAGATTAAGTTATTAACTGTAGCTTCCTTTTATCATGACAGAATTTATGATAACTACTATCAAAACAACAGTTCTTCAGTACTGGTTGGGTGGGTCCTGTTTTAACTTTCTCAAAACAAGGACATTATGGAATAAAAGCACATTTGAACAGAATTTACGTATTGGATATTAAGTCCTTTCCTTTTTTATCACCTAAGAATTAGGTCTCTGTCTTTGCATTAGTTAAGGGTCTTGGACTGCAGCCTGTATCAGAAAATTGTTCCAAACTTTATGGTAAGAAAATGGCTTCTGCTTCCCAGCAGAAATAAGGAATAAAAATCTTATTTATCAAGGAGATAAAAATAGTGTCTCCGGACATGTTATAGAATTCACGGCATAGATAGGATTGGTAAGGAAATTAACTAATATTTGTGTGTTGTTTGACAGGTTTTCAATTTTCCCTCGAAGTTTTGTATAAAGCTATGGCTTAAAAGATGGAAGTCTAAGTCCCATTGGGGAAGGCAGCCTACACAGTACGAGAACATTCTGTCTCAGGAACTTAATATCGGTGTGAAGAGTTTATAGTACTGTTGCTAACAACTTTGAGAAAAAGAGATTAAATAACAAATTCTGCTGCACCGTGCTATAGTTCATTATTTATTTTCATTCCAAGTTAGTGTTAAGGCGGATATACTCCAGAGCTACACCACTGTGAAGTGAGCAGGATTTGGCCAGCTGACTTGTTTTCTGCAGTGAGTACTCACAGCTACCAAAATTTTCAGCTACCAAAATTTCTTGGCCAGTAAGCATGAAGGAATTAATTACCAAGCCTAGTAGTGCTAGCAAAACTGGGGAGTGTGGGTGGCCCTACTTTATTTCAGTTTCCTTAATAAGTGCACAGTCCTGTATCTGCTAACATTTGATGTTTTATATCAACAAAAGTGATTTCTAGATATATTTATAGACTTAGTCCTCACATTTGAAAACTCACCTATTAGAGATTTCACCACTTGTGCCAACAAAGATGTGCACAAATGCTGGGAACATTTGCCAGGAAGTCCATAGGTCTGTATCTACTTACCAATGCACAAAGTCAGGTACAGGTATGGGGTAGGGTTTTTTCCATGGTGAGCCTTCTACATCTCTAAATGTGAGAAGTGGGAGCAGAAAGAAGGTTGACAGACCATTAATGTTTTGCTAAGAACAGAGGGCAACCAATACATGTTTGTGCAGGTCTTCTCAGACTGCAATTAGAAAACCAGCTAGATGGTTAAAACACAGAATGTTTCCATTTTCTCTTAGAAATGTCAGCAATAAAAAGCCTAATCATAAGTGTCTGTTTAGTCACAGACATAATGACATTTTTAAAACATGCTTGCTTAAAATCTGATAATGGATTTCTTCAGTCTTCATAAAAGGCGTTTATAAATGCCACAAACTAAAACCTTGTGACAGGTTACATTCTCCATGTTGCAAAAGTTGAGCTCATTCATTCACATTGAGTGCAGTGAACACATTGGCATACAGTAACTTTCATCTTTGGTGGTGCGGAGGTTAGCACTGGATTTGGCTGGAATCAGCTCTGCAATCTGTGCAAGATACAGTGACCAAATTGAGAGTTCTCTAGCCTCAAACCTGCGGGGCATAGTGTTGCTCATGTCCATAGGCCTAAAGTCTTATGTTGCAAAATAAGTTTGAGGTGTTCAAACTGCTCCTTGAAAACAGTCCTTGGTCCTCTTTTCTTTGGAGACTGCTGTTTGGCATGAGCCAAAATCATGCCAGGAGCTGTGTTCCTAAAGTAATTATATGGGTATACCTGTGCAAGTACTTCCACTGCTGTCCTGTTTCACAAACTCAAAAAGACAAAGAAAGAGGTATTTCTGATGGGCCAGCAGGTTGGGGGAGGTAATCCTTCTCTTTAACTGAACTCTAGTGGGGCCACATCTGAAGTTCTGTGTCCAGTACATGAAAGTCAAGGAGCTACTGCAGAGGGTCCAGTGGAGAGCCACAGACATGATTAGGGGTCTGGAGCATCTTTCTTACGAGAACAGATTGTGGGAGCTGGGCCTGTTTAGGCTAGAGAAGTGAAGACTGAGAGGACATCTCATTACTGAAGATAAATATCTCAAAGGTGGGTGCCAGGAGACTGGTGTCAGATTCTTTTCACTGGTGCCCAGTGACAGGAGGAGGAGCAGTGGCCGTAAACTAAAACGTGAGACGTTTCACCTCAATATGAGGAAGAACTTTCCACTGAGGATGGCAGAGCCCTGGAACAGGCTTCCCAGGGAGGTTGTGATGTCTCCCTCTCTGGAGACATTCCAAACCTGCCTGGATGTACTCCTGTGTAGCCTGCTCCAGTGCAACATGCCCTGCCTTGGTGGGAGGTTGGACTAGGTGATCTCCAGAAGTCCCTTCCAACCCTAACAATTCTGTGGTTCTGTGATTCATCTTTTCTTAAAGTACATGTCTAAAACAGATCAGATGAATTGTGCCCTTAAAACGCCAAAAAGGCATCCCACTACATTCACTGTAAAGGAAGTCTTCTAGCATGGGATAAGTATCTACATTGTTGACACAAAAAGCTAGAGAAGATCATTACACTGCCCATGTCTGCAGATTCAGCACGAAAGCAGCAAGCTTTGGGCAAGGTGAAGTATGAAATGTTCAAGGGCACTGTTAAAATATGTTTCTTTTAAGGCCTGAGTGACACAGACATATAAGAACATCATAGTTTCATGGTTTTAATATGCATACTTACACCAGTAAAGTCTATAGGATGACTACAGTTCACCTTGTATAAAAATGCTTAATTTCAATATATGATTATTGTTTCCTTTCTTGGTCTAGAATAAGACAGGCACTTTGTGTATAGAGATAATTGCATATATCCTGTCCTGGTTATATAGCTTCAGCTATGCTTGCCCAGCTGAAGAATTAAAATTCTCTAAAGCAGAGAGGGAACAATGGTTTCGTTACACACTTTGCACAACATTTCAGTATTTATTATGTTTAGTAACATTGTCAAAAAACATTTATAAATTAATAAACTTCAGAAGCACTTAAAAACATTACACCAGGATGAAACAAAAAAGATGATAGCACAACATTCTGTTTTTAAAGGACTCCATAGTGAGTGGGTGGGATTCAGCTCATCTTCAGAAATGTACTGCGTAGATGTCTTTGAGATCTCTGAGCTCTTCTAAAAAATGAAGAAAAATAAATGCATGCAGAGAGTGATTCATCTCATTCTAAGAGAGATGTCTAAAATAAGCAAGATTTGTTGTGTTTTACAAGTGCTTTTTTCTTCCCTCCCATTGCACAGGGAGTACAGATGACTAGCACTGGTGTAGGTGGCTACAGTGTAGACATTTATAGTTGTGGAAATTAATCCTGTCCCACATCTCTCAAAGGGGTAGCCAAAAATGGATAACCAAATAAGGGATAGCCTGGTGCTAAAGCTGTTCTTCACATAATCATGGACTTCTGCCAAAGTAGCATAAACCCTTTCCTCTTCGCTTAGCAAACAAGCAACCAGGTTTTGAGAAAAGGTCAGACCAGGTTTGTCATATGTTAGTCCGCAGGGCTAAACAGAGGACAAGACTCAATGTATTTTAAACTAAACAGTTCATTAATATTATATGTGTATATTATGTAAAGGAGGTGTGCTATGTGTCAGAGAGAATGGCTAAGTAAAGATATGTCATTCCCACACTTGTGTGACTACTGTAGAACGTCTTTTCTGCTCAGCTCTGTGGGCATTAAAGAAATTTGTCTCTGAATCTTTGGGAAAAATTTATGTGTAGAGCTGCCAGAACTGCTCTTTGCTGCTAAAACTTCAGCAGTTGGCAGAGGACATGTACTGAGAATGGGTCTGGTGGCTCTCTTGTCTCTTCCTCATTATCACTAGAAAATGTGTGTAGTTCAGAGCAGGTCCTAAACTATTGCAGAAGATACAAAGGGATCCCTGAATACTCCTTAACTCAAAAATGGATAAGGGAGAGGCTGTTTAACAAGAGTTGAAAGTTCTGGTGTCCTCAACATAAAAAGGACATGGAACTGTTGAAACAAGTCCAAAGGAGGGCCACAAGGATGATCAGGGGACTGGAGCACCTCCCGTATGAAGATAGGCTGAGAAAGTTGGGGCTGTTCAGGCTGGAGAAGAGAAGGCTGCATGGAGATCTCAGAGCAGCCTTCCAATACCTGAAGGGGGCCTATAGGGATGCTGGGGAGGGACTCTTCATGAGGGACTGTAGTGAGAGGACAAGGGGTAACGGGTTCAAACTTAAAGAGGGAAGTTTAGATTGGATATGAGGAAGAAGTTCTTTATTGTAAGGGTGGTGAGGCACTGGAATGTGTTGCCCATGGAAGTTGTGAATGCTCCATCGCTGGTGGTGTTCAAGGTCGGGTTGGACAGAGCATTGGGTGACATGATTTAGTGTGAGATGTCCCTGCTGATGGCAGGGGGGTTGGAACTAGATGATCTTAAAGTCCTTTCCAATCATAACTATTCTATGATTCCGTGATTTCATAAAATGTCTATTAATAATCATACTTCACAAACATCAAGGAAGAAAAATGGCAGTGCACTTCCACTCACTTCTCTATCCACTAACACTTTTAAATAGTCAAAATTCTCATCTAACTCCTACTGAACTTCATTTGGAAACAAAAATTCCCAAACGTACACAGAAGGATGAAGCTGGTTAATACTTACATCATATAGCACTCTGAACTGTTGACATGTCTCTGTATAGAGATTTACTATGTGACATAATTCAAGAAGCTGGAAGAAGTGTAGTGCTAATACGGAGAAGTTTGTGCTGGGGGGAAAGTGGTACTTCAAGGTACTGCTGCCTCTACCACACTGTATGACCCAGACAGCCCATCAGGCTGCGCTGCATCCTGATTCTATTGAATGTGGGTTGCCCTTGCTCAAACATGGTCAAACAGGTTGATGGAATCTGAAGCATGGTCCTGTCTCTTATTTCTCTTCTCTAGTCTCCTCCTTTAGTCTAAAACTGCAGGCATGGTTTTTGTGCTTAACACTCGAGACGGTTGTGTAATGAAATGAGGATGTCCAGATATGTGCAAATAACAAACAAAGTCAGAGGTCATGAGGACTGTAATTTTTTGCTGAGTCACTAACAAAAATTACCTATGGGACTGGTGGCAACATAATAAAAACTTAAATGATTCACAGGAGAAAATCACAGACATTTGTTTTGGCTATAAACCTTCTCAATTTATTGTTCTCACTAGATCTGCTCTCTTAAATTTTCATGGATAGTTGAGGCCCTTGCATCATTCTAGCTCCTACCTGCCAAAAGATCTTCCCTGAAATATATTTATAAAATAATGAATTGCTGTAAAAGTTTGAATCTTAGTTTCACAAGTCATTGTCACTGGCTGAAAATGTTACCTGCTTTTCTGGACTAGTTATGCTGGACTTGTTTTTATCTTTATTTTTACCTTTGTCTCTCATTTTTTTTGAGTTGGATTCATTTTAAGTTTTGGAACACTGTGAAAATTATATTGAAATTTATATCAAAAGGATCCAGTTCAGTAAAAGAGAATTAAATTCCTGGTTCTGATATTGATAAACATAAATTCCTGATTCAGGTGTTAGACAGTCATGGTGAAAATGTCAATAAGCCATGTTGCTCAAAAATACCATTTAAATAGCTCCAGAAAGGGGCTGAATGTATACCAGGACTTATTTAATGGAATTATGGACCAAACCTCTTGAAGAAACCAGCCTTACATTTGCTGAAAGTTGCTTGCAATAGTTTAGGGAGTGTGCGGTCTATGTTAGGCTCTCTGTGCCTTGAGTGGAGATATGTAACAAGACAATGTTATTATAATTGTAATAATAATAATTTACAATTATTTCCTTGGAAATCCATATTTTTAATCTCTAAACTGTTCCTTATGTTCCGTTTCCTCCTTGTAACACAGCAGGCGGAACTGGCCACTTGTATTATGAAGATTTCTTGCACCTGTGCTGAAATTTCAGTTAATCTTTGACTCTACAAGCACTTCCAGGATGCAAGTTTCTTGCACTGACAAACGTGTTTTCCAAATGTTCTCTGTCAGTTTATGTCCATGAGTTTTCCTGGAGATCCAGGTTTCCTTGACTTTCTGCTGTATGCAGATTTGCATATAGTATTACTTGCCCCTAGCATGAAACTTAAAGAAAGGATTAGTACTGAACTTTTGTAGCAGGTCTTTAACTCTCTTCTCTGCATCTGCTCCTGATGAGAGGCTTAACTGTGAGACAGCAAAAGGATCAGGCCTCAGGAAAAGGCTGTTAAGACTTGGTTTCATTTTGTGCCAACTAATTCAGTTCATATAACAACAACTTTCTTTTCTTTCTTATTCTTCCCACCCTCTCCCTTTTTGTGGCAAACAAAACTATTCCTCGAAAAAGCAAAGGAAGTTATGCAGATACAGGTTATATATAAGCAGAAATAACAAGGATCTTGGAAATTCTGAAACTTGTTGTTCCGTCAGTACATTAGACCATTTGTGAAATTTTAAATGACAGTTCTTGAAATAGATGCAAGCAGTGGTGAACTGAATCAAAACTTTTAACCATATATTTCCTTGCTGCTCATGCTTTCCCTGCACACAAGTAATTTTAATTAAATTTTATCAGCTGACGTAATGCTGAAGAATGCTTCTCTGCCTTGTTTGCAAAAAAATACAGCTCCAGACATCTCCTCTCCTATGAAGACAAGCTGAGAGAATTGTTGGGGTTGTTCAACCTGGAGAAAAGAATGGTCCAGGGAGAACTTAAATCAGCCTTCCAGTGCCTAAAGGAGTCTACAGGAAAGCTGGAGAGGGACTTTTGACAGGAGCATGTAGTGACAAGACAAGGGGTAACGGCTTTAAACTGACAGGATAGATTTAGATTAAGTATTAGGAAGAAGTACTTCCCTGTGAGGGTGGTGAGGCACTGGCACAGGTTGCTCAGAGAAGCTGTGGCTGCCCCATCCCTGGCAGTATTCAAGGCCAGGTTGGACAGGGCGTTGAGCAACTTGGTTCCTTCCAACTCAGACCATTCTATGACTCTATGATTCTGTGATTCTACATGAAAGCACTTCAACCCCATCAGTACTTCAGAAAGCATTATTGCAGCTCTAGGCTGGGTTTCGGTGTAATGCCTTCAGTTTAGCATAACTGGGTAATATTAGTCTAATTTATTCCTCCTGCATTGGGTAACAGAGTGTGACTCTCTCTGAAATCAACTACTCAATTCAAGAAATGTGACCTGGTTTTGTCAGGTGATGGAGCTTTTTTACATATCTGACATAACGTGGAAGCTAAAACAAAGCCTTGAAGGAGTAGGAACACTAAAAGAAAAAAAAAAAGAAAGATGCAGAACAGGCAAGAAGGCTTTGGAAAGTGATGAAAAAGGAATAAAAGTAGCAAGAATAAGGTTCCAGTACCACGAGATCTAGTTCCAAGCAGTGTTCCTCAGAAGGTAATGTTGGATCTAAGACTGTTAAATATCTTCACCAGCAAGAAGTAATGGATATAGATAATAAGAAAAAACAAATTCTCTGTGAGTTTGTAGATGATACCAAAACTGGGGGAACAACTGGTACATGGTAGAGAGGGGCTGGTTTTTAGTGGAACATAGGCTGAAAAGTTGGGGAGAGCTTCAGGAAGTTCAACAGACACAAATGCAAAGGCCTGCATCTGGATGAAGTAACTTCAGGTTGCCCTGTTAATTCTCTTGTCATTTGTCCCTTCCTGTCTTTGTGGTTAGCTCAGCCATGGTTAGCTGAATCACTTCATCTGCAAATACATAAAAGAGGAAAGCAACCAACATCAGTAGCATATTAACTGCAAACAGGGACAATTCTTGCTGCCTATGATCCAGGCATATGATCCACATGCCTATGCTGCTCATGTTGCTGAATCTTTACCTCAGGTTGTTAGCTTGTTGATCTGATGGAGGCTGATATATACAGGCCTGTGCTACCTAATGAAATATACTCAATCATGTATGAGTAGTGCTTAGAAACTAAGAGTTCTCTGAAGAAAGGTTTCTCTGTGTGGCATTTTGTTAAATAGCTAGGAATTATCTGTACTCTATCTCTGATTTATGACTGAACTTTAATGCATGCTTTTTTCTCTTGCTTTCCTGCACCCACATTCAATAATATATTAAATATTTTCCTGTGTATTACATTTCCTTCTATAAGAAAAGATGATGCACAGATTTATTTTCAATAGTTTAATAATTAAAGAAACTCTTCTAAGAGTCTTAAAGAACTAAAGGCCAAATTCCTTGTTGTCTTTAGTCTTTAGGTTTCCATATTAAATTGCATGATTGAGATCTTCTATTATATTGACTTTACATGCTGAGATTAAAAAAAACCATCTTTTTAGGTGCCTTACAACTGAACTTAATTTCAGGTTAGGCTAAGAATGAACTGAAATACAGAAGAGCTCACAACAACATGCAGTGTTCGGAGCTACAGAAGTACATCTGCACCCACATGCCTTAACTAATTGCTGCATGACTTAGAAATAATTCCTTCTAAGGCATGTCCAGACAAAAAATGGAAATGTTTAGTCTGTGCCAGCTTTGTAAAGTACTCGCTCCACAAAAGAACTTTACTGTGCTCGATTGTATAGTCCTTCTAAGGACTGAACTCCAGATAATTCTTACACTGTGTTGCAAGAGTTCTGTGCAGTAAATACTGTTGGTGCTCATGTACAAGAAACATGCCCGGCACCGGGCCTTGTGTGGTAAAGACATTCATGTCAGGCAAAATGTTGTTCAGTATATAGGAAAGGGAGTGCTTTTAAACCATGTTCACCATGGGAAGCCCTAGTTCTGGAATTCTTTAGCATTAGCTTATTCAGATTTCTACTGTGAAGTCTAGAGGCATCTTTAAAGGCAAGGGCATTTTAGGAAATTGCATAGGCCTGGCCGATATGACACAGGACTATTTGGAGACCAGTGCTAGTGTGCATTCCATTGAACATTTAACATGCACAGTGTCCAGTTTCACACCTGTGGTGCACCTCTAGAGGTTGTACAGAAAGCAGTAACAGCTTTAGAGCCATGGTATGGATGATCCCACAAGAGGTTTAGAGAAAAATAATGTGTTTAAGCCATTTTATTTGTGACTATTCAGGGACATGAGTGTGTTTGCCATTTTATTCTGAACGAGGTCTAAAACTTCTTTCAGAGTCAGGTTTAAACATTTCAAATTTAAGATGCTGTGACTGAATGTGCTGCTTTATCTCCATTGTGTTCTGTTGTTGAATATGGTAAATACCAATTTGAAAAATTCCTTTTACTAATGCATTAGCATTAGAATTTACTGCTGTAGTGAATATTAATTTCATCCATGACTACTGGAAAGTACAACAGGGATGCAAAAATAGCATCTGTGATTTCATTTTATAGCTTATATGAATATTGGTAGGGATTTCTGTTGTTTCTTGTGTGCATAATTATTTGTCTCCTCAGCAAGCTATATGAATAAGTGGGCCACTCTATGTCTGCTTTCAAACTATTGTTCTTAGAGCTCTGGAAAACTACAAAGTAAGTAACCTTCTTGAATGCTGTGAGGGTAATCCCAAGAGCAGTAGGAAAACAGCACCTCAGTTTTATATTAAAAAACATACACACAATACCTGAAAGGAGGTTGTAGTGAAGTGAGTGTTGGTCTCTTTTCCCAAGGAACAAGCTACAGGACAAGAGGAAATAGCATCAAGCTGCACCAAGGGAGGTTTAGATTGAAGATTAGGGAAAATTTCGTCACTGGAAGAAATGTCAAGCACTGGACCAGGCTGCCCAGAGAAGTGTTTGAATCACCATCCCTGAATGTATTTAAAAGATGTGTAGGTATGGCACTTAGGAACATGGTTTAGTGTTGGGCTTTGCAGTGCAAGGTTAATGGCTGGACTCGATATCTTAAGGGTCTTTTCCCATCTCAATGAATGATTCACAACTAAACCTATGATTTCCAGAAGTAAACACGTATAAGAAAGAACAAAATGTTATCTTAAATCCCAACCTTTGAGTATTTTGGGAAGCAAAGCCTCACGTGCTACTAGTTTCTGTTCCATTTTTGTTCACTGCTTTGCCTTTATGGGAGACTCAAATTTACTGCTGATTTTCCAAGACTGAAATTATCTCAGTGAATTAGCCTAATTCTGCAGTGATATTCTAGAGCTTAAGCAGTTAGCTCAGTTCATCATAAAGAAAGGGGGTAATTTACACTTCCATGTGGTAAGACAGAAATTAGCCTTTTATGTCTTAACTTTTTGTGTGCAGTCTGCAGCTGCCAACAGCAATCTCCATTTCAAAACCCAGAACCAATAATGCGGGCTAAATCTGATTTGAAAGCCATTGTGTTTGTATCTTAATTAACAGTTTAGAGGAATAAATTATTGTCTCTTCCTAGAAGCTGTCTCCTCAGAATATAGCTGGTAGTATTAAGCAGCAGCAGACTTAATTGAGAAAGGAAGTAGCACTTTAGCTAGCCAAATAGTTTGTCTGTTACATCATAGTAATTAGTCTACATTCCGCCATGTTATATGTCATTCAAAAATGACACATCACATCTCAGCCTTTGATATCTTGAAAGATGTATATATGTTTACAGAAAGAAAATTTTTATAGCCCCTATTGCATTAAGTAAAGAAAAAGATTAAACACATGAAATAATAAAAAAGATATTACAATCTTTCTGATCTACCTTCACACTGAAAAAGAGGATAAGACAGCACATGATGCACAGTAAAATAAGGTGAAAAATAAATAAAGTCCTTTCAGGAAAAAATGAATAGTTTTATCCAAGCAGTAAGTCACTGGAAATAACCGTTACATTGAAATTTTAAGGGAGAATATTGCTATTATAGAAAGTTTTCAACAGAAGTCAATAAGTACCAGAAGTATTTCTCTTTTTTGCAATAATGACAAACAAGTTCTCAGTGGAGGTATGTGCACTTCATTGTTCTTATTCCCTCAAGATGTCCATTTGTGGCAGGGAATGGTACCAGCTTCTGCTCCACTGATATAACCAAGATCTGCCCTGGCAGAGCAGCTCAAATGCTTCTGTAGGTGTGGCACACATTGCGTCACTGTCAGCCCTTAGTAGAGAGCTTTTATGTTCCAGCTATTCCTCAAGAGTTACAAGTAAACAGCTGAAGAAAAAAGAGGGAAGCCACATAATCTGAATGAGCGAATATGTGATGCACATCTGTAGACTTGTCAATCTCAACAGCTAATGGCAGGCATTGCTGGTTTCTCAGTATAATATAGTTTTTCTGTCTTCACTTCAAGTCTGTATACTTCAGTACAGGATCTCTAATAAGCAAAGTGTAATGCACTGATTACAATACTAAAGTAAACGTCACTGATATGTTACATGATAACAACAAATTCCACTTTTCTTGCCACCATTTGTTAGAATTTAGGCACAGATCTCCTAGGATAAAAGGCTTCTAATTACTCCTTATGTTTCTACATGGAGGATATCCATTCTAGTTTTACTATAGCCTCCTAAACAGCTGAAAAACAGTGTGACTCTTTATGAAATGATGTATAATATTCCATAGGAAAGTGGATTTTACTTATATTGCTTCATTCACTAGAACATTTCTTTTGCTCATTCTGGAAAAAAAAAACACAAAACAATACTCATACTAACCCGTTTATCAAGAAATGGTAATGGAAAAGAGTACAAGTAGAACCACATCACTGCTGAAAGTGGAAATGGAAACTCAATTCAAAAAGTGCAATCTAGCTGAATCACAACAGGCAAAAAGATGGACAATGGGATTGCTCAAACAAAATGGGGTTCTTGGCATAATGCCTTGTGATATCATAGTTAAGACTTCAATTGCAACATATGAAAATAGTCAGCAAAGGCTTGTGATAATATTCTATAGCACCATTAAGCTTGTCTTTCAGCGTTCAGCCCAAATTTAGAACTCAAATTTGCTGGAAGTAATGATCCCAGAAAGCAGTGACAGATAGGAGTGTTATGGTTTGGGCCAGCTTGCTGACCAGAGACACAACTGTCTTTGCATCTGCTAGGTTTCTGTACTAAGTACATTGGGAAATAATACAGTAAGAAAGGCAGGAAAAAGAAATGTGCTGGTTGAGAGCAGCCAAGATTTCAAAATTTCTGTCTTATTACCTCATTCCTTCAAGATGCACCATATTCTGTGAACATTTCAGGAAAATTATATAAACTCCACAAGTTGCTCCTCTCTCTAGCACTGGAGAATAACTGCAGGTGAGCTTTCCCGCCAGTGAGGGAAAATGCTGCCTAAATACCTTCTTAGTTTTTTAATTTTCTGAATGAGAAAGACTTCAGTCACTCAGCAGTACAGCAATTAACTTTTTTTATCCTATCCGGTACTTATTTCAACCATGTATTGAAGAAGCTTGAATCAGACACCTTTTGGCATTAGGATCATTGAGAAATTAAAGGTGTGGATTTTCACACCTGAGGCTGGTAAGCTCAGGCATTTCACATTGCTACAGACAAACTAAAAAATGAGGGAAAACCTGAGAAGTATGAGTGTAAAGACTACAGCTGCAACAGCTTAGATTAAATGCTTCAAAATACATTGGTTTTGAATAGTGGAAAAACTCTAATAAATACTGTCTACCAGATTTGACATTATGTTATGTCCATCTATTGGTATTTGGAATGATTTGCATGCTTCAGACGTGTCACACAGAGGGACTGACTTGGAGTCATACGAGTTTCTTGAATGCGTAAGATTTGCTCTTTAGCAGCAAATCACATTTTTTAGCATCTGTTAAAAATTTAATTTTAGAGTAACAGTAAAAATAACATGCCTATTGTTTTAATTTGTGGACTGAAAAAGTGCTTGTTGTTCCAACCTAATGGCGGTGTCCCTCAAAAGGAAAATCTTGAAGTTTTCTCCTGAGATCTTATTGCAATTGAAGCATGTTTTCGATTGTTATGAAGAACAACAAGCTTATTAATCAGTCTATTTCCTAAGGCTGTCATAACCTCAAAGACTACACTTAAGACTTTTCTTTCAGGGCTCCAGTTAAAGGCAGCATAAGAAAGTTATAAATCACTATGAACCACGCTTTAGCAGTAGACATACTTAAGATATTTCTCTCCTTTGTTGAGTGTTGCTTATGTTTCACTGCAGTCGTGATTAATTTTCTTTCACCTCAGAATGGTCTTCTATTTTAAAATAAAATGTTTCAAGCTTTCTTTGTGGTCTTCTTTTTCATAAATATTATTCCTTTAGTACATTTTTCTTAGTACCACTTTTTATAGCTTTTTACTGTTTAGAAAGAAGCAAAGATACTCTTATGCCTGTTTTTTCAAAAGCCTTCCTAACAGTTTTGGTGTGCGCATGATACCAAAAAAAGGACAATACAAGCTTTTGCATTCATTGCACGTTGAAGTAACGTCATATAGTCTTTTATTGTCTTTCTTTTCCTCTCTGCTCTTTTGATCAATTGAAGTTAATCGCTTGCTCTTTACATGGTGCCTTGTATGCCAAAAGTGGATAAAGTAATGGAAATCTAATCAGATCACACTGAAACTTGCAAAGAATCTGCTATTGAAAATGGATGAAACTTCAGCAGAAATTGTGAGCATTGCAAAAAGGTAGGTTGGAAAATGTGAAAAATTTACTGACTGAATAGTTAGATAAGATGCACTAAAAGACCGATGAGAACATAAGGTCCTTCAAAATGCAGTTCTTAAAGAGGCTCAGGAACATTTGTCAGACTGCATGGTACTGAGCCAGACATGTTTTTAAGAGGAACACATGACAGTGTAGCAGCAGTCACAATAAAGAGCCAAGTTAAAAGAAAATACAGCTTGATCTTCAGTTGCTCTTCTTGGAACAGTTCCACTTTACATAAAATATTGAATATTCATTGAACCCGAGACAACTAGTGAAAGGAGGAACTTCACCACCCAGCAGTTAAGAGTACTCATTTGGGAAGAATGACATTCAAATCTCTGCTCCAAAAAACATTAAATTATTTATATAATCAGAATTCAACAGGATAACTTCAGTCACAACTTGTCACATCAGTTTAGAAGTTAGAACAGCTACTTGGGGAGACAGGGGACCAGAGAGTCATGCAGCTAAATAATGCATACCAAGGCTTAAAACTGGGCCTTTTGCGTCCCAGATCAGATCCCTAATCATTAGGCTTCTCTGAATGACTTTGTACCTATTATTCCTTTTTTTTAGTAAAGATTTTCGTATGCGTCTTTAATATTATTTTCAAATATCTTGGTTTTATCCTGATGTGGAAGAGGAAAATCAAGTGTCTAGAACGCTTTTACAGGAAAGGAATAAATGAACTTTCCTAAGCTAGGTATTTGCTATTTGATTGCGCGAGTGTGTTTTGGAGTGTGTATCCCCGATGGCACTCTGTTGTCAGGAAATTCACATACTGTGAGAAGCTTTTCCAGCCTATCCGTAACCATTATGATGAATACACATCTTCAGATGAAATAGATCTATATTTTCCTAAGCCACTTTGGGTTGAAATGATGACACATGAGCATGATTCTTAGATAGAATGTTGAAGTGGCTGTTGATGTGCAGGAGTGTGACTAGATCATGGAGTGAGGGATCATAACTTTGCAATAACATTTTAAATAGAACCCATATTAGTAGTGAGTGAGCTTTTTTCCATCTACCAGATGCATTTTCAATCAATCTGTCTTGATAGTTGCCAGTACAATGAGTACCAAACGACTTCATATGTTTTTAGGGGAAGGTGCTTCTTATGCTACATCCTGCCTCACTATTCTTTCCCTGAGAAGGAAAGAAATGTCATGGCAGTAAATATGATTGAACAGCACACACTGTATTACTAATATTTTAACTATTTTTCCCCCTCTGTACTTCAAATATGACAAAGAAAAATTACCTGACTTCACCTATTTTTTCAATTTGTTGTAAAGCATTCCAATCTTTACTAGTTGTAATCCTTCCCCCCAAAGTCTCTGAAGTTTTCGGAATCCCATCCATACTCTCACACTGAGTCCAAATGTAAACACTGCAACCCAAGTTTTGTAGCATGGAGCATTTTGGTAAAAGCACTTCTAAGATTTTCAAAGAAATATCAGTTCTTAAATTACTGAAGAACGCTGGTGTCATGGGTTCAGCAGCAGCGGTCATTTTTCTCCTTCTTGGTAGCTGGTGCAGCACTGTGTTTTTGATTTTTGGGCCTTGGAGCTGTGCTGATAACACCAGTATTTTGTCTGGCCAAGGACTTTCTGAGCCTCATGCTATGCCAGGGAGGAGGGGGAGCTGGGAGGAAGCAGAGACAGGACACCTGACCCAAGCTGACCAAGGAGGTTATTCCATACCACAGCACGTCATGTCCAGGATGTGAAAACGGAAGGCAGAGACCCGGAAGGGTGGTGGTGGCACTTGGAGGGTTCGCTGCTTTGGGGTGCACTGGCTGGGTTGGGCTTGATGAGCAGTTGTATTCTCTTTCTTTGTATTTCTCTTGTATTATTACTGGTGGTAGCAGCAGTGATTTGTGTTATACCTTAGTTACTAAACTGTTCTTATCTCAACCTGTGGGAGTTGTATTCTTTTGATTCTCCTCCCCGTTCCCCTGGGACTGGGGGAAGAAAGAGGGGGAGTTGAGTGGTGAGAAAACTGCAGGGGTGGGGGGCTTAAACCACGAGAACTGGAAAAATTAAGAATTGAGATAAAGGAATAACATCAGTGTGAACTGAAAGTTTTCCATTTTGTCTCTGAATCCAGTGTTTGGACATCCAGTTTTACTGTACCAGTTGCCAAGTACAGTATCAATGTCATCCAAAATTCTTTATGTGACTTTAGTTATATTTTTTGTTGTTTCATAATAGAAAATATTTTTTACATAAACGCAAATAATTCCAAAGATGCTTTCACTAATATCAGCTGCCTTTTTGAGGACAGGAAGCATTCCATAGATGCAATTTATCTAATAGAAAAAATGTACCCACGGTATCCGTCTGTATGAGGACTGCAACAGAAAATAGATCATGTCTTTTTGTTTTTAGCCTCTTCTGATTCCTTTTGCATATTCCCATTTTGAATATATTTGTGCAATTTTTGTTTTTATTTTTTATGTGTTAAAAACTGTACGCAGTTTTTACTTTTACATCACATGATTGGGCTCTGATGTGTTTCTGATCACATCTCTGATGTGATGCCTTTACCTATGTGCCTTCCAATTTAAAGTTCTTCCTCATTTTTAAATAAGTAGAATGCTCCTGTTATGTCAAATAGGGCTTGTAAGTCTCTTACCCATAAGGCACTCTCAATACATACCCTATATTTCTTCTTTGCTTGGGTCACACCTTACTGCTGCACTTTGAACACTTCTTGAATTGTAGTTAGTGGTTCTTGAATCCTTGCACTATCTACCAAGAAAAAATGTCTATCAATTCTCACATCTCAAGTCTGTTTTTCTGTAGGACACTACCCTTCTTCTGGCGTTTCAATTTCCTAGATTAATATATAATTTCTCATTAAACTCATGCAACTATTTTCCACCTTCAGGTAATTACTCGATTCTTCTTTCTTTAATACTTTTCCTTTGTTTTATCCAGTTATCTCTTAGCAACTTTGTCTAGGAAGGTATTTGATTTTTATTGATGTTGCATTAGACTTATTACATACCTTCAATAGTTAACTAGAGATGACATTACCCTTTTTTCTTCACACTTGAGTTTACCCTTTGACCTTTTTCTGATGCTCAAAATAAGTACATGTACTGAAAAAATATATTCTTGGATTTTCCCTTCTGTTCTTTGCAAATAATTTGTACTCTTATAGCAGTACATATCTCACAGTTTGTTCTACCACATTTCCTTGATGTCAGAGCTGTCATGGCTTTGGCTGTATGCTCAGCTTCTTATTGCTTCTCTTTATTTCCTATACTCCTTATATATGTAAAGACATCATTATGTGGTCCAAGAACTCTTATTCTTATCTCCCATATGTTCTTTTTGCTGTTTTCTATTTTTTCCCTCAACACTAATCCTCTGACAAGGCTATTTTACCATATTTTTCTCTCTTTTAGTCCTTTACCACCTACACCTTTAAATTTTTAAGGCTTTCCTTTCTAGAACTGGGAATCTATACCTGGTCATTTCTCTCCTCCTTGAGAGCAGAGCATAGCTTTTTGCTACAGGTCTTCCTTCCTGGGATGTTCTTTGTCAAGGAGGCTAAAGCTTTCTAGTTGACCTCAGTGCAAAACAGTCCTGTTTCCTATCCTGAGTTCAGCAGTAGCAGTCAATTTTCTCCTTCTTAGTAGCTGGTGCAGTGCTGTGTTTTTGACTTTCGGCCTGGGAACAGCACTGATAACACCAATGTTTTTACTTGCCGCTCAGTAATGTTTAGTCTGACCAAGGACTTTCTGAGTCTCATGCTGTGCCAGGGAGGAGGCGAATCCAGGAGGAAGCAGAGACAGGACACCTGACCCAAACTGACCAAAGAAGTATTCCATACCAAACCACATCATGCCTAGTGTATAAATTGGGGCAGTTACCTGGAAGGGTTAGATCTCTGCTCAGTCAGGCTGGATATTGGTTGATGGGTGGTGGACAGTTGTATTCTCTTCCCTTGTTATTTTCTTTATCGTTATCATTATTGGTGGCAGCAGCAGTGGTTTGTGTTACACCTTAGATACTGGACTGTTCTTATCTCAGCCCCTGGGAGTTACATTCTTTGGGGATTCTCCTCCCCATCCCTCCAGGAGCAGGGAGGAGGAAGGGGGGGAGTGAGAGAGCGGCTGCGCGGTACTGAGTTACCAGCTGAGCTTAAACCACAACATTTCCAAAATGCATTTGTGCCTGACTGACCTATACTCATGTGTTTATTTCTACATTTATTACTGCAACTGAGCTTCCACCATATTGAAGTCATTTCTGACTTGCTATGTGTCACATCTATCATATTGTTAATAATCACATGGAAAATGTGTGTACTACTAAGAGAGCTGGATTGACTTAATATAACAGTCCTTGCTCTTCAGGAGACAAAACCTATCCCTGAATTATAGGTCTAATCAGCAGGCAGGTTGCTTTATTGCTCACTGGGGAACTTGTAGCCTGCTCTACCATTTGTTTCTCCTTTTGGAATTGTGTCTGTAGCTTCTTATCTGCCACTAAAACTCATTCCTCCACCTTGATTGTCATGGTTTCCTATTGTTTTTTATAATAGCAATAAATGGTTCTTGAAGCCATGAACAAATCCACTTGGGTAAAAAGTGTGTGTCTGCTTTCTGGCTGGACCAGTCAGTATCTGTACTCCTCAGTTGAAACACAAGTGGTTTTTTCCTGATGCTGATGCAGATGGATATCACAGCATGAGTTCACAAATCTGTTTCCCTATGAATTTGGGTTGTGGGAGAAAAAGGGGGGAAAAATATCCTAAGAAGATCTTCTAAATTTCTGCGCTATGTTGGCTGATAGGCTTCTTTTTTCTCATATAGGACACAAAGTTTAAAAAGCTTCTGCAAAGTCTTATAGCTTTGAAAATACATTGCCTTTACCATGTTGACTCCATTCTCTCTTGTGACATATATTCATTTGCTGCCTTCAGTAGTTTATCAAGGACAGAAGCATTAAGACAAGGTGTACCTGGCAAAAAAGCATATATGGTAGATGAATCTATATGTAATAGATGAACAGGAGATGCTAACTTTGTTTAGAATGTCTCAAAAATAACAAGAGAGCAAAACATATAGAAATAACATATATGCAACATACATAAATACAGAGGGCAGAAAGATTTGTAGAGACACACTATCTCTGAGTCAGCAGAGATTTGAGATGTGGAGCTCAGACCTGTGCTGCAGAGAACTGCCAGGGAGACACTCTGGGGATAAGACTTTTGCGTTGAAATAGTCACTATCAGAAGGTGTTTCTGAGTTGGTACTTCATATCAGATATATTTTTAAAATTGTGTGAACTACATCCCAGTCGAAGATGTACATGCACATGCTTTGTATTCCCAGATAAATAAAAAAAAACAGGCTAATCACATGATGCCTTTAAGCTGTGAAAGATTTCAAACTATGTTTATAGAATGTTATTTTAGTATATATTTGTCATGGTTTAAGCCTCTCATGCAGTTTGCTCACTCACTCCCCCCCCTTTCTCCCCCCCCCCCCCCAGCTCCTGGGGGGATGGGGAGGAGAATCAAAAGAATGTAATTCCCACGGGTTGAGATAAGAACAGTCCAGTAACTAAGGTATAAGACAAATCACTGCTGCTGCCCCCAGTAATAATAATGACAAGGGAAATGCAAGGAAAGAGAATACAATCGCTCACCACCTGATACCAAGCCTGACCCAGCAGTGCAGTGTACCCCCGTCTTCCAGATCTCTTAGTTTTTTACATCCTGGGCATGACGTGCTGTGGTATTCCATATCTCTTTGGTCAGTTTGGGTCAGGTGTCCCGTCTCTGCTTTCTCCCGGCTTCCCCTCCTCCCTGGCACAGCATGAGACTCAGAAAGTCCTTGGTCAGACTAAACATTACTGAGCAGCAAGTAAGAACATCGGTGTTATCAGTGCTGTTCCCAGGCCGAAAGTCAAAAACACAGCACTGCACCAGCCACCAAGAAGGAGAGAAACAACTACTACTGCTGAACCCATGACAGTGTTTTAGTATGTTCTTGGAGTCATCAGATCAGGTGTTAATTCAGATTCCTGCCTTTCGACTATCTCTAAAGAAGTTATGCTATAGAATACTAATATCTTAATTTGCTATAATGCATCAATTAATAAATTTACCATTTAAAGCCTTGTATAATAAAACCATAACACGGAGATATGTATCTCATTGCTGTTACAGTTTGGGAACTTAGACTGTCCTACATTCACAAAGAAACAGATGACACAGCTGTTTCAGGATGCTGTGTTACACTGAAGATCTATACATCATTTGAGCTAAACCTAGCTAAAGTTGACATGGCACTGTGGTAACAATGCTTTAAACTTATTTATTTATTCTGTGACTTAATTATGCACAATGTACAATTGTTTTATTCCAACTAAAAATAGTTTGGCATTTTATTGATTCACAGTTACATTTCATAGAATTGTAGATTGGTTTGGTTGGGAAAGGACCTTAAAGATCATCAAGTAAGATCATTTCCATCAGTTTTGTATAAACCTGTAGGTAAAATAAGAGTGGACATAAATCTGTTTTCACAAAGTCTGATTTTTTCACAGAAACACAGGTATTACATAGATTTTGACTGCCTATAATTATATTCTGAAAAATGTGCACTGCTTTACCATTACATTTTTTCTCCTTTTCCAACATACCTCTCCCAGACTTTCTTTTTCTTCAGTGAATCATGATGCATGTTTACAGTACATGTGGCAAAGAAACTGAACGTCATTTTAAGATACTCTGCTGATGTTAGACTTTGCACGAACTGGTATTTTTTTATAGTTTGGTCAAACACTCAAAATAGAACTTGGTCATGCTTTAAATATTCATTTTCTGGAGAGTCTGTTGAGCCTGAGGAAATTGTAAACAAGAATGCAAGTGTGCTTTATTTGTCTCCACAGGTTTCAATGTGTGATTCTGGGAGCATTTTTCATGTGTTAATGACTTGAGCTTCACACCACTCTGTGGGGAAAAGACAGCATTATCCCCATTTAGCAGTGCAGGAAATGAAGGAACATGTGCAGGTTATTTAAAGGCATTAGGAATATATCTACATGATGAAGTGCTGAAATGTTAAAAAAAAATTTTGACCCACTGAAACTTGATGATTTAGTCAAGAACATGCAGCAAATCTGTGGCCATGCCAGGAATCCAGAACCCCTAATCCCCAGGGCTCTAGTTATAATCCTTCTTATAGCACTACCAGGACAGTATGCAGACGCTGAGGGTAAGGAACCACTGTTTTTTCCAGTGTCTATGTCCAACAGGGAAAGGTTTGAAAAGAAAGTTCAGTTTGAACAGCAGATTCTTACTGCAGCCATGCCATATCTATTGGCATTGGTGGAAATAACATATTTTCTTTTCTACTGACATGATGAGAATCTTATTTCTATCTGTGTTGCTTTTGAAAGATAATATGTAAAATATGTAATAAGGGAAGGAGGAAAAAATACAGACAAATTCTGTTTGCATTTTTAATTCCTTTTTATGAAAAACTGTGACTTCATTCTCTGTGGGCCTGCAAAGGCTGGTGGATTCAAGTCTAACAGCTAATTTAAAATTTTCCATAAGTATTCTTCAGAAGAGAAAAATCAAATACTTTGATCTTTTCATATGTTTTGGGGGAAGGATAAGAAGACAAAATAGTTAGATGAAAACAACCATTTTAAATAATTACAGAGATTTATGTAAAGTAATAATGATGAAGTAAACTCAAATATTTACAAGACCAACCTGGAAACCAAACTATGTGAGAGTAAAGGCTTATGCAAGTCTTATTTTTACCTAAAGATTGAAATATATCCTCACATTAACTTATGATAATACCCAATTATGAAAGAAAAAATGATATTAAAATGCAATTTCTTCTTAAGCCATTATGCTGTGCACATCACTGACTCAGGATAGTGAAGTTTAGGCAAGGCTGTCCACTTCTGCTGACTAAGTGTTCAGTCCCTTATTTTCTGCTGAAAAGTGGATTTCTAAGCACAGTTTTTTAGCCGGAGCTACTAGTCCACACCAAAACCCTGCCTGAATACTAAGACTCTCACTATCTTTCGCAGTTGCAAATTCATGCATCTAAGCACTCCTAAATTATGAACCCTTCCCATGAAATGTAACGTATAAGAAGGCTGAGATTTTGGGAACATGCTGATGTTTAGGTTTATTCTACTTAACTGCCCAATGTTTGGAGTACAGTAATGGGTATAAGAGGCTGAGCTTTGAATCCTTACACTGTCTCATAAGAGGCAGGGACTTTAAACTGGATGTCCACATGTGATAATCCTTTGGTTGTTGTCTGTTCTTGAAAGAGTCTTTCTAAATGTTTTGGAGATGTTCTTATTTATAAATAATTAAATATTCAATGAAGTGAAACTGGAATTTCTTGTTCCCACCTCAGTGCCCTAACCACTGAGCCTGAAAGTCCTTGTCTACTTCTCTTTGGCTCAATGAATATTTAATTATTATCCCAAGTAGACTAATGCCAACAGATTAAGAGCTTTTCCATGATACCCAATAGTCTGGTGTGACACACTCCTGGGATGTTTCTTGTTCCTGTTTCACTCAGTGGCTTGGAAAAAAATTTATGACCTGCAAAAGGATTACTTGGTGTTGGAGTAGGTCCCTCCATGTCTTTATTTTGCTTAAGCTTGAACAATTGACTCATGGGAGGAGTCTCACAGAAGTTCAAAATGAAGCATGTCTGTAAATGTTTTGTGTTGAGGTTTCAAATATTACTTTAGTAACGTAGAAGTTGAAATTATCAATTCCACATTACATGGTATTTGGCTTATAAATAAGCAAGAACACCTACAATATAAAAATTCAAACAAAAAACAAAGGTGAAGCTGAAGGCTGTTTCTGAAAAAGGATGTGGGGTAGGAACTGCAGCTGGGAAATTAACGCAACCCATAGCTGTTTGAGGAGTCAAGTGAATCTTTGGCAGCAGGCTGGCCAACTTTGTGAAGTGGGCTTTAAACTGAAGGACTTGAGAGACAGGGTCCAAAGTGTCAGTGCTTATGCCATTGCATCCAACTGGGGAACAAGCTAGACCAACCCAAGCAGAAACAAATGTTCCTTAGCTGCCTCCCAAAATGAGAATCAAAAGGCAATCCGCCTCAAGGATGCATATGGCTGTGGTAGACCCTCTTGCACTCCTCCTGAGAAATATCCATTCTCAATGAACTTTCTGAAATGAGTCTATACTTCTACACCAATGCACACAGCATAGGGAACAAACGGGAAGAATTAGAAACCTATGTGGTTGCAGGGCTATGATCTCATTGCAGTTACAGAGACATGGCGAGATAGATGGCATGACTGGAATGCTGTCATGGATAGCTACATACTTTTTAGGAAAGAGAGGCCAGCAAGATGAGGTGTTGGAGTTACTCTTTATGTGAAAGTACATCAGGAATATATTGATCTAGGAGTGGATGAAAAATTAGTTGAGAGCTTACAGATAAGAATTAAGAGGTAAGCTAGCATGGGTGGTGGTGCTGTGGGTGTTTACTACAGACCACCTGATCAGGAAGAAGTTGATGAGGTCTTCTACAGACAGCTGGAAGTAGCCTCACAATCATGGGCCTTGGTTCTCATGGGCGACATCAAACACGTGATAGCTGCTGAAAGGACAACACAGGTAAGTGCTCACAGTCCAGGAGGTTTCTGCAAAGCACTGACGACAACTTTCTGACACAGGTAGTGGAGAAGCTGATGAGGAGAGGTGTGTTGCTGGACCTAGTACTGACAAAGAAGAACTGGTTGGGAATGTGAAGGCTTTGGTCAGCCTTGGCTGTAGTTATCATGAGATGGTGGGGTTCAGGATACTGTGTGCAAGAAGCAGAGCACTAAGTAGGATAACAACCCTGAGCTTCAAGAAAGCTAACTTTGGCGTTTTCAAGGACCTACTTGGAGGAATCCCATGGGTTAGAGGTCTAGAGGGTGGCAGGAGTTTAAGAGAGTTTGTTAATATTCAAGCACCACTTCTACAAACTCAAGATTGGTGCATTCCTGTGAATAAGAAGTCAAGTAAAGGGGGCAGGAGACCTGCATGGATAAGCAAGGAGCTTCTGGAAAAACTCAGAAGAAGGAAGTTTACGAAGTGTGGAAAAAGGGGCAAGTCACTTGGGAGGAATATAGGAACATTGTCACAGTATACAGGGATGTGATGGGGAAGGCAAAGGTTCACTTGGCATTAAATCTGAAATATCAAGGAAAACAAGAAAGGGCTTCTTCAGGTATATCAGTAGTATAAGGAAGACCAGGGAAGAAGATCGCAGAAGTGGACTCATTGCTAAATGAGGTGGGTGCCCTGGTTATGAAGGATACAGAGAAGGCAGTTACTGAATATCTTCTTTGCTTCAGTCTTAACTGCTAAGGCCAGCCTTCAGGAATTCCAGACCTTGAAGGCAAGAGAGGAAATCTGGAGAAAGGAAGGCTCTCCTTTGGTAGAGGATGATTGTGCTAGATATCATTTAACCAGACTTGACACCCAGAAAAATATGAGCCCCAATGGGATGCACCCACAAGAGCTGAGGGAGCAGATGTTATTACTAGTCGTGCTCCATCATCTTTGAAAGATCTTGGAGAACTGGAGAGGTGCCTGAAGACTGGAGGAAAGCCAAAATCACTTCAGCCTTCAAAAAGGGTGAGAAGGAAGACATAGGAAACTACATATCAGTCAGCCTCACCTCCATTCCTGGAAAGGTGGTGGAACAGCTCATCATGGACGTCATCTCTAAGAAAGTGGAAGAAAAGAAGGTTATCAGAAGTAGTCAGCATGGATTCACCAACGGAAAATCATGCTTGACTATCTGCCTTCTATGATGGACTGACTTGCTGGGTAGATGAGGGGAGAGCAGTAGATGCTGTCCACCTTGATTTTAGCAAAGCTTTTGAGACGATCTCCTGTAACACCCTCATAGGCAAGCCCAGGAAGTATGGGTTAGATGAGTGGACAGTGAGGTGGATTGAGAACTGGCTGAATGGCAGAGTTCAAACAGTTGTGATCAATGGTGCAGCGTCTAGTAGAGGCCTGTAGCTAGCGTGTTGCCCAGCGGGCAGTACTGAGTCTGGTCTTCTTCAACTTATTCATCAATCAATGACCTGCATGAAGGGCTAGAGTGTACCATCAGAAAACTTGCTGATGGTGCAAAACTGTGAGGAGTGGCTGGTACACGGCTGTGCGCTGCCATTTAGCATGACCTGTACAGGTTAGAGAGCTGGGGGTCAGTAACCTAACGAAGTTCAACACAGGGAAGTGCAGGGTCCTGCACCTGGGAAGAAATAACCCCATGCACCAGCACAGGCTAGGACTAACCTGCTAAGAAGCAGATCAGCAGGGAAGGACCTGGGGGTCCTGGTGGACAACAGTTGTCCATAAGCCAGCATGTGTCCCTGTGGCCAAGAAGGTCAAAAGATTCCCAGCTTCATTAGGAAAAGTATTGCCAGCAGGTCAAGAGGGGAGATCCTCCCCCTCTACTCTGCCTCGTGAGACCAGATCTGGAGTACTGTGTCCAGCTGTGGGCTCCCCAGTTCAAAAAAGTCAAGGAACTACTGGAGTGGGCCCAGCAGAGGGCTATGAAGATGGTGAGGGGACTGGAGCATCCCCTTCTAGGAGGAATGACTGTGAGAGCTGGGCCTGTTTAGTCTGGAGAAGAGATGACCAAGAGGAGATCTTATCAATGGCAAGTGTCAAGAGGATGGGGCTAGATTCTTTGAAGTGGTTAAAGAGCAATGGGCACAAACTAAAACACAGGGAGTTGCATCTGACTATAAGGAAAGGGTTCTTTACTTTGGGAGTGCCAGAGCACTGGAACAGGCTGTCCAAAAAGGTTGTGGAGTCTCCTTGCCTAGTGATATTCAGAACCCATCTGTATGCAATCCTGGGCAACTTGCTTTAGGTGAACCTGCTTTGGAAGGGGAAGTTGAATGAGATGATCTCTTGAGGTCTCTTCAAACCCCAACAATTATGTGATTTGTGACAGCTGTTCAGGGCAAAGATGGTGGTGAAAATCAATAGCTTTGAGAGAGCTTGCAGCAAGGTCTCTAGGGTTGCATTTTATCCTTGCTTATTTCTTCAGTTATATCTTTTTTCCCCATTGAATTTTTTTTTTCGTGAGGGAGACAGTGTATTAAGTATTAAATTTCTACTTTAAAATGCAGAATGAAGTGGATAGCTGACACTATCTGGGATTAGTAATGTCTAGATACTTTCAGACTGTGTATATGCCAACATTTTTATGTGACTATAGAGTGCAGTAGAAACCAATCATCAAGTATCATTATTCAGATGGAAATGGAAGCTGTTGCTGAATTACATCTCCCATTAATGTCCTTTAAATTTGAGACACGGCAAGGAAAAATGCTTCTTGAAAGGACTGAAAATACTTAGGGGAAAACAAAAGAGTGAAAAATCTTAATTATTTGACAATATTTTTTAATCAATATGTCTGACTTTTATAACCTGACAAACTATTGGCATGCTCAATTTGGATTAGCCAACATATATTAATTATCAAGTTTTTCAGATCTGCACTTCTCCAAATGATTTTAACATGCTTTGTCTTGCCTTTGTCATTGAAATGCTCTCTGCTGCTTTTTTATTTCAGTTTGTATTATTTATCTTTAGCAACTTTTATCTAACTGTTTTTAGTTTTCACTTATTTCTTTTCACCTAAGCAATAATGTATGTTGGTTACCTCTGTGCCTGTACCTGTACCTCAGATCTCTTGTTACCAGAAGGTTATTTAATAGAGAAGGGCTGGCACTGAATAAGAAAACCACATGAAAAATATTTGCACTGATGGTTAGACATCCACTCAAACCCATTATTTTCTGTTCTCTTTCAGGTGTGAGAGCGCACTGGAGGTTGTGGTGAGTGTAAGAACAGCCATCCTGATGGATCTGCAGGCATAGCGATCTTGACAACACTTTGCTGGGCACAAAAGCTCTCAATACTTCTCAAAAACTTACATTTGGAAGGAATGTGCCAGTTGTATTATGTGGAGTTATGTAAGCAAGTCTCATAAGCAGAAAAACCTGGCTGGGTAGTACTAGTTTAGGATTCTAAAACCTCAGCAAACTAGAACTACACTCAAGTCTTCCTGCCTTCTTACCACAGGTGAAGAACACTGCACAAAGCCCAGTGTACCTAATTTGTGGTTCTGTTCTGTAACTTTCCTCACCAAGGAATTCTGCAGAGGTGATGTAGAGTCCACCTGACTCCTGCTAGCACAGAAATGAATGCAAAAAGGAACCTGTATTTCTTCTGTACAACATGTCCTCAAAAGAATGTGAAAAACAATAAAAGTAGGTATTAGCATTAATTGTAACTGAAAACTAGTAAAGCAAGATATACTGCACAACGAGATGACACAGTGAAAGCTTTGTCTGCACAAGAAGAATTTGTTTTCATGGTGCCTGCAGTTTCTCTTAGCTTGTGTTACCTCTCTCAAAGGTGAGAGAGGAAACTAAGAGCTTCAAACACAGGGAAATGATGTGAAAAAGTGTCCATCTTGTTTTTGTACTTACTCTTAAGATTTCTGTTCCCAAACATAAACCCTAAGAAACCTGCAGTATTTCAAACACAATTGGGATAAACTGTTGTGTTACTGCAGAGAGAAGAAATTAATAGGGGACAAATAATTCAAAGCAAAAGTGTTAGGTGTCTTGCATTATGGAGTGTGATCATGAACACATAGTTTGCAAAACCTTGCTTATGTGTATTAAATTTCCTACTGTGTATTCTCCAGGATATTGTCAACAGCTGAAGTAGAAAAACAGCTGTTGTTCAGTGCAAGTATAGACTCACTCAGCTGATACTCAGGTTTGCATTCATTGTTGAGAAATTGTAAGGGAGGCTCAGGTATAGAACTACAGAGCACCTGTGGTAAATGTTTTAGTTCTGTCTTCCTTTATGATTATGTTAAAAACCAGTTCAACTGCACACATAAATATGCAATATTATATTTTCTAAGGGCCTGCTGCTTTCTGGCATCTGTGAGCTTTGAAAAACAACTTGCCTACCATACGTCTGATGTGACTGTTCACTCCTCTTAGAACCAGTTAAACTCCACTGTGCAGAGGGCTTTCAAATTTGAATCCATTTAACAACCACCAGCTATAGGTTTTAACTCTACAAAACCTCTGTGTAAGCTCCTTCAGTGGTGCTAACTAAATGTAGTTTTCTACTGAGCTCTACCTTTTATGAAACAGGCTGCAGGTTATCAACCTAAACGTAAAAATGCCTTGTTTCTGGCATTTTTTTTTTCATAGACTCCATTAGGTGGATTGGGTGGTTAGAATTTAGCAGTAGACTAACAGATTTTTTTTTTTATACTTTCAATTAGAGACCTGCTCACACTGAAGTATGAACTTGTCTATGGTGGAAAATATCAGTTTGGATGACTCACTCTTTTCCCTCCTTATAGCAAATAAGATATACAGCATTTAAGTACTTGGATTGCCTTAGGCTTTAAGTCTTCTGCTTACTGAAGTTTTCCAAATTAAAGTGTAATGTAATCTATCTTATTTTATGGCATTATAATGAGCTGGATTTCTGGTTATTTAGGGAGCACACAAGTCCTGACAATTAAAAATAATTGTTATTTGACATCAGAGCATTTCATTTATCTACACTTAAATCTTACAGGATTTGTGAACTTATTTATATAGATGGCTCCTATCAATAAAATCAAAGTAGAAAGGACTGGATATCCTGAGCTTGAGACTTTGAAATGAATTTTTCTCCTTTATTTTGTTACCACTGTCTTATCTTGCAAGACAGACTGATGCTAGGGTAAGATATCAGCAAGACAATACCGTATTTTAATGTTGTCATAATGTGAACATCCATTCCAGGAGTTCTATGAAGATCTGTCCTTGTGTACTTCTCAGACAGCCCTACTGACTTCTAAACGTGAATGGTTATGATAGTGCAGCTCTTTGACCATAACAGATTGGCCTGGCAGAATATTCCTGGAATTGCAGTTAACCATGAAATGGACTCCTTGTCCAGAAAGACAAACTTCACACTTGAATTGTTGACTGCTCACAACCTGCATACGCCCCCAAACATTTAATAATAAATTGAAGACACTACACAAGCCTGCTCTGCAGAATTACTGGCATGACTTTGTGAATCCAGTGCATATCTGCTGTGCTACCACTGAGAAATAGCCTAAACTTAAACCTGCAGATCTCGAGAAAGCCAACTGTTGACTTTAAGATGTGTGGTTTACATGCCAGGGTTGAAATAGTGTCTGTGGCCCTGGGCAATCTCTATTAAAATTCCTCTGTGAAAGCAGAGGTAAGGGGATTTCCTTCCTCCTAAAGAAGCCACTGCTTTGATGAATACTGCTATATCATCCATTTCAACAGCAGCTCATTCTGAAGGATCAGGTCAAGAGGAATGTTTTTTTATTTTATCAAATGCCAGGGTTTTTTAAAAACCTGGAATGAAACTACCTGCAGCCTCCCAGCAAACACATCCTTCCCTTTTCTTTGGTTTATCTAAAACACTAAATCAAATGCTGATGGAGAATGTGCTAGTTCATTTCATCATGCCTGTTTTAAATGAAAAGTCTGTAGTTGCTGAGGATCTATTCTTTATGACTCTTTCTGTTCCTACCAAAGGTGATGGGAGGTCCGACCAAAAAGCATAGGATTTCACTCTCAATTGGCAATGTTACTGCCATCAGGCTGTTTGGTCCTGTGTGACAGACATGTCAGATAAATTATAGGTGACAGTTTAGCATTATGATCCTTCTGCCAAATCACTTTTGCAAAGCACAACTATGTGCAAAAGCCCAGCATTATGGGTTCTACTGCTTCAGTATTGTTCATAACTTTAGTTGCATGTGAAGGTTAAAAGAGAATGAATGGAGCAGCTCCTCAGGCTCCATGGGGAATCTCCTGAGAACTTCTTAGTCAATCTGAAATCAAATCAGTCTTTGTAACCAATTAAGATTTAAACAGATTTAAGCAGTAATAAAGTACTTAAATAAATTTTCCTTATGTGGAACCCTTCTTTATAATTTATATGCAAATCTTTTAAGGACTTCAGAACATGCTGAATCTTCAGCCCCTGTTTTTTGAGTATTTTTTCAGGTACTAAATTCCTAGATTAGTCCCTTAATTTCTCTGTCATATTCCTTTGCCATTGTTCCTTATGTGCTGTTTCTGTAGTGCTGCTTAAAGTCTTTCATAAGGTTTAATTTCCAGTGCCAGCATCTGATTTGTACTTCCTTGAAAAAAAAAGTTTGCTCTATAAACTGCACTTTACTCTTTTAATCTTCTCCCATCTCATCAGCAAAGTTAGAGGAAATGCGTTTTACGGAAGATTGCCACTATTATTCACTTGTTCAGGGATTGCTGGTTTTTAATGGCTGCCTCTAGTAGTGGGTGAATGTACTTATTACACCCCTTCTTTACTTTATGCAATTGACATGACACAGAATGCAGTAAAAAGACAGTAATATACCTTTAGGTTTCTAAATCAAACATAAACATGTTGGTTTATGCATAAAATACCAAATAAATTACATTTTGTTTTCAATACTTGGGTGATGTTTTCCTAGCCTTGTATGAGAATCCTATCTGCCCATGTCATTTGTGGCTGAGCTTACGTAACAGCATTCATTTTATGACCTTGATGTCTGGTATAGCTGTAGAACATCGTCACTGCTTGTCTGAGCAATCTGGGTACTACACAAGTCTGGGCATGTACAGTACAGACTAGAGTCATAGGTTGAGAACTGTGATTTTCTTATATGATTTGCTGTGCTAATGACAGCAATTTTAAAGAAAGGTACAGAAGAATGTGTGCATTATGCATTCACACAGGTATGTATAATTAAGGCACTAAATTAGAAGAAAATATCAAAAATTAAAAACCAAACACAAACACAAAACCTAAACTCTTCCTGGAATTGTCCCACTGATTCTATGTAGCAGAATCATTTCCTGAACAGCGATTTGCATTTTTATTTTGCATGTCAATCATATTTTGTCATGAATTTAGAGTTGAAATCAAACTGTTTTTTCCTACCTAATAACTACTACAGATTAGCTTCATTCTGGATTTATGTAGTTTTTTGGGAAGCCTATTGAGGGTACATTCGAATTTGAATAAAGAATGATGGGTTTATTGCTGTACAGTGAAAAAATTCATTCATAGATCAAAATAAATGTTAAGAGTAATTTGACATATGAAGTTTAAATACTATGTTAAATACTAGATAGTGTTTCAAGTCCTAGTGGCTGACTGGATTTAAGACTTTTTTTCTCAAAGGTCATACATGATGCAGCATAGACAAAAATGCTACAACCATGGTAAAGGCTGTTCTTTATGCTATTTGTCTTTGCTTAACTAAAAGCAGTTTTAGAATAGATTCAGATAAGCTGGTACTTATAACTGTGCTTGGGAACTCTTTTCCACAGATTGCATGGATGCTTGAAAAAATAATTGTTTCATGTCTACATATATATGCATATAAATGCTATACACACATAGAATATATACTACTGTATTCCTGTATGACAGAGTTAGATCATTGCATCAGGAAAGGAAAAATAATCTTATTAAACATTAATTTAAATGAAGCACCTTGAAGTTTTGAATACCTGCATGTAAAATGAGAAATAAGTAGTAAATTTGGAAAGAGGCACAAATGCTTTAGGTTTATTTTTTTAGGAAAATTCAATATTTGGAATTTGTCATAATTATTTTGCAGTTCTGTGGCTGAAATACCCAGACAAGCTCTGAATTTTTTCCTCCTATATTAAATAAAGAATAACCAGAAAATATTGCAAAATAAAGTTTCAGATCTGTACTGCATAGAAATATCAGGCTATTTAGCATAGTAGGATTTAATTTTAAGTAGAAGCTGGTAAGAAGATTATTTTCTTAGTAGTGCTGCCATAGATGCATAATGACAGCTTCTGCTGAATAAAGGGAGAAAAAAAATCCATTTGACCCGCTGCTGCAGCTTGCTTAGCTCTAGCACTTGCTTTCACATTACCAGGTATTGAAACTGTATGGGTGAAAGTAGGCTGTGAAAGAAGGTTGTAAAAGTAGATGATAATTTTGTTTCGTAGCTTGGGTTTTCCATATATGCTTACTTAATCTTTCCCTGGGCGCATGTTGAGGGGGAGAGGAAACAACCAGACGCTTGCAGAAGGAAACTGAAACCTGAATAAAAACTTTGCTATTAGTATTTTCATGCTTTTGGTTGCTCTTGCTTACTAATTAAGAGAGTGGGCCTTGCAATTCTCTTTTTTCTCTACATAATACCTACAAAAGTGCATCGTTTTCCAGCACCAAAATATTAGTTTGTCTCTCTTCCAGTAGCAATGTGTTATTTTCTGACCTGGTCTCTAATCTGATTTATGAGGAAAATGCAATCATGGCTTTTCTATATGCAAATCAGTTTTGATTGTGTTGGCAGACATCAGTCAAATGTTAAGGTCACTCAGACACTAAACTAATGGAAACTGCACTAATAGGCTATTAGATGAAGCTGGGGAGTCTCTTCTCCTACCCTGTATACCTTGTTTTTTAAACAGGAAAGGCTTCAGGATTTGTTAGATACAGGAGCTTTTTTTTTTTTACCTGTGATAAAAAAATCAACCCCCCCAAACTTTCTAATTTTTTATCACTTACTGTTTGCATTATCAGTGAATAAATACATTAATGAAAAATCATCCTTAGAAAAAAGGAGCATCAGATCAGTCCTATGAGAATTTCTTAGATATCTTATTGTTTATATAACTATTCCAAATATCAAGCTACATGTTTCAAAGTTAATGTGCACTGGTGTATATAATTAAAACTGGCACCCATTTGGTTAAAGTTTCTTAAAAGTTGCTTTACTGCGACACTGAAGAAAGTCAGTACTGCTTCTACTGCTTTGCCATCCAGAGGGACCTTGACATGTCTGTGAGGTGGGCTGATGTCAACCTGATGAAGTTTAACCATAACAAGTGCAAGGTCCTACACCTGGGTTGGAGCAACGCCAGGCACAGCTACAGGTTGGGTGGAAAAGAGACTCAGAGCAGCCCTGTGGAGAAGGACTTGGGGGTGTTGGTTGATGACAAAATGAACATGAGCCATCAGTGTGCGCTTGCCACCCAGAAAGCCAACTGTATCCTGGCATGCATCAAAAGCAGCATGACCAGCAGGTCGAGGGACGTAATCCTGCCCCTCTGCTCTGCTCTCCTGAGACCTCACTTGGAGTATTGTGTGCAGTTCTGGTGTCCTCAACATAAAAAGGACATGGAAGTGTTGGAACAAGTGCAGAGAAGGGCCATGAGGATGTTCAGGGGACTGGAGCACCTCCCGTATGAAGATAGGCTGAGAAAGCTGGGGCTGTTCAGCCTGGAGAAGAAAAGGCTGCATGGAGACCTTAGAGCAGCCTCCCAGTATCTCAAGGTGGCCTATGTGGATGCTGGGGAGGGACTCTTCATGAGGGATTGTAGTGAGAGGACAAGGGGTAGCGGGTTTAAAGTTAAACAGGGGAAGTTTAGACTGGATACGAGGAAGAAATTCTTTACTGTAAGGGTGGTGAGGCACTGGAATGGGTTGCCCAGTGAAGTTGCGAATGCTCCATTGTTGGTGGCGTTCAATGCCAGAATACATATATTCAGCTCATTTGATACACAAACGCACAAACACGTCCTGTTATGAGTTGTTTTCTTCTAGTTCACTAAATGATTGGCCTGCAGAGAAATTACATAATTATAAATATCACTGAAGCTGTTCTATGCTGGAAGTTGAAAGTTAATGATGCCTGATCCCTGTTTTACAAAAACCTTATTCAGAATATTAAGAGGAGAAAATCTGATCAAGAAACTGAGCTAGTATTAATACTTTGGGCATATAATATTGTTTGTTTATATATGACTGCTAACTCCAAATATCTTTGTAAAGTTGTCCTGGTTTTAGAGCTATGATCACCTTTGGGTTAAGGTGTTCTTGATTTCCATTCCAAGTAGCTTCCTGCTTATGGTATCTAGGGGTGCACACTGGGGTTACACTTTAATTAATCACTGGCCTTTGTTGTCTAAAGTTGTCCTAACTTCATTTCTTATGCATGTTTCTGTCTTCATAAATACATCTGCAAAACTGATGTTGTGTGATCTTCTCAGTCTTAGTTAACTCTGGTGTATTACTGAAAGGTGAAGTTACTGACCATATAAACTAAGTATACGACTGCAACTTGCTTATCAGAGACCTACATGTACCTCCTGCTGTGTGGGACAGCTGTGTGACTGGACTAAGCGGTGAGTCAGTAATATCACAAATTGCTGAAGCCACATCTATTACAAATGAAGTTCTCCATGTTGTGGCCATCACTTTGTCTCACACAGGTGACATAAGTTGGAGCTTCTGCAATATAAAATAAATTACTCTTAAAGATTAAAAACAGCTCCTTGAGCACAGATTTGAGATAAAACCAGCACAGATTTGAGACATGGCCAGCACAGACAAGATCCAGCAGTCCCTGACATTTGTGTTATACATGTTCCCTTATTTGCTTTTGCAAAAGTCACCATGGTTCCATCTTTCAGTATGAGTAAAAGGTTCAGTCATGATAGAAAGACGGCTAGTGCAGATAGGGAAAACGTATTATCAAGACCAGTGTTATGCTGCACCAAGGGTGATTAGTGCCTTGTGCAGGAACACTTCTTCACAGGTACTAGAACTTCTTTATTCTTTCACAGGAAAATCATATCAGCCTCTGGGTCAGCAACTGGTGGCCCCCAAATCTTGCTGCAATTCATGCCCTGAGATCATGTCTGTGATGTACTGCATCAAAACTTTTCACACTGACACCTGTATATAATGGAGGAATCCTGATTGTCTGGTTTTGCTGTCTGTTAAAGAACAATATATTCTGTTTTCCTTCTTTGAACTATTTCAGGCTTTTTAGTTCCTCTTTCAGCTTTCTGCTTTTGTGTTGGTTTTTGTTGGATTCTGTTGGCTTTTTGTTGAGGTTTTTTTCTTTCAGACAAGAATGTAGGTTGTAATGATAAAACTGAGAGGCTGGTTCCAGCTCAAGGATTCCCCTCGCGGAGTCAGATGTTCTCTATAAAACTGTGTTATTTTCAAGTTTGGTCTGCAGACTCCATTCCTTGTGCCATGGAATGCCAGCAGGAAAAGTAGGGCCTCAGCACAAAACAACACTGAGAGCTTCTATGGACTCTGCCTGTAGTTTTGCCGATAATCATCATTGATAGCAATTGTGTTAACAATGTCTAATTCCTTGGAGTAAGAGTTTTAAAAACAGTGTGTAGATGAACTGCTGAGGAAAGACGCAAATTTGAGTGGAAATTTCCATTACATACTCCTCCTAGAAAGTGGCTGTGGCTATGGGGTTAAGACTGCCTGATTCTAACCTTGCTGCACAGGGGCCAGCATGTGTAGCAAGGTTTGAGGGTAAGGAAACTGATAGGAGATGCAGCTGACCCGTAGAGGACTAAACATGCAGGAGGAGCACAACGCAACTTTGAGTTAATATTCAGTATCTTTGCATTAGCTCCTCTTGTAACCGTTGCTAGCTGTTAAAAATTCTTGTTTACCAGTGAGTTCCATTCCTTCTGTATTTTATTTTCCACAAGAATCTCATGCTCCCTCAATATTACTGCATCTTGAACACAAGCCTTGCAAAAAAAAACAACTGCTATTTTCTCAGGTTCTGACTTCTGCAATCAAGAGGCAGGACGCTGAAAACTGCTTTACAGGTTTATCAGTTTTTTGCTGATTTCTGTCTTCAGACTCACTTTTATTTTTTTTCCTTCAGAAAATGGATTCTCCAAAACCCAGCCAAAACACAAATAAAGTAACTGTGATATCTGGAGATTGCTTACAGCATAAGCTGGCAGCTTCTATCAGTTTCTTGTCATTCTTTTTAATTTTTATTTCTTTAATCTCCCACCTTTCCTTACTTAGGATGGAGCACTGCTGGGTGAGTATACTGAGAAAATGTCAGAGCTTTTGCAGCGCATTACACTATGATCCTCAGAGCTGCTAAGCACAGCTATGACCTTAACTGCTTCTCACAGCCCCTCTGAATGTATACATTTGTCTACAGCTACCAAATGAGTGCGAGATGCACATCTTGCATGCATATGTTATCACTAAAGTGGACGTATCTTTATTCTGTAGGCAGGTTGCTCCCAGTAGAGAAAGCTACTCTCAGGATTATGACAGCTGGAAGCCCTATCCTGTGCTCCTTTTTAAACAGCCAGTCTTGGCTGGACTGCTGCACCACTCTTTTGAGCAATGACAAGTAGACATGTGATGGGAGTTCCCCACATAGTGTTTGTTTTTCCTGTATCCAGGGCTGGCTCCAAAATATTGGAAGAATGGAATGTCTGTTATAGATACTTGCATGTCCATGCTCAGATATATTGCAGTCTTATTGCAGTCTGGTCCTGTTCAAGGTTAGTAGTCAGGGCTAGCTAGTAGTTTTGTTCTGCATGTCTGGAAGTGAGGTCACTGGTTTACTGGGGTTTCTTTTGGCTACAACTGTGCTCAGCAGCAGAGAATTATAACTAAAAACATTCCATGCAATATATTAGTAGCAAATACCGTGTAAGTTAAAAAAAGCATAATATGTGGGCCTAGAGTGCAAAACAGATTTATCTGAAAGCTATTTTCAACCCTGTTTTAAAGTCAAGATGAATGACAGGTTGCTGGAATAATCACATCTTGCCTGCTGTGTTTGTAGTTAAGTAAGTTGTCTACTGTGGAGACAGCAAAATGTCTGTCTACTTGGGCAGATACATGCTACCAGTATCACTGGCACAGTTTCCACTAACTGGTTCAGACAGTATTTGAGATGCATAGCATTGGATCTCAGGCAAATATGCAATCTATCCCCCTGTACTTCTCCTTAGATTCTGGGCTTGTTAACTATTTACACAGGCCTCCAAATGTGTTTGTGTGTTCAATAGTCACTGGGGACAATCACAGCTGAGTCACCCTGAATATATTTGTGCTTGGGGACAATTGATTTTGAAATCTCCAGCAAACTAATAGGCTAAAACTGTATACTGATGCCATAACTACAATGCTCTTAGAAGCGCAAAGGAGCAGGAATGCCTGCCTGAGAAAATGGGCATGAATTCCAGGCATTATGAATAGCTGAACAAACAGGTGAAAATGTAAGAAAAATAAATACTATGTTTTTAAACAGTTTTAATCAATGTCAAGACAGAATTTTTAACTATTGTCTTAGGGAAATTCTTATCTTGGTACTTCCTGAGAGGCTTATTTATTTCTTGTGTAGCCAAGCTGTAAGCAAACTAATTTGCTGATACCTCTATCCAAGAGAGAGCTGTGGTCAAGTGATACTACACTCTGATTTTCTAAATTGCCCATAAAGTTTTATTTGTATGTGGTGACCCCGGAATGAGAGCTGATTCAGGTATTTAAGGTGCGTAAATACAATTCTTAGGTAGTGCTTTGATTTCCTTTGCCTGTAAAACAAACAGACATGTTCCGTAAGGAGACTGATTTGGACACAGAATTGTCACTTGAACAGGAGTAACAGCAAATTTTCTTATATCTTCTGCATCTCAGAGTAAAGAATGTGGTGCTATCTACCCCTATACTGCTTTCACAGGCCGGACTGAAAGTGGCTCAGTAGGTTTGGGTTGTATTTTAAAATGCTGAAAATCTACATTTAGTGAAGGCACCTGACATGCTTTCAGCTGTGCTTCTTGCACTGAAAAAAACTAATTCTAATAATGAAGTTCAAGCATATGTTTCCTTCACTATATAATTCCCCTTAAGTATTGTTTTGGTAAGGCAAGTTCTCTGAGCTGAAAATTTTCTGTGATGTTAAGAATTTGTAAATCAAATTTCAGTCTAATGAACTTGTAACACCTGGACACAGGGATAACTTTTGTATATAGTGTTCGAACTTCACTTATAGCTAAGCAATTTAAGAACATCTTTCACAGTGTGATGATAGTATTTTTTTTTCTGAATAATTTTGCAAATTCAGATTTTGCTGTTGGATATAGCAGTTGAAAGGAGATTAAATAGGTGGTCTCCAAAATGCTCTGTTCTCTGACTACTAATACACTAAATTTGTGATGAAAGAGCAACAACAGGGAGAAAAAAAAAGGATCAAGAATGGAATTTTTCATTTAATAACTTTTATTTTCAACTGACTGTTCTGCATTGGTGCATACAGAAGTGAGCAGTTAATTTACTCCTCATCCATATTTCCCTCTTTGAATGAACCATGTGAGCATACTGAGGAGAAAAACTTGCCCTGAAATATTTAGCTCAACAGACAAGCTGACTACATTCCACACACTGTAGACAAAAGACAGAGAGACAAAGCTTTTGTATGGAAGTTAAATAGATGTGCTGAGACATGGCTATGCTTAAGCCAGTGAGTCTCACTTCTCAGTAGTTTTCACTGAAAGTAAAAGCATTCAGTGATTCTCTAAAGAAATAATAGGATTATGAAAATGCAGGGAAAAAAAATCTCAGATTTAAGAAATATGAGCGCTGTTCAGTAAAAAAAACCTGGGTGCCTGCTAGCTTTTTCTTTTTAGTTCCTTCAGTTTTTGACTTGGGAAGACTGAAATAGGCAACCTAAATAAGCCTGTGACTAAATGCATAGAAAACTCTGAAACCAGTAAAAGATCATAGAATCATAGAATCATAGAATAGTTAGGGTTGGAAAGGACCTTAACATCATCTAGTCCCAAACCCCTGACATGGGCAGGGACACCTCCCACTAAACCATGTCACCCAAGGCTCTGTCCAGTCCAGCCTTGAACTCCACCAGCGATGGAGCATTCACAACTTCCCTGGGCAACCCATTCCAGTGCCTCACCACCCTTACAGTAAAGAATTTCTTCCTCGTATCCAGTCTAAACTTCCCCTGTTTAACTTTAAACCCGCTACCCCTTGTCCTCTCACTACAGTCCCTCACGAAGAGTCCCTCCCCAGCATCCACATAGGCCCTCTCAGATATTGAAAGGTTGCTCTGAGGTCTCCATGCAGCCTTCTTTTCTCCAGGCTGAACAGCCCCAACTTTCTCAGCCTATCTTCATACGGGAGGTGCTCCAGTCCCCTGATCATCCTCATGGCCCTTCTCTGCACTTGTTCCAACACTTCCATGTCATTTTTATGTTGAGGACACCAGAACTGCAGACAATACTCCAAGTGAGGCATCAGAAGAGCAGAGTAGACGGACAGGATCACCTCCTTTGACCTGCTGGTCATGCTCCTTTGGATGCATGCCAGGATACGGTTGGCTTTCTGGGTGGCAAGCGCACACTGCAGGCTCATGTTCATTTTCTCATTGACCAAAACCCCCAAGTCCTTCTCCACAGGGCTGCTCTGAGTCTCTTTTCCACCCAACCTGTAGCTGTGCCTGGCATTGCTCCAACCCAGGTGTAGGACCTTGCACTTGTTATGGTTAAACTTCATCAGGTTGACATCAGCTCACATCACAGACATGTCAAGGTCCCTCTGGATGGCATTCCTTCCCTCCAGCATATCAACCGAACCACACAGCTTGGTGTCATCAGCAAATTTGCTGAGGGCGCACTCAATCCCACTGTCCATGTCACCAACAAAGATGTTGAACAAGACCGCTCCCAACACCGATCCCTGAGGGACACCACTCGTTACTGGTCTCCAGTTGGACATTGAGCCATTGAGCACAACTCTTTGCGTGCGGCCATCCAGACAGTTCTTTATCCACTGAGTGGTCCACCTATCAAATCGATATCTCTCCAACTTAGAGACAAGGATGTCATGTGAGACAGCGTTGAACACTTTGCACAAGTCCAGGTAGATGACATCAGCTGCTCTACTCCTGTCCATCAGTTCCATAGCCCCATCATAGAAGGCCACCAGATTGGTCAGGCAGGATTTCCCCTTAGTGAAGCCATGCTGGCTGCCACCAACCACCTTGTTGTTTTTCATGTGCCTCAGCATGCCTTCCAGGAGAATCTTCTCCAAGATTTTGGAAGGCACAGAGGTGAGGCTGACTGCTCTGTAGTTGCCTGGCTCATCCATTTTCCCCTTCTTGAAAATGGGGGTTATATTTCCCTTTTTCCAGTCATTGGGAACTTCACCTGACTGCCATCATTTTTCAAATAGGATGGGCAGTGGCTTAGCAACTTCATTTGCCAGCTCCTTCAGGACCCACAGATCGATTTCATCAGGTCCCATGGACTTGTATACATTCAGGTTCCTAAGATGGTCTTGAACCAGATCCTCTCCTACAGTAGGCCCAGGGTCTTCATTCTCACAGTCCCTGCATCTGCCTTCCAAGACTTGGGTGGTGTGGTCAGAGCATTTGCCAGTGAAGACTGTGGCAAAGAAGTCATTAAGAACCTCGGCCTTCTCCAAATCCAGGATAGCCAGTTCTCCTGTTAGTTTCCAGAGGAGGCCCACATTGTCTCTAGCCTGCCTTTTATTTGCAGTGTACCTATAGAATCCCTTCCTGTTATCCTTAACATCCCTCTCCAAGTTTAATTCTTAGTGGGCCTTAGCTTTCCTAGCCTGGTCCCTAACTTCCCGGACAATGTCCTTGTATTCTTCCCAGGACACCTGTCCTTGCTTCCACCTTTTATAAGTCTCTTTTTTACTTTGAATTTTCCTCAGCAGCTCCTTGTCCATCCAAGGAGGTCTCCTGGCACTCCTGCAGCACTTCCTTCTAGTAGGGATGTATCACTCCTGAGCTTGCAGCTGGTGATCCTTGAATATTAACCAGCAGTCTTGAGCCCCCTGCCGTCTAGCACTATATCCCATGGAATCTTACTGAGCAGGTTCCTGAAGAGGCCAAAGTCTGCTCTCTTGAAGTCCAGGGCAGTGAGCTTGCTGCATGCTCTTCTCACTGTCCTGAGGATCTCAAATTCAACCATCTCATGATCGCTGCAATCAAGGCTGCCCTGGAGCACCACATTTCGAACCAGCCCTTCCCTGTTGGTGAGGAATAGGTCAGGCATGGCACCTCTCCTTGTTGGCTCCTCTATTACTTGCAGAAGGAGGTTGTCTTCCTCCCAATCAAGGAACTTCCTGGATTGCTTGTGCTGGGCCATACCTTCCCTCCAACAGATATCAGGGTGGTGGGAGTCCCACATGAGAACAAGGGCCTGCGAGCCTGAGGCTGTTCCTATCTGTCTATAGAGTGCTTCATCCAGAGAGTCCTCTTGGTCAGGTGTTCTGCAACAGATCCCCACAATAATGTCTCCCATCGTTGTTCTCCCTTTAATCCTCACCCACAAACTCTCTATTGACTGCTCACCTGTCCCCAGACAGAGTTCCATACTCTCCAGCCTATCGCTAACATAAGTAGTAACTCCCCCTCCCTGCCTACCAGGCCTATCTTTCCTATAGAGCCTGTAACCTTCCATTCCAACACACCACTCATAGGAGCCATCCCACCATGTTTCTGTGATGCCTATGATATCATACCCCCATAGACATGCACACATCTCTAATTCCTCTTGTTTTTTCCCCTTGCTTTTTGGGCATTTGTATAGAGGCATCTGAGCCGAGCTCCAGTTGAAGCCGTCTCATTGGCTGGAGAAGCTGGAATATCTCTACATTGCTCTGAACTTTTACTATAGGTGCTGGCAAGTGATTGGGTGTGTTGGGATGGAATGATGTCCCCCTCCCCCAACATATCTAGTTTAAAGCATCCTTGACCAGTCTGGCAAGCTTCCTACCAAATCCACTCTTCTCCTTCTTTGTCAGACCAGCTCCACCAGCCCCCAGTAGGCCTGGCCTACTAAATTGAGTCCCATGTTCAAGGTACCCAAACCCCTGACTACAGCACCACCCTTCTAACCATTTATTAACCTGGCCAATCCTCATCGCCTTTTTAAGGTCCTGCCCTGTATCCTGGAGAATTGACGAAAAGAGAATCTGAGTTCCAGAGCCCCTAACCACCTCTCCCAGAGCTCTGTAGTCCTTCTTTATGTTCTCCGGGCTACTGCTATCTATATCAGCAGCACCCACATGGATCACTAGAAGTGGGTCATAGTCAGTGGGACCAGCTAGAGCAGGCAGTTTCTCTGCAACATCCCTGATCCGAGCCCCTGGTAGGCAGCACACCTCCCTTGAGATTGGGTCAGTCCGACAGATGGGTGCCTCTGTTCCTTTCTGAGTAGAGATCCCTACTACTACAGCCTACCGCTTCTTCCTGGAAGCACCAGTAGTGATCTTGTTTACCAGTGCATCAGTCGGTTGTTCCTGGTGAGAGTGTGGTTCCTCATCAGCCCCCTGCAGGACAGCAAAGCAATTCTGGGTGAGGACAAAAGATAAAATGTAAGGTCCAAATCAGCGGTTGTGCTTCCTCTTCCTTATACTCCTGTGAGAGATGAGTTTGTGTGGTTGTTCACCCATCACTCTGCTTGTTTTCTCCGTGTGTCTTCTTTTACTGCAAACACCGAGACAGGATTTGTCTTTCCCTGGCAGAAAAGGACAGTTTGCCTTTGCATCTAAAGATCTGCTTGGCATATAAGCAGGCTTGAAGTGGCATATAATTAAGACATGGTGCCATCATCACTGTGAAAGTTACCACTTTGTGGTTTCCAGTTTGTCTGCTGGGCTTCTTGTTCCTTTATCTATGAAAAATCTCTTCTACAGCATTTTAAAGATTAGATTTTCTGCAGTAGTGAGATTAACTAGCATTTCTATCTCTGTTCTATCTAAGGCAATCTAACATGTGTTTTTAGTTTTTGTAATAGTCTTTTTACACCAGCGGAGAACAAGAGGAAGAATATTGTTATTCAAATATTAGTAAAAAATGCCATGGAGGAAGTTGCTGTTGGTAAAAAGATGTGTGGATACTTTAATATTTAAACCAGCCTTCTCAAATATTTCTAGTTACAGTGAATTTTAACTGGATTCAGATATCTCACTCATTTGTACATTGGTGAAAAATCCCAGCCTATACTACTCACAATTTGAGTTTAATGAATCTGGAACTTCTTTGGTTTAAGTTCTATGTCTTCTTACCCATTTTCTGCTATTGTCTGCCTCTGTGCAGTGTTCACTGTAGCCTTGATTCCATACAATGACAACTGTGTACTTAGGCCTACAGATAGTTACCAATATGGCAGGACACAAGACATGACTGCAGCTGAGAGAGTCTGTATTTAAATGTATTGGACCGGCATGCATTTACAGTGTCTTCCATTCAAAGGGTGTTTGGTAGATGATCTAGGAACAAAGCTGTGAAGCTGGGTTTGGCTTTATAAGGATGCCCAACTTGGTGTGGGAAGACAGTATGGTTGAGTTTACAGAGCAAGGCCATGCATGACTAGGATAGGCAGTGTTAAATCCTCTGCGCTGACAGTCACCTGTGTCCCCTTTCAATGGGGCATGAACTCTGCCACACTCCAATTCAACAGCAGATTTACTGGCTTCAGGTTCCATTTGGTAAAGGAATATAAAACAATTCTAATGCTTTGAAACTGAAATATTTATGAACTTACAGTTTGCCCTTAGTTGATGGCAGCACAGTTCAGTGCAGGGGTAACATTTTGAAAAGGGTGCCAAAGAGAAAAAGCGGCCCTGCTGAAAGGTAAATACATTCTCAGAGACAGCTGGCAAGCAATATACATTAGCAAAAGACTCAATGAATACTTCTACCTATATAATCACAAAAGAGAGAAAGAGAAGAGAAGGAAGAATAGACGTATCTTCTGGTGAAGAAAATGAAACAGCTGAATTAATTTAATTAGGCTAGTTTTGGAGTGCTCTGCTGTTTTTTGTCTCACTGAAAGGGGGCTGGTCTTGGTTAGTAAAGCTGTCCCCAGGCTCACAGTAGTTTGACAACCAGTGCTGAGATTATTTTTAATCTCTCTGTTCAAGATGCACTCAATTTATACAAGGCATGAGGGGGTAAGGAGTAGAAAGTGTTCAGCTTCAAGGATGGGGCAGAAGCTGTCCCACAGTTCCAAAGCTGTGACACACTCAGGCTTGATTTCAGGGCTGGACAGTGTAACCAGGAGCTGGGGTTTATGAGGGGGATAGGGCAGGAAATGGGAGATAAACTTTAGCCACAGTTACCTCAGGTCAGGGAAATTCTCAGGACAGCAAAATAATCTGTAACTTGACCAAGCACTGAGGGATGTCTCAGAACATCAAATGCTCTGAATTATGTTTTACTTCCTAAAATGGTTGTTATCCCTGTGCTGCTCTGATGCCTGTTCCGTACTGCTGGGGTAAGCAGGCAAACAGTGTGAGCAACAATAAAAAACTATTAGCTAAATTACCTGTATCATTGTGGAAGAAACTCTCTCCGCAGTCAAAAATACTGAGTTTTTTGGCTTTATTTATAATGCTTAGACTGCTGATCTGTGCTTATCTTTTATTGCAATAATAAAAAGAATTTTACTGTTGTCATTGACTGCCATCCAGTTTCAAATAGTCAATGTATAGAGGCTGAGTGGAGAGATGCAGCCCCACACCAGGGATGGTATGTGTTTGTGTCTCATTCAGTGAGTAATTCATGTCAACAGAAATATTTATTGGGACAAAAGAGTAGACGAGATCCCAGCATGGCTGAGTTAAGTAGGATTCTTTTAATTAATATGATAATTACTAGAACCTAAAACGCTTAACGTTGTTTGGCTGTAGGCAAATAAGTGTGGGGAAGAAAATTACTGTCCTCTATCAGCCATGTAATAAAAACTATCATTACAAAAACCTAAATAACCAGAGGCCTGTATTGTCTCCATTATTCTTTTTCTCAAAGGGTTGGGTATGAGCGACTCAGCAATTCACTTGTGGAATTAAAAAAAGTACATTATGTTTAAGGAGACCTGTTTATCTCAGGTGCTTAGTGTCTAACTTGTAAGCTTCTGGAGATAAGCTGGTTAATCAGAAATAGTCAGAAGCACAGAAAACTGTCAGCTGAAAGGCGAATAAGATTTTATTTCCTGCTGCATTGGAAAGTGAAGTGTGTTGACAGCAAAAGCTGTCACTGGTGCTCACTGAAGTTATGTGCAGTCTCTCGAAAAATCAATACGCAGTCGCCTTTGTGATCCTACTGCTTGCTGTGGCTGCACTTGGGAAAGCTCCAGTGTGATAATACAGAACAAAGTTCACTGTCTGGTTTGTTTGTTGTTAAGTAATGTACTGAAAATACTGCAAGGTGAAACATGGTGCAGGACTTTCCAGATGACCTTTCCCTTTTGGAGATAGTTTCCATTTTATTTTGTTAATGGTTGTACCCAGAGGAAAAGCTGGGCTTTAGGAGCTGCAGACCTATGAGCTGAGTACTGACAGAAATGTATCTGATAAGTGGTAGTTGCTAGTGTATTGGTACAAATCTGTGAACTAGATCACTGTGGAAGATTTGGAATGCATGTCAGTGTATTTTACAGGTGTCTAATCAGGCAGAAAAATGAGAAAGAAGGTCTGCATAGTTCTTATCCAGAACAGCCTTCTAGGATGACACGATTTATGGCCAAAGAATTCTTTTAGCCAACAGGATCAGCATTCACGTGACTGAAGGCCTCCAGGTATCATTTTTCTTCCTTGAACCAACCCAAATGCTTTCTAAACCTATGTAAGTGTCTGGTACATAGAAAGTCCTATGCTTAGAAGCAATCCATTGCTTAACTATTGTACTGAAGAAGAATCCCTTTTTTATTTTGAGTCTACCTCCTGACATTTTAATTTGACTGAGTTGTGTTCTGTAGAGAAGGGAAGGAACAGTCATGCTGTATTCACCTACTCATAAGTTTATAGATTTCTATTACGTCCTCCTATTGATATCACTTCCCATACCCACCATGACTTTTCTAGGCTAAAGAATGTAGTTTACCTAATCATAGAATAATAGATTAGGTAGAATTGGAAAGGACCATCATTCTCAGTCTGAAGTTTTTTAGAGCTTTTCTAGTTGGTTTTGTTGCTCTTCTCTGCTTTTTTCCCTCAGTTTTATGAGACAAGAACTGCTTTCCTGTTAGATTTTTTACACATAATGGATTTATAATGTGCTGCATTATTCTTTCCTTTTCCTCATAATTCTTGAACCTTGAACTTTTGACAGAGCATTGAGTAGATAATTTCATAGAACAGATTAGCATCACCAAAGATCTTGGTTTTGACTAGAAGCAAATAAAGTATTTGGATGTTGGGAAGCCTGATTTGCTAATGTGAAAAAGATTATAATGCAGGAATTTTGGTCATTCTGGAAAGGGAGAGGGAAACAAGAGTCGAACAAGTTGTACCTTCTCAGGTGGAGCTACAGGTGGACAGGCTGATGCTGCCCCCTTTTTTGGTATGGCAGTGGAGCTGTAACATTTTCATTGTCAAATGAGTTAGGGGACAGAGAGGTTCTTCGAAGCTGTCAGCCAGCACTGACTCAGGTGGAGCAGACAGAAGGGAGTGGTTTCATATACTGTCTGTGCTGCCACTGCCTGGATGCACTTTTGGGCCATTTTATTTTGAATGCTTTCTGAGCTCCTATGTACAGCAGGCTGTGATGGGGATCTCTCACAATACTGTTTCAAAATGCCATTTTTGTAAACCACATAAACATCCAAAGAAGAGCTTTAAAGTATTTGGGAAAAGTATTTTGCCTGAAAAACAGAAAAGCTGACCTACTTGGAATATATGCATAAGTTTTATTTTCAGTCTACTGGGAAGTAAATATGAATGGACAGTCTATACAGGCTATCGGGAAGCAAAAAATTATCTGCTTGACTATTTATTTTGATGTCTGTGTCCTTTTCTGTATGTGTCTACCTCAGCTGGCTTCTTAGCACTACAATTTCTGAGTATTGCCTATTTAGATTTTCCAGTATTTATTACAGTTTTTTTTATTTTTTTGGTCCATTATCTTCCCCTAAACACCTATCAGTTCAGACTACCTCCCAATGATACTGTTATCATTAAAAAGGTGTTAATTACTATAGTTATTGGAAGTTTCGATCCAAAGATTCCCACAGGCTGGGGTATACCCATTGCTCATTTCCTTCAGTTTTCAAGAAGCCAGTGACAGTTCTTTGTAAGCGATGAGGGGCTTGCTTATGGAAATGTCCCAGGAACTATCATGGTAAGCAGTGCAAAGCTTGCAAAGCAAGAACTAAACGATTATCTTTTCAGCCTGTGTACATTTGAAATGCACAGAGAAAAAAAGAAAAAAAAAAAACCTGGACAAATATCTGTGTGCCTCACTCTTGTAAGGTTCTTACCAGCTTTATTTTTACTCTGCAGAAAGGAAATTAAAGGCTTAAACAGACTTTTGCAGAAAACAACTGGAGATTGGGATGCTGGTCAACATCAGGCTGAATAGTCAGCTGTGAGTTCTGGCAGGTAAGTGGGCAAACCATACCCTGGGTGCATCACACAGTATGACCAGCTGGTCAAAAGAGGTGATTCTCCCCCTGTATTCAGTGTTCGTGCATCCTTAGCTGGAACAATGTGTGCTGTGCTGGGTCCCATCATTCAAGAAGGATGTGAAGGCCCTCGAAGGGCTCCAGAGGAGGACAGCAAAGCTGTTGGAAGGGCTGGAGGGCATGTTCTCTGAGCAGCAGCTAAACAACTAGGGGCTTGTCTAGTTTGGAGACAAGGATGCTGAGGGGCAACCTCATTGTCCTCTACAGCATCCTGAGGAGGGGAGGGGGAGAGACAGGTAGTGATCTCTTCTCCCTGGCATCCAGTGACAAGATACATAGGACTGGATCAAAGCTGCACTAAGGGAGGTCTAGACTGAACATTAGGAAGAGTTTCTTTATTGGGAGGGTCAAAGCCTCAACGGGTATCCTAGAGTAGTGGCTGATGCCCTACACTTGTCAGTATCTCCTGTCATCTTTTCCCTCCTCTCTTCTCTTCTCCATGTATTTTTTGTTTCATTTTTTCCTAAACATGTGTTTAAATATTTGGGCACACAAACTACCTCTAGAAATCTGTCAACGGTTGTAACATAGTTTTTACAAAGACAGTTTACATTACGTCATCTGGTAAAAGACCACATTCAGCTGTTCAATTCAGCTTTAGAAGACTGCTTCCCCAAAAGTTCCAAGAAGTGATCTACTGTTGGGCTTGGAAGATCCCTTCCAATGACACAAGCTTCTTATCTAACCTAAAGGAGACTTATCTAAGCATATTCCCTCTAAAGCATCTAGGACTGGAGTGCACTAACACTAAGCCAACACTCAAATTTGAGCATATGAATACTGTGCATGTTCTGAATCTTAACATTTTCATAGCAAATCCCCACCTGTGATATGCGATTGCACTGTACTTCATAATGCTGCAGAAACTGCTAAAGGAAAACATCTAGTACACAATGAAGTTTACTGTAATACTTATTGTGTTACTTTTATCCCTTTTTTTGGTGGCACTTTTCTATTTTTTCACAGTTGGGAGTCAGGTTTGTGCTTCTTTAATTGTTAAGGGTCTAGTTTGAACCTTGATTCTACTTTGTCTATGTAAGTTTCTTCTGGGGAGGTGAAGTGAATTTGGTTTTACCTTGAAGAGTCATGACATGTAAATGTTGTGTTAGTGTCTTGGATTTGAATCATAAAATTGACAATGTCCCACACAAAGGCACTCAGGCAGCCTGTATTTAGACAGAAATCTTTGAACTGCTGGAATGGCTGGTAAAGTGAGAGAGGTCAAACTTCAATTCTTTCAGTGAGTGATTCACTGACGTTTTTCATTACGTACACAACCTTGAATATCAACTGAAGTCTGATGTCTAATGTAAGATGATGAAAATGTCCTTCACTGAACGATACAGTCATACTTTGGAAGATAAAAAGTCAGGTTTGTTTGTGCAGAAATGTCTCAAAGAATGGGATGGTGAAAGTCTGTGGGCTGGAGAGCACCCCACCAGTCCTGGAATCTGGATTCTGGATTCTGATCATTCCATGATTCATTCCATTCTGATCATGGACCAGGGCAGCTTAGTGCATATGTCTTCCTTCACCCTTTCGCCTTGCTCTCCTGACACTTCTGGAGCTAGAAGAAATTTTATTTCGGTTGCAGTGTAAATCGCTTTGTGGCTACCACAAAGAAAAGATAGCAAAGGTTGTCGCTAAAGAAAAAAGCTTTATTCTTTTGAGCACAGATCTCCTTCTTCACAGTCACAAAGCCAGGTGCACAATCACCCCACATTGCTTCTCCTTTAGAGAAGATGAGAGAGAGCAGAAAATAATAAAGCATTTCAGACCTGAGGGACCTCGACTACCTCATTCTAGAATCCTATAGAGGGCGAGTCCACTGCTGACTAGTCCTTGATTTCAGTTGCAGCTCAGTGTGGTAGAATACCATTCATTTTCAGTGTTACATAACTGCTGCCTTCCAATAGAGGATTATAAGCTTCAGGACAGGGGAAGTTTCCTTGTTAACAAATACTACACTAACAAAAGCTTGTTGTGGAGTGTGTATATATATATATATTCCATAATGATTTCCCTTCTTGTCTTCTGGAATAAGGTAAAATATAAATATATAGAGGCATTAATTAAACATCAGGTATTTGATGTTTCTGCAGATTCAGGAACATCTTTGGGAGTCCTGGATGGAAGATTTTCAGTGCTGTTCCTATGCCAGAGGAGTGTTGTTGTTATTTTAATGGGCAGATCATTGTTATGCTTTTTTTCTTGTCACTCTTTTATTACATATAGCAAAGCAATATGCCATTCTGGGCACTGCACTAGAAAAGCAACAATGGAAACAATAACCGTCATCAGGTGTAACTATAGGCAGCCTCTGGAAAAAGAGTGAAAGAAAATAGTAATTGCACAGTCAAACCAGATAGAAATATGACTCATGAATGTAAAAGCTCCACCAGTAGAAGAGCACGTGGGACTTTCATTTCTATTTTAACTCAGCAGTATTGTTCTTTAGTAGCTGCTCAAATCCTGTAAAAACATTTGGAAGTGAGAAAGTATTTGCTTAAGGTAGTTATAAGTAGAAAGCTTGGAATGATCCAGGTGGTGTGGGCTCAACAAGCAGAGCTCAGCCCTTCTGTGCCACAACTGAGTTGCACTTTGATAAAAAGATGGCAGCAATTCACTTCTGTACTTTCCTCTTCTTGGTCTAGCCTGTGTAAGTCCAAGACTAGCACTCCTTAAAGCAGCCTAAAAAAGACTTGAAAGAAGCAGATGTCTCTAAGAGTAGGAGACATTAAACTGTGTTCCATTTGCCCAAAATGCTTCCCTTCTATCAATGTCAAATGTTCAAACAGCAAAGGCATTTTTTTCATGTCTCTGGACTACCTGAGTTTTGCCTTACATAAGGGAAATTCTTAAGGAGCTCAATAAACCAGAGGAAGGCTGCTTTGTTTTGCAAAGCAGTTTCAGTTGCACTGAAGAATTTGGACCTTTGAGACAGCAAGTTCTTAAAGGTAAACTGGGTGAGCACTGTGTGGATGTAAATAGAGACAAGCCATGTTCACAGACTTGCTCTGTCCTCCAAAATACCATTTGCAGGAATACAGCCTCCACTTTTTTATCCTGTAATGGTAAAACAAGGAGAAGTTACCTTATGTGTACTGTTAGATTTGACAATGTGCACTGTCACACTTGGAGAGCCTCTAGGTTGCCTTCCTGTGTCCTCAGCAGTGAAACTGATCTCATGAGGCAGCAGCTAGGGAATGTTTGCTATTTGTATGATATCATTATCTAGTATCGTAGCATGCAGCTAATCCATAAATAAGCTGCTTCTCTGTCTTTCAAAAACTTCTTGGTTACTCATTTACACTTGGGATCATTGTAGTTCATATTGTCATGGGTTTGGGGATAATTGTGCAATAGTTAAAAGGTCTTAGCTGTGTCAATGGCAGAAAACAATACTTTTTTTCTTAATCTTCCAGGTAACAGGTACACTTAAGTGATTTGTACTGATTTGTCTGGACTTGGAGACCAAGAGCAGAGTTTTCCTAGTAAGTCACTATAGGGCAGCATAGTTGCTGCTGTTTCTTGGGAAATTGTTGTGCCCTATGGAAGACCTGACTGACTGCCAAGACCTTCCTTCTGAGCAGAAGCTAGTAATTGAAGGAAAAAAACCACCAGACAACATGAAGTGTATACTGCCTTAAAGTGGGTATTACATGAAAGATAATTGCAAAGGTATATGATTTCTAAAAAATCATGTCAAAAGTCTTGTAATGTTAGTTTCCCAGAGGGGAAAACATCAGATGTCATATTAATTGCCATGATTTTTCTTCTTGCTCTTTATCATTTGTGCTAGTCCCCACTGTTTCCAGTACAACATCAATCCTTTAGTCAGTTTGCAGAGCTGTTTATTGCCAACGGTAACCATCTTTAGACAATCTAGTAGAGCATAAACTGACAATCTATAAATCCCGTTATTGTACTTTTACTGTGAAAAGCATATAGGCATCCCTTTATTGCAACTGCATCTATACGTAGGTATGATATCTGTAATCCTTATTCCTCTGCCATTCTTAATCTGCTTCAAGAAATTTCTTCTTGAGATTTTAATCTCCTCTGTATGGATGGATTTTCTTTCAAACATATACACTGCAGATGCAAAATCCAGCCAGCTCATATGGTTGTATTTCTGATAATGTTGTTTCATTTAAGCCAAACCCACACCCCAGACTATTTTAAAAATATGCATGGTGTTCAAAAATGGTTTTTAGTGCTATTTAATTTACTAACACAGTTACAGCCTAAGATGATGCACTGCATTTAGTTCATGAGTTTGGATTTGCTTTTCTGCTTTGATACTTTATAGGAAGCAAATTTCTTCTCTTTTTTCCTCCCCCTTCTTTCTGTGGGAAGATTTAGGTCACACAATTCACCAGTCTTTCAATCCATGGCAATAATCCATAAGGACGTCTGTCTGCTTGATTCCACATTCCTTGACTGGAGATGGCACAGCAGACACATTCATCTCCATGTATAAGGGCTCCTGCAGAGCTAACAGGTGGTACCATGGACTGTCCAGTGTCTGGGTTCAGTTTGACCAGTTGCTGACCATACTCATGCTTAGATCAGCTATCTAATACTGCATATTTAGATGAAAACTCATTGATGTTGACAGGCATTGGATACAATAATTTCATGCATTTTGTAGCCCTGAAGCACTTTGTTGTTAAGAATACCAGAAAGCATTGAAAGATCCTCAGAAATTTACAAAACATGTGAATGGGAGGGTAGGATTTGGATGCTGTGAAAAGCATTTTCAGAAGTTTCTCTTTTTTTTTTGCAGAAACTGTAAACAATCTTTCAATTGTTTACCCATTGCCTATTCTTCAGGCAACGTAACATCCTCTGCATTTATGCATTAGTCACCGAGCATGGGCTGTCCAAAACCTTAGCCATCTGGATTTCTTATAGAAGATAAGAAAGACTAGTGTGAGAGCTAAAGAAAACAGGAAGATCCCATGTAGAGAATAGAAAAAGCAACTGGATCATTCTACTCTTAAAAAGCAAGCAAAAATATAACAGATAATGACATCTCTGAGACCTTAAAAAAAGCTCTCAGCTATTGTTTTTTCTTTTTTGAATGTTGTCAGTCTGAAAGAAGATTTGTTTGTTAGCCAAGGGGATGAATAAACATTGATGAAAACTGCTTTTACTTCTAACAGTTTCAAATGCAAAAAATCTCAAAAAAGGGCAGTGTTCTAAATAATTAAGCTTGTGATTCTTATACATGGGCAAATAAATGCAACTTTATGGATAAACCTGAACAGGAATTATGTTTCAACTAGCTAGTATTTTATCATGAAATCATAGAATGGTTTGGGTTTGAAGGTACCCTAAATATCATCTCATTCCAAGCCTCAGCCACAGGCAGGGACACCTTCCACTAGACCAGGTTCTGTCCAACCCGGCCTTGAACACTGCCAGAGATGGGGCGCCTGAAGCTTCTTTGGGCAAACTGTGCCAGTTTCTCATCACCCTCTCGGGGAAGAATTTCTTCCTAATATCTAATCTAAGTCTACCCTCCTCCAGTTTAAAGCCATTCCCCCTTGTTTTATCCCTACATGCCCTAGTAAAAACCCCTTCTAAGATTTTTTGTAGGCCCCTTTAGATATACTGGAAGACTGCTCTAGAATCTCCTCAAAGCCTTCTCTGGTCTTCCCCACCTGTCTCAGCCTGTCTTCATAGGAGAAAATAAATGTATTTTTTTATATGTTCCAAAGCAAATGTGGCACAATTGTCCTCTCGTCCCACTTTACTTGCTAAGCTAATCTGCTTTGGTTTTTGTCAGCCACTGTTTATCAAGCACTTTGCTTTTTCAATAAAACTCAAATGAGATAAAAATGTGTTTAGTGTTGTTGACATCAGACCCCTGAAACCAGCTGCAGAGTTGCTATTGTTTGGTTTCAATGCTCACTAAAATGAATTTCCTTTCTGTTGAATCTGAGGGATATGATGAGTGGCAGGCCATCTTTTTTTTTCTTAATCACACAGATCTGTGTGTTCCTCTAGATGCCCTGATAAATAGTGCATATGTGTGTGAAAGGAAGGGAAACAGGAATTCCTTTCGGAAGGGTGACAACCTTTGTAAGACTAAAATGAGTTCAAGGCAGATGTTCCTGGCAGAAATCAACTGAAAACTTGTATCTAAAAACTTGCACAGCTGCCAGTAAGGAGACTTACGTTTATTTTGGCTCTTTTTCCAAACATTGATCTTGTTTAAGACAAAAAAAATCAAACAAAAGTTCTATAAGGAGTTAATTTTGTGCCAAGTATATAGCATCGCTGACATGCTGCACCATGAAAAGCAAGACTTTGCAACATAATTCCAACAAAATATCATCCCAGCAGCCATGTTGCATTTTTCTGGTTTAATATGTAAATGTTTCTATCTTACAGAGAACCCCAGAGAAAAACTGATGCATTTAATTAAGCATTAGTTGGTATCGTAATCAAAGTGGTGGAAGTGAGACAGAGGTCCTTCCTCCCAGAAAAAAAAGAAGGCTGTTTTTAATGTTACATCTGCAACTTGAGCATACAGTCTTTTCTCTTTCAAATATCCCCAAAACATGTCACAGACTACACTGATGTCCTTAGCCTCCTGAGCAGCATATTGTTCTTGGCACAAGCAACCTCCTGTGATTTGCTCAGCACCAGGCTGAGCAAACGTAAAGGCTTCCCCCTTCCTCTCCTTGTCCTGTGCTCCTGTCACACAGAGCACTACTGCTCCCTTATTTTAAGACATCAGGTGACAATAGTTAAGAATTACTTCTAATGCTCCAAAGCTAAGAAGCAGAAGTAACAGATAAACGACTGTGACAGGATGAGAAGCAATGTGGCTTGGTATTTCATGACAGACTGTCACAGGCTGCTCCAAGTCCAGAGGAACACCACTGAAATTAATAGGGCTATTCTGGAAATCCAATACTTTAGCTAACAGAAGAATTTAGCATGAAGTTCTCAGAAAAGTTGGATTTGGGGAGTGCTAGGTCAGATGATCCAGCAATTAGAAAAGCTAACATTTATGGTAGTGGGGTTAAAGAAATGCTAACATAACAGAAGTGTCTAATTATTCCGGTTCAGCTGCCCTTGAAAGATGGGGTTTAGGGGAGTGTGAAGTTTTGTAGCACCCTGGGAATATCACTAAATATGAACTCTGGTATATGAAAGCGGAAAACAAGGTGTGTTCAATACCAGGATTGCTTGAGACAAATTATAGATAATTAGTTTGTAGATTAGTAAATCTCTTCTCTTTGTTGTTTGCTGGTTTGTTTTTTTTTCCCACAACCTCTTTTTTCTCTCTAGTACATTTTATTAAGCAGCTTGTTTCCAGATGAATAAATAACACTGCATTATCTTCAGGTCTGAAAAAGACTAACTACAGAACTATGTGAAGACATATCTTCCATATCTTCCATTATTGAGCCATAGGACTGCTTCTAGGAGGGATATGCATTCATCATTCAGAACCACTTCAGATAGTAGTCAGTTAAAATTTCAATATCTGTTTCTTCATTTTTAACTCTTTTTCCATTTTTCAAGTACAGGGCATGAGATGCCAGAGTTTTACTTGCCTGTACTGTAGATAGCTATATCAGGGCAGGTTTTCCAGACTTTTCAGAGCCAATGGAGAGTAATTTGTACTTTAATAATATAATGCCTCTTGTCTACCTTCGGATAAGATCATCAATGTGCTAGAACTGCCTGATTCTTTCACTGATTATTAACACCTATTAGTACAAAACTAGCTAGTATATTGACAATCTAAGATAGTCACATGAACTGCATGTTAGGCAGCCTCTTTTCTGCATAAGGATGAATGTTGAAATCTTCACCCACTTCTTAAGATAAATACTCACTGAAAACAAGGTATTATTACTTTGAGTATGGGCTCTGGAGCCTGGGGAAGAAATATGAGGGAGGAAAATTTGTCTGTGTCTGTCCGTCCTAGCCTTTAAACTGGGATGATTTTTAGCTATTGGAGGGAAATCAAGCCTGTACTGGTTATCTGTGAGTCACTAGTGCTGGTACAATAATAGGAGTTCTTATCCATATGATCATGACCGATGGGGTCAAGAGAAAATAACTGGGGAAAATAATATTTGGTCTAGGGACAGTAACTGGGGAAGATGATATTTGTGAGCTATTGTTATGTTAGACAACCAGCAGTGTGTGTGAGAGGGCTGCCACACTGTGACTGTAGGGGAAAGACTATAAGTCACTGAAATGCGGAGGTTGCTGCCTAATTCAACTTATTTGCTGTCCATTCCCTGTGGAGGAAATCCTAGGTCACTTCTGCACATTTATTAAATGGGTGGGTGGGTGGATGGATGGGAGGGGACAATTTATTATGACACACAAGCACCCACATGGAGAAGAGGTTTGCCAAATTTCTGCAGAGGCCAAAGTTACCAGGAAACAGGGCTCAAGAGTGACGTAGGGGAAACTTGGTGGGGTTTCACAAGCAGAAGACTTAGTGAGGAACAGCAAAATGTCAAAGTTAGCAGGCTGGAGGCTCTTTTGTGTGCCAGGGCAGACCCTTCTTTCCCTTTGGAAAATTCACAGCAATAACAGAGTAGACAATATGATTTACCTCTGCATCTCCTAAAGACAACAAAAGAGTGGTTGCTGGTTTACAATTGGTTATCCTGTTTTAAGAAATACAGCCTGTTTCCTCTTTCTCATCCAGAGCCTGGAAGCCAGATGCTGCAGATGAAACTTCCTTTGCTATCACTAAATGCAATCTGTTAGGATTTCATGTTAAATTGAGTGAAGACATTAACCAGACCACACCAATCTTGTCTCAACATTCCACATCCTAATGGGGCAGATGGGACAGGGGACGATGGCCCTGAACCAGGATGGTGTGACATGGCAATGCCCCTGGCAAAGGCTTTGGAGAGTGTAGAGGTGAAGGCAATGCCAGCAGTATACTGCATGCCCCCAAATTGGGGAGAACATAGTATTTCTTTTCTTCTGTTGTGCTGTTTTATATAGAGTAGGGCCTGCAGACAGAGAAGCAACAAAGTTAGACTTCCATAAATGCTGCATTTGAGTAGAAATTCTCATTAACACTGGAATTAATCCAAAATCTCTAAGATCTTCTCAAACGGTTTTGGAAGCTTTTGTCTTCATGTAAAGTCTCATTCAAAATTTGCAGTGTTTTGGCTCTGAGCAGAAACTCTTTGCCACGCTCTGTTAGCTTTTAAAAACTGTAAGATCCTTCAGTGACCTACCACGCATGAAATCCAACACAGGACGGTATTTCTGGATGTACTGCTACACATTTTTATTACTTACTTCAAAGAGTGGCACACAAGATATATTACGGAGAATTAGCAGGATCTGCTTAAATAGATTGAAACCAGGCCTTCATTGCTATGCTGAAATCTGTCTTGTTTAAGTTTATTTGGTAAGAGAGTGAGTCCTGGTGCTTTTAAACTGCTAAAATTATTCTGGGACATGAGACATGGGAAGCATTTGAATATATCATTAGGAATTCTCATAAGGGCTTGGTGCAGATTTGATGCTCTTCTAAACTTTCAATGGGTACAGTTCTTAATCCAGGGATTTAAAAGATTTCTGCCTCTATCTGTATAATTCTTTTCTCTTACAGTGGAATTTCTCCAGGAATGGCTCTACTGAGCAAGGAGTTTATTTTCTTTTAAAAAAACCCATTCTTTTGCCAACCCTGAATTACATTCTTAATAAAATAAATACATAAATAAATCTTTTTAGGTTTTAGCCACTTCTTATGCTTTAGCCTGTTACTGTATTGTCTTTTTTTCTCAGATTCTTGTGCAACCAGATTAAAAAAAGAAAAAAAGTTACCTGTCATAATGGAAACCAATGTTTCAAAAATCCAAGTACTAAGCATTGTACTTACCTCTTCATGTCTGGTTCATTCTTTTGTTGGAGTTATACAGGAAAGCCAGCTGGGCCAAACTAGCTATGAACTACAGTATTGTATTAAAATAGTAATTATTATTACTACTGTATTAGTCCAGTTTTGCTAGCACTGGAAGAGATGACATAAACTCTGTAGCGTGCCTTGCAAGTCACAGGAAACTTTGCTGTACTGCTGATATTCAAGTTGGAGGGAAAAGTAAACTGGTGAGGTATTTGCATTCCATTGTGTTAGTTAAGTCAGTAAGTTTGTAAGTATACATATTGTTATTTATATTCCTGATGACCAAAAGGCAACTCTGAATCACCTGCTTTGTTCTCCTGTCACACGGACTGTATTCATGTTGCATGTCATAGTTTACGTTCAAGTGCTACTCTCGTTTGATCAGTGTAACACTCCTAGAACTGTACACACTTTTCATACGAAGATGTGACAAGCAGTGACACCACCACAGCAGTTTGAAATAGCTTAATTTGGAATGGTCCAACCTGCTGCCCTAAGCAGGAATTACTTCAAAGTCTGATCAGGTATCAGAGGTGGGTTTTTTTGAGTGTTAAAAATCTCCAGGAAGGGAGCTCTCACAGACCTCACAGGGCAGCCTGTTCCAGTGCTTGACCAACCTCCCTGGGAAGAATTTTTTCCATACATCTAACAAGAATTTACCTTGCTGTACCTATCTATCTATATCCTCTATTTGTCCCCTTTTTTAATGGACAGTCATCTTTGTCGTAATCTTGTGCTGTACGTCTAATTTTTTCCTGGTTTTAGCTTCTGTTCACTGGTGCTGGTTATACCACTTAGGTGTAGCTAAGGTGTTGCAGATGCAATTTTTTCTTCATAAAGGCAGACATTGTGAAAAGTCAGCTGGGGTCACTGTATGAAAAAGAAAATGGACTGAGCTCTTCAAAGGGCTATCTACATGTACAGATCTTCAAGGATGGCCTCTTTAAGCATAACTGTCACACATAAACAGACTTATTCTTGACTATGTATATCATGCTCTTGCTTAACTTGTATTTTTTGTGACATAGAATCATAGAATCATAGAATAGTTAGTGTTGGAAAGGACCTTAAGATCATCTAGTGACATGGAGAAAAGTTCTAGTGCTCCCACAACAAAGCATATCCTTTTTTTTTTTTTTTTCCCGCTAACGATTTGTACACAAATAGTATGCAAACTGTACACAATACTCACCTGAAGTATTGTGTACGGTTCTGGTGTACTCAACATAAAAAAGACATGGAACTGCTGGAACAAGTCCCAAGGAGGGAAACGAGGATGATCAGGGGACTGGAGCACCTCCCGTATGAAGATAGGCTGAGAAAGTTGGGGCTGTTCAACCTGGAGAAGAGAAGGCTGTGTGGAGACCTCCTAGCAGCCTTCCAGTATCTGAAGGGGGCCTATAGGGATGCTGGGGAGGGACTCTTCATGAGGGACTGCAGTGATAGGACAAGGGGTAACGGGTTCAAACTTAAAGAGGGGAGTTTAAATTGGATATGAGGAAGAAATTCTTTACTGTAAGGGTGGTGAGGCACTGGAATGGGCTGCCCAGGGAAGTTGCGAATGCTCCATTGCTGGTGGTGTTCAAGGCTGGGTTGGACAGAGCCTTGGGCGGGATGGTTTATTGGGAGATGTCCCTGCTCATGGCAGGGAGGTTGGAACTTGATGATCTTAACGTCCTTTCCAACCCTAACTATTCTATCATTCTACGCTTCTATTTGTAAAAACTAGAAATGCGATCCCTGGACCTGAATGTGATCTGTCATTGCCCATCTGAGGGTAGAACTTTTTCTGTTCCCTACCTATCATCACTTCATTTCCTGTTTTCTCTGCCACCTCTGCATGCTTATTCTGACTCCTGCCACTCTTGCATTTGTGAAAGAATTATTTGGGCAGAAAAGTGTGAAGTCATATTTTTTTCATCTAATGAAGAAAATAATATCAAGGGATGCTCTGGATATACTTTGGCAACAAAATTATTTTATTTAATTCAGAGATATTTCAGCTTCTGAAAAAAAAACTCAAAACAAACAAACCAAAAAGCCATCAAAAATTTCTTTGTGAATTTTCTTGTAACAGTATATTTGAAAATCTCTGTAAGAAATTCTTGATTCTTTTTCCTCATCTTTATTGAGGATGTCTCTGCTACAGTGTTTAGCACATTAAACTGCAATAACTTTTGTGAAATCTGGCATAACAGTGTGCAAAATGGAAAGCAACTTACCCCTTGTGCAAGTGGAGTTTAGTGTTAGGGCTTATGTAAATGTGGACCTTACAAATGTAGGATGTGAAGATGATGGCATTGGCAATGCAGTCTTGTGCCAGCTGTTCCAAAGAGAAGAGTTTAGTACCACCAGATTTCTTTGCAAACATGAAGTTGTTGCACAGAGCATCTTAATTTCCTCCTCACTGTCATCTGCAACAGATGAGAGCATATGATAATGGCTACAGGGTGAGAGATATTAAAAAACATAGCGCACATTTCTGTGGCATGCTGCTAAAGCTCTTATTGGGAAGTCACCTGAAAGATACAGAATATTTTAGCCAAGTGTCATAAGGGTCCTCATTTTAGTACTTTCAGAATACAGCTGCATAAGACTATAAAAATTCCTAACAGGCTTCAACTGGAGTGGTGGATCATTTAAAATGTTTGTTTCCTTTTTCATGTATAAACTGTTTCCTTAGAAACAGAGAAATTAAGGCCCATGGGTAGAACCTTGCCAAGATTTCTTCTCTGGAGTTTATCAAAGCAAAACATTATGGGCTTGGTAATCAAGAGCAAGCCTCTCCAAGTCATAAAGAATACTAACAGATTTAATGTGAGGAACTAGAACTGACAAATCCTCATTATCATAGATACGAACCAAGCGCCAGTTCTGAAACACAGTAAGAATTCTGCCTTTGCTTTAGCAATTTGTTTAGTTTAGGAAAAGTAAGACTTCATAAGAAAGTTAAAAGAATGCTGATTACCTTTTTGAAGATGTAATATTCATAGCATGTGATACAAATGAAAATACCACAAACAAATAATCCTAACATGAAATACTGGGTATTGTAAGGCTTGTGTATTGGCAAAGAGAGGACAGAAATAAGACAGCACACCAAATAATGCAGGATGCATTTACTTGGAGTCTATGTAAAGTCCAATGAATTTGGACTTTATTTCTCTGTTGGTGGTGGTGTGCGCAGTTTACATATCTTTAACTTCACACTTCGTTGCAGAATTTTTTCCTGCTGGATAACCACTTTTGAATGATTATTTCCTTCCTATTTTTGTGGGGGAGGGTGGAAATAAGAAAGAAAGGTTGTCTTCCACAGAAATGAGGCTAAGGGGAAAAAAAAATCACTAAGCCCTGTATGTGTCAGATTGTTAAAATAAAAGCTCTAAAACCATCACACATCAGTCTGTAGGATTTAAAATCTGGTAGGTACAGGCTGCAAATCTCCTCTTGGTCTACCTACCCAAGGTTGGACAATTCAAATTTGTAGATGTGTGCCACAGATTTAGATAGACTTGCACTCTGCAGTGTAATGCTATAGCTGGAGCAAAATGAGCTGTCGGGGTACTCAAACCTGCATAACTGTAACAGTGCAAAGTTCTTATCCTTCACTCAAAGCAACCTGACTTGGTCATCATTTACTCTTGTGAAGATTCTGAAGTATCCTCTAACAGAGTCAGTAGGACTTCAAAGTCACTGCAATTTGGATAAAACTCGGTCGTGTGTATATTGCAGAAAAGTTTGGGTGAAAGAGTCACCTGTCAGGATAATGTGTCCTTTTTAACAGCATGGTCTCTGCAGGTTATTGTAGGCCACACAAAACCTTTAGCAATACAATTATTGAACAAATATTTGACATTATGAATTTAAAGATCAGTCTTCTACAGCTTAATAACATAACTAAAAAAACTCAAGAAAGTTACTTACAACAGAGTCAATAGCTTGAGCATATCAGAAAAATGGGCAAAACAACTGCACTTCCATAAATAAAAAATCATGGCCATATCTATATAAGGAATATATTAGAAGTAAAAAAAAAAATACATTAATTGTAAATGGAGTATCATTTGAACTAACTAAACGTATAAAAGGAGCCTTAGAGACTACAGGTTTATCTGGAACAGGTGGCAGGTTTGCTGTTCCCTTGTGAGATACCTTGAGGACGACACTTTCGACTTTTCTGTCTTCACTCACTATTTCTTTGTTCCCTTGATGCTTTTTTTTTTTTTTTTGTTTTAACCTACCAGCTAAAACAAAATGTAAAGCAACAAATATCACTATTGAAATGTCCCCTTTGCAACAGCTCTACCAAGTCATAAAAAGATGTAGATGATGATGAGGCTTTTAAAAGCACAAAGAGACTTTGTACTGAGTCAGTGAGAGTTGCTTGATTAATTCTCACACTTAGCTCTGACAATCTCCCTCTACTCAACAAAAACCCATGCTTGCATTTACTTATATATAAGTATATATATTATCTTGGTGGCTATAAAAATAAATTCACAGTCTAAAATCTTGGATCTGCATCTTTATTTAAGCAAAATTCCTACTAACTTCAGTGGTAGCACCATTCAAGTAAAGAGTTCAAGATCAAGCCCACATTTTGAAGAAGATGTTGTATCTTTTGTAATTGTCTGTCCAGAACTTGGGTTCAGTCCTTGCCACTGGGGATTTGAAAATGCATTTGTTTCCCTTGCAGCGCTTTGTAAGGGAGTGGCATGAGGCGTAACACAATTTCAGAAGTCAGCGAAGAGAAAGAAAGTAGTAGTTGTGATGAACAGGTGTCTAAATCAAATGAGATCACAGGCAGTGCGTAAAAGCAAACTAAATTCTGCTCAGGGCAGGACTGAAACAAAGAGATCAACATGAGATTTTTTTTAATTCCTCATTACTGTCAAGACTCAAGATTAAAGATGAGAGGGCATTTTATATAAATACATGTTTTATTGGTGTAACAGTGTAAATGTATGGAAGAACTACTGGCACACAAATACAAATATAAGAATGTAGTATTTAAGCAATAAGCCTTGAGTCCCTGACAAACGAGACTCATTATCCTCTATTTTAGGTGTCTGCTTTAAACTGGTCATCAAGGCTCCCTCTATAGTCACTGGAGAGACAGAAACAAGGCTTTTGAAGGCAAACATAGCATTCAAACATTTTACACCTCACTAGACAGGATGTAACACCCATTGCAAGTAGAAAAAGCCTAGGCAATCTGATTCAACAGAAAGCCTTTCTGCAAGTAGATACCTGTGTCAAAACCCACTTAGATAAGGCAAACAAATAACCTCAATCTACCGTTCCAGAACAGGTAACTCGAGGCACATAGAGATTACAGAGCTGCTTAGCATCATGCCATGAGATACTGCCAGAGAGGAAGGAATAAGAACAAACCTTACCAATTTGCCTTATCTCTGTTATTTTCAGACAGCATGTCAGTTTTATGAAATACTTCAAATTTATTGTGAAACCTTCTTCTGAAAGACATGGTCTTGGGCCAAGTTACATTTTTCCTCTATCCACAGTCAGATCTTTCTTTAGTCAGTCTCTGCACACTGTCTGACTTTATAAGCAATGACCCATGCAAATGACATCACCCTGACATATTTTCCACTCTTTTTCTGTGTTGTCTAATAGTGAAAATGACACCAGTTTTCTTGCAAAAAACGTTTTCATCTCACGTGTCTCTCCAAACAGACAAGCCTGCATCCCTTCCACTGAGGAAAGGCTTTCACCTCTCCCTTATGGGACTTTCCCATTGCACCCTTCCCATATTTGAGAGTGGCAAAATGTCTTCAGCTCAGAGCCTAAAGAAAATAAATGAGTAGTTTAGAATAGTTGTAGAGAAATAACAGAAAGGACGCCTGTAGAATATATCTGTGTATCCGTATGGTAATCTAAGACAGGAAAACAATTTGAATTGTAATATAAACAATTGGTTTTGCTCTGAATGAAGCCCCTTATGATTAGGATATACTGCAAACATTTAGAAGTCCAAAAAGCATTGTGGAGATTTTGGAGATTTTATTCTCTTTTGCTTCTTCTAGTTATAGTCTAATCCTATATGTCTATAGACTGATCCCAGTGCTGATTTTTCAAGAATTTCATTGAGGGGTTGATCTTCCACAGTAATACACTGCATCACATGTATGATTCAGACTGTCACAAAAAAACCCAGCTAGGTAATAAGTTCATAGCATGAGATGTGAAGGCCAAGAGCAAAAAGTTCATGGAGGTTGCCTGTCTGTAGATTGATTCTAAGGTATGACAGGGAACTTATCAGTGGCTGATGTGGGATGTTATGATGTTGATAAGGCATGGGAAATAAACATGACCTCAAAATGTATGAAACTGAGATGAAGTAATGAAAATTAGTGGTCCAGGTACATTCCTGTTTTGAAATGTGGTCAGCTGCTGTGAAATGTGTGATATCAACACATACTGTTTCGTATTACTGGTATTTCCATGACATTACATCTATCTGAAAGCTTGAATGGAGAATATTTCTTTCTTCATCATGTGGAAACATTTGTGGAAGTGTTCTGGGAATTCCTAGGTACCTGGATCTGTTCCATGTATTTATTTGCAATTTGATCATGCAAAAGCCATCTCATTATGTCAGAAAGCTAATTAGATATGTTCCTTTAACATGTGCAACACTACACAACCCAGTGGTGAAATATGAAGTGGGAGGGAGATTTCATTACCTCTTGCTTTCTTCTTGCAGATTATAGCTGTATTGTTACTGTTGCTGTGACTGTAATGAAAGCAGGATGTGAAGTCCTGTAATTTTTTCACACTTTTTGTCTTCATGGGTAAGGAAGAAGAAGAGTAGGCTTTCTGCATATGATTCTAAATAATGATGCATCTTTCTTTCAAATTATTCTGCTCTGTGTGTCTGCTTTATCCTGCTACATACAAATTACAGGTTATTTTGTTCCTGGGTGGCATAATGTCAACTTTTCCCCTTGTTGAACAATGCATTTTGGTAGTTACAGACCTTGAACAGTGGAACAAGCCAACAGTTAGGCTGCAGGTGTTCCTCAGTGACTAAAGATTAACATAAAGCCAAATGTTGGCTGGCCTGTATACTTCCTCTCTGAACAGAGAATGGGAAACCATCCAACGCGTCACATTTTCCTTTGAGGAAACTAGTCATAGGAACAGGAAGGCTGTGTCAATAAAAAGAGGTACAGCTAAGCGTTTATTATTGTTTTTAGCCTCTAAATGTTGTGCAAAGGTTAAAATATGTATATATGTTTGATATGTATATATATCTTAAACAGGTAGTGCTGTCTAGTGAAAACACCAACTACAAACCTCAAAAAACTGATCCAAAAAACCCAGGCCAAATTTACTGACTTTTATGAAAAAGCCCGCTATAAAAAAGAAAGAAATTGCTGTAAAACTGTAAAACTCAGCAACTGATTTATACCTAGTCATGCTCAAATTCCAGTTGGTAAGGCACACCATCTGTTTGTGCCATTCTCTAATGCAGGCTTGTATATGAAAATCACATTAACCCTTCTATGTAACTTCTCATCTTCCAGATGACTGGCTTTTTGGAAAGGTCAGCTGCTCTGGAAGAGCTCTTATCTTGTGGTCCAGTTTGCTGAAGTTGCGTCAGTACTCATTCTTTATTAGAACAGCCTAGGAAGAATGTTCAAGATAGTTCCCTACTATTAAAAGAAATGGACAGGGTTTGTTTACAAACATTTTGCTTCAGCCTGTCAGCTCAGTTTTGAAAAGCAGCCTCCTGATTTTGTCTGCAATTTTTGGACTGAAAATGTGCTGAGGTAGACATGATATCATTTGCACATTTAATTCCTTTTCTGCCTTGGTACATAGAATTGCAAATATAAAAAAGACATAATTTTCACCCCTAGACATCTGAACTGACCCTTTCTTTTGTTCTAGCCTGGAAAATGATAACCTGATTTTCAAACACCTTTTAAAAGTACCTCTTTTCTGCACAGAGCATAGAACTACCTTCCCAAGCTCTATATCCCTTTAACTGTAACTTTCTGCTTAAAATCTGGAAACTTCATCATAGTAATTGTGTTTTGAGTGCTATATGTGCCTTGCATTAAACACATGGGTGTGAAAGAGGCAATCTAGGAAGTATTAGCTCATGAAGAAAACATATAGAAGCCAGCATCCTAAGATATTTTGTCTAGGGCAACAAAGACATAACTATCAAATGAAAAGTGAGAGACAAATTACTTATAAAAAATACCATTCCATCTTGTAGTTACTGGGAAGCAGAAAAAAACCAAAACAAACACAACAAAAAACCAATCAACTTTTTTGTTCTAAGATAATGCATTTCCTACCAGTTCCCTCTTAACACCCCCTGTGGGATATGGAAGGAGGAGAATGCAAGGCTACAAATAATAGTGCTTGTCTGTGGGTGGTACTCAGGTGCTTACAGGAAGGAGAAAGAAACAATTTAGAAACCTCTGGTAGAAGCAGGTGCAGACTTTTTCAAACACTATGCAGTTTTTTATTCTAGTTACAGAGAGTTGGGAATATGATCAGGAGTGGATGTCATTGTGGTACGGGTTAGCATGGGTTTGGGAATGGGGGGAGGGGAAATGACTACTTAGCTAATTCACGAGTCATCATATCACACGATCCCCATCATACATACTGCACTGTTCCTCTTAGCAGCCTGGGGTGGGTGGTAGTGTCCCTTGGTCTTTTTGAATCCTCTTTCATTCACCCTTTTCCTTATCTTTAGACCTGTTACTACTGTTTCCATCCCTACATTAGAAAGAAGCACACAAGCCATTCAATAAGGTGCTGTACTTGTGGGCATACTCCAGTGAGTATATGCAGGTTATGATGTTGACCTGGATATGTTTGGAAGAGGCAGTCACTTTCAATGATCGTTGCAGAGCTGTCAGTCTTCCATGGTCAAAATGTAAAAATGAAAGTGTTTTTAAAAACAACATTTTGCTGCTGTAATCAGTCTGTTGTCATGATTTAGCTTGATGGCAAATTTCTGTTGCTTCCATAACCTGTAGATTTCAAAATGCACTCAGATGAACATTGTCATTTATAATCTCTGAATAGCTGGCGCATGATACCCTAACATCACAAACATCTTTTCTCCCCACAGCCACTCTAAGGAAAATGCGACACTGTTCACTAGCTAAACAGAAGCAGGGAAATGGTACAGGTAAAATACTATTTCATCTCTGAACAGATTACCAGGTGTCCTTCGCTTTCCATGGGAGGAAGGAGGAGGAGTCCCTTTGTTTAGAGTGCTGTTATTTAAAACCACAAAAGATAAAGATGACTGTGTGAAACAGTTCATAAAATTACTGTGTCGATGGAATCTCATATCATTACAGCTGTCTTATAAGGGCAGGAATGTATTAATTTTTTTCTTGGAAACACATCTCTTGGGGTGTTAAGCGTGAAAAGACATACCTCTGACTGTAAACAGCAGAGCTATAGAAGACCAATTTCCTTTTCTTACATTATATGAATTTCCTATGAGAAAAAAAGATATAAAAGCCCCAGCGTCATGCATTGGTTCTGCCAACTGGATGATGAATTCACAGACCTTGCTTCTATTCTTTTAGCTAGGATCTCAGTCCAGTTTATAGATTCTGTCTCCAAGTCTTTCTTTCCTGACCCTGAACAAGGTGTCTTACCCTCACTTTCACTTAGGGTAGATCATCTTGCACCACCTCAAAGTTGCTTTGGGTAAAACTGGGTACCTAGAAAGCCACCAATAAACAGCTGCATAATTTCACAGTGAGCCAGTAACCTTCCTGTGGCTGTATTGCCTGGAGTGTGATTCCTGTTGAAGATGAGATTACTGGTGGATTGAGAGATCCTGGTGGGTTGAGAGATCCTGATGGGTTGAGACCCAGATAGTCACAGCAGTGTCACAGAACAGTAAATTTTCTTCTTTTCTATAGGGACAATAATCAGATTGGCAATGAATATACTCAAATTCACTGAAATCCAGTGAGAGTTTTACAAATTATTTTATTAGGCCCATGATTCTACCTGAAGTGTCAGGAGGCAAAAATCATATACTGATTAAAATGGATAAATCCAAACAAGTCAAAGTTCATGCCCAAGATGTTGAAAAGTTATGTTATTTCATACTTTGACTAAATCAATCTACAGCTTACCTAGATTTTTTAATTTTTTAAATGAATATAAATCTAAAATGTCCATTGCTGAAGCTGTTACCGAAATGTTGTATATTCTCTCTCCAAAAGAGAAATATATTATTTTGTGTTTTTAATTGGGAAGATGTAACTTTCTAGCACTATGACATACGTTTTTAAATATAAGCTTCACATGTGTAGAATTGCCACTACGCTATATGGAAATGATCATTCATTATCATGATTTTAAATATCATTCAGTTAGTTCCCTTCAATGACAGAAAATACCATTTAAATGCTCTCTTCTCCTAGTTAGTGTTTGACAAGTAATTTTTTGACAATTGCAGCTGTTGGAAAAAAACAGAAAATGTTATCAAAAATAATAATAGGTCAGGAACTATAGCACTTATTACCAGTTTAGACATCCTCCTGTGCCCATGCAATGCCAGGCACTCTAGCTATTAGTCATTTGATAGGGAAACCTCTATCATAGTTTTGCTTTCCCAGAGCCTTGAGAATGAGTGAAGAATGTCCTCTGCTTTTTTTCTGAGTGGCAGAGTGTATACTGCAGCACTCCGTTGCATTTTTATGTACATAAGTTTTTTCCAGAAGCAATAACAGCCTGCTTGGCTTGTATAGCGGCTTATTACTTCCAAAAGGTTCTGTATGACAGGCCTCAGCTCCCCTAGATATCCACTTTCCTTGTAAACAAAGCAATAAGAGTTACATGTCATTACAACTGACTAGTGCAATGGTCTAAGTAACTTTCCTGTTTTGTAAGCTTCATGATATTGCCTGCAGTTTCTTAGCTGTGTTTCTGGAATCTGCTAAACTGAGGACAGGTGAGAGCTGAAGCATTGCGCAAAAGACAAACAAAGCCATAGAGCTTTGCTCCTCTAGCTACTTGCTACTCAGCAGATACTGCTTCTGAAGTGTGTGAGAGATCTAAAAATTGTTCAGAAAAGCCTGTAACTGGCAGCTTACACTCACCTTGGTGTCTGATATTTGCTTGTTACCAGCTGAAACTTGCCCAAGCTTAATCATGGCAATCCCACTGGGCTGTGAAATGGGGGATATTTGCAGAGCAGTTACTTTCACATACTTGCCCAGTGGAATGCAGAACATTTTTCAGTATGTGCGTGTGCTGAGTGTGCCTGGACGCATCTGTACGTGAACTTGCTCTGAACTGAGTCTCTTTAGGCAAAATCAAATGCCTGAAAGCTTCAGAAAATGAATTCTTCAGGCTGCAGTTCCCTTACAAGTAATGCAAATATAATAATGACTTTCATTCATCAATAATCTTCATTAATTGTTTTGATGTGCTTGAATGCTGGAGATGACTTAAAATGTCCTTAGAATGAGACAGAATCCCACTGTGGTAGTTACTGGAAAGACTAAAAGGGTACTTGCCTCACAGACATTATAGTTCAGTTCACACAGAGTAAGATAACTATGCCGCAACTAAAACAAACAACAGGTCAAGAAGCTCTATCAAAATGCAAAATCAGACTGCTGCTTTAAGGTCATGTAATTTACAATATTAAAAACAAGTCATATTTGCTTTCTATGAGTCAAAAATTACTTTGTGTTTCGAATGATTGCCCTTATGATGGCAAAAGATGTGAATATTGTACTCTGTTTACAAGGTTTATTCTGTTTATCTTGTTGCCTTGGCATTGAGGGTAGTAAGATTTTTACGTCAGGAGTAACAGAAGATTGTTTAGAACAGATAGAAGGTTTTGAAATAATTACTAATCATGTTAGTTCACCCTTTTATTCTCTTCTAGATAATAATTCATATAATAATACTCTGTGATTTATTTGCAAAATCTTAGATGCTTACTATATCTCTCTGTCACACAAAGAGTATTTACCTGCATGTACATACTTAGGCAAATATTTTTACATAGATATTTCTTTGAGATCTGACAAATTTGTATAGAAATTTGGAATTTAATTTTGCACCTAGGAACTTATGTACACTTTTGTCTTATAAATCCCTCTCTGAATTTTTTTCAATTCATGTGTCCTGTGCTATGGAAAAGGGATAAAATGATATGGAAGGGGTATTATGTTAGTAGATGAAAGCAGATGTGAAAGTGATATGCATCTTAATATGATAAAAATGTGTGTTCTTATTTTGTACACTTTGTGCACAGGCTTTCTTAATAATAGTTGCAACAGAAAGACTCCAGCAGTAAATATGGTAAGATGTAGGGATGTTAATTTTATGGGAGTGTGGTTCAATCTAAGAAAATTTTTTAAATAGTCAGAATTGTTTTCGGTACTATCAAACTTCTAAGCAGGGTTTCTTCTTGGTTTAGCTTTACCTTCAATGTTATGCCTATTTCAGGAATGTCTTGTTTAAAAGTGATTCTGATTAAAAGAATAAAAAAAAAAAAAAAAAAAGGCCCAGTCTGAAGACACCTGTCCAATGCTGTTAAGAAGTTAGATCTGTAGCTGTTCCAGGGGTCAGTGCACTTTTTCAAGGAGGAATGGGAGAAGAATAAACTGGTGGGGGGGGGGGGGGAATACCCTCTTCTTTTGTCAAAACCACTAAAGCTTCCCTCTTTCCATCACGATTCCATCACCCACATTCAGAAGCCTACCCATGGATGAATCAGTTCCTGGCAGAAGTTACAATAGCCTGGAGGATGCCTTTGTTTGAACTGGCTGAAATTGTTCCTCTAGACGATGTTGCCAGATTGCTCACCTCCCTTCAGTCAGGAAGAAGTGTCCACTCAAAACACCTCTTCCTGTCCTAGAATGCCCAGTCTTTCTTGATTTATGTTTCTGTGGGGTGGTGGCATGTACATAGACTAATGGAATAGGTCACCCTCTATTGCTAGGAAGTCTGAGATTGTTAGTAAGAGACATGTCTGTGTTGAACTGATGAGGTATATTGCTCTTACAAATAAGAAACTTTCATAGAAAGCATCCTGAACTTGACGTATTTGAAAAGAAATAGAAAGAACGAACTGCTTTTCCAAATTATTAACTTACACATACCCTTTCTGTGTAGTCTAAAAATAAAGTGCTGTTACAGGCTGTTGTACTCTGTACAACACACACCTACTCTGTGGGTGTGTTACTGTCATGCAGGTAAATCCAGGAAAGTTCCTAAGCATCATATGACCACTAAATGCTGCTGAGATCCCTCACTATGGGAGGAACATGTGAGGAACTCACAGTTCTGGTCCACACACGTGCCACAAGATGCTCAGATCCGGACCGGGTATCCCTGATTTTTCATAAAGCCATGTGATCTACTCCCCTGGAGGCCACACCCCAGGGTGGTGGCCTGTGCAACTCTTTGTGCTTTCCTGTTTTTACAGTTTCCTCCTGTGCAAAAGGAATATTAAGCCTCACTTCCCACGTTGAATTGACAGGGTGATGACAGAGTGATGAAAAAATCCTGTGTATTTCTGTGTCTGATGGCTGAGGAGGCTGTGACTCTGCATCGGAAGTGGAAACCTCCTTGCATATGCAAACCATGAAGATTCATTCCATTGCATAACCACAAAGCAGACAAATTCTAAAGCTACAAAAAGGTACTCTGGAAATCTGTCTATTGTCTTTCAAAGGTTTTGTGATTATTCATGATTAAAATAAAATGGTTACAAGCTTTGCAAATTTTAAGGCGGCAATTCACACATTAATTTGTTGAACCCATTAGGGACAAATTTAACACAAAGTCATAAAAAAAAAAAGAATAAACCACCTTCCAGGTACTTTTAGAAGCTTACCCTGAAAAGCACACTAAATTGAAAGGAGTGAAACTAGACCTTAACATGGATATATTACATTTGGTCTAGTACTGTGAGGTGCTGAGTATGCATATTTCTGTTTCTTATAGAAGCTATTGCTCACTAGACTTACACCTATTATCACTAGAAATAGGGAGTATTTCAATCCAGTTACTGTAATCTATTTGACAACTTGAATTTATTGAAATAATTTTGATTTTTTACTTTTGAACTTTGTCTTTTTATCATGCAGTTATATAACTAATTTTAATTTTTTTTTTAATTTTAAATAAATTTCTTAACCAAATATCTGATCTGATTAGTTTTAACAGTTTCAATACCTCCCCAACTGATTCATTAAACTTGCTGCTCATGAGAAAGAAAAACTAAATCCAAAAAGATATCATCAAGATTTGCTTATTAAGAATTGCTGTGTATCAGCTTATTGTGCCTGGGATTTGCAGAGTTCCAACTGCAGAATATTTTTAGCTACTGCACCAGAACTGTAGTTTTAGGGTAGAGTATGTATTAGAAGGAAGAGGATGAAGACCTATGTGAAAGTTAGGGAGAGGGCTATTTGCAGACTCTTACATAATAATACAATAACAAAGGTTTTCTAAAACAGCATTTACCAGTACAAAACCATAGTTGTCCCTGTTCATTACTGTGTGCTCATGCTGTGTGCTCATAAAAAATCTCTTTTCGTTTCTACACAGTAGCTATATGGTTCAAAATTTGAAAAATCAAAAAAGTAACATTTGTAAGAGCACTACTAAGTGACAGACAGACTCTGGCAAACTCTTTTGATGCCCATGCTGAGGTAGAGACTTACCAACATAATTCTCATTGTGCCGCATCCTACCCTCACTGCTGACAGAAGCTTTTGCATAGATGAAAATGAGGACAGCCTGGGCCTTAAATTGGTACTTTTGAGGAAAGGAACAAGGGTTTGTTAGCACTGCAACATTTAGTCTCTGATATGAAAGGAACGGCAACTAAGGGACTTTAATCTCAGCCCTGCCATATTTGATTTTATTCATGCATAAAACTGAGCAGACTCATCAGACCAAATGCTGAGCAGTGATGTAGCTGCTTTCTGCCAGTGGGATGTCTGAATATCACAGAGTTACCACAGGGACACATGCCACAGATCTTCCTTTGTCGGAGCAGAAAATGACCGTAATAGGAACTGGCAGATCTGTGCCAGGGCTGCACTTTAGCTTCACACAACCATATAAGGCAGTTGTAAAAATAAGAAGTGCTTGCCACAACACGGAGGGACTGTTTGTGCACAAGGCAAGAAAATGCACTAAGCATGTTTATTCTCTGCTTTGTAATTCTTAAGCATCTCTGAGATCCGCAATTGGACATGCTTGAAACAAGTAATAGAATGACTTATTCTTTTGGCTAGCAAGGTTTTTCTGGATACTTATTTCCTTTGTAGGTAAATCAAAGAAGGTTTTGCCTTACCCCGATTTCCAAAGACAGTTTTAACAAAGCCAGGAACAGATAAACCAGTCTGATACCTCCAGGAAAAAAAGTCAAAATTTTTTCAACTTGCCACTTTCATATCTGTCTATGTTGTGATGTTTGAAATTGTATTAGCATCATGTCAGGAACATGCCAGAACAGTTCTTTTTGTGAGTCTGCATTTTATGAGCTCAGAGCCAAAACTGTCAAGCTGTTCCCATACTGTTTCCATGCTATTATGAGGCTTTGTTCAGCTTTAATGTGCGTACAACTGATATAAAATATATTTCAAAGGATCTTAGCTGCAAAAATTGTTTTGCAGTCTATGTTACAGTACTGTGTGCTATGTGATAGACTTTACTGCGGATACTTGCGGATTATGAGAGTGTAGTTACAGTATAAATGGGTACTGCCTTAAAATGGTAGTCACTTGGCATAGAGATATTTAAACAACTGAAAAACCATGTTGCACTATCCTGCTTCTCACACTGTAAAATATTTGTGATTTGCACGAGAATTAAAGTCATGCTAAGGATGAAAATATTCTAAGTTAACACTGACTACTTGTCCTAGGACTCTGAATTACCAAGAGTACAGGGATCATTTATAAGTACATAGGTATATTGGGGCTAATAAAGATCTGGGTTTCAGCTGTAAGTGGTCATTTACCCTTTCTTGAAAACATCTGTGTGAGATGTCATCACTGTTGAAAATGTAATCTATTTTTTATCAAAATGCATGTGAAGACTTTTCAATTAATAAAACAAAACCAAAGCCTCCCTCCCCCCAAAGAGCCATGCAAATTAAAAATAATAATTTGCTTGCATAATTGCTTTAGAATTAGCCCAAAGAACAGTTCTCAGTCTAGGATGTTTTCAAATGCAATTTTTCCAAACTTAATTGTCACAGACATGCTTAAATTTGTGCTGCCTTCTCCCACAAGCAGTGGTTGTGCAGCTGAGTTATGTTCTGCGCATGTACCTTCCTGTTTGTACTTACAAGTGTTAGTCTAGCCACAGAGGTGCTGATTAAACTTTACTTCATGGAAGGTACAGTGAGAGAGGGTTGGTTTACTTCAAATAATGACATTCTGACTTTCCACTGTATTGTGTGTCAGAAAATGTCATCTGTCTTTACAACACCAGTACCTTCTGTGTGATTACGAATGATTTACCAGTTGCAATCTGAATTCCATTGGTATTGTGTAAGGCTCTTGGCACAGACCACATGAACAACATAGTAATTAAGAAAAAAAAAAAGATAAGTTCTTTCCAGATAAACACTATGTCTTATCAAAGCTTTGAGGTTTTGCTCATCATTCTGCCTTTCAGCCCTCCTCCTAGCTCTCGAGTATCTGTGTTCAGCTTTGAAAAGTCATTCATTAGCTCAGTTGCTATCTAAAGGCTGAATTTATCAGGAAAATATAGACACCCAGCTACATGGGGCAGCTGGAGTATTTACCACCCCACATGGCCACTACTTGTCCTAGGGGCTAATGCCATCCTATTATACATGCGCAATTAAGTGTGAAAACATGCACAGTTGAAAACTTGGCAAATTTATATTTTCAGAAATGTCCTATTTCGCATGAACATTGTTCATATGTTCATTGCTCATCAGAAATGTGGCATGATGAGTTCACAGTCCTTCCAGACATCTAACTTTCATCTGTTACTGAGTGTTAATCGGTACCTAGTTTTTCACAGCACCTTCTTGCCAAGTTTTTAATGGAATTTTCAAAGTCCAAGTGGGTTCTTTGGCTTATTATGAAACATACAGAGCAAGTTAGGACATGTCTACCTGGGGTGCAATGAAACACAGTGCAACAATTTCCTGACCTTTTAAGCACCATGGCCCTAATGCCTAGGGTCTAGAAACAGTGTTAAAGGATTTGTGTGATGCTATGCCAAATTTAAATGGTTTTGTGTGCACACAACCTTTGTAGTGTGTTTGTAAGGTATTCCTCAACAGTACTATGTTTACACAGCTAATGATAGCATGGGTGCATCTATCTGAAAGCTACTGATACGGCCTTAGGTGCTACAGAATGCAGTTTGCAAAAGGCAGACCTCCATCCAGGAAGCCACCCTGTTTACTTGTGTCTGAAAGGCTGAGGAAAGGGGCTAGTCTCATAGATCAAATGCTGGGACTTTGGCATCCCAGCTGGTGTGCAAGGGCCTGGTTCCCTCTGTTCAATATTAACAACTGCAAGAATGTTTCTGAAGTATGACCACCAACCCTCTTTCAAAAACAATAAGCAAATGTAAAAGAATCATGTTTTGTTTTTAAACCATCATGGTCAATAATGGTGGGCTTTATTTCCTGTTCTGCTTTCTATTTAGCATGAAACAGGAAGCTCTTCAGTGTAAAAGATTCTTGACACCAGTCTTTCCTGTTATCAAGCTTCCAGTGTCATGCTCACACTTACACTTTCTCTGCCTCTGCTGTAATTTTTCTAGACATAATAAACAACTTCTCCAGGAATAAATATGTAATGCTCATACCAGAGTATGTAGAAACCAGGGCAGTCTATTTAAGGAGGTTAGAAAGAAACCAAATCCTAATTGCTGTAGGTGAGGGCGCTAGCATTTCAGGTGCTAGATAGAAGAGAAACAAGACCCTGATTTATGTAGAGCTCTGTCTCTCTCATATGTCAAGATACCAGCTAGGTGAAGCCTGAAGGAAGACAAGAACAGCTAGCTTGTGAATCCTGGAAAAGCTTATTGTTTGGATCAGTTGCTGAACTACCCCAAACCAACAAGGCTGAAATGTTTCTGAGCAGGTCCAGAAGTATAGCTTTAGGCAGACAAAGAGCTTTATAACTCCAGTGGTAGGTGTCAGCTAAATGTCATCTTTCTTGCAGGAAAAGCTATGTCCACAGTAATAAAGATTGGAGTAATGGGAAATTGGAGTGGTTGGCTGAGGAGAGCAGGCGACTTCTTGGGCCTGGCAGAAGAGAACTTTGGGAAATTTGGATCTGACAAAGAAAAGACAGAGGTTACAGCCAAGGCATTGGAACAGGCTTCCTGTGGAAGTAGTGAAATCACCATCACTGGAAGTGTTCAGAAACCATGTAGACAAGGCCATCAGTGACATAATTTAGTGGTGGACTTGGCAGTCTGGAAGTAACAGTTGGCCTTGATGATACTAAAGGTCTTTTCTAACCTAGTTGATTCAATTCTATGATTCTATTCTGTGATTCATACCCTTGTATAAATCTGAGACAGAATGTGTGAAGTCTTAGCCAGTGCATCTTATCTGGGGAAGTGGGCAGTGGGATACCCAACGCAATGTTAACTCCAAGTTTTAGGTCTATACAAAGATATTTCTGTATGTGTATTTATGTAAACTCCTTAGGTTGGGTTATATCAGATTATCATGCTGACAACTGAAAGGAATATGTGATATCTGTGCACCTTAACTAGCCAGGCCAAGTTGCTTTATCTTATTTGCATTCTTGTAGAGAAACTGGGGCTTATTGGAAAATGAGGGATAGCACACATATGGGCTTAGGCCATGGACATTAGTGGCTGCTAGGAAAAGAAGGTGAAGCAGATGATCAGGTCAGGGTTCTTTTGCTGACTCTATGCAATGGACCTGAATACTGCTTGGTGAGAAAGGCACCTCACAGCCGTGCTGTTCTTAGGCACCCATGCCCTGTTCTATGAGGTATTTTCTGGGATAAAAAAAACCAACCTCAAACCAAGCTCAGTTCCATCCCACTACCTGCAGGTATCAATAGCTATTGAAGTATCAAAGCAAAATTACATTTTAAATTTAACCTTTTGTCCTAAGTCTTAACATTCAGTATCTTTAATTTGTGTTTTATGCAACTCTATTGACTTCAATGAAACCCTGACAGGAAATCACCTTAAGTCAACAAAGCAGTTCTGGCTTGGAGTAGAACTACTTTGTCAGTGTCTGTAGTATCTTTCTGAAGTTGTGAGGGTGGATTTAGCTTGGATTTAGCATGACCTGTAGCTACAATATCCTACATGAACAAAGAAGAATTACACAATATTTTTCCACAAAGCAGTGTTTTCTTTGATTAGCCCCCATAATCTCACTAACATAGACAATTTTTTTCTTCTGTTCTTGTTCAGACCTGTCAGCAGATACTGTCAAGTTACAGTGTAAAGTTACTGTCAAGTTACAGGCCTCAGTGTAAATATGCTCTCTCATCCTGAAGAGCAGAATGTATACACAGGACATACCCAGATGGAGTTTGAGCCTTTTACCCATTTCTCTTTCCCACCAGTGTGTGATATCAGTCCCATTTTGTTGCTGTAATCTGACATTTTCAGCATTCTTCTTGCTCTTCACAATCCTTTATTGAAGTGATGACTGCTTCTTTCATGCAGCCCTATTGTCATGCTTCATTTAACTTATTCAGCAGTTAAAATTCTGATAATTGCATTAGGTTTGTTCTGTGATATGAAAGTAGTCCTTTCTTTGTCACAGCTTTGGGCTGATATAGATGTCAGCTAAGTGATCATATATTGTCTGGAATAACCCTTCGTATATTATGTAAAATATTAACTTGCAGTGGGCCATTTCATTATCCTACATTTAATCTTAATTTTTAATATTCCAATTAATCTTTTTAATTTTGAATGGACTATGTCCCTCATATATGTTTATGACAGTATTATATTTCAAAAGAAATAATAGAATGTCATATTTATGGAATGTTTTCACTAAGAAAATTCTGAATAAACTTGTACTTCAATTCTTCCTAATCCTTAAAGACAGCTCTGACTTTAAGAATGAGTATAATCTTGCTCACTTTTTAGCATTGCTTTTTCTCTCTGTGCTTTTGCTAAATCTGTGTTTTAGAAAGTAAACCGCAATTGCCATTATAAGTGAGAAACAAGAAAGACAGAAAAAGGGAGCAAAGGAATGATGGAATAAGAGAAAAAGGGAAAGAGAAAGAGAGAAGGGGGAAGAGAGAGAACAAGGGAGAAGGAAAGAGGGAAAGAGAAAAAGAGAAAGATGGAAAGAAAGAAAGAAAAAAGTGGAAGGGGAAGCAAAAAGAGTGAGAGAATAAAAAGAAAAAAAGAAAGCAAGAAAGAGTACCTTCATTTAAATTCGTTAATGTTTCTAAATTCTTGAGAATTCTGGTTGTATGTATGCAGCAAGAAAGGACCTTCTTCTGTTCTGCTGTAATTTTGTAATCATCACTGCTCCCTTTCTGCTTTTTGTGATTGAACCACAAAAGCTTTCTCTATTAAAGCTCACCAAATCGTGCCCTCTTACATTTTTCTTCACATTGGAGAGATCCAGGTTGCAAAGACACTGAGATAAGAAATTATATTTTCCTAATAACCAAAGTCATCCATAAACAGAGCAGTTGTTGTTCATTTTGCTGTATACTTTTGTAAAGCATTAAGTCTGACACGTATACCCCATTTCTGTGTTAGTGCTATGAATATTCACTGAGGTGTACTGAAGAACAGGAAACGGTGGCCCAGCTGAAAATATTGCCTGAAAACTGAGGCAGGGTACTGTGCTTGGAATGAAAAATTGCTTTGCTTGTTATAGTTTCTTAGAAATAAAAAATCAATAGAAGGAAACAAGGGAGTTAGAATTTCTGAGAACACTGTTCCTTTCAACTTAGTAAGTAGGCCTGAGGCACGCTGATGATGTCTTTGAGCTTCTGTGTTGGATTGTAAAAATTCTAGTAGCAAAACTTGGTTAAACCATAAAGTGCAGTGAGGATGGTGTATATGCTTCCATTTCTGCAAATGTCCGTATCTATTTAGTTACAATGAAATTGCTCACAGTAAGATTTGTACTTATACTGTTGCAGGTCTGGAAAATACTAGACCACTATCAGGAATCAGCTATGAGCTCTTTTCTGGAAGCACTACAAAGATGAAAGTATAAATTTTTTCTGAGATATCCATCTGATCCTTCTGAACACCTGTCTGATGTTTTTGCTCTAGCTTTATTTGGTTTCCTGTGCTGAATGTGCTAATCAAACTCTTGCTACTGTAAGAATCATCTATAAAGCAAAGTTGTTGTAAATTTTTTTCCTTCTCCTCCACCTTGACACTTCTGCATAGAAGCATTTCCCTCAGGCTTGAAGGGAATGGCCACCATGGTCTAGTAGTTTGAAAGAAAACCCACAAGCTTAAGCTACACAGCCAACAGGTTTGGCTTCTCCTGCTAGCAAGGAGGCTGTGGTGCACAAGAAGGTGTGAGGAGCTAAAGCCAGCGGCTGTCCCCAGCTGGTCAAATGGATATTTCATACCATATGATGCCATGCTGAATGATAAGACTGGGGGTTTGGCACTGGTTAGCAGATGATGAGCTAATACTGAGGACATCACTTGTTATGCATATTCTTCCCCCCACCCCTTCTGTCTTGCTAAACTGTCTTTATCACAACACACAAGTCTTACCTGTTTTCTGATTCTCTCCTCCATCCTGCTGTGGGGAAGTGAGCTATCATCTGTGTGGTGCTTAGCTGCCTGATGGGTTAAACCATAGTAATCATTTAGCTTGTGTGATCTTTTAGCTTATGTTAAAGACACAGTTAAAATTTCAGAGATCAATGTTTAGAGAAAAAAAAATGAATCACATTTCTAGTTAAAGTTTGTGTTTGTAATTTAGTTTATGAAACCCATAAATGGATTTAGCAGCACCCACTTGAGGATCCTTGTTTCACAAGGAAACTGTGCTACTTTCTCCAGCATGTCAGAATGGGGATGCCTGCTCTTTCTGGCATTTCCATATCACTTTGCTTGCAAAACCATTCCTTCATCTGGGGGGAAGGCTTGCTCCTCTCATAACTATTACCAGCCATAATCAGTTATGCTTATCTGCCAGTTTGCACTGTTGGTAGAACCTGCTTTTAACAGTCCATGCTTAGCAGACAGCACCAAGGTAGACAGGCATTGCTAGTAGCATGCGAGGCCCAGTAGCCTGAGAATATCTATCTGTCCCACTCCAGAGGGAGCTGAATATTTCCTATGAATTGCTTGATTTGCTGTTCTTCCTTTTTTCCCTGGTCCTGGAGTCCTTCAAGTGTGCTGCACCTTCAGTTTGACCACTGAGTTCAGACACAGATGGGCCTGAAACTGAAATATGTAAGCAGAACTGACACTTGACTTGTGACAATTGGTGAGTTGCAGGAAATGCTCATTTTTTCTAACACTGTCTCAGTTTTCTTCGGCTCTGCTTTCATTGTTGCTGTCCTCTTTATCTCCCCTTTGTTCATAATACTGACCTCTGTCATAACTGCCTGTAGAAATGGAGCTGCTTACAGTTCATGAACTTTAATAGTTAGCTTTGCCTCATAAGTCTCATAATTTTCAATGGCTGTTCAGCTGCTAGAATGTATGTTAAAAGCAGCTTCAGTTTTGCTTTTGCACAAGGGAGCTGAAAAATACGTGCTAGAAGATGGGATTCAGAGAAAAGAGTTTCCATATGTAAATAAAGAGAAATGATCTTTGACAAAAGCACAAGCGAGATAATGTGGTTTTGCTCTTGTTTTGGTTTTGTGTCCATTTTTCCCATCCCCATCTTCCCCTCTTCCCATGAGGCTGAATGCATATCCAGCTATTTATGGTATGTTTCCTACAGCATCTCCAACCTTGATCTAACCATGAAATACTCTTCCTGGACCTGAAATATCTTTACATTATTATTTGCTGTATTTTTTGACTTAGTCACTAAGCCACTATGGGAGATGTAACTTACCCTTCAGAGAGGATGTCGTGGTTTAAGTCTCCAACCCCCCCACGCAGTTTTCTCACTCACTCACTCACTCACTCACTCACTCACTTCCCTCTCTTTCTTCCCCCAGTCCCGGAGGAATGGGGAGGAGAATCAAAAGAATTCAACTCGCACAGTTTGAGATGAGAACAGTTTAGTAACTAAGGTATAACACAAATCACTGCTGCTACCACCAGTAATAACACAAGAGAAATACAAGGAAAGAGAATACAACTGCTCACTAAGCCCGACCCAGCCAGTGCACCTCCCAGCAGCGAACCCCCCAGTCCACCACCACACCTTTCCGGGTCTCTCCTCTCCGTTTTTACATCCTGGACATGACATGCTGTGGTATGGAATAACCTCTTTGGTCAGTTTGGGTCAGGTGTCCTGTCTCTGCTTCCTCCCAGCTCCCCCTCCTCCCTAGCAGAGCATAAGACTCAGAAACTCCTTGGCCAGACAAAACACTACCAAGCAGTAACTGAAAACACTGGTGTTATCAGCACAGTTCCCAGGTCCAAAATCAAAAACAACACTGCACCAGCTACCAAGAAGGAGAAAAAACGACTGCTGCTGCTGAACCCATGACAGAGGACTTCTGAGAGTTGCAGGCTGACGAGAACAGCTAACAGGCCTACAGTCTGCACTGTACAGTGCTCAGCAGCTGTATGTTTTCAAAGTGCTGTGACACAGAGGCCAGGGGTGATATACAGGGCAGAGCAGAGTTATGGAAGAGGATTAGGATCAGCTAGGTTTTAAAACTGCTTATCATATTTGAGGAACTAAAGGTAATTTGTCTAACTCTGATAAAATTAAAAGCCAAACAAAATGCAACCCTTTTTCACTTGAGACAAAACATACAATTTAAAAATATTAAAATTTGAAAGAGATTATACTGCAGTATTGCATTATGTTGCCATGTAGGCCCCCTGCATATGAAATATACTTTGTGCAGTACCATGAGTTCCCTTTATGTTATCTACCTGTCTTACAGTTGGGCATTTATTTCTGTATTTTGCTAAGTCAAGGCTTTGCCACATGGGCAAGTCTGAGAGAAGTGTTTCCTCTGTGTCAGACTCCATCCTCTCTTATGGTTGATACAAAGATCTCCTGGTTCTCCTGCTAGATTTCATGTGTTTGCACAGCTAAGTCTGGGCTGTGGGCAGCTCCTCTGCCTCTGGGCATGAAGGTCCAGCAGGGTGTCTACCATGTGCCAGAGAATTTAGTCTGACTGATAGGAGTCCTGAGATGGATTTCCAGAGTGACAGAGATGGCAGCAAACTGTTTGTTGATCTTTTTCTCTTAAAGATTAGATAGAATTATATGAATCATCCTCCAATTATTATATAGAGGACTTCAATAAGTGTGTTTCCATATTTTGTGCAAACCTCTAATTCTGTTGAGTTTGGAATGACAATGGACTGGGAAACAGGATGCAAAGGAGTCATCTTTGAAATGAAGAGAAGAGAGTAATTGAATGTTGTAGCCTCCTGTGGATTGAATGAGCAGATCACATTACTTATGTGCCATAAAGAGAAAGATTTCAAGGTACTGCTTAGTCTTCCTCACCTATCACAGTCTGCACACAAGCTTTTAATGTCCTCTGCTCTGAAACAGAGGAAAATAAGCCCCACTTTGCAGAGAGAAACTGAATATCCCCCCTATAAAAACAAACAAACAAAAAAACAAACAAAACAAAACAAACAAACAAACAAAAAACACACAACAAAACCAAACCAGGAAGAAATGAGACCTCTTCCTGTTTCCAACTGACGGCAGGAGCTGTGCAGTTATGAAACTCACACTATTAATCAGGTATTTCCTAAGCTGCTGTTGGAAAGAGCTGTGTCCCCACAGCCCACTGGGGCTTAGGTAAGAGGGGACAAGGAGCAGGCAGCTGGGATCCTGGTAAGGTCTGTCCTTAACGGTGCTCTGTGTCTAGCAGCAGTTTCTCAGGTGTGAGAGAGGGAGTGTGCTATTGTGCTGCCAGTGATGCTGCAAGGAGTAAGCTGCGGGTTACGGCACACCAGGCCAGAAATCCAGCCAAGAAGAGCCTAAAGGGTGTTTTTGCAGGTGGCTTGTATCTGCTGAAATTTCCTGTCATGGCATAATCTGTACAAATAAAATCCCTTGCTTGATCACAGAGAAATTATCACAGAGAATTATGTCTTCTGATGACAAAAGAATTTAAAATGTCCTGATAATGTCATCCCTTTCACACAAGGCACCCTTATGAAATGTATGTTCTGAGTACATTGTCTCCCTTAAATAGTTACCCAAATTGTACATAGTTCCAAGAGGAAAACACCATCGCCTCATGAAATTCATTGTATAATAGCTACAGATATTTCATTGCAAGTACTGTGAGTGGAGGATGAGTTTTGTGTTTCATACTGTATCTGTACAATGCAAACATAAAAGATGAATGGGATATAGGCAAATGGCTTGTGACCCAAATATGCGATATTTTCTTTGTAGATTGAGACCCACATTTGCAGAATCCTGCGTAGCTACATAAATACATGTGGAATAATTTCTGAGGATTCTTGTGGGTGCATAATATTTTCATTCTTGTTTATGCTTTCTTAAATCTATTTTCATTCCAGCACTACTTTTCTTCTCCACAGGAATACCTTTGTTTGCTGCTTCTTCCTTTGATTTGTGACTATCAGTTCTTTTCTCTTCTGTTAATATCTTTCGCATTCAGCCCTTTTGTGGAGCACAGTTTTCCACCCTCTAACCTCAAAGTCCTATTCTGCTTGCTTTCTGTTGCTTTCCTTTGTTTCCCTAATGTTTTGTCTCTGACAGTGTTAACCATATCTCCTCATAATCCTCCCTGTTCAGTCTCCACTTCTGATACTCACACTCACCCCTACACCAACACCTGCCCTAGTACTGCCTGACAACTTCTCACAGAAACTCCTGTTGCCACATTTCATCCTACACCCCCCCCCCCCACCTCTCAGACATGCTGTGATCCTCTGAGACACTTCTATTCCTGAGTTCTTTTACAGACACCTTGTGTTTTACCTGCAGAAACACAGTGTAATATCCTTACTTTCCCTGGCTGTCACCTGTCACTCACTACCATCTTTTCTTGTTCCCCATCTTCTCTCAGTCCTATTGTTTTTACTCTGAGTGTCCCAAATGCTTCTATTATGTGCCTACATCTGCCCAGATGTGAAAACCTGGATGAGCTCTTTGAGCTTGCTTTCTGCCACAAAACTACTAACCAGCTTTAATCAGGTCACAGAAACTTCGTTTTCCTTTTCCTTTAATGGGCAATACTTTATATTCTCAGAGGGATGTGGTGTGCAAACCTTTTTCACTGAGGATTATGAAAATCCTCAAATTGAAAGCATGAAGAAACTGTTCTGTTCTTTCATACCCCAGCACCTTGCACTCACCTTGAGCTGGGACATTCTGCTGGGAAAACCCGTGGTTACACAGCAGAGACTTCTGAAGTCTCCCCATCAGTGATCTGCCCCAACACGATTTCTCAACAAGGTTTTTTTAATTAATTCAATTAATTCATTCTCTTTTATGTGCCTACTTCTCATAACATTTTTCCTCCTTCTTAAACGTGCTTCAGAAATGAAAAAGGAAATTGATTTAGCAACAGTTGCAATGATGTTGCACTTGTGCAATTCATTTCATATGTCCTATGTGTGGTGGTGTTTTGAGTCATTGTATAGATACTCAAAACATTTTTAATTCCCCCAGTTGGGAGCGGAAAGTGCAGGGCTTCGATGAATCGTAGAATCATAGTATAGTTAGGGTTGGAAAGGACCTGAAGATAATCTAGTTCCAACGGAAGAAGATTCAACATTAGACTTCAAATATTTGTTCATGACTCTTTCAGTGCTTTGGGGTGGGAAGAAAGAAAATCTGCAAGTATTTGCATTGCTGATCACATTTGTCAGTTAGAGTTCGCCTAGCTTGTGAAAACAGCAACTGTTGACATTTGATAATGTTCTTGAACCATGTAGGGACTAGAACAACTAGGAGTTGCTCTGTGACTGTGAGATGCACCTCTGTATTTTCTCAGCAGCACTGTGGGACTGTGATGCAGTGCTTGGGTCTAGGCTGCAGAAGAGCCCAAAGCTCCTGGCTGAGCACGTGGCATCCCAAGCCTCTGCAGCCCCTTTTCATCCCTCTCTCTCTCTCTAATCCCACATTTCCACAGGAAGGATACACAACCCCTTCTCTTTATGGGAACCAAAGCTTATTTTCTTAGACACATAACTTGGGTGGCAGTGGACAAACCAACATTTTGATATTTTGAAGTGCTGGTCTCCAGATAACAAAATTTAGGCTGGAGTCATAAAGAAGGCATAAACTCCTTTTCATAAAGTATCACAATTTTTGCTGAACATGTTTTAGCTGTGGATTACTCCTTTACCTGTGCTACTACCTTGTCATATTTTGTAAGATAGAATGGGATAGAGTGTGGATTAGGCTGAAATAGAGTAAGGTATATTGATAGAAAAGGGGCTGTGTGTCCCATTGGGGCCTCTTAAGGAAGGGAGCTGAATTATCGCTGGAAACCAATTTCCTTTCCAGGCAGATTCTAAATGTGGACCAAGCTTTGCCTTCTAAGTGCAAATTGAGGCCTTTCTTTCTGAATCTTCTACCTCACCTTTATTGCACATCTTTATTTAATAGCTCTAGATTTGGCACATTCTCTCATGAATATGATGTCCTTCATTTAAAAGACATTTTTAATTCCGAAAAAAATGAAATATGGCTCACCAAGTAAACATTCTAGTTTTCCCTGGACAGGCAATGCTATCTCAGAAACTACCTCTGTAATTTGAGGTAGTGTGAAAACTGAAATATAATTTTCATATCACATCAGTACTGACAGATTTTGCTCTTGCTGAACGTAATGGTTGCACTAGCAAAAAAATTATGGAGTTTAACCTGATTGAATAATAATTCTTTTGAAGAGGATTATACTAAAAAGGATTTAATAATATGCGAAATCAAAACCTGGATGAAATAGCCATCGTGAAGTCACATGAAACTGCAACATTGCCCAAAATATCTCTGTAAACTATTTTGAACTGTAAATTCAGTGAAACTAAGGAAAGAGGTGAGAGAAATGTGCTCGCACACTTTTCTTCTCACATGGTAGGATAAGGAATGACCTCCTCCATCGTAGGACTGAATCTGAAGAAAAAAAATAAAATCTGCTTGTAATCACAAATCACAATATTAACCTCAAAATAAATACTTCAAACCTATAAAATCAATATGGATACAAAACAGAAGACTCAAACTGATTATATGAAGATAATTTATTTAGGGTGACTTCTTTTCTTTAGTGTGCTTTCTATATAATGTCTGCTGATTGCATATTCCTTATAAGCTCATAGACATCATCTTAATTGACATTTGTTAAGGAATGCAAGGTTTCTCTTTTTTTTGCATTTTAATAAGTAAGCTTGCCTATCAAACATATTTGTATTGTGCCAGGTTCAGAATATTTGACTTATAAGCATTTCGATATATGTCATATTTAATTTTAGTTTTCTTATGAAATGGCATAACAACTGTCAGTGTAAGAACTTGACACTTCACATTGGATATCCTACTGCTACTAAATGAAAATTTATTATGAAGTGTAATTAAGCTGGCAAATAAAAACATGCAGTCTTTCATTTTCTGGTGTGGGTTATAGTAGGGTGAAAGTCTCAAGTTTCCCAAAGACAAATGCTGGTACAAAAAGAACAAAAACACCACTGCTAAATACAGGGTTTATGATGACCTGATAAATGAAGTGTATGGCAAAAGAATTAGCCAATATTATTTGAAAAGAAATCCCCTTCCCTCAGCTCTTTATGTGGAAGGAAGAGGGAATGGCTTCCAAAGAAAGCTACCTCCTACCAGTAAGGATTATAATTGTTACATCAAATTATAATGGTAAGTACCTCATTAAAAATTCTTTTCAAAAATTATCTCTATACTTTAAAAAATACATGTATGGTTATTATATAGAAAGTTATGATCCTAATAGTCTTCTGGTGAATCACTTAGTCTGTATGCTAGGTAATGTAAAATGTAATAGTAACAACTAACACAGGTCCTTCTTCAAACATAACACCTCAAATTGCTATAAATCCAGTTGAATTATTTATTGGATTTTTTTTTTCCTTACTGACACTATTTGGAAGTGATTACTTGACATTTTACATGGAATCCAGTACAATTTTTTTATTGAACTGAGTAATATTGATGGGGCATGATTCTTGCAGCTATATACAAATTAATGAGTTTAAGATCTTGAAAAGCTTATAAGAAGGCTAGGAATTTCCATGCTAAGCTCCCATTTTGTGGGTGAATGACCATGGACAGTATAACATGACAGAGTAATTCGTGTTGGAAGAGACCTCTGGAGACCACCATGTGCAATCCCCTGCTCAAAGCACGATCAGGCAGCAGGTTGCTCAGGGCAGTGTGGAGTTGAGTTTTGATTGCCTGCAAGCATGGAAACTCCACAGACTATCTTCTCGTCCATAGCTGCCAGAGTACATTTTTCCTTACATCTATTTGGAATTTCCCTCAGTCTTCTGTTTGTTGCCTTTCATCCTCTTCTGGTGCATGTCTCTGTACCCTACCTTTCAGTGGCTAGAGGCAACAATGACATGTTGCCTTACCCTTCTCTTGTTAATGCTGAATGAAAAACAGTTCCCTCAGCCTTTTTACATGTCTTGTTTTCCAGCCTCTTGACTATCTTGGCCCTTTGCTGGAACTGCTTCTATACATCGTCATCTTTTTTATACCGAGGAGCCCAAACAAGAGTCCACAAATGCAGATCTTGGGTACAGAAGCAGTTAGGTAATGATCTGAATGTCAATAGCAGTTAAAAAATAAGTTTTAATATGTGATAATAATAATTGTGTTTATTTAATTATGTAAATGGGCCATATACAATCCTTTTCCATCTAATGCATCATAGTTGCCAGAGTGCTGCCTGGTCATAGGTGTCCTCAGACGAACATTCCTGACCTTGTAGAGTCTGTTAGGCCATGGACATTGCAACAGATGGAGGAAGGAAGCAATTCCCTACCTCATTATGAACTTGCTTCAAAGATTAATATTTGTATAATTGCAGGGACACTGGCAGAAATGTGACAAAGCAATAATGTAAAAATTGTCATAGTACTTGAACAAAGCCTATGTTGACAGGCATCCTGTCTCTGAAAGGGGCTAATAGTGCCTACACAGGGAAAGAGCACAATAAAAAATCAGGGTATATCTTCCACCAAAAAAGCCTTTGGGAGATCTACCTTTTGATGGAAAAGAAAATAGATTGGAAATTATTTTGTCTAGCACTATAAATAATAATTTATTTTTTTTTTTTTAATCTCAGAGTGTGTAATTTTTATATTAATCTGTCACACGCTTCTGGTTTTGGTCTGTAAATTTAGCAGAACATCTAAATTTTAAAATACAGAACCATTGAGACACTAGATCACCTAGTGATCACCTAGTCCTCTGTATTAATAATACTATGTTATGATAATAAAGTTCTTTTCTTTCTGTGCATTAGCATATTATTGTATGAGCTTACTGACTATAAGACAGTGCCAGTAAAATAAGATTTTATCATTTATAATAAATTTTTTATATATGAATGTTATACACTGCTAGTAATATGTAATGGAAAATTGCGGGGAGGATATATTCCTTATTCCCAATGTCAGGATAAAATCTCTTTCATGTCTCCAAGAGCTTCAAAAAAATTGAGTTTTTAGAAGATGCATGGGGAGAATATTTTACTATTTATTACATCTGTGCCTGCCGTGTCATATGCAGGAGATAGCTAAAGCAAGTGCTCAGCATTGACAGGAGAAGAACCAGCCTGATGGTTGGTTGTTTCTTTAGCATGCAGCAACCGTAACTTTTTATGAAAATGTTTTTGCTAACCCTAAGTGCCACAGCTGTTGTTGCCAAAGATCAGCAGGCATGCTAAAATTAATCCAGATGCCTACCTTGTGCCATAAAATTCAACCAATTTATCTAAACTACTGCCAAAAATAGGCGTGCATTTTTTTTCCCCAAGACTTTTAAATTCTCAGTTTCTTATTAACTGTTTAGTGCAATTTAAGAATAAAAGGCGGTGTTGGAAACAGTGAGCAAAGAACACTCATACAAAAGCTAAGAAAATATTCTGTACTTGAAACCTCCCAGGAGAATCTCAGGTTACTTGACCTATCATAAAACTAAGTAAGAAGCGTCATTTGCAGCGATGATACTTTTGCCTAAGTTAACTTCTGGACGCTTCTGTCCAGTAACAGGCTTAGAAATGGGCAACAGGAATAAGAAATTATTTGGTGTATATGTACAGCAATTTCTACAATAAAAATCTTTGGATGATAGCCTATGTTAGAATTTGGACCCACAAAGTGAGGTGTATAAGTGGGATACTGATGTAGATAAGTGTGATTCTGACTTTATAGATGGTTGAACTTAAGTGCAGAAAGTCCAAGTGGCTTTGCAGAAAAGCATGCAGGAAGTCAAAAGCAGACCAGGAACAGAACCTTTGTTTACTGGCACCCAACCCTGTGCTTTAAATAGAAAATGTGACAACATCTTCAGTCTGAGCACAAAACAGACTCCGGAGATTTTCTAAGCCTGAACTGGGTGTCTTGTTTAGAGAATGTGTCCCTGAAGTGCAGCAGCAGATTGTGAATGTTTCAATGAGGTCACCTGCCTCTCGGGAACAAAGGGCAAGCCGTTTTTGTGACAGAATTAGGTTTAGGATAGGAAAGCAGCTTGGGCTAGTCACAAGGCTCCCAATGTGCACAACTACTGTATCTGCAGCATTTGCTCTTACTCATTCAACTTCCAGTTCAGAGGAAGCCGATCTGTGTCAGAAGTTTGCAATGGCATCTGCAACCTAAAGCGAACAGCTACTATCAGATCAAAGTTTTCCTCTGTTTTCAGCCTGTGTAGTCTTGATTGCTGTCTGTGGATGCTGTGAAATATAGTGCTTGACATATCTAGTCACTTGGTATGATTATCTAATTCCAGAAATGCTGTTAAGCCACACAGGACATCTTTTGCATTAGAGAAAAAAGAGTGATTATTAGTTTCAAGTTTTAGGATCTTTCTCACTACTTCCTGACTCAGGAAAGTATTTTTCTTGGAAGGTCAGAGAAATACTAGTGTGGGGCCTTGCACTGCCAATTTACATGTGCGGACATGCTCTTCCTGAAAGCGCACATTTTGCAAATTGTGGCAACTTGAATAATATTTTCATAAATTTTCACTTTACTAATGAGATCCAACTTTGTTTAGGTAAAAGGAAATCCATCTTTCATTACTTTTTTTTTTTATATAACTTTATCAGCTTGTAGTTGGATACTAAATACACTGGAAATCCAGAACATACAAAACGTATACAACAGCAGTTATTTTCAGTTTCGGTGCTCATGCTTACACACACTGAGTAAGCATAAGATTCCTACTATTAATGTGGCCCATGACATATAAATGATTGTGAACTGTGAGTGAGCTTCTTACAAATATTACAATGGATTGCAAAAGCACCTCTCATGGTGAATTCTATTTTATAAATTAACTAAGGATTTTATTTTCTATTTTCCCATGCTTCTAGCAGTATCCTCAACATTGTGCCTTCTCTCCTACAGTGCAAACCATTTATTATTTGTAAGATAGCTCAGCTGTTTGGGCTGCTTTAGAAATACTAATGTTGGGAAGGAATATAGAAAGAGATGTAAACTACACTGTCTTGAAATGGCACAGACACCTTGTTCACATATCTAATACACCTTGTATGTTTTTCTGTGTAACTTTAACTAACTTAGCTTTATCTGAGGGTGTAGGTTGATACGTCCTTCATTTAACTCATTTGTCTTTCCCCTTGTAAGACATATTTCAGAATAAAAACCATGTCAAAAACTCTGCCTCTACACAGTAGATTGGTCATGAAGGTCTATTAATGAGTTCCTTTGGGAAGCCGTGACTTCATAGCTAAAACCCATGTTTCCGTTACTGTCTCATATAAGTTAAGCTATGTAGCTTGAATTCCTGTGCCATTCCTTAAGTAAAATTTTCTTTTTGAGCTGAATGTGTGAAAGCCTCTTAATCCTAATTGAATCATAAGCAAACCACATCCATCTTCATAGCTTAAAACTGTCTGAAATTGAAAATAAGAAAAGAAAAACAGCAAAGCGTATCTTTTTCTCATTTGATGTTACTCAGTAGAAACTCAGGAATGTATTTTGATTTACTAATTTTCCTTGCCTTTTCCTCACTTATGATTTCAGTATCATTGCTCTGTGACTAATCTGTGACTTTCATTTAAGCACGAGCTGTAGCAAGAAAGTCCTTAAGAGGTAAAGTTGTCACCAAATTTTGCATTAACAGATATGCTGTATTTCCTAGAAAATATACAAACTCAGATGTAGAAAGGGAATGCAAATAAATTTAGTCAGAGATGCCGCATAGTGCCAAGCAGCTCTGCACCAGAAAACATGTGGGACCAGGCTTTCTCAGGAAATCCCTGTGTCGTGGTTTAAGCCCCCCACCCATGCAGTTTTACTCACTCACTCACTCCCCTTTTCTTCCCCCAGTCCCAAGGGAATGGGGAGGAAAATCAAAAGAATTCAACTCGCACAGGTTGAGATAAGAACAGTTTAGTAACTAAGGTATAACACAAATCACTACTGCTACCACCAGTAATAACACAAGAGAAATACAAGGAAAGAGAATACAACTGCTCACCAAGGCTGACCCAGCCAGTGCACCCCCCAGCAGCGAAACCCCAGTCCCAAACACCCGACCATGCCGTGCACCCCCAGTCCACCACCATACCCTTCTGGGTCTCTGCCCTCCAGTTTCACATCCTGGACATGACGTGCTGTGGTACGGAATAACCTTTTTGGTCAGTTTGGGTCAGGTGTCCTGTCTCTGCTTCCTCCCTGCTTCCCCTCCTCCCTGGCATAGCATGAGGCTCAGAAAGTCCTTGATCAAACCAAAACATTGCCAAGCAGTAACTATAAACACTGGTGTTATCAGCGCTGTTCCCAGGCCCAAAATCAAAAACACAGTGCTGCACCAGCTACCAAGAGGGAGAATAATGGCTGCTGCTGCTGAACCTATGACACCCTGGTACTAGCTTACTAACCAGAAAAATGCCAGTGTGCATGTGTATGTTCTTTTGTGTGCTTGATCTGGGTTATAGTGAAGCCTGAAATTACCAGATCAAACTACTCAATACTTTAAAAAAATTAAATAAAATATGTTCAAAGCTCAGAGGAAGTGTTTGCTGGTTGCTGTTTGTTTGAACAGATTCAATTTCAAAATTTCAAAAAACAGTTTCAACAGATTCAATATCCCCACCTTCAAGTCAGAGAGGCAGGTACTGTTTGCCAGCTTAGTTCAGTCTACCTTACTCTTCATGTTAGGCAAAGAAAATTTAATGTTTTCAAAGGGGTTTTATTGAATATTTTGAAAGTCTGGGGAGACTCCCACTAATGCAGAAGTGATTTTGGTTTTTTTATGGCAGCGTTTAAGAAGATCAGCAAAGGTTGCTACTCTTCTTTCCATGAGCCCCTGCACTACTCCAAAAAAACATGTAATCAGGAGAAAAAAAAAAAAGCCTCCAGTAGTTAAACTTTATACCAAATAAAAGTTTTGTTTCCTTTTCAAAAAGTAAATATAAAAAACCATCTCTTGAGCTGTCTATAATTTGATGGATAGATTAGCTTCAAAGAGAAGATAAAATATTACTGACAACTGACAGCAAACAGCTGCATCTGTACATTGCTGAGATTTTAGCTGTGACCCTAAGGTTTAAGACCACCCACAGTTGAAGAAGGAATAAACTCAATAACATGTTCCCAAATGTATTTCTTTTAACGAGAGTAGTAGAAGATACATAATTTATCTACCATCCTCACTTCCTTTTTCATGTAATATTACATCAAAATTTTCATATTTTCTGAGTGGCATTTCCTAAACCAGTGATTTTTATCCTAATGGATTTTATAATTAATAAGAATACGTAATAAGAATAAGAATACAAAATAAGAATACAGTTCTCAACTTTTATAGGTTTATTTAGAAACCATGGCACAGAAACATTTCCTTTTAACTTCCTGGTGGTTTGCACTTAATATTTTGATACATCAGTAAAATGCTTGTGTGATTTGCAGAAGTTCATTTTTGTCTAGGAGGTGGAAGGTAATTCAAGTACTTTGAATGGAAACATGGACAAGTAGTTCTTTAGAGAGATATTGTCCAGTTCCAGCCCTGTGAGAAAGACAAGAGAAATATCTCTTCCTTTCTTCTACTTCTGAGCTAAGGCAAAAAACATCATTAAGTATAAAAATGTCATGAAAAGAGCCACCTGATTCTCATTTGCCATTTGTTTCAATTTTCATATTCTTTTCAGTTTGCTATCTTTCAGCCTTTTGCCTTATTCTTGCTTTCTAGTTCAGTGATTTCATCTTCTGTCTTTAGGTTCTTCTTCCCATTTCCATGGTTTCTTACATGCTGTCCCTTTTTTCCTTCTCTTTTTGTCATGCTTCATTTCTGTACACTGAATTTGTTGCATGTCCTGAGAGTTTCCCCTTAATTTTCAACTCTGTTCTGAGATCAGTATCAATCCTTTTCCTCGGACTCTTTTACTTACCTTTATCCAAAATCTCAGCATGCTTTATCCTTTTGCAGTTCCCCTAGTGTGATTTCTACACAAAGCAATTGTATTGTCTCAGAGAGTCCTTTTCTATTACCCCTTGGGGTACATAGGAAGACTTCAAGCACATCACAGAAAGGAGGGGCTTTCACATGATCTTGTGTGATCTCAAGCCTATAAATCTGGCAGAAGTTCTAAACCAGGTTTTTTCTGGGGATCAAGCTGGCTTTTGGCATTATGAGCTTCAAGACACTTTTAGGGTCACTTCTATCTATTACACAGGGTTTAATTGTTTCTTTCAGCTGGTATAGCCACCAGCCTGGGTAAAAGGAGGCAATCAGTTGTACAGACTGACAGCCTTATATGAAGGAAAGAACTGCCAAGAATAAAACTTTCTGTGCATTATCTGTGGTAGACATCAAGATCATAGAAAAGCAATAATAAGTCCTTATGAGAAGTTTGGGCAAGTCATGGCAATGTCTACTGGTCCAGCACAGCTGCATTGGAAAGCTTAGAGACATAGGATTCATAACTTCTTGTACAATGAGGAACACTTTGCATAGCTGCAAGTAAACTCAAGGCTGCAAATACCAGACCTCTGTTTGTATGGAATTTCTCTGATGCTTTCAGTGCAGAAAAGTGGTCCAGGTGTGCTACTAGACAACAGGTTTGGGGCAAGTAATGAATAGCCCTGAGCAGCTATATCAAAGCTACAACTCAGGGAGGAAAAGGTTGCAAAAGCTGGTTTGGGCACCTTAGAATCATGGAATAGTTAGGGTTGGAAAGGACTTTAAGATCATCTAGTTCCAACACCCTTGCCATCAGCAGGGTCACCTCCCAGTAAACCATGCCACCCAAGGCTCTGTCCAACCCAGCCTTGAACACCACCAGCAATGGAGCATTCACAGCTTCCCTCGGCAGCCCACGCCAGTGCCTCACCAACCTTACAGTAAAGAATTTCTTCCTTATATCCAATCTAAACTTCCCTCTTTAAGTTTGAACCTGTTACCCCTTGTCCTCTCACTGCAGTCCCTATTGAAGAGTCCCTCCCCGGCATCCCTATAAGGCCCCCTTCAGATACTGGAAGGCTGCTAGGAGGTCTCCACACCGCCTTCTCCAGGTTGAACAGCCCCTACTTTCTCAGCCTATCTTCATACAGGAGGTGCTCCAGTCCCCTGATCATCCTCATGGCCCTCCTCTGGACTTGTTCCAACAGTTCTATGTCCTTTTTATGTTGAGGACACCAGAACTGCACACAATACTCCAAGTGAGGTCTCAGGAGAGCAGAGTAGAGGGGCAGGATCATTTCCCTTGACCTTCTGGTCATGTTCCCATAGTCTATTGCTGTAGAGCAGCACAGTATTGAGAGCTTCAACACACATTTGTGTTCATAGTAGAAGAAATTCAGTCATTTGCCCAAAGCCCCAAGATATTCTTACCATCCCTCACCTGCAGATCTTCTAGAGACTTCAGCTTCCGAGGCCACTCTCCATGAGGATCTCTACAAGATCTGCAGGCCTTGCACAATGGCTAACCTGAGCTACCATAAAGAGAGGGGATTTGGGGAAGTCATCTGCAGGGAAGAGATATTATGCTGTTGCAGCTGGGACTCAAGGAATAAAAACCATCTCTGGACTTTGTTTTTTTGTTTGTTTGCTTTAGAAATAATCAATTTGTCCAGCAGCTTTACCCCTCAGTAGGAGGAGTGGTACGAGCATTCCCCTTGAGTTTTGAATGGCAGTGTCCAGAAGGGAATCCTCCAGATTGCACCCTGATTCTCCATAGCAGAGAAGCCCAGCTTTTCATATGCAAATGTAGGTTTTCCAATTTTGAATGGAAAATCATCTTCCTTGAGCTATTGTGCACATTCTGATGCTCTACAGGATATGGGCAAGGGTGCCATCTGTTTGTAACCATGGCATGACGTGTCTCAACCCAGGGCCCGGGACCCCTGTGAACCAGCTAGGTCTGACCTATCTCTCCAGCCTGAGTGACGGAAGACTTCCTGTTTGTCATGGTTTAAGCCATAAATCACGCAGCCCGCTCACTCACTTCCCCCTCTTTCTTCCCCCCCACTTCGGGGGGGGGGGGGATGGGGTGGGGTAGGGTGGGTGGGAATGGGGTGAAGAATTGAAAGAATGTAACTCCCACGGGTTGAGATAAGAACAGTCCCGTAACTGAGGTATAACACAAATCACTGCTGCTACCACCAATAATAATAATGACAAGAGAAATACAAGGGAAGAGGATACAACTGCTCACCACCCAATGACCGAGCTGTGAACTGAACTCTTCTGGGCTCCTGCCCCCAGTTTTTCCATCCTGGACATGACATACTGTGGTGTGGAATACCTCTTTGCTCGGTTTGGGTCAGGTATTCTGTTTCTGCTTCTTCCCGGCTTCCCCTCCTCCCTGGCAGAGCATGAGATTCAGAAAGTCCTTGGTCAGACCAAAGCATTCTAAGCTGTAACTATAAACATCGGTGTTATCAGCACTGTTCCCAGGCCGAAAGTCGAAAACACAGCCCTGCACCAGCTACTATGACGGAGAAAAATGACTGCTGCTGCTGAACCCATGACACTGTTCTCACAGTCTGCATTCTCCTGGAGCTAACCCAGCACTCGTGTTATCCCCTTTCCCCATGACACACAGTGTGTCCTTGCCAAGGAGGGTGTTTTGTAAGCATTCAGCAATGCTGTGGTGGAGCACGGACCACTGGCCTCAGACTCAGCACTCTGTTGTAGGAATACACGTGTTTCCTTCTTTCCTTTCTATTTCTCCAGACTGCATTGGTAGCTGACATATTTTTCTGAACATGTAATGGTCTTGTTTGTATTTTATGCTTATTGGATTTCCTCCACATATTGGGTATAAATTGAAATTAACAAATTGGTACATTTCACATAGGAGATTAATAAATACCTACCCTAAGATAAATATCTCAGGTGCAGCAGCTACAACACTAGGTGCAGCAGCAATCCCACTTTTACCAGTCACGGTGTCGCACAGAAAAATCTTGTTTATGGGCAAAAAGGAAGCACACCCTACCTACATGCATATACATTTCAAGAATTTAGTGTTTGTATAACTGAAATCTTAACAATCTAATCATTATTACTCCATGTCTAATTGTTCCAGAAAAAGAAAGAATAATAAAGTTAGAATACTTCTGTATAAAAAGGGTTGCAATAATATAGTTGAAATTGTTATATAGACACTTCTAAATTTCTACCCCTTCTCCTGGTGGTATGTTCACCCTTCCACTGTTCTTCTGACTCTAAGGCAGATAGTTTCATTCTGTTTGTGGTGGTAGTGATGTTACGGTGAGTTACCAGCATCTGGAGTCTTTTGCCAAATGGATTATGATATTCATGTAATCAGTTTCTTCTCCTTACTCCAGGGTCCACCTTGGGTCACTTTTATGTGTTTGCTAGCATGCTTTTACACCTTGTCATTCTTCATTGGTCTGTTTCACATCCTTGTGTACTGTATGCTCTGGCTTTTATGCATATTCATTATTATTTCTTTATTTTCTTTGTTGCTTTTAAAACTAGTTTTGTCCCTCTTCAAGTCTGAATTTTTTTGTGGGGGAGCTGTTTGTAGCTGAGGGGTCTCCAAAGTCAAGCTTGTGCCTCTTGTCTCATCCTCTGCCCGTATTGCCCTATGCTGCATTCAGTTTCTCTGCTTCTCAAGTCCATACTGGACTTGTATTTCTTTACAATACATCATTTTGTTTGAGTTACAAACTTCTCATTCTCTACAGAGTAATTGTTTGTTACTGCAAGCTATATAAAACTCTGGTTGTACCACACAAAGATAACAAGAGGAAAGCAAATTAGCCATAGACACCTGGTCAATTAGAGAAATTACTGTCACAGCTAAAGCAAGTAAAACGAAGCTGCAGGCAGATCAAGAGAAGCTCAGACTGAGCAAGCCAGACAAGCCTTGCTCCCGAAGCTTTACACATTCAGTACAGAGCTATGGCTTGTTACTGGCAGTGGCAATGCTGTGTTACAGGGCTACGTGAGTATGATCCTATGTTTGCATTATTTGAATGAGTGCTGATACATCAAAGCACTTAGAGTGTACTTATTTTTTTCTGGTATATTCTGAAGCCTGTGTATCTCAGTACTGGAAATTTTTATCTTTGCAATTATGTTTCAATTGTTAATGTACAACATTGCAACTGAAGTGTGATGACCTGTTGGATGGGCAGGAGCTGAAGCACATTTTGCTACCATGCTGATGGAATGTGACAGTTGATATCACATCATAATGAACTACTTTTTGAAGGAGAAAACAGTAGGAGCAGTAGTACTTGAACAGTTAAAATGTTTCTTAATGTTTTCTGCAATAGTTGCTGTTACTGATGTTGTGGTTAAATAAATGCTGGGAAAATATAATAAAATAGTAATTGTCAAAATATATACATCATCTTTGGAAGGCATAGCAAAAGGTTATGTCTGGACAGTGTTTTCTCTTTGATTTTTGTTCATCTCTTTATAAATACAGATATCAACTCAAAGCTAAATAAGGGTCTGTCATCCATAACTTCCTGACAGATTGTACATCACACAAGGCATAAGTAGGAGCAGACAATATTTCTGAGTTTCTGGGGAATTTAAGAAAACACAATTTAGTAAAATTTTCTTATAATGCAGTAGACTGAGAAGGTATTTCTGAGGAACATTTATTTAAAAGATATTTTAAGAGGAACAGTATTTCTGGGTTCTGGGGAATTTAAGAAGGGAGAATTTAGTAAAATTTTCTTGTAATGCAGTACACTGAGAAGATATTTCTGTTCTGAACAGTTCCATCATTCCTCACCTGGAGGCTGTATAGAAGAGCAAGTCTCTTCCTATGTGCATCAGACAGCAGGATTAGAAGAACTGTTTTCAGTTGTTTCTGATTTTTGCAAGAGACAAAACAATTTGTTTCCCCTGAGTCAGTCCTGGTTTTAGTGAAAGTTGGATTCAGTACTTTTTTTTTCCCCATACTCTAAACAAAAAGCAAAAACCCTCCATGTGGATGTGCCCGTCCCCCATGACTCTTCCTCTGGCTGCAGTCCAGTATTGCAGGTCAGGACAAGAAGACCAATGATGGTACCCAAATATATTAATTTAGAAATCCCAGTCCAAAACAGAATGATTGTGAATACCTTTAGACATCTAAAGCATTCATTCTGACAGAAACATCTAAAAAGCAAATTGTCTTTCCTGCTTCATTTTCTCACCAGTGAAGCAGCTACAATGAATGGATGACTAACACAAAAGGTGAGGGTATCCCCGGAGACTGAAAACTGAATAACACCTGGGACAAGTGTCCGGAGTCTGATCTTATGTTTGTCTGTTGGGTATGAAGTCTGATTGCAAAATTCTGTTCAAGAGACAATTGGGATTGGAATAACAAAGGTGTGGTAGAATAGGAATCAGCTGCATTGTTTGAGTAATGTTGAGTAATTTTCACAGTACCTTCCTAGGCTGTGCCTCATTCAGCCAAGTCCTTGGTAAAGCATTTCTTCCACAATCTGCAGTGTTGTTCACTGAGAAAAAAATAATGCATAGAAGTAAGGGAGTGTGGCACCAGAACCATAACACCTTGGTCAAATTGGTATGACTTCAAAAATTATAAGCCATCCAAAAACTTTCTGATCTGTTTGTTGGTTTGGTTTGCTTTAAAACTGCAAGTTACTAATTACAAAATAGTTGCCTGAGAACAATCAGGTGTAAAATTCAAAACACATCTCTTAGATGAATTCATTATTCTACTTGTAAACATCCGTTGGGGTATCACATGCTGGAAAAGCCACTCAGTTTCACTGCGTATGGAGGTTAAGGTTTGCTAGTTCCCATGAACTGGCAGGCCACAGTTGCTTTGCATGCACCTACAAGAAACACACATTCCTCTATATACAGGTATATGAATAATAAACATGCAGCCAGAGTCAGGAAATTATTTTTCTCATGTTATTTATTAGAGCTATTACCCATGAATTTTCTGCCTCATAATCAGAAATGAAAACAATTTGTAAACAGATGAGCATAATTCACATTCAGGTAGGTGTTCCAAAACTAGTGAAGTAAGTCCTGCCCTTCTCACAATGATTTTCCTCTAAAATATTTGCACAAAAATGCTATATATTATGTAGGCTTTGTCCTCTCTTATCCTGTTTACTTCTCTACTCATCAGCACAGATCGTTCTCCAGGTCACCGGTGGAGCAGTAGATCCTTATTTTGAAAAATGCAGACCTGTAAGTCTGCTATTTCCGCTTCTGTTCCATTACTCTAAAGACGCTGACTCTGCTGAGAAGGTAATAACATTCTCTATTCCCACAACAGGTGCTGGGTTATTTAGATTCTTTAAAAGAAAAGAAATGTTCAGACCTCAGACAATTAAGCCTTAATTCAACCCATGTATACAATTCAGCAGTTGTAAAATATTACAGTGAAAAAGACCATGCCAGCAGGGCCTGGCATATGACAAAGAGAAGGAAGGCTGCTGTAACAAAAAAAAAAAAAGAAGAAAAACACCCTAACTTTTTTAATTCTATGCATATTTATACTGTACATTATTTATATCTAAATGTAATCTTTTGGTTTATATGTATGCCGTGAAAGGCTGCTCTTAAAAAAGGAAGGTAATTATGGCATGCAAATTCACAGACTAACAAAAGTTGGAAAAACATATGGAGAGACTTACCTTGCCTCAGATGATGCCCTGATGTTCACAGACTGATTCTTATACTTTGATTTTTCTGACTTTAGTCAGCTTGTATTGCATCAGAATAGTCATTCCTTTGTTTAAACACCTTCACAAAGAATGATGTGAAATAAGCATATATATCCCAGTTAAATATGAAAAATTATCTGCATGTGTATTTGACTGACAGATGCAGTTGCTTGTGTTCAGCATAGGGCCAAATTTTACCTACAGCATTTCCACACGCACCGAAACATGCACTTCCAGTGATTAAATTAGACTACTTTTAATTTCTTAGGTAAAGATGCTAGAAATATAATATAAAAAAGAATTTTCTCTATTTTCTTAACAAGATCTGAAAAATCAGAGAAAATCTGCAGATGATTTAAATAAAAATCCCTAAAGCCTGAGTAATGATCAGGCTGTATAAAAAATATCTCACTTAAGCCTTCATTTGATGCTTTAACCTAGAAAAAAAAATTATTCTTTCAGTAGGGTCTGTTCTTAAATAAAACCTAGTCAGCTAGAAAACTCCAAGCTTTCCTTTTTATCTACAATAACCAAGAAACACTTCCCCTCATTGTTTCTCCTTTAGGTTTCTCCCACCTCTTACATACTTGCTACAATATCTTCAGACTACAACATCAGATAGATGATACTTTAATTGTAATTGCCAACTAAATTAAAGCATTCTTAAAAAGAAAATTCAAGGGGAGTTTCATGCAAATGAGGCCAACAATTTCATGGACCATCATCAGAGCTGCTGTAATAAACTGCGCTGATTGATTGACAGGAAAAAAGACTGCATTTTTCATAAGTAACATCTGCACTGTAGTGAGTGGTAGATCCATTATTGCATATACAGAACCAAAAACTGTTGAATAAAGACCAAAAGTTATCATTTGGCTTCTGAATTTGCAGCATATGAAAGTCATTCACTGTACCTCAGTGCCCAGGCAATTGGAGGTGTCTTTTAAAGGCTCACAGCTTTGCAGCCTCCACTCACTGACAGATGTCAGAAGTTCACATAGGTGTTCCATTTGGATGTCTTTACAGAATTGTCGATTTCTATCAGAAATAATATTTTCAAAATTTGTCCTGCAATCCAGCAGTTGGTTTATCCCCCAGTCTCATGGTGGTGTTTCCTGGTGGGCTTGTCCACTGTGTGCCTTTAATGTCTGTTCGTAATTTCTTAGCCCTTTATACTCGATTGTAGAATAGTTTGTAGCAGTTTTAAGAGATTGATTTCAAAGTTTCAATTACTTTTGCTGACATTAAAAATTCTGTTCCAGTTTAATATCAATCAGACCTAGAAAAAAGACCTTTCTTTCCTTCTAATTGAAGACTAGGATGTGTTGGAGCCCTGGCACAGAAGCATCCTGGGGGATCTATGTAACAAATCACTCTCCCAGCACACATTTCAGCATCTTCAAAATGTCTTAAGATCGTGTTTACAGACTGCAGACAGAGCACACACTTGTACAGAAACCAAGTGAAAGCTGTCTCACCAAGACATGCTTTAATTTGGTCCAAGGCTCCTTTAAAACAATGCACATACCATTAAAATTAAGTAAAAGAAGATTGTGAGTCTCATAATGCAAGTCTTACTATTGAAAAGCCATTTTTTAATTTTAATTATTATTATTATACAAAAGGATAAGTACTCTGGCATTTGACACAAAGGTGTGGCTCCAGAAGTTACCCAGAAATTTCTCCATAGGCATGGCTAAAGGCAGGGATGTCGTTAAGGTGATTTTGAAATAGCATCGCCCCACTCCTCTGAAAATACCTTTGGGATTATTTCAGTAGCACCTTGCTGATGTTGCAACAATTAAAATAGTTAGGTCAGAGACATTAACATTCCTTCTGCTATGCTGTTTCTGTTCCATGACTAGGTAACTGATCCCATTAAATTAATCCAGGGCTGGTATTTTCCCCAGTTTTGCAGATCATATGGCACATACTTATAAATCCACCACACACCAAACACACAACACAACAAAACCTTTTTTTTTTTCTTCTTTTTTCTTTTTTTTAATTTTAGCAACAACCTCATTACCACATGTAACATAAAACCCCAGTTCTGAAAAGTGATTTAAATTTGCCCAACGATGAGCACCTGTGTGATGTCGTTGGATTCCGCACAGATTATTTGTGTGCTGCAAATGAGGCATTAGGAATTTGCTGAACTGAAACTTCACTTGGTGTTTTTATGTGCTGGATTAAACTTCAGTACATGTTTGTTTTAGCCATATTAGCACCTGAAGTCTAGCAGCAGGTCTGGAGAAAAGTGAGGTTGAAATCAAACTGGTTTTATGAACCGATCTTAATCCTTAGTGTTTGGAAAAGTAAAGTCATCTGCAGTCTTGACTACATGTATTAAATCCAGTGTTACTGGATTTCAGTAACTGCTACTTACTTGGGACAATAATTATATGCAGTTGTGATTATAGAATCATAGAATCAGAGAATAGTTAGGGTTGGAAAGGACCTTAAGATCATCTAGTTCCAACCACCCTGCCATCAGCAGGGACATCTCCCAATAAACCATGCCACCCAAGGCTCTGTCTAACACAGCCTTGAACACCATCAGCGATGGAACATTCACAACTTCCCTGGGTAACCCATGCCAGTGCCTCACCACCCTCACAGTAAAGAATTTCTTCCTCATATCCAATCTAAACTTCCCCTGTTGAAGTTTGAACCTGTTACCCCTTGTCCTATCACCACAGTCCCTCATGAAGAGTCCCTCCCCAGCATCCACATAGGCCCCCTTCAGATACTGGAAGGCTGCTCTAAGGTCTCCACACAGCCTTCTCTTCTCCAGGCTGAACAGCCCCAGTTTTCTCAGTCTGTCTTCATACAGGAGGTGCTCCAGTCCCCTGATCATCCTTGTGGACCTCCTCTGCACTTGTTCCAACACTTCCATATCCTTTTTATGTTGAGTACACCAGAACTGCACACAATACTCCAAATGAGGTCTCAGGAGAGCAGAGTAGAGGGACAGGATCACTTCCCTCGACCTGCTAGTCATGCTGCTTTTGATGCAGACCAGGATACGGTTGGCTTTCTGCACACTGCAGCTGGCTCATGTTCATTTTCTCATTGACCAACACCCCCAAGTCCTTCTCTGCAGGGCTGCTCTGAATCTCTCCTCTGCCCAACCTGGAGCTGAGCCTGGGATTGCTCCGACCCAGGTAGAGGACCTTGCACTTGTCATGGTTAAACTTCATCAGGTTGGCATCAGCCCACCTCAGAAGTGTGTCAAGGTCCCTCTGCATGGCATTCCTTCCCTCCAGCGCATCAACCGAACCACACAGCTTGGTGTCATCGGCAAATTTGCTGAGGGCGCACTCAATCCCACTGTCCATGTCACCGACAAAGATGTTGAACAAGACCGCTCCCAACACCGATCCCTGAGGGACACCACTCATTACTGGTCTCCAGCTGGACATTGAGCCATTGAGCACAACTCTTTGCATGCAGCCATCCAGCCAGTTCTTTTATCCACCAAGTGGTCCACCTATCAAATCGATATCTCTCCAACTTAGGGACAAGGATGTCATGTGAGACAGTATCGAATGCTTTGCACAAGTCCAGGTAGATGACATCAACTGCTCTACCCCTCTCCATCAGTTCCATAGCCCCATCATAGAAGGCCACCAGATTGGCCTGGCAGGATTATCCCTTAGTGAAGCCATGCTGGCTGTCACCAAGCACCTTGTTGTTTTTCATGTGCCTCAGCATGCCTTCCAGGAGAATGTGCTCCAAGATTTTGGAAGGCACAGAGGTGAGACTGACTGCTCTGTAGTTGCCTGGCTCATCCATTTTCCCCTTCTTGAAAATGGGGGTTATATTTCCCTTTTTCCAGTCGTTGGGAACTTCACCTGACTGCCATCATTTTTCAAATAGGATGGGCAGTGGCTTAGCAACTTCATTTGCCAGCTCCTTCAGGACCCACAGATTGATTTCATCAGGTCCCATGGACTTGCATGCATTCAGGTTCCTAGGATGGTCTCGAACCAGATCCTCTCCTACAGTGGGCCCAGGGTCTTCATTCTCACAGTCCCTGCATCTGCCTTCCAAGACTTGGGTGGTGTGGTCAGAGCATTTGCCAGTGAAGACTGAGGCAAAAGAAGTCATTAAGAACCTCAGCCTTCTCCAAATCCAGGATAGCCAGTTCTCCCGATAGCTTCCAGAGAAGGCCCACATTGTCTCTAGCCTGCCTTTTATTTGCAGTGTACCTATAGAATCCCTTTCTGTTATCCTTAACATCCCTCTCCAAGTTTAATTCTCAGTGGGCCTTAGCTTTCCTAGCCTGGTCCCTAACTTCCCGGACAATGTCCTTGTATTCTTCCCAGGACGCCTGTCCTTGCTTCCACCTTTTATAAGTCTCTTTTTTACTTTGAATTTTCCTCAGCAGCTCCTTGTCCATCCAAGGAGGTCTCCTGGCACTCCTGCAGCACTTCCTTCTAGTAGGGATGTATCACTCCTGAGCTTGCAGCTGGTGATCCTTGAATATTAACCAGCAGTCTTGAGCCCCCTGCCCTCTAGCACTATATCCCATGGAATCTTCCTGAGCAGGTTCCTGAAGAGGCCAAAGTCTGCTCTCTTGAAGTCCAGGGAAGTGAGCTTGCTGCACGCTCTTCTCACTGTCCTGGGGATCTCAAACTTGACCATCTCATGATCGCTGCAACCAAGGCTGCCCTGGAGCATCACATTTCCAAGAAGCCTTTCCCTGTTGGTGGGGACGAGGTCAAGCATGGCAACTCTCCTTGTCGTCTCCTCTATTACTTGCAGAAGGAAGTTGTCTTCCTCCCAATCAAGGAACTTCCTGGATTGCTTGTGCTGGGCCATACCTTCCCTCCAACAGATATCAGGGTGGTGGGAGTCCCACATGAGAACAAGGGCCTGCGAGCCTGAGGCTGTTCCTATCTGTCTATAGAGCGCTTCATCCACTGAGTCCTCTTGGTCAGGTGTTCTGTAACAGATCCCCACAATAATGTCTCCCATTGTTGTTCTCCCTTTAATCCTCACGCACAAACTCTCTATTGACTGCTCACCTGTCCCCAGACAGAGTTCCATACTCTCCAGCCTATCGCTAACATAAGTAGCAACTCCCCCTCCCTGCCTACCAGTCCTGTCTTTCCTATAGAGCCTGTAACCTTCCATTCCAACACACCACTCATAGGAACCATCCCACCATGTTTCTGTGATGCCTATGATATCATACCCCCGTAGATGTGCACACATCTCTAATTCCTCTTGTTTGTTCCCCATGCTTCAGGCATTTGTATAGAGGCATCTGAGCCGAGCTCCAGTTGAAACCGGCTCATTGGCCGGAGAAGCTGGAATATCTCTACATTGCTCTGAACGTTAAGTGATTCAATGTAATATTGTAGCCTGGTCCCTTTCTGGTCTTCCTTCAGTTACAGTAGGAGAAAATTGTACATAAGCTTATGAAATGCTTGTGGTTGCTAGTTATGGCTGCGCATTGAAAGACAGAGGCAGTACCCATAAGTCATTTGTGTATTAGATGAATGTTCTGATACCTCCTAACTGCTTACATTGATGTATTAGGTCAGCTCAGTAGATGTACTTTCTTGATACCTGTCGTGGTTGAACTGCTGAACCCATGACAATATCACATGCTAGTTTTCAGTTGAGTTATGTGTTACTTGGTTTTCCAAAGGTCCTTGAGGGCTAGCAAGATTGTGCTTTTAAATGGCCTCTTTTCAAGAGTGTTTTCATGTGTTTAGAGCAGAGAATAGGCAACCAGTAATCTTAAATTTAAATCCAAATATTTATTTTCAGATTATTGCCTAGCACAACCTCTCTTTCCTTTGATTTAATTTCTCTCAATTCAGACTATATAGAAACATCGCATAAATACATTTTGAATTTGCATGGACTTATAAAAGCAATTGAATAGTTTGGTTGATTATGATGTGTGAATACTACCATTCATAATAATTAGAGATTATTGGATCATGTCAGAGTCCTAGCTCATCTGAGGCCTACTGACCTCCTTTGACCACAAATACAGGAATGTGATGTGTTTCAGTAAAAGTTCAATGTTGTGGTAAGAATTGGTTGGTACGCTTTTAACTTTGCTGCCCTTTCACCAGCAGCTCTGCTGCTACACATCAGTCATTCATTGTGCAGAGAGCTTCCCCTGAGCATTTCACAGCTTTCTTTGTCACACCAAAAGCTGTTTTCTTCCATTCTAGTCTGTCTGAAATCTATATGTGAATGAGTACAGCATTAGGTACCTGCTTTCTGGGCACAGTAATTTGTTTCCAGAAGACGTACTTAGGCCCAGGTGAAGAAAGACTCACCCAAGTGCCTCTGTGAAGTTGTTATCCTTTTTCCACCTCCTATGTCTTCTCAACTGCACTGGCACAGTACACTGATGCAAAATCATCTTCTAGCAAAGCATCGCGTACCCTGATGTGCTGCTGATCTTGGCAGCTAGCAAATTATCAGATCTTAAAGCTGCACTATTTTGCTTATTAACTTCTTGCATTTTTTTTCTGGATTTCAGTTGTGGTTTTATTTAAACTGCTGGAATCTTCCCTGCTGCTGTCAGAGATTAATATATTATAGCATTAAAGTTGGGAATTCAGGTAATTTTCAGATATAATAACACTGTTTTCTATTTCAGGGTTTTCTGGAGAAAGCTTCAATGCTCAAGTCTGAGCTGAAATAGAGACAAAAAGCAAAGTGCACAATTCAGAATCTAGTAGCTGCCGAGAGCGGAGATGTAGCATGCAACTAAATGACATTTTTCTGCGTGCCTGCTAGCAATAGTTTTCTAATGCATCATCCAGCTGACACAAGGTTTCAAAATCCGTTTTCAACAGTTTAAAGAATCCTAGTTCAGCTTGGTGAAAACTAGCAAAAATAGCAAGAGGAAAGGGGGCTTGGAAGCCCAGCCTTTCAGTTACAGAGATGTCCACTTCAACCTTTGCTACACATCTAAAAATCCGATAATAGTCTTCAATAAAGCCTGATTGAATAACAAAACATTATGTAGAAATAATTACATGCCTTTCCCTTTCTCGTCTGCATTGTTCTAAAGGGAACTTACAGCTTCTCTGCGCTACATGTGAGTGAGCAGAAATCGCATGAAGTAGGCCATTGTGCTGATCCGTTATGGTGATTCTGGTCTCTATCAATCACATTTTAATCCTGGACCTGTATTCAGCCTGGATGAGTATGGAAAACTTGGACAAATTTCTTGGCCTGTTAATACAAGGAGGTATTTCTTCCTTTAGCCACTTATTTATGGTGCTGAATAACAGAAAGAGGTCCCACATGAACAATACAACATGCAGGGTTTCATGACAGTACATGTAAATCTAATCTGCTTGTTTGCAGTCTAACACAACTTTCTGTCAAACTGTGTGTTTGAGGTCCAGCTACAGAGTGCAGGATTGTGTAAGACTGAAGAAAAATGAGCCAAATAATACTTGGACAGCATCCTGAGAGAGCCACGAGTACAAATCAGCAGTCAGAGTGCTCTTCACACAGAATTCAAAGCAGAAATGTCTACCGAGCCTTTTTCCAATGTATCAGGCTAATAGGCTGGATCTTGAAGTTACTCAACTCTTGCTTAGCAAGGATTCTTAGATGCCTCCCACTGCCTGGAGCTCTGCTGGATTCACATTATTTATAATCCCACTTCAGTTTCATATTTGTCCTTTTCCCTTGGTATGCTCAATTTTGAGCAGCTGTGCTAGTCTGACAGTGATTGCTCTTAATATCCTCACAGACAGACAGCTCATGGCTCACATGCTGTATATGAAAGGACTGACAATAACAAAATGCGCTAAAAAAATATAGGGAAGAATTTCCCCAAAGCAGCGTTGGTTGTTATGTGGCTAATTCTTACTTGAAATAATTCAGAACTGGAGACATAACCTTGCTTTGTCTTTAGTGCACCTGTATTAAAATACGGTAAAATTTGCTTTACACATAACCAACTTGCCATAACCAGTAACTGAAAAAATGTACGATTAATACAAGTACCATTCAACAGGATTGAATTACTGAATCATGGAATCATAGAGTAGTTAGGGTTGGAAAGGACTTTAAGATCATCTAGTTCCAACCACCCTGCCATCAGCAGGGACATCTCCCAATAAACCATGCCACCCAAGGCTCTGTCCAGCCCGGCCTTGAACACCATCAGCGATGGAGCATTCACAGCTTCCCTCGGCAACCCATGCCAGTGCCTCACCACCCTCACAGTAAAGAATTTCTTCCTCATATCCAATCTAAACTTCCCCTGTTGAAGTTTGAACCTGTTACCCCTTGTCCTATCACTACAGTCCCTCATGAAGAGTCCCTCCCCAGCATCCACATAGGCCCCCTTCAGATACTGGAAGGCTGTTAGGAGGTCTCCACACAGCCTTCTCTTCTCCAGGCTGAACAGTCCCAACTTTCTCAGTCTATCTTCATACAGGAGGTGCTCCAGTCCCCCGATCATCCTTGTGGACCTCCTCTGCACTTGTTCCAACAATTCCATGTCCTTTTTATGTTGAGTACACCAGAACTGCACACAATACTCCAAGTGAGGTCTCAGGAGAGCAGAATAGAGGGGCAGGATCACCTCCTTTGACCTGCTGGTCATGCTCCTTTTAATGCAGCCCAAGATATGGTTAAAATATGAGAAATATCAGAGTTTAGGCTTAGAGGGACAATACTGTCTTTCATTTACTGCAAAAACTTTCAAAAGATTTTCAAATATTTTCACAAGGCTTTTCCTTTCTTCTTTCATCCCATTTTGAAAAATTCCTAGCTTTCTTGTTAAATTCTTATAAGAATTTTTTTTTTTTAATAAAACAAAATAGTTTGGGACTATTATAGGTTATCAGGTATGTTTTGAAAAATCGTTGTATTTGACCCAGAATACCTTGGTTCTCAAAGTTATAAAATTCAAAGTTTTTTACCACCTCATTCTTTCTGATACCTTACACATATGCCTTCCCTTTCTCTTACTCTAAAAATATACTTTTGATGCTTTGGGGCAACAATTTAGAACAGTGTGCTGTGAATATGACTCATTGGAGAAAAAATTTAAGAGTCGCGATTTCTTTTGAAGTACTTAATTTAAAATCAGCCCTCAGAATTACATATTCAAGGGAGAAGACTGAAATACTACATTCTAAAATATTAATGCAAATACTTGAAAACTGTCACTTGTACATGTGTCATGACATAAGCATCTAATCATCCACATGTACATGTGTCTATAACAGATATAATACTGTGATTAAACTGCTGATAAAGGAAATTAACACTGTGTCCCTCTATAAAGGGAGGTACAGAGGGCTTCTGTATTTCCCATAGTTACATGCCAGTCATTATCAGACACTTAACTAAAATAAACATACTATATACTTACAGATGGGGATAACTGGTGGAAATTTACCAGCATGTACAGAGGGACCTATCAGATATATTTACTGCTGCTGAAACACAATGTTTAGGGCACAGCTTCTTTACTTCTGGGATACCAGAGGTTTCTTTACAGAATTGCAAGTCCCATAGGCTGAAATCTGCTACATTCTTATACGCTTTCAGACAGCATCTTGTCATCTTCCATAATTGTAATAAGCAGTTGCATAGCACAAACTTCAGCTACTGTTTTTTACGTCTGAGTTGGATGTCAGTGTATATCTGTACTATGTAAGACACAGCAATTTTCTACTAGAATCCTTCTTTACATTTGCTGAAAAAGTCACAGATGTAATGTAGAACCCTGAAACAAACTAACCAAACAAGATGGCAAATATACAATAATATGGTATGAAGAGAATCTCTTGAAGTGAGAAGTGAAAGTGGGACAGTACTGGTAATGTAGCTTCAACAGAGGCATATGCTAAAGGTAGCTAGTAAAACTACTTGCGGATAATGAATTATGACTTCTGAAATATAACAACAAATATCTGATTAATGCAATTCATTGAACTTCTAAAATTCCATTCTTATAACATTCTTAGTCTTTTGTAGCTGCTGTCAGAGGAGCTATTATTGCTACACAGAAAACTGTGGTTATACTCAGTTCGTATTTTTTATCTGATATCAAAGTGCTTTTCAATTGAACAAATTGAATAAAAACTTACAAATAAATATCCTATGTCAAGATCATTATTTAAGCATTGTACGGGGAAAAGGAAACATGATGGCATTGGGTATTTTGCCTCAGGTGATGCATGAGGTTTGTAGCAAGACAAAATTGGAGGCAGTATTTATTTTTTACTTGCTGACATAACTATTACCCTCAAATAATTCATCTCTCACTATGGCTGAATGCTGAATATTGTGCTTTTAAATGTTTGGTTAACGTCCAGATTACGTGACCTGTGAGAAACAACAATGTTGTTTTATGCAGACTATAAATTATAGGAGTAGATATTAGATAAATATATATTCTATAGACAGAAGCATCTTTAAATAAATATTTATATCATGTTATTTCCTTTTTCTGAGGGACAAAGAGCTGTTTAGCAACCATCAGCTGTGCACAGTTATTGCCTTATACTAGACAGACTGAATGATGAGCATTGTATATTCTGTACTCTTCACTGAAAAGGTTGACTCCCTTCCTTTCCAACTATGAAACAAATTAATCTTTGCTATCGAGTTTTACAAATTATCTCTAATAATTAAAGCCATAAAAGTGAGCTTGTTACTGCTTCAGCCAATAAGGTGTTTCGGCCTTTCAAGTAAATATAAGAAATTATATATATTTAATTAATAGGGAAATAGGCACAGCAACTGCAAAATATTTAATTTTTAAACTGTTTTTTTTTCCTATGGAAGAAAAAAATAAAAACAGGTTTTCTTTAAGTATAGGCTTGAATTTTGTTTATTTGTGTTTAAAGATATTGAGTAGAGCAATTCAGAGGCTTAGCTGTAAATGCAGCACTGTCTGAGTGAGGAAAGAAATAACCAAGTGGAGGTAAACCTCATAAAGAGTTCCTGGAAAACAAGTTCTGCTTATGGAATATGGTCTTAGATGAACAGATATTCAGGACACTGGACTATGAAACTGTGGTGGGTTGACCCTGGCTGGCTGCCAAGACACCCACTCAGCTGCTGTCTCACTTCCACTCCTCAACAAGACAGGGAGATCACTTACCAAGTATAGTCATGGACAAACCAGACTGGACTTGGTGAAAATAAATTTAATATATTGCTAACTAAAATAGATTTGTAGAGCGAGAAGCAAAAAACAAACCAAAATCAATGACCAAACCTCCCATCCCCATTTTTTCCCAAGCTCGACTTCACTCCCTCAAATCCCAACTCCTGTACCTACCCACCCAGAGCAGCTCAGTGGGCTGGGGAATGGGGCCTGTGGTCAGTCTGTAACAGCTCCTCTCTGCCTCTCCTTTCTCCTTACACTTCCCCACTTTCCCCTGCTCTGAAGTGGGTCCTTTCCATGAGCTGCAGTGCTCCAGGGTAAAGCTGTTCCAACATGTGTCTCACAGGGGCTGCAGTTCCTTCAGGGCACATACCCCTGCTCCGTCACAGCGTTCTCCACATGCTATAGTGTTGGTATCTGCTCCACCGTGGTGTTCTATCTATAGGCCTCAGGGAAATATCTCCTCCTGGAGCTCTTCCTCCTGTGCCTCCGATAGTGTTCACACTTTTGTTCCTCACTCCTCTCTGTTCCCTGGCACTTTTACTGCGTCTGATACATGTTTTACCAGAGGCGCTGCCACCATGGCTGCGAGTCTCAGCTGTGTCCTATGGTGGGTCCACTGGGCTGGCTGGACCTCAGCTCCTCACCCTGCAGCTCTCTGCTATCAAAATTTTGCCACCTGCATCCAGTGCATGGATGCTAAGCAGGCACTGGCAGCACTGACTGGATCAATGCAGAAGGAGGGCTCGAAAGTCAATGAAAGCCAAGCTAAGAATAGGGTGTGTAAGGAAAACCTTTCACTCAAACTGGCATCTGCACGTGGAGAGTGCGAAGGCAACGACTGCCATTTCCAAGCTCAGGAATGGGCCCACAGCAGCTGCTTGGATAGGTCATTGCCTTGAACTGGGGCTGCACAGCTACTCTTCCTGTTGGAGCTACAGGGAAGGACTAGTACAGCTGAGGCCAGGTTACCCAGTAAGCTGCCTGATCTGGTTGAGAAAGGGACTGCTTCAGAAAGCAAGAAGGGACCTATGTCCTAACCGAGCTCATTTTGGCTGCCTGGGGTTAAGGCAGAAGGAGGCAAGCAGAGATTCTTATCCCTCTGCCCTCTGGGGAGGTGTGTACTAACATTTCCACTGTGTTACCTTGCTGGGAGATGTTCCAGGGCTGGACTTTGTCATGCCACTACTGCTTTAGGTCTTCCATTTCTGACATATTCATGAGGACAAAAAAGGAGCTTGAGAAGGACCCCATAGCCTCATTATGGCACTAATACAGGCAGTGGGAGAGAATTTCTGCCTCTTTCTCCAATAAATAGTTAATACAAAAATAATACTTAAATATTCCTGCAGCATGTACTGAAAAAGACTCACTTCCTTACAGCTAAGGAAGAGCATTTACAGAGTGCCTTCTTTGACTATAACAGGCTTACTCATGATGTGAAATGACAGGTAGATCATGTAGGACAACTATATATATATAGTTTCAGTGGAAGATTCTCATTAATGACATATTTTCTTTCCTGACTTAACAGAGAAGCCTGTCTATGTAATTCTCAAGATCTAGAGCACTTTTTTGATCCCCTCACCTGTCAAAAAGCAGATTTTACGTGTTTGTGTACACATTTTTGATGTTTAGCATGCTTTACATATACAAATAGCATTAGAATACAGCATACACAAACAGAAAGGCTGATGTCCTACCAAAAGTTTTATCTTTAAAGTAAGCCAGAGAAATTCAAAGATTTCACCTGCTATTAAAATGATAACGTAGGACATTATGTTAGAATAATGGTAGATGTTTTATAAAAAACACATCAATATTACTTGAAAATATACACAATTTTTTTTTGTATATAATTGTGTGTGGGTTTTTAATTTGTAAAGGGAAACTCTCAAAGTCTTATTCTCGGATATAGGCAATATAATTAATAGACTGGATAGAGCAGATGGTACATTGATATTCTTAATACAACTGAACATAAACATGGAGTATTAAACTGCATTCATACTAATTTATATAATCTGATTAATATTTTTGTCATCTATGTCAGCATCTCAAAATACGCTTCGGACCACTTAATAGAGACACAAATAAAGCAGGGACTGAATTTCTGAAGTAGTTTATTGTTGATCAATCCAACAACCTTAACTGGGAATATGAATACTATGCCAGTAATATGATTTTCACCTGCTGCTACACCCATTGCATCTTTTATGATTTTAGGTAGACCTAAGCTACAGCAACTAGCACTAAACTCTGCATTACAGTCAGAGTCCTGGGATTAATGTATATAGAAACACCAATTAATTTTGGTAGAACAGATACATCACAATGGAAATCACTCAAATCCAGTTTTATTTCCTGTGGAGAAGTTGGGAATATTTCAAAAATATTTAAAAAGTGATAGTCAGTCAGTCATGTTTTTAATTCATGACTGCAAACTTAGAATAGAAATTAATTTCCTTAGACTTTTACAGGGAGACAAGAGGTATTATGACATGCGTTTTCCTAAATTCCTCATATGCAACTGGATGCAATTAAAAATTAGATGACTTTATATTAAAAATCAGGTTTCAAACCTTGCTAACTGCAGAGGAAGAAGTTTCAATGTTCCACAGAGAAATAAAGCTGGAAATGTAACTGATACACTAAGGATATATAGAAATTTAATTAAAAATAGGATAAAATTGCTAATGAAAGTCAGAACAGGTGTTTGGGAAAAAGTAAGATGAGTGAAGCCACCTGAAAAGTTTAAGTGCAGATTTTCTGAGCAATATTTTATTAGGAAAAGTCCAGAAGTCCCGTTCTTTTCAAACCATATCTAGTAAACAAATATCAGTTGTTTACAGATTTCTGAAGTTAGAGGGCATTTATGATTACCAAGAAGGGAATAACCTCTTCAGTTGTTCAGTTTGTATCTACTACACTTCGTAAAAGGAAAGAGGAGATTTGGCCTGTAAACTAAAAATGCTAATTTTCTGTTTCATTCAGCCTATTTGGGTACTATGAAAAACAGTAATTTCCTGGATAGTAGTCAAGATTTTCACAGAATGCTTTCTGAATATCCCTGTTTCCCTCAGGGAAAACAAAATTTAACAATAGTTTAGTTATAAGGAACAGGAACAGAGCACAAGCTCGAAATAACTGATGGGTTGCCAACCAATGTAAGACTGAATCAGAATATCCTCTTGATATACAAAAGCACAGTATTAATTAGCCTCACTTAGGTCCCAACTCAGTTCATCAATGCTCCAACACATTGCTGCACTGATGTCTCACACCTGTGTATTGTGCTGGATGCTACAGTGCAGGCATGCAGCACTTTACACAATGTCACTGGACCCAGGTCCCTGAAGGATTTTACTAAACCTCCTTGGTTAAGAAAGCTGGCTGAAAAGAAGGGCTCTTGCTGTTCTTACTGCTGCTCCCAGGCCTGGCCTGGATGTAAGATACAGAATTTAATCTGGGACCAGAGACCAGAATCAGGAACTGTCCCAGCTGCCAGGTGTCCCGATCACAAGATTTCTCTCTTATGCCAATGCATTTCACAATCTATTAGTATGTTTCCATGATGGACAGAAACTCAAGAAAGTGACTGGTGGGAAACTGTCCTTGGACATGTGAACTACAAGGGGATGGAAAATGGGAAAGATAGCAATGATCAGCACTCACGATGCAATCTTTTATGAAAGTGACTCATTCTAGTCCATGCATTTATCAAATAATAACTACTGGATATTAGAAACTACAATCTCTCATTATCAACCAAAGCATTATGGCATAGCAACGAGACAGATCCAGGTTTGTGGGGCTCTTTTATTTTTTCCATCCACTTATTCCTACATAATCTTCTCATTTGCTCCCCAAAAGTTCTTTCCTCCTCTCCCATAGTCTGAGTCATTTAAATGGAGATTTTTTTATTTTTTTTTCTGACGCTGAACAGAAAACTCTTCCATATCCTAGGTAAGATAGCATTGCAATGGAAGACTGAGAGCTTGTCCTAACAAATGAAAATATTTTGCTGAAAAATTAAAAGGTTTATTTTTTTAAGTTTCTTATAGAGACATCCCTTTTTTCCTTGAAGCTGAAATTCTCCGTTTCACCAAGTGTGACCACTTGATGTGTCTTTTGCTCCTATTCTTGTTTTATACTATTAGCCTACTAAGTGTAAGGGTTTTTTCACATGTATCAGAAAGCATTGTAAATATTGGAAGCCCAAAAGCACTTCTCAAAAAAGCCCTTCACGTACCATATGTGAATTTGTTCAAAGTTTTTGTAAATCTATAAAGCAATATGTTCAGTGTGTAGCAGAGTTAGATGCCTCTGCAAATCTTAACATGCTGCTGCCTAAACATTTTATCACCTGCTGCAGGATAATTTGAGCCCAGGCACTTTCCCATTTATTTTTCATGCAGTAGTTTTCTTGGGGGTATGTGGCCTTGATGTGTTGCTAACACCTTGAGATTTATTCAGCAGCTTCATTTGATAAGACAGATTGCTTCATTAAGTCAATCCCTATGCATTTGCAGCTCAAGCCATAGCTGTAGGTCATGTTTCAACTTAACAGTGTATCTCCAAAATGGTCCTTCATGTTACACATCTAAATACTTCCTCTCCTTGTGCGATGTCTTGTCTTTGCTTCACATTCACTGCAGTTTGGAGAGCAGCACCTTCTTAAGGCAGAGTGCATGCACACACTATGTGACAAACCAGATACCCTGTGGGAGTCCTGTGAATGCCAAAAGGAAGCTTTTATCTTCTGATATGTATCTTAAAACTGTCTGAGACATCACGTCTAAGTACAGGTGTCCCAGATGTTCTCGATAATAATTTCACATCCCACTTCTCAACATTATTGATGTTACTCTGCTTTTAGTGGGCCTCATGCATTTTTGGAGCTTTGTGTGAAGTAGTGGCTCCATGGATGCCTATGCTTCGAAGTGCAACTGGTGATACAAAAGCCTCAGACCCCTGGGGTAACTCTGAATCAAAGGGAAAAAAGCCAGAGCATGAACTCTAGAAGGAGAATGTGTGCATTGGGTCTGGATGTTCTAAGCAGCTGTGGGAAAAAATGCAGTATCAAGAAAACTGTGCAATACTACAGAGGCAAGCTAGAGTGAAGTCAGGGGCAGAATTTTCTTTTCACTCCAGGTGCTGCTTTTCTGATGAGTTGATGCATCATTAAAAGACCAAGAGCTCCCTTGCAGCCAGAACTCATCTGTGGATCTGTAGATGAGCCTAACTATAAAGCTGGGTGCTGGCTACAAATAGTCTTCTTTGCAGCCAAATACCAAAGGGAAAAGCAGAAAGAATCAGGTCATAATAATTCAATTGCTATTGTTAAAAATGGTATTGCAAAATATTTGCATAGGGTCCTTTCCGCAATTGTAAGTATTCCACTCATCTTTTTCTAACCCCTTACTCTCCTTCTCACAATGTTCAAAGTGTCAGAAAAATATAAAGAAATATATATCAGCTGTGACAACATCCAACAACAGAAACAAATTCCAAGATATCTTTCAGTTGTAAGTTTCCTTTTGCTACCCTGTAGCCACCCCGTGTTGTCTATCTGAAAAATCACACAGTGCCTGTGATGCTGAGAAGGGTTTGTCTCCCACTGCTTTGAGATGCTGATCTTTCCTCTGGCTCTGGAATATGCAGCACTGGATCATCATTTAAAACTGCAGCAGACTGACTCATAGCACCTTTTTCAACTTGACAACAAAAAAGTTTGTCTCCCATCCATCCCTGTCCCTACAAAATCTTTTCACGTATTCGGCTGATCATTTTTTCCTGCAGAATTATTCTGCAGGGAAAATTGTAAGTAGGCAGAAGCTTTAATGCCAGAATGAAAAAGCAAATGAAATAATATTTATTAAGAGTAGTTTATATTCTCATACGGCTACCCCAACCAGGAAGAAAGTCAGTGAAAACAATTATCAGTTTCCTTCGCCCCAATCCTATTTACATGGAATAGGTGAGACAGCAGTTTGTTCACCAGCACCTATAATGGGGAACAGGGAAGACCTTGCTGATATTGTAGACATAAACACAGATAGAGAGGCCCATTATAGCATCAGCATCATCCTAATTCTGAGTATATATATTAGAAAAAGATATGCTAGGGAGTAAGTAGCATATACTGATATAGTCAGTAAGGCTGATAAGAAACTATGTGGTGTTTTAACTTCTTGCTTTAATTTAGCAGATGACAAGTTTTTTTTAGCATTAACAACTTTTAATAAAGGAGAAGAAAGTAATATTTGGTAGATGCACAAATACTGCATATAAATATAAGTATGAACATAAGGCAACTGTCCTAGTTCTCCAGGAGCTGTCCCTTCATGTACTTTGTTTCTACCTTTTCTATCCAAATTAATATGATGACTTTTACAACTTTGTGATAGTGATCACAATCATGAATCTGGCAGTAGTAATCTATGAATTCTCCAAAGCAATCCAGAAGGCTTTTATAGCACTTTGCAGTAAGAGGGCTCAAGGTGAATGCACCTCACTAATCATACCAGCTTGGAAAGGTCGTCTATGCAAATTCCATTATTTTCCACAGAAGGGAGCATAGCATTCATTGCTTCTTAACAGTTATCACCACACCATCAGCATGAGGCTAGTCAGTGCTAAAATAGTTGCTACAAGCTGTGGGGTTGCTCCCACTAGCAATGGAATAACATCTTGATAATTGGTTGTCACATCCATGTGTTGCTCTTCTGCTCTGCTGTCAAGGCAGGGGGGTAAGATCTTCATGTAATGCTACTAATATTTCACCAAAACATAATATCCACAAAACATTCTTAAAAATATTTCACATTAATATTTTCCTTATTCCATCCATTATTAAAGTGTTTTGGGTGAGCTAGTGCTCACTGTGTCATTGAGTAACAGTGAGTTTTATAGCCATACGCTCCCCACTTCAACATGGCCTTTATTTCTCATAACTCTGCTCAAGTGGTGATTGCAATGGATGTGTCTAGTTGTGATGGCTGAATCCAACTCAAAGTGCACAATATCCAACACAATAGCCAAGGGGTAATCTGAGCAATATGCCCTCCTCTAACCACAGTGCTGGTCTGAAGAATATGACAACACATTTAAGAGAAGCTCGGCTTTGAGCTTCAGCTTGAAAGCTAGTGCTAAACTCACTGTCTCTGTAACAGCACTTTTGGAGATGTCATCCTGAGCTTTTGTTACTGCTTTGCACCTATGCAAGATCCCTTATCCATCACTGTGGTTAATGCTATTGCTAGTTTCTGCAATCCTGTCCAATCTTGGAAGCTTCTGATTGGAAAACCATGTGAAGAGATAAAGTGCTGTGTCTATGAAAAACAATGGGAAATATCAGCTTTCTGAGCCTTGCCTATATAGTCTAATCCGTTAAAGAAATTGTTCGTTGCATGAATTACCATTGCTAGGGTTAAAGCCTGGCCAAAAATGGTTATTTTGATTATGTAGGATTGGGGCTACAGGTATCAGATTTTGTGGTTTGTCTTAAATTAAAAAAAAAAAAAAAGGCTTTTTGCCTCATACACGGTCACAAAATCCATCTTTTAGTAGAGAATAAACAGAAAGGGATACATCGTGCCCTGACCTACAGTTTTCTGAACTTCATTTCTACACAGAAACACTGCGTGAAATTACATGTCCAGTGATATGGAAGAAGACTTGTCAGTCTTTAAAACAGTTGATCTGTGGGTAAGGGCTCAGTTTATGTAAATCTCAGGTTGAGGAAAACAAGGTACCACCAGCAGCATCTTGACCAGCTTTGCTGCTCAAGGTTTGCACCTGATTTATTGACCATAAACTGTAGTTCTACTCTCTCTTTAAGATACGCAAAAAATATCAGGACGGAAATATCATCCTTGACTTTACAAGATGCCGTTTTGACTTCTTTCAAGGACAGGTAGGTAAAGGAGATTTAAGTTCAAAGAAATAATTAGCTGCTTTGCTTTGCTAAACTGCCCTTTAGTGATCTTGGCTGCAGAAAATGCGCCTCCAGACTGACTAATTTTTTTAACCTTCAGATACAGCCTCAGTTTGTCATTAAGGAATGCTACTAAATCAGCTCTTGAGAAAGTACGCTGGTTTTTCACCTAGTTACAGTGGGAAATATAATTACAGGATAAGCTGTAATGAATTTATATGAAGATATTCAGATCAAGTCACGTGTCAGAGACAAATCAGCTGAAAAGTTAAGCCTTCACCTGTTCTTCATTCTTGAACTGTGCATTTGAATTGGATACTTTGATTTCTGCACAGAAAGACCTTTTATCCTCCCAAAATGTACAGATATTTCTTCCTCTAGGCTTCCAGTCAGTTGAAAATAATTGTACTGCTAACCTCTATTGCTATGAAGAATTTATAAAGAAGGGATATGCTTAATGTACTCAGATTTGTTGTTCAAAAAGATGGGAAAAGGGGTGGTGTGTGTTGTACTATCGTGGGAAAAATTCCCTCATTCTTTCCACCAAAATTGGGCATGAATGAGGGATTATTAACAAATTATTTGTTGAAAAGGTAACCCTCAGATATTCTTAACCTGAAAGGGAAATAAAGTTATGGAAACAGATTCAGGTTCAAATTTTGCACACATTTATTTTTACTGGAAATATATTTGTGCACCTTTCTTTTTATTAAAATCTAAAAAATGAATGTCTCAAAATGACTACAAAACCCACATGGGCTGAAGAAAATATATGTTGTGACTGTAAACAACTTAGTCATTCAGCATGAGTGTAACCCAGTCATGAAGAAGCTGGAGATTACACCTATGACTAGCACAACATCAGGCAGAGTTTTGCTTAACATTCTGTGTGCACAAACATTGAAGTACATTTTTAGCAGAGAATAAACCCAAGGGGATACATCCTGGATTTTTATAAGCCTGATCCACCTCCCCTGGGGCAGAAACTGTGTCCAGTTTCCTGGAGGTGGCATATCCACTGTAGCCCTCTTAAATGCTCAGTTGGTATGGTTGGGCTGTGGATTATTAAACAGCGAGATGACAAAGATTCAGGGAATACCATGCATGGGAAAAAAACAATGACACAGGGCCTGTGGATTTGCACTGCTGAACCATGCATTTGGTTTAGCTACTGAAACCTCTCAGTACCTTGATATCTGCAGGCTACTGTGCCCCAGCCCTGCTCTTAGATTTTTCTTAGGTACTTGGACCAAATCAAGCCATAGATATTTAAGACGGGATATAGCTCAAGTGAAGGCCTTAGCTTCTGATCATGAACAAGGTTAAGGGATAAAACCCGGTAAGCTTCTACCCCACTTGTTTTTTAAGGTTTCTTAAACTCTTAGAAAGTTCAGAAGTTTTTCCAGGCAAGCTCTTTGGGACGTCTAATGTGTAAAAAACATCAAGAAATCATGATCAAGTGTGCATATACAAAGTGAGAAATTTCAGATCTAAAGTCAGGCTAAATCAATGTGACTGTTTCAAAAGCTTGATTTTGATAACTAGCCTGAACTATAGTTTTAAACAGCCAAATTTGGGTGAGATTAATTTTACATTTCTGAGTCTTAAAGTCTGTGTAACATTCTATTATTTTTTTTTCATGATAATGTATCATTATTCTTTATAAGAATATAAATAATATAAGTGGAATTATTCTTCACTTTTTAAAGTCAAATCAGTCTTCTGAAATGTGAAGTAAAGTACCATGAAATTTCTATCATACCTCAGGGGTCAGTAGGACTTTTCTTAGTGTTAGAAAAGGATCACATCATTTAGTACGTCTGCAGTAGTTGTTGGTAAGTTTGAGGTCAAACCTGCTCACAAAGTCATAACAAAATTCAGTGGCAAAAAGTCAAGTCACACAAATTTAACTTTTAAATAAAAGAAAAATTCCTGACTTGGAGGAGTAATTAGGTATGTGGAACAGTTTATAGAGAGAGATAATTGTGAGTTGAAGTCTTTAAAACAAAGATGTCAAACGTCTTCTTTTCAAAATGTACTTAAATATAGGCTGGATTTTTGCAACATCTTGAGATATTATTTGTCTGAGTATTATTTGCATGGAGGCTAAGAGAAGAAATCAGGGTGTGGAAAAGCTAGCCATGTGTTCTTCTGGCCACCATGTTTGTGAGATTCTGAATGGCCCAGATGCCACTGCATGGGCTTTCCGGGAGTAGAATTTTCTACATGGCGTTCAGAAACCTCAAAGTAAGACAGTGTTTCTAATCCAACCTAAATACCAAAACTGTTCTAATTTTTAAGCCATGCTGCTTTCTCATTGTCCCCATGTTCCTTGAATTTTGTATTCTTTGCTGCACAACATCTGAATTTCAATAGAGCAACATGTGCCAGTATCTACTAATGGAGTGAGGAAATGAAGTTTTATTTCAGCTCCACTTATTTATATTATGTATAAATTTACTGATTTCTGAGACTAAATTAATGCCATATAGATCTGAATTCTGCAAGGTCTGATTTATCTCAGTAGTTTAGCCAAAGTCAGTGAGACAAATTATCAGTTTATTACTGTAAGCTTAAGGGTTTTTCTATATATAGGCCACAGCACATAATAAAGTGAAGAAAAAAAATCCTCTTTAAATAAGATTTTTATATGTTACTAAAAGAGATAGCTGATTTGCAGAAAAATATTTTCAAAGGGAGAAGTGTCAAATTTATACTGTAGCCTTGAGTTCCTTAATTTACTAGTACAGCCTCTTTTTTTTCAAAGTCACAAGTAATGCTCATGGAATACCTGAGAATTACCAATAGAATCATAGAATCATAGAATAGTTAGGGTTGGAAAGGACCTTAAGATCACTTAGTTCCAACCTCCCTGCCATCAGCAGGGACATCTCCCAATAAACCATGCCACCCAAGGCTCTGTCTAACACAGCCTTGAACACCATCAGCGATGGAACATTCACAACTTCCCTGGGTAACCCATGCCAGTGCCTCACCACCCTCACAGTAAAGAATTTCTTCCTCATATCCAATCTAAACTTCCCCTGTTGAAGTTTGAACCTGTTACCCCTTGTCCTATCACCACAGTCCCTCATGAAGAGTCCCTCCCCAGCATCCACATAGGCCCCCTTCAGATATTGGAAGGCTGCTCTAAGGTCTCCACACAGCCTTCTCTTCTCCAGGCTGAACAGCCCCAGTTTTCTCAGTCTGTCTTCATACAGGAGGTGCTCCAGTCCCCTGATCATCCTTGTGGACCTCCTCTGCACTTGTTCCAACACTTCCATGTCCTTTTTATGTTGAGGACAGCAGAACTGCAGACAATACTCCAAGTGAGGTCTCAGGAGAGCAGAGTAGAGGGGCAGGATCACTTCCCTCGGCCTGCTGGTCATGCTGCTTTTGATGCAGACCAGGATATGGTTGGCTTTCTGGGCTGTGAGCGCACACTGCAGCTGGCTCATGCTCATTTTTACATCGACCAACACCCCCAAGTCCTTCTCTGCAGGGCTGCTCTGGATCTCTTCTCTGCCCAACCTGGAGCTGAGCCTGGGATTGCTCCGACCCAGGTAGAGGACCTTGCACTTGGCATGGTTAAACTTCATCAGGTTGGCATCAGCTCACCTCAGAAGTGTGTCAAGGTCCCTCTGGATGCCATTCCTTCCCTCCAGCACATCAACCGAACCACACAGCCTGGGGTCATCGGCAAATTTGCTGAGGGCGCACTCAATCCCACTGTCCATGTCACCGACAAAGATGTTGAACAAGACCGCTCCCAACACCGATCCCTGAGGGACACCACTCATTACTGGTCTCCAGCTGGACATTGAGCCATTGAGCACAACTCTTTGCATGCAGCCATCCAGCCAGTTCTTTTATCCACCAAGTGGTCCACCTATCAAATTGATATCTCTCCAACTTAGGGACAAGGATGTCATGTGAGACAGTATCGAATGCTTTGCACAAGTCCAGGTAGATGACATCAACTGCTCTACCCCTCTCCATCAGTTCCATAGCCCCATCATAGAAGGCCACCAGATTGGCCTGGCAGGATTTTCCCTTAGTGAAGCCATGCTGGCTGCCACCAACCACCTTGTTGTTTTTCATGTGCCTCAGCATGCCTTCCAGGAGAATCTTCTCCAAGATTTTGGAAGGCACAGAGGTGAGGCTGACTGCTCTGTAGTTGCCTGGCTCATCCATTTTCCCCTTCTTGAAAATGGGGGTTATATTTCCCTTTTTCCAGTCGTTGGGAACTTCACCTGACTGCCATCATTTTTCAAATAGGATGGGCAGTGGCTTAGCAACTTCATTTGCCAGCTCCTTCAGGACCCACAGATTGATTTCATCAGGTCCCATGGACTTGTATGCATTCAGGTTCCTAGGATGGTCTCGAACCAGATCCTCTCCTACAGTGGGCCCAGGGTCTTCATTCTCACAGTCCCTGCATCTGCCTTCCAAGACTTGGGTGGTGTGGTCAGAGCATTTGCCAGTGAAGACTGTGGCAAAGAAGTCATTAAGAACCTCAGCCTTCTCCAAATCCAGGATAGCCAGTTCTCCCGATAGCTTCCAGAGAAGGCCCACATTGTCTCTAGCCTGCCTTTTATTTGCAGTGTACCTATAGAATCCCTTTCTGTTATCCTTAACATCCCTCTCCAAGTTTAATTCTTAGTGGGCCTTAGCTTTCCTAACCTTCCCATCCTATTTGAAAAATCATGGGGCCATTAGGCCCAAAACCCATGAGCCATGGGTTGCCCAGGGAAGCTGTGAATGCTCCATTGCTGGTGTTGTTCAAGGCCGGGTTAGACAGAGCCTTGGGTGGCATGGTTTAGTGGAAGATGTCCCTGTCCATGGCAGGGGGGTGGGAACTAGGTGATCTTAAGGTCCTTTCCAACCCTAACTATTTCTGTGATTCTATTCTATGATTCAATGTTTCTAAATGTATTGCTATAAAATGCACTTGTATTAATTATTGTCCTGGGCTCAGCAGCAGCAGTCATTTTCCTCCTTGATAGATGGAACAGTACTGATAACACCAGTGTTTTCAGTTGCTGCTTGGTAATGTTTTGGTCTGACCAAGGACTTTCTGAGTCTCATGCTCTGCCGGGGAGGAGGGGGCGTCGGGAGGAAGCAGGGACGGAGCGCCTGACACAAACCGACCAAAGAGCTATTCCATGCCACAGCATGTCATGCCCAGGATGTAAAACACTGGGCTGGGGGCAGGAACCCGGAAGTTTCTCTCTCTCTCTCTCTCTGCCCGGTAGGGCAGTGAGCGGTTGTATCCTTTTCCCTTGTATTTGCCTTGTCATTATTATTATTATTGATGGTAGCAGTAGTGATTTGTATTATATCTCAGTTACCGGGCTGTTCTTATCTCAACCCGTGGGAGTTACATTCTTTCGGTTCTTCTCCCCATTTCCCCCCCATGGGGGGGGGGGGGGGGGAAGAGAGGGAGAAATGAAATTTATAGCTTAAACCTCGACAGTTATCAAGGACAGAAAATCTTCTGATAGGTGAAAAATATTTTATCTGAAACAATATCAAGGGAAAATGCTACATCCACACCTTCAACTGACCAACCATAACATAAAATATTAATATTTTTCTAAGGAAATTTTAATAATAATTTCCCCACAGTTGTTCTTGCATAGGAACTATTACATCAGGTTTTATGAAGCTTGAAGTAAGCAATCAGAATGATATTTTTCAATATTTCATGTCAAATCTCCCACCTACCCATTATATCAATGCCGAATATATCAAGGGGAAGTGTTTAAGTCTGCTACAGTCTTTATTTCCTGTCTCAACAGAACTGTGTCTATGTTTTAAAAAATTATCTACGTTAATCATAACCATATTTCTTTTTCTCTGTTCTAAAAGCTAATGTCTGCAACTTGAGTTACAACTTTGGCTCTAGTTATCTCTTGTTCTACAGGACTAAGAAGAATGCTCTCCTATAAACTGAAATCTATGTTTTAATGATTTGGTAAGAAAACCTTTTGTTTCATTTTGGTTTTGCACATTGAAATCCAGTGCTCTGTCTTGGATGTGAGAAGTCATGAAATTTCATAATGAGACTAGCAGGGCACTTTATTTTTCGAAATGCTGGGACAAAGCATGACGAACATTTGTGAAACATTTCAAGTAAAAGGTGTGAACCATATAGTAAAAAACAGGCAGTAAAATCATGTCCTTAATTACTTTTTTAAATTATTATCTTAGCACCAGTTTCTTGTAATCAGATTGCATCTGTTTTTCAACAGGTGACATTCCAGCTCTGTACAAAGACACTTGGAAGAATCCCATGCAATCCTTTTCATCACTCATCATCCCAGGGGCAAGTGAGAAAATGGGAAGTTACATCTAGTAGTGAGCACCAGCCTTTCTGCAAGTAAGCCCATGCTCCAAGGTGAGTAATTTAATGGGCTATAATGAGTTACACGAAGAGTTTTGCCTGTGAATCTTAGTCCAGCCCTCATGGAGCAGGTCCCACAAGTGTGATCATAGCTAAACAGTGTAAATGAGTGGCTTATCTGACCTCATTGTAATCCCCCAATGATGCTTTACACAGTAAAATGGTTGCAGATAGTGTTCTGAAGATTTCACAGCTGCTTCCAGTATGTGCCTGTCTGACACCAGACGCTGTAAAGAAGCCTGCCTCTTCTTTCACGGCTTCGGTACTACTACAAAACTTTCCCTTTTCTGCTAGCAGAGCTCCATTGTATTCCTATGTAATGTGCAATACCTCCCTTAGCCACTTGCTGATAAAAAGAAAAAGAGGAAGGAAACTAGTAAGTGGAGCTGCTTGTCTTAAGGTATTTATTCTGAGAAATTAAAAAAAGTCCCAGTGCATTAATACACATCTCTGAAATAATCAAAGAATTACAGTCTCAGCTTTTGTGAGCTCCTGGCAATATGACTCAATACGGAAGCAAAAATAGCCGTGGCAAAGTTTTCAGGTCTGGCTTCTGTTTATCACCTCTATTTCTCCAGCAGACAGGGAGAGGGAATGAAATCATCTCCTTATATGCAATTGTTTCTAAAATGTTGATTTATTAAATCAGAATAAAGCTTTCTTAAAAAAAAATCTTAAGAATACTGTGTTTATGTGTGCATACAGTGAGTGTCTGCTGCTGACACTTCCAACACACAGCAAGGAGCCAGGAAAAAAAACAGCCACAGATTCCCACTAATGTAAAATGCCGTGTTGCTTTGTGGTTCCTCAACAGGTTTGAGGACTGAGGGGAACTATTCTCAAAACCAACAACTCTGTCTAGCCTGAACTTTGTGCCTTGTTGACGCAATATGCAATGAGGTGGTAATCACAGAATCACAGAATGACTGAGATGGGTAGATACAATCAGGAATCATCTAGGCCAGCCTCCCTGTTCAGGCAGCATCATTGCTCAGGAATGTGTCCAGATGGCTCTTGAATATCTTCAGGGAAGGAGTCGTCACAGGCACTCTGGGCACATATTCCAATGTTCAATAATTCCAAGCACTCTAGTAAAGACACATATATCAATTGAAAAAAATATTTGTGTGTGTACACAAGGGTTTTGTTTTTTTTTTTCATTTGTGCTGCTTTTTTGGTTGTTCTTATTAATATCCCTCCTGTTTACTTCCGTCTCTCCCTGAACTTTTGTTAATGGCCGTCTGAGAAGGCACCTTTCTTACCAGCGTGCTATGCATTTACAATAAATTTGTAAGGCTTGAAGCCCCAGACAACGAAGTAAATTAGGTCATACTGTATAGTATCTTGCACTCTGGGCAGAAATCTGTTCCATACTACACCTCTCTATGGTGCTTTCCTATGTAGATATACCTGAGCTTTACAACCATTAACTCATTGTTTGTATTGTTGTTGTCATGGTGAAACAACTGCATTTTCCAGGCATCTGGCATGTCAACAAGACAACCCGAGGAAAAACATCATTGAAAGTATGTACAGAACCACAGCTATGATGCTATATTGGTAGAAACAGATACAGTAATCTGAAAGATCCACCTTCTTCACCCCCTCCATCCTCTTCTGTGGCTGCTTCCCAAGAGGGCTTCTCAGGAGAAAAGAGCAGCCTGCCTATTTGGTAACAGGCCAAATTACCTTCAGCACTGTTTACAGAAAACAGTCTGGCTACTATAAGCAGACTGAACCAGCACAGCAAGAAGCCTGACCAAAACATTTAGCTGCAGCATTCAGCTTGATAATGATTCAGGCCTCCAGGGAAGACAGAGCACGAGGGTCAAACATTAAAACAATATTAGTTAAAAAGCATGTGTGTTAAGGTCATGGTTGGAAGGACTTTACAATTTTTCATGCATCTCAGGAAAGTATAGAAAAACAATATGTCCTCTGTAGAATACTCATTTTTTAGATGCAAAGTAGGCTGTGACCATGAATAATTATGAATTATACTTAGTTAATGCTGATGCTGTGCTCTCCAAAGGCTTTTTCTTTTCCTGCAGTGTGGGGATGCCCTAGAAATTCAACCAAAGAAAAGACGTGGGCAGAAACAAAAGACTTCAGCCAGCTGCCAGATTTGTTCAGAACAGTACAAGTGTGGTCCTAGAAGTGAGGAAATTGCTGCTGCTCGGTTGGATTCAGATCTTTCATTCAGTGTCAGAACAAGGCTTTCTAGCAGGGTTACTATATGTGGAGCAACTTAACAAATATAAGAATGGCTGTATTCAGCCAGACCACAGTCCATCTAGCTAAGTATCCTGCCAATAGTAAATCCTTTGGAAAGATTATAGAAATGAGATGAGAAGACATTGATGTTTCCCAAGATTATTTTCTCAAATAGCAACCTTTTTGTTATGCATTATGAGTACCATTTTGTATTGGGCTGGATGCAGGCTTGAGCACTGGACTGTTAAGTGTCCATAAATGTCTAACTGTGAGCGTGCCTTGAGGCATGGTTTTAGCTCAGGCTAACTTTGACGTAGTGCTCAGGCACTACCTTGAAATACTTCAAGGACTATTTTGTGACAAGGACTGTTCTCACTGGCAGAATAAGGCTGCATCAGATCTGACTCCAGTCTGCAGCTTTTTCTCTAGTCCAACACACATAGCTGCCCTCATACTGCACTGCAGGGCATGCACTAAACCCACTCAGTTTCATGCAGTAAAAAAATCAACTCTACCTGCATATTATTAATTTACAGCTATCCCCACCCCCAACTACAAAACTTATTGCAAAGTTTCAGGACCAGAGAAAGCACCAGAGAAACCTTGTTCCCAGTACTATGCAGTTTGGACAAAGCTGTCTGGAATTGACTGCGTTTAGTACTCTGTTCCTGTTTTGTTTAGTAGTATGGGAATGTATTTTCATTTAAAATTTCTCAGTATTCGATATTCAGTGAATTGATCCACTCACTTTTTGAATCCATGTGAGCTTTTATCATCTATGGCCACGTTAGGATAAGGAAACGTCTTGTTTTCCGAGCTTTGTTCAGGGAAGAACCTCTTTGTCTCCCTTTGTTCAATGCATGCACCTCTGGGCTGTGTGTCTGGTCAGGTGTCTTTTGCAACCTTCAAAATCAAAAGATAAAAATAAAATCCATAGAGATGGGACACCTCCAGTTACTTCTTTAGTAGAATGATAAGAAGGCCTAGAGAAGCTGGAACATCCAGCTGAAGAGCTCCCTGGGCTCTGACTGTCTACTGCCTCTTGAGCACTTACACAGCTTTGCTGGCGAGGACACAGCCAGCCAAGACATTGTGAGTGTCCTAATGTCTAGTCAGTTCTGTCATGGTTCTGACACACTTAAGGAATTCTTTTGCAGACAAAATTTACAAAGGCTTTGCATGTTGGCTTTTGGTAGTTAAAAATATATTGGACATTTGGTTGGTGGGAATCAACATTTGCTAATGGCTGTTATGGGTTCGGCTTCCCCCTCCCTCCCCCCACAGCGTCTCATGTTATGCCGGGAAAGAGAGAAAAGCTGGGGGAGGGGAGACAGGGCGCCTGACCCAGGCTGACCAACGAGGTTATTCCATACCACAGCAGTCATGCCCAGGAGGTGGGATTCGGGGGCGGGGCTCTCGCGTCACGCGGTCTCGGGAGAGGCGCGCGGTCTCTTGGCTCGGTCGGGCGGCAAAACAGTTGTATCCTCTCCCTTTGTATTTACTTTGTCATTATTATTGTTATTGGTGGTGGCAGTAGTGATTTGTATTGTATCTTAGTTACTGGACTGTTCTTATCTCAACCTGTGGGAGTTACATTTTCTTTGGTTCTTCTCCCCATTTCCCCCCATCGGGGGGGGGGGGGGGGGACAGAAAAGGAGAGAGAAGGGAAATTTACTGATTAAACCACAACAGTTTTGGTGCCCAACGTGGGGCACTTAAGGGTTGAGATAAAGACAAAATAGCCACTCATCACAATGCTGATTTACTGGCTCTCAAAGTTGTTGCTCTGGTTCTCACAGGTTCAGTGTATGATACTTGACTTACAGCCAGTTCTTCTTATCTTAACGTTTTTCAATCTGGGTTTTGGGTTAAGATTCTTGTTACATTATACTGTATTGCACGGATTGTTAATACAATAGACTCAGTGATCATGAAACTGACCCGGTTTGTGTTTCCAGTGTGGCCACCAGCTCTATACTTTGGGAGGTATATAACGGAAGTTCTTAGCAATTACACGTCTCTTTTCACCTCCTGGGGTGGTCAGCCTGTGAAGGAGACAATCGTTTGTGCTCCCAGCGCCCCCACCAGGCCGTTTACAACACTATTTGAGAATTCTGAAGGTTTTGAATGGCCTTTAGATACCCTTGAGATCTGCCTGCTGGTGGTGACGGGAATTATCATGTTGGCACACATACTGAATATGTTGTACTCACAATTATTTAGGCTGGTCAGGAGAGTTAAGCAGAGTGGGGTGTGGGCCATGTCTGGGGTTAGACCACAATCCAGGATGGCCGAGAGATTTTCCCCAAGGCTGGACAGTCATGAGTGGCAGGGTGTGTGGGATAGTATGGGTAAGTATCTAGGCCAGTGGGCCCCTCCAGTGCTTTGGAACTTCATCAATGAACAAATGCAAACCCCAGAAAAATTAGTAAAACATTTAAAGGAGGTGTGTGGTCATTCTGGTCGCACCAGAGATGGACAAATCATGGCAACATGCTGGGGCTTGGCTTATGCTTACAGAGCCTTGTTTAACACTGTCCAGCATCTTCAAAAGGAAAAAAATGTCTCTGGATCTGAGGGCAGAGTAATGGACAGCACAGTTAATCCAGCTCCAAGTACAGCAGCTACATCACCACCAGCGACAGGTACAGCCACGACTCAAACCCCAGTGACAAGTACAGCAGCTACCCAAACCACAGTAATAATCACTGCAACTAAACCAGAGGACCAACTCATACCAATATCGGTTGCCCCTGTATGCAAGAGGAAAAACAAAGAAGAGGCAGGAAAGATGAAACAAGACAAAGAAACGTCACCACCTGGGACAGCATCTGAACAGGAGTTATTACCACATGAAGAAGAAGAAGAAGAAAAGAAAGAGGTGACTTCTCGATCTCGGACCTCAACCGAGCTACGGAATATGCAAAAAGACTTTACCCGTCAGCCAGGGGAGCACATCATCACCTGGCTGCTCCAATGCTGGGACAATGGGGCTGATGGTCATGAACTAGAAGGTAGTGAAGCCAAACAGCTGGGATCACTTGCCAGGGAAGGGGGAATTGACAAAGCAATTGCAAGAGAGAAAAAGTCCCTCAGCCTTTGGAAGCAGCTCTTGGCAGCTGTGAAAGATAGGTTTCCATGCAAGGATGATGTTATGAGTCATTCGGCCAAGTGGACTACTCTAGAGAAAGGCATCCAGTCTCTGAGAGAATCAGCCATTGTCGAGATGATCTATATCACCAAGCCGAATGTTGGGGATATACACATAGATCCAGATGAAGTCGAATGTACACGACCCATGTGGTGGAAAATTACACGAAATGCACCCCAATCATATGCCCATTCATTGGCAACAATAACCTGGAGTGACATAAGACCACCAACAGTGGATGAAATGATTTATAAACTCCAAGAGTTTGAAGATAATATCACCCCTTCCATCATCTCAGCTGTGGAAAAACTGTCCCAGAACCTCAAACAATTGAGAGACGATCTATCCAGCTCCTCACGTGTACCAACACACGTCTCAGCTATTAACAGAAGGCGTCCCACTTTTCAAGAGAGAAGATATAGAAGTTATACACCACGGGCCACCCTATGGCTTTACCTGCAGGATCATGGAGAAGATATGATGGAGTGGGATGGAAAGCCTACTTCAGTTTTGGAGGAGCAGGTGCGAGAACTGAAAAAGAGAGCAAAGGTCAAGTCTGATCACCCCATGAAGGCTGCGGCTTCAGGCTCTGGTGAGCAGGTTCCCAGATGGAGTGGAAGAGCTGATTTTACTTCAGCTCCTGTGATGAAGAAGAATAATCCATCTCTACAAGAGGTGAGTGACCAATGTGATGACTACTAGAGGGGCCCCGCCTCCAGCCAGGTGGAGGTAGGGGACAATCAAACTTATTGGACTGTACGGATCAGATGGCCTGGCACATCAGTCCCACAGACATACAAGGCTCTAGTAGATACTGGTGCACAGTGTACTCTGATGCCATCAAGCTGTCAAGGGCTGGAACCTATTTCTATTTCTGGAGTGACAGGAGGATCCCAAGAGTTGACTGTACTGGAGGCTGAAATCAGCCTGACTGGGAGGGAATGGCAAAAAAACCCCATCGTGACTGGTCCAGAGGCTCCATGTATCCTTGCCATAGATTACCTCAGGAGAGGGTACTTCAAAGACCCAAAGGGGTACCGATGGGCTTTCGGTATTGCTGCTTTGGAGATAGAGGAAGTGGAGCAGCTGTCCACCTTGCCTGATCTCTCAGAGGATCCTTCTGCTGTGAGGTTGCTGAAGGTCGAAGAACAACAAGTGCCAGTCGCGACCGCAACAGTGCACCGGTGGCAATATCGCACCAACCGAGACTCCCTGATTCCCATCCATAAGCTGATCCGTAGATTAGAGAGTCAAGGAGTGATCAGTAGGACCCACTCACCCTTTAATAGCCCCATATGGCCAGTGTGAAAGTCTAATGGAGAGTGGAGACTAACAGTAGGCTATCGTGGCCTGAACAAAGTTACCCCATCCTTGAGTGCTGCCGTACCAGACATGCTAGAGCTTCAGTATGAACTGGAGTGAAAGGCAGCCAAGTGGTATGCCATGACTGACATTGCCAATGCTTTTTTCTCAACTCCTCTGGCAGCAGAGTGCAGGCCACAGTTCACTTTTACTTGGAGGGGCGTCCAGTACACTTGGAACCAACTGCCCCAGGGATGGAAACACATCCCTACCATCTGCCATGGACTGATCCAGGCTGCACTGGAACAGGGGCAAGCTCCAGAACACCTGCAATACATTGATGACATCATTGTGTGGGGTGATACAGCAGAAGAAGTCTTTGAGAAAGGGAGGAAAATAATCCAAATCCTACTGACAGCCGGTTTTGCCATAAAACAGAGTAAGGTCAAGGGACCTGCACAGGAGATTCAATTTTTGGGAATAAAATGACAAGATGGATGCTGCCAGATCCCCACAGATGTGATCAACAAGATAACAGCAATGTCGCCACCAACTAATAAGAAAGAAACACAAGCTTTCTTGGGTGCTGTGGGGTTCTGGAGAATGCACACCCCGAATTACAGTTTGATTGTAAGCCCTCTCTATTATGTGACCCGGAAGAAAAATGATTTTAAATGGGGCCCTGAGCAACAACAAGCCTTTGAGCAAATTAAACGTGAGATAGTTCATGCAGCAGCCCTCGGACCAGTCCAGACTGGGCCAGATGTTAAAAATGTACTGTACACCCCAGCTGGGGAGAACGGTCCTACCTGGAGCCTCTGGCAGAAAGCTCCAGGGGAAACTCGAGGTTGACCCCTCGGCTTTTGGAGTCGGGGATACAAAGGATCTGAGGCCAGCTACACCCCAACTGAAAAAGAGATATTGGCAGCCTATGAAGGGGTTCAAGCTGCTTCGGAAGTGATTGGCACTGAAGCACAGCTCCTCCTGGCACCCTGGTTGCCTGTGCTGGGATGGATGTTCAAAGGCAGAGTCTCCTCTACACATCATGCAACTGATGCTACATGGAGTAAGTGGGCTGCAGTAACTGCACAACGAGCTCATATAGGAAATCCCAGTCATCCGGGAATTCTAGAAGTCATCATTGCCTGGCCAGAGGGCAAAGATTCTGGAAGGTCACCAGAGGAGGAAGGAGTGATGCGTGCTGAAGAGGCCCCACCATATAATGAACTGTCAGAAAGTGAAAAGCAATATGCCTTTTTTACTGATGGGTCTTGTTGCATTGTGGGAAAGCACCGTAGATGGTAGGCAGCAGTATGGAGTCCTCAATGACAAGTTGCAGAAACTGCTGAGAGGGAGGGTGAATCGAGTCAGTTTGCAGAGGTGAAAGCCATCCAACTGGCCTTGGACATTGCTGAACGAGAAAAGTGGCCAATACTTTATCTCTATACTGACTCATGGATGGTGGCAAATGCCCTGGGGGGGTGGTTGCAGCAATGGAAGCAGAGCAACTGGCAACACAGAGGTAAACACATCTGGGCTGCTGCACTGTGGCAAGACATCGCTGCCGAGGTGCAAAACCTGGTGGTGAAGGTACACCATGTAGATGCTCATGTATCCAAGTATCGAGGATACATGAGGTTCTGAGGAACTGCAGAACAACCAACAAGTGGATAAAGCTGCTAAGATTGAAGTGGCTCAGATGGACTTAGACTGGCAACATAAGGGTGAATTAGTTTTGGCCCAGTGGGCCCACGACACTTCAGGCCATCAGGGCAGAGATGCAACATGCAGATGGGCTCGTGATCAAGGGGTGGACTTAACAGTGGATACTATTGCCCAGGTTGTTCATGTCTGTGAAACATGTGCTGCAATTAAGCAGGCTAAGCGGTTAAAGCCTCTTTGGTGTGGAGGATGATGGCTGAAGTACAAATATGGGGAGGCTTGGCAGACTGATTATATTACACTCCCACCAACCCACCAAGGCAAGCATCATGTGCTTACCATGATGGAAGCAACCACTGGATGGTTGGAAACATGCGCTGTGCCCCACGCCACTGCCCGGAACACTATCCTGGGCCTTGAGAAACAGATTTTGTGGTGACATGGCACACCAGAGAGAATTGAGTCAGACAATGGGACTCATTTCAGGAACAGCCTGATAGATACTTGAGCCAAAGAGCATGGCATTGAATGGGTATATCACATCCCCTACCACGCACTAGCCTCTGGGAAAACAAAACGGTACAATGGGCTATTAAAAACTACACTGAGAGCAATGGGTGGTGGGACTTTCAAACATTGGGATACACATTTATTAAAGGCCACCTGGTTGGTCAACACCAGAGGATCTGCCAACAGAGCTGGTCCAGCCCAGTCAGAACTTCTACATACTGTAGAGGGGGACAACGTTCCTGTGGTGCACATAAAGAATTTGCTGTGGAAGACAGTCTGGGTTATTCCTGCTTCAGGTAAAGGCAAACCCACTCGTGAGATTGCTTTTGCTCAGGGACCCGGATATACTTGGTGGGTAATGCGGGAAGATAGGGAAGTCCGATGTGTACCTCAAGGAGATTTGATTTTAGGAGAAAACAGCCAATGAACTCAATTGCATGCTGTTGCTTGTTATGTAATGTGTTCTTTTATAGCCCATCAACTAGATGTCTTCAAGTCATCCGCGACTGACCCTCAGACCATCATCCCAACAAATAATGAGCTTTGATGAAACCAGACGAGTTCTGCAGTAAAGGAACAATCAGCATCAGCAGGCAACGATCCAACACTGCACACAGCCTCCCCTGCTCTGAAAGACTGTTACAAAAGGTGGAGCCTGACATCACGGACTGGATGGACTCAGCAGCTTTACAGGGATTGGTCCAGGCACTAAGGGATTATATCTCTCCATCTGTGTGTGTGTGTGTGTATGTATATATATATATATTTATATATATATATATGGGATGGTATTTTGAAAATGTGAGATCTGAGCATGATGTGAATGGTGTGGAATAAGGGGTGGATTGTTATGGGCTCGGCTTCCCCCCCCCCCCCCCCCCCGCGCGGAGTCTCATGTTACGCCGGGAAAGAGAGAAAAGCTGGGGGAGGAGAGACAGGGCACCTGACCCAGGCTGACCAACGAGGTTATTCCGTACTACAGCACATCATGCCCAGGAGGTAGGATTTGGGGGAGGGGCTCTCGCGGCATGCAGTGGGGGGAGCAGCGCTCAGTCTCTCTCGCGTCACGCGGTCTCGGGAGAGGCGTGCGGTCTCTTGGCTCGGTCGGGCGGCAAAACAGTTGTATCCTCTCCCTTTGTATTTACTTTGTCATTATTATTGCTATTAGTGGTGGCAGTAGTGATTTGTATTGTATCTTAGTTACTGGACTGTTCTGATCTCAACCCGTGGGAGTTACATTTTCTTTGGTTCTTCTCCCCATTTCCCCCCATCGGGGGGGGGGGGGGCAGAAAAGGAGGGAGAAGGGAAATTTACGGCTTAAACCATAACAATGGCTAAAAAGTTGCTGTGTAAAAGAGCTCAATCTTTGGAAGCATATGCTATTATATATAGATATAGACATATAGATATAGATATATTTATAGATATTCAAATGTATGCTGTTGCTGGGAAGCCCGAAGGATTGTTCCTTAGAGGACATAAAACCACTTTTTTACTGTTTGGGATGACTGAGCACTGGAAGAGGTTGTCCAGAGAGATTATGGAATCTCCATCCTTGATATTTGAAAGCCATAGGTCCAGGGCAACATGTTCTAGGTAGTTCTACTTGAGCAGGAGGAGCTGGAATAGATGACCTCTGGAGGTCCTGTGCACAGAACAATACAAAGCAGCAGTCCTGGTGCACCAAGGAGATTCGAAATGTTTACTGGAGGGCTGACATTTCTATGAAATAGCCCTGTTTCTACAAGGTTAACAAGAAAGAACACATATGCTGGGGGAAAAAAAAAAAAAAAAAAGAAAGGAAAGGAAAACAGTTTGACTCTTCAGTCTCTTCTCCCCCAGAAAACCAAATTAAGGAAGCTGTCTTCAGTCAATGTTTGTCATATGACAGCTCTCTGCTGTTGCTACAAAGGAACTTATTTACATTGTTGTTCCTTTAGATCACTGTGCTTCCTAAAGATACACATTCTGAGATAAAATCACAACTGAACATAAGATCCTTCAGGTTTCACTGTACATACTGAGATGCATCACACCAGCGCTTCCAGCTGACAGTGTCACAGAGGGAGCACAAAGGTCCCTGACTGTCCTGCCAGCAGCACCTGTGTCATTCCAGAATGCACCTCTTGTAGCCTGGGCTGTTCCTTTGTGATGCTGGGACCTCTCATTTACAGCTTTGCCTTCTCAAATGCCTTTGCAGCCAATCTATAAAAATATGATGCAATTAATGAAATCACAAGAACTACAATGCCTTGGATACCATTTGTAATTAATACTGATAACCTGATACAGTAGTATAAAATTGGTTACTATAGAAACCTAAAGTCATGTCAGAGCTGGATGAGTTAATTGGCATGCAGTGTGAGTAGTTCATTCACCAGATTCCGTTTCTATGGAAACATAACTGTCATTTTACGCTGATGACAAAGGGATGAGTTATGGGTTGGTTGGTTTTGTTCCTTCCAGCATATAGGGTTTATTTAACTACATTTAATAAATTAATGCAAATCCTAGTCTCAGTGAGATGAAGGATTTCTTCTTTCTAAACTCAGTCTTTACATTCCATCAATGCTGGATATTCCACACACCCTTTCTTTCCATGTTCTCTATGCTTTGAAATTTGAACACAGATTTGAACTCTATATGTTCATGTACTGTTTAAGACATACCCTCAGAAATGCACAATGAGCAGTATTATAAGAACAGAATGTTTTGCAGTTCAATCTTCAGAACAATTTTTCTCATGACATTTTTCACATCCAGTCTGTCCCAGTCCTCCTCAGCAGGGTAGAGCAAGTGCATACATCTTGGCTTGAGCAGTTTCAGTTTTATTTGACTTTTCTGCCTCCCTCATAAACATTTCATTTCATTGGTTTATTAGGCACATATTTCACATATGTTTCAGATCCAGGCACACTCTTCTCTGTGCTCCCTATCCAGTCTCACCCTCTACCTAGCTTTTCCATGGATCTCTCTTACAGCTTCCTGACAACAGGAGCTTGCCTTTCCACATGCTGTCTGCATCTTTCTCCCACATCTGACTCTTGTATTTAATTTATACAAGTATGGAACCTCCCACCTCCTTCTCATTGTCTGCACCCAGCAATGAAGTCAGTGGAAATATTAGCGATATATTGTCCCTGTCTGTGATTCTGGTGCCTGGATCAACATTGTCTACCACTTGTTTTATGCCACAATTACTATCTGGGGGATTGCCTCAAACAGTTTTGGACTGGGCCATATGCAGGAAAATGTCTAGGACATTTTTCACCATAGCAACACAAGACACATTCTTTGCATAAATGCTACAAATTTGCCAAATTTTTAATAGAAAACCCTGGAAATTTCAAAATTTTCCAAAATTTTCCATTGTAGTGAAGACAATAACTTTACTCGGTCTTTGTTCTCAAAGAGTAAACTGTTTTGAGTCAAATACTCCCCATAATGTTGGATTGATTCATTTATTTAAGAGTGAAAATTTCATATCAAGTGGACAGAATTGAATAAAGCTATGAATTTTTAAACAAAGTACTCTGACAACAAGTGCCAGGTAACCCTAAGTAGTGCTGAAACATCATCTACAGATCATACCTATAAAAATGAAGCATTTAACTTGGAAGAAGTTAGGTGCGTAATGCTTTGTACTGCCCTAGAAACCTGTCATTAAGATTTAGTCTCCAATGTTGGTTATGCAGGGATGAGCTATAGTGACAACATGAGTCACAGTGTTCCAATGCTGCCCCTACGTCTTTCACATTACAAAAGACTAATACATTGAGAAACAGCTTCTGGCTGGAGATGTCTTCAGATGGCTGTCAGCAGGCTGACCACAGGGTGTTTCCAGTGATGACTGCCTGTTTGCCTGAATTCTCACTGGATAGTGCTGTGTTATTAATAGTGGCATCAATGTCTTTTGTTCTGTGTAATTTTTTATTTAAAACGGAAATATATACCAAAAAAAAGGCAAAAAGAAGACTATTTTTCATTGGTATCAGTGGAGTAACATTTATCATAAAGTACAATTCTCCTCAGTGTTTTGTGGTTGGGTTTTATTCCCTATCTTAAAGCACTATAGCATTGACCTGTCTGTAAAGGCAGACCTGTCAGAAGAGAATATCAGAAAGCGATTGGAACTTGACCAAACAAGACTAATGCTGTCCTCAAAACGCAAGTCAGCTCTGTAATCCCAGTCTGTGCTTTGTTACATTTGGTAAAGGAGTGTATTTTCTTTACAGAATCGACTTTCATTCTGAGATTTTTAAATAATAAAGAAGCACATGGTTCTGACTGCATGTTATTTTCCTTAGTAATAGCAAACACTAATGAGAAGAAATGTTACCTTATTTGAATAATTTTCAACAGCGCATTATACAGTTCTTCTGTATCTTCATATTGTTAATTGCGCACTGCAAAGAGATCTTCAGTAGCTCTGTTAACAATACCTTTAATTAGCATAACAGCCATAAAGATTTCTAAATTGAATTCTATCTGTGGAAACAATGCAATCCTACTCACAATGGATGTGTGAAAAGCTGACAGCACAGGGGCTGACCTAGTCATAAGAATGACAGACAAAGCAAAATCAAAAGTTTTCATTTAATGATCTTTTTTTTTTAGTCTTTCAGTGAAATAAAGGCACTATTATTAAGTCATCAACATAAATACTCCTAATTGAAGGGATGGTGTTATTCCTATAGCTTTTTAATAATATCTTAACAACTTTCAGTATTAACTCTCTTTGCAAACAGCCCCACTTCTAATATTACATCTTTCTGCAAATAATCGTACTGCATGACTTACTTATATTTTCCTAGCATCATAATAGGCAATAAAAAAAAACAAAGGAGATATTTCAAATGTAGTTGAATTAGGCAGTTCCCCCAAGAAAATTATTAACTTTGAAACTAGACTAAAACTCATACCTTTCCAGTGAGAAAAACAAATTTTCTGTGCTCTGCATTGAGACATTATTCACAAGCAGATCCAGAGGCTGTTTTAATGACTTCATTCTTCAAACTGTTCTATATGAACAACACACACATCTGAGCAGTCACTACATGGACATTTACTCCAAGCATACAGCTGGTTAAGACTTCATTGGCCTGTATTACTTGTTCCTGCTATCAAGTTGCTATTGATTCCATTCATCCAAATGACAAGGCTAATAATAAACAAAATTTAATCAATAAAATTATTAATTTAAAAAAATAAAAATCAGAAGATAAGATGTTCTCTGGAGGGCCAAATATAATAATTTTTTATTTTTTTTTTTGCAGTTGGATAAGTGTGAAAGGGGAAGGACAGTAATCTCTTGGAATAGTTATGCTACAGGGGAAATGGTAAGGTTAAATCACAGCTACAGTTTGACGACCACCTCCCAGGAGATGCTCCTTTTTTGTGTCCGTAATGCAAGCTGCGATGGTGTGCAGACATGACTAGTTTAGGGCCACACAGTATTCTCAGCAGTATAAATTTGTTTCAAGCTACTTTGGGTGGACTGCTTCCACCTTCCCACCTAGCTCAGCTAGAGCCCGCTAATATAATTTGTGCACTGCAGTACTACAGGGCAACCTATAGTCCAGTCAAAGTGCAGTCTGGCTAGTTAACACTGTCATGATTCTGCCATTGTAAGTAATGCTTGAAGACTTAGGATGCAAAAATCATCTCATTGAAATTCTGATCTCAGAGGTGTGACTGTCAAAGTTTTCTTTTGCATCTTCGGTGTAGCAAATATTTCATCCTTTGCGGCTACTAATTGCTGAAGAGTATATTTTGGTACTATTATTTGTATAATATCTTTCTTAATGTACTAAGTTTCCAACAGAAATTACCTGTCAGCAGTGCACAGATAGTCCGATTACAATGCAAACACTTAGGTATACATGAAGGACCTCCCATATGAAGATAGGATGAGAAAGTTGGGACTGTTCAGCCTGGAGAGCAGAAGTCAGCTTGGAGACCTCATAGCAGCCTTCTAGTATCTGAAGGGGGGCTATAGGGATGCTGGGGAGGGACTCTTCATTAGGGACTGTAGACAAGGGGTTTAAACTTAAAGAGAGGAAGTTCAGATTGGATATGAGGAAGAAATGCTTTACTGTAAGACTGGTGAGGCCCTGGAATGGGTTGCCCAGGGAAGTTACGAATGCTTCATCCCTGGCAGTGTTCAAGGCTGGGTTGGACAGAGCCTTGGGTGGCATGGTTTAGTGGGAGGTGTCCCTGCCTATGACAGGGGGGTTGGAGCTAAATGATGGAGAAAAGGAATGCCATCCGGATGGACCTTGACATGCTTGTGAGGTGGGCTGATGCCAACCTGATGAAGTTTAACCATGACAAGTGCAAGGTGCTACACCTGGGTGGGAGCGGTCCCAGGCTCAGCTCCAGGTTGAGCAGAGAAGAGATTCAGAGCAGCCCTGCAAAGAAGGACTTGGGGGTGTTGGTCGATGTAAAAATGAACATGAGCCGGCTGCAGTGTGTGCTCACAGCCTAGAAAGCCAACCATATCCTGGTCTGCATCAAAAACAGCATGACCAGCAGGTCGAGGGAAGTGATCCTGTCCCTCTACTCTGCTCTCCTGAGACCTCACTTGGAGTATTGTGTGCAGTTCTGGTGTACTCAACATAAAAAGGACATGGAAGTGTTGGAACAAGTGCAGAGGAGGTCCACAAGGATGATCAGGGGACTGGAGCACCTCCTGTATGAAGATAGGCTGAGAAAACTGGGGCTGTTCATCCTGGAGAAGAGAAGGCTGTGTGGAGACCTCCTAGCAACCTTCCAATATCTGAAGGGGGCCTATGTGGATGTTGGGGAGGGACTCTTCATGAGGGACTGTGGTGATAGGACTAGGGGTAAAGGGTTCAAACTTCAACAGGGGAAGTTTAGATTGGATATGAGGAAGAAATTCTTTACTGTAAGGGTGGTGAGGCACTGGCATGGGTTGCCCATGGAAGTTGTGAATGCTCCATCGCTGGTGGTGTTCAAGGCTGGGTTGGACAGAGCCTTGGGTGGGATGGTTTATTGGGAGATGTCCCTGCTGATGGCAGGGTGGTTGTAACTAGATGATCTTAAAGTCCTTTCCAATCCTAACTATTCTATGATTCTACAATTCTATGATTCCATGCCACACCTTCACAAAGCCTCTTTTCCTGGATATTTCTTTTGAAAGCAACATTAATCAGCCTAAGGATACCTTAGCTTTTCTCTGTGTGTCAATTCCCAGCTGGAAATCACTGCATTAGAGGAACTAACCACTGATTTCACTCAGATTAAAATAAACATTACTGGAACAATGCATTTGGGTCATTCAGAAGTTCACTTCCCCAAAGGCAGTTTTATTACTGTATGTTCATGTCTGGTTCATTGGAAAAAACAACTAACGACCATTTTAAAAGTTTCAGTCATATTCATTTTTGAATGCTCTAGCAAGATAGTACTGAGAGAAAATGGAAAGGATAGTAAATCTAGTGTAAAGCAGAAAAGGGTCTGAGTGCATTTCAGAATGTGGACTTAGAAAATGAGGTTTTATTACAGAATGACACTCCTAGAGTAAAAGTTCAAACAGCAAAGGCATCATCTGTTATGAAGAAGCTTGACAGTGGGTTTTGTGGAGTCCACATATTGGTCTTCCATGTTGCAGAGAAACATAGGTACAATTTCGTCTTGATCCTGTTGCAATTTAAGCAAGTGGGAACTTTCCTTGTCATTTTGATGGTACAAGGTCTGCACTTCTCACAGCTGCTTTCAGCCGAGGTCAAGAACCTCGGGTAGAGTTGGACTTGTCCCTCATATGACCTGGGGTAGGGAAGTGATCCTTTCCTCATGGATCCTGTGGAGATGCACAACCAGCATCACTACACTGTCCCAGGGAGAGAGGTATCAGGCAGCTGCATAGGCACACAGCCAGGGACAGTGGGATCTCACAGGCAGTGTGCCACAGCTATAGAAACAAGTCTTAGACCTTATTTTCTTTCATTTCCTGCTTCCCTGCTGCAGCCCAGGCATTATTCAATCATATTTCATAGCTGTACACAGGCCAGTGTCACGGCTGGCAAGAGGAGTCAGGAGACAACTAATAAATTTTCTTCCTTCATTCTCCTTCCTGCTTCTCCATACTTTGATAGATTTCTCACTGTGGCAAAGCAGAGCAGCAATCATATTATTCCATTTTCACAGAACCATGTGGTGTTTTACCAAGTGGCTATAAGAAAATCCTTCATTATCACTTTATATCAAATGTACTAGGAAGGATATCTAATACTATGTCACTGATGTGGCATGGAGAAACCTTCCTCCGGAAGAACATGACAACCCAGTTTCAGCTAAGCTCACTGTAAGCAATTATATGAACAAGGCAGACAAAAGCTAAAACACCCTTCCATTGCTGGGAGTTCTTGAGTAGTACAATACTCATTCTGTCCAAAAACTTTCTAAAATTGCATATTTTAAGAATCCAAGGACTCAATGTCCTAGGTGTTTTCACGAACAGGTTATAAAATTGCTTCTATAGACCTAATTAGTTCCTTGAAAAAGGAAAGTGCTGCACAGGTGAGAAGTTGATTTTAACCATTATCATCTGGACTTTAGGGAAAGCAAGTGGAATTTCATATGCAATGGAAGCCAGACACAAGCCATATTTTAGCTGCAGCTGTTGGATCAACATCAAAATGAATTTGTCAGTGTATCAGTACCTTACATAACTCCAAAAATTAAGCACTGGTGAGCACTGGGTCCAAAGTTCTAGCAAAAAATTCAACTGCCCTATGTTCCCAGATTGTCTGGTAGAAGCTTTAGGGTTAGCCAAGAGGGATCTCAGGGTCAACTATGTGGTGCTGCTGCAAAGTGTTATAGTAGAAAACTTATCCCAGGTAGCAAACTGCAGAGGAATATACATCCTACCTAGTATAACTCAAGAGTGGGTTTGCATCCAAAAAGGGTGAGCATAATGAAAATTTAGACTGAGTGGGTTTGTGGAGTAAACCATTATGCCAGTACCACTGTACAGAAGAATACACTATTCCTACCTGTCATGGGTTCAGCAGTAGTAGTCATTTTTCTCCTTCTTGGTAGCTGGTGCAGTGCTGTGGTTTTGATTTTGGGCCTGGGAACAGCGTTGATAACACCAGTGTTTTCAGTTACTGCTTGGTAATGTTTTGGTCTGACCAAGGACTCTCTGAGTCTCATGCTATGCCAGGGAGGAGGAGAAGCCGTGAGGAAGCAGAGACAGGACACCTGACCCAAACTGACCAAAGAGGTTATTCCATACCACAGCATGTCATGCCCAGGATGTAAAACTGGAGGGCAGAGACGCGGAAGGGTGTGGTTGGTGCATTGGGGGGTTCGCTGCTGAGAGGTGCACTGGCTGGGTCGGGCTTGGTGAGCAGCTGTATTCTCTTTCTTTGTATTTCTCTTGTATTATTACTGGTGTTAGCAGTAGTGACTTGTGTTATACCTTAGTTACTGAACTGCTTTATCTCAATCTGTGGGAGTTGTATTTTTTCAATTCCCCTCCCCATTCCCTTGGGACTGTGGGAAGAAAGAGAGAGGAGTGAGTGAGTGACCTACTTCGTGAGTTTTAGAAGCTTAAACCACAACACTACCATGGGTCTGAATAGGTGTTGTCAATTGCTTCATTCATTTACTAATACTTCAATGGTGAAAGGTCACTGTTCAAATGCAAAAAAGCAACTGCAGACTTCAGTCATCTTTCTTGTACTTTGTGCATGACTTTTCTCAGGCTGTAAACTTTGCAGGCCAAGAACTGTTTTTCCTGTAAATGAAAATATTTTTATAGCTACAAGAACTCAAAGAATAAAAAATAATAATGTTCAACTCTTCAGGAAAGGTTGTTTTCACTCTATTTCCTATGGATTCTGGCTTCTGTTAAACATAGCTGTGCTGATAGCTGCTGCTTGTGGAAAAAAGTACACCCTATTCTCAGACAATCACACTTAGTGTCACAGAAAATTTTTAATCCCTAAGCACAAAAATGGATATAAGCTGTTAGAGCGAAATGTAGTAAGTTATTTTCACCTCTTCATAAATGTAATGACATTCCAAAGTTTGAAAGTTCACTTTGCAGGAACTTCACACTCCTTCAGGCAGTCAGAGTTCAGTCTTTACAGGCTGTGGTTGCCAGATGTTTTCTTGAACAACCCTAGGATTAAATGACTTCTGCAAATTTCTACAAAAGTGAGTTTTGAAGGCAACTTTACTTTGTCACTGTCCAATTGGGTTCTGCTGTATGATGGACCCATTAAAACATTGCCTCACTTTGGTGACTGCTATTTGGGAAAGTACAGGAGCAGCAGGGAAGTACTGAGGTCACAGTGAGAATCATGAGTACCTCATGTTAAAAATAAATACCTTGTTACCCTTGCACAGAGGAAACCAGATTAACACACTTTAGTTGGCAAATGTTGCTTTAAAAGCCATAATCATATCACAATCTGTCTTGGATAGAACGTCCATGAGGTACTTGGTGCTGTTCACTCTTCAGAGCAAGACCAACTACAAAGTTGGCTTGGTTTGGCCAGGGTCTTATCTTGTAGAATGTCTAAGGATGCAGATCCATAGCCTCTCTGCACAGCTACTTCCAGTGCTTAACCCTTTTCATTGTGAAGAATTTATTTGGGTTTACTTTGTTTTTTAGCATCATGAAGACGAATGGTAAAGTCCTCTGTTGAGTTAAAGCACTTTTACATTATGGAAATCAATTAGCAACAGCAGAACCAACACAGCATAAGGCATTCTCAAGGGACATTATTGCTGTCAGAGAAATACCTCGTCTCTTTCATTCTACGTTTTTTGGGGCATGGGAAAAGAGGGAAGTGGGGAGATGAAGCCATCATGATATTTTTATGATCAGCCAACACACAGGGCAGTTCAGGGAAGATTTCTAAGGTAAGGAAATTAAGCCAAAGGGCATCTTAAATGCATTTATAAACCCCATTTACTTATATTGAATTCTGCACTGTGTCTAGAGCTGAAGTTCCGAAAAGTCCCTAAAAAAATGTGATTACTCTATCAGCTGAAGCAGTTTCTACAGTTGAAACTATGTGGTGGTTGGTGAAGTGACCACATGCACAGGAAACTTTTCACATACAGACAAACAATTAGGCCTCCAGCCACCAGGCTAGCAAGGCAGAGGAGACTGTATTATCTTGGGAATACTGCACCTTCCTTTGATTTTAATGCAATTCTTTGTATTCATCAGGAATGATACAGTGCTCTTGTAACTCATCTTTGATGTTGGATCAAGCTGCTATGCATATATTCTTCTAGTGAAGCACAGCAGTCAAGGTGCTGACATGATTTGATTTTCTTTCAGTTTTAAGGTGCATGTTCCCCTGAGGGAATCTTAAAACAAGAAATGGGAAGAGCCTTTCATCCCTATGATCACGTATCTTCCCAAAGGCCTGCTCAGCACTGCCCAAGATCTATAAGAAAAGTCGAATAATTCAAACTTGCCATACACACAAAACCATGCATCTTATTGAAGGGTTTGTGTCTGAAGTGCAATCAAGTTTCTGCACGTAAGGTAAAAAGAGTTTAGGGAATTAAGTCTCCACAAAACCCCCCTGCCTGGAAGCCTTCCAAAGTGATGGCACACGTGCAATTACAGACTGGGTGTTTACGGAGTCACAGGAGGTCCCTCCAGTACCCTTAAGTAAAGATTATGCTAGGATATGGTTACAAGCATTCATCTTCATCCAGATACATATCAAATTGCAAGCTCTTATTGTTGAAATACCCTGGGTTTTACAATTGTGATGTTGTGCTTGCATGTGATGTTGCGACAGGATCACTGCTGAGGCTGAGGTTTTTTTTTTTTGACATCACAGTAGCTGCAAGGTAATTCCAAAATGGGTAAACACGCTCAGCGTCACTTCTCAGCTTGATACTCAGTTTCATTTGTGACAAAAGGAGAGCTGTTATGCTTCCCTAGTAAATCATAGAATCATAGAATAGTTAGGGTTGGAAAGGACTTTAAGATCATGCTGTCTTTTGTACTCCTGCATATCTCAATTCCGCACATCCTGGGTGGAGTACCTAAAAATAATACAAGAAATATTTGTGGTCACAGTGTATTGAGACAAAGTAGCAGTAAAGTGAATGTACCTACTTAGTATACCCTTGTAAAGATAGCATGGAACCTGAAGGTTGCAATGGGCTGTTAACAATACTGGGAACTGCCTAAATAGTTCAAGAATTTTACCCACTGGTAAGTTATAATAATGCTTCTCTTGAGTTTCTGTAGACATCTGGTTTTGATTACTATGCCATCTGAGAGCTGCTAAATCTTTTTGGTTTACTCCTTCTGTCAAATATATGTTTTAGGATTTCAAGGTTAAATACAACTTATCTTACAGATTCAGTTTGGATGAACCCTGCAATTTGAAGATAGTTAAACCATTCTAGAGCAAGCTTTTAATTTATTATATATCAAAAAATATTCTGTAATTTGTCAATTTTTCTCCATTATCATTTATAGGAAAATGCTGTGGCATGGTTCCAGTGAAAGAGCAGCTAGCTTTCATTGTAATAACTTCCTCTTTTCGCACCTGAGAAGAAAACCAGAACTTTCCAGATCCATATTTTTCTCTATATTTTGCTTGGAAAAAAAAAAAAAAAAATCCGACAAACTACCTTTAAAATAAAGAATAAAGATAGGCTTGTTTTTAAACAAAGGAAATAATCAGTGTGCATTTCTGACTCTAGATTTTTCAGAAAGGTGAAATTTTATTTTAAAATGGTTTTTTTTTAAATCCATGTAGACAATGCTGGAGTGCTTTGAAAGTCCAGTGTAATTCTGGAATTTGTACTCATTTTCTTTAATCTTTATTCATTAGTAATGCTTAGGTCATGTGAAATTCAGCTTTCATTGGGGCATTTTATATTACCGTACTTTTGAACATCCCTATGCAAGGTAAAATGGGCTTTTTAACTTCAATTTGTAAGTAAGTGGCAATGAAGCTTGTGACTGCTGTAAGATTGCTGGAGGAAACTTTGTTTTGGTTCATTTGCCAAGTAAGAGGTTCTTTTAGAATGTTTAAATGTGATTTTATTTTCTTAGGGTGTTCTTTTCACTTTTTAAAGAGATTTTTATGTTTGGTTTTTTTTGTTGTTTGGGGTTTTTTTTTTTGGTTTTTTTTTTTTTTTTTTTTTGTGGGCAGGGGTTTTGGGGTCTTTTTTTGTTTGATTTTGTTTTGGGGTTTTATTTATTTGTTTGTTTCTTCAAGACAAATTCCTGAATTTTATATAGTAACTATATATATTTTATAAACAGATGTTGATTGGCTGGAACTCCCCTATTTTGCTGCAATATTCATTCTTATGCTAATGAGAGATGTTTAACTGTCCCTTGCAACTTTGTTTTCTAGGCTATGTTTGTTCTTTCTATGTGAACAAAAACTTAGAGCAATGAAGTTTGCAAGAAGCAAATTTTCATTTTCCGCACCTCCTATAGGACAGATGGAAACCAGTTAGTTCTGACAATCTTAATTTACGCACATCCTAATTATATTCTTTTTAGTGTTCTGTTGTACTGCTAGGATTTTTTATTAGCTTTGTTTTGAAAAGATTATTATAAGCAAGAAATAGAATGGTTGTGAAAAGTATAGCTTGTAAGGAGTGACATGGTTGCCCTAGTGTAAAGTGTGGGATACTTTGGTTGGGTAAGGTATAGAGTTGCAACAGGGACATCATTGAACCATATTATTTGGATCCTGTAATTAAGAGACTGATTTTGTGGGATGAAACTGGAATAGCTACAAATCTGATGCTACAGAATCAGTAGGGCTCTTAATGACTAGTATTGCTTTCAGTGAGACATACATCATGGACCTGAAGGCCAAAGCAGTGGTTGTATAGTATGAAGACAGTGGTGAGCTATCCCACAAGTGGACTTCCAAATAGGTGTGGTATGAGATCACTTTTTAAAGCACAAACCTATGCCGTAGTAGAAAAAATAAAAACAGCTGGGGCCTTATCTCTCACATGCTATTTCTGTGTGACCACATGGTCGCAGCATTTTTCCCAGTTATAGGTGCTACAGAAGTGAGGGGAATTTGAGGGTAAGAGGTGTTAGCTTTTGAGGTATTTGCAAAATTAGAGGTGTTAACAAAAACCAAGTGTAATTTAGGCTTTCGATGTCTTGATTTTCTTTCCTTAGAAAATTTCCTCCAAGTATTTTACAAAACCTGGTCAGAGAAACTGACATTTGCCATTACGCAAAAAAAAAAAAAATGACAACATCCTAGTCATATTAGTTCTTCAATGTCCACTTAACTTTTAATGTAAATAGTACTAGCAGGTCTTAAGAAGTTGTCTTTTACAGGAGAGCTGTGCACATGCAAAAGTGTGGCAGAATTCAGATCTAATATTATAAATAATCTGCGAATAAAATGAGCATAGTTTTATTGCAGTTAGGTCTAGATTGCTGACTAATGCTTGTAAGTGCTATCACAATGAAAGACAGAGTAACAGATCTCTTTTCATACACAATTTCTCTCATTCACCTGAGTCAATAGCTGTGTTTTGCAATATACAACAAAGAACAATCTTCTCGGGTTCTGTGGACTGGTGGTAGAAGGAACATGTCATGTCTTGTCAGGCCTAAATGCTGTGAACAGAAGTATTTCTCTTAGTCTCAAATGTCGCAAAAAGGCACAAAGGAACAGGTGTTTGCTCCCAGGCAGATTAATGTGATTATGAGATTTCACAGAACCCTTATAGCAGTGTGTTTCAGCAGACCATGTCATTACTGGATCACTGTGTATCCTGTATTTTTGAAGGATGCTCTGGCTTCTCCGTCTGCATCTGCTTCTTTTCAGTGGCTGTCCCTCCTATGACAGCTAGGCTTACAAACTTTTTTAAGGTATATTTGGCGTAACTGTTTATGGTCTAATCTTCATACTGCCATAGATATTTCTCTCCAGACAAGCAATTTCATCTTCATTCAACATATTGACAGAATGTGTACATCCCATTACTTCTCAGACCTCTTTGCTTTTGGCCTTCATTAATTCCTAGACACATTTAAATTTCACATAGTACATTTTATATTATAGCAAATAGCTTGTAGAAAATATTAGATACCTGTATAATTTCAGTGTTATATTTATTTTATTAACTACTTCTCTTTGTTCTCTGTTACCTTCTGTACTCATGGAAGAATAGCTCTGGAATATGATTGCTTCTTGTCTTCTTATCATCATTATGAAAGCCTATAGAAGATTATATCTTATGACATCTTATTGAAGGACACTTGACCCAAAATTATGCTTTCTGTTTAGAGAGAATGTATTCTAAGCTAAAAAGTGCAATTTATATCGTGCTGTGTTAATCCAATCACCTATATCCCAAGAGTGATTCTGCCAATCTTTCCTAGGAGTATCTGGTTTCATCTGTAAACCAGGCCTGAGAGATGTGCAGGTTTGGACCACAACTGGACAACCTCCAGCAGCCACAAAAAAGAAAACTGAATTATTTTTATTTTTTTTTTTTAAAAGAAGGAAATTTACAGCTGCCTATAGTCTTCACAAATAGATCAAAAAATGTGTTTTATTTTGCTATGAATCTCCTACTGTAATTACACTGGAACTTAGTGAAGAATATTTGAGACAAAAAAAAATAAGGATCAGAGCACTCGGACTCTGCTTTCCTGATGGTATTCAGAAGTTATCAGCAGGTCAAAGTGGCTTTGTCCCACTTTGTTTATTGTGGCCACTGTTGAAATTCAAACATAAAATCTCCATCTTAATAAGCTTTCTAGTTGCCAATCACAAATACCTCATCCACCTTGTCTTTCTCTGAAATTACCGGCTTTGGGAAGTGAAACAATTTAGTAAGGATGGAAAGCAGGACCACCAGCTAGGACACACAGTTGCTATTTGACCTTCCTGCTTTTTGCCTAGCCTGTGTCTTTTTGCTGTACACTCTTTGGACACTGCAATGTAAGGCTCTGGTCTGATATGGCCCCTGGTTGATATGTAATTCACACAGTAATAGATACTAGTAGAACAGGCTGTTCTACTGATAGAATAGAAACCAGTTCTGTTTCTTGACTTTTTCTAAAATTTCAGTTCTGGGACAAAAAAAAAAAATAAAATTTTTCAAATATATATTTACTAACAGAATTACCCGAAAATACCGGTCCTTAGCTAGCACGTCAAGTTTTCTGTCTGGCTCTCTCACTTCTGGTTGGAGACGTCTAGAGGAACCATGACCTCTTACACCTCCCTGTGAAACATTTCTTGCAACTAATATGTCTCTTCAAAACACATTTCACTTTAGCGAAACACTATGTTTAGATGAAGATACATTTAGTCGAAAATACCCTGACTCTAACTCCAGTTTCTCTTCAACAGAACACTGGGGCTTTTTCTACACTAGAAGAATGATACAATCTTTGGCATTTGAGAACTGCCTTTGTTCTCAAAACTGATGATTAAATGAGGTAATATCAGTAGGAATCTTAAACTGTATTCCAGACCTTTACAATGCATCTCTACTGCTAATGAAGAACTGAGTAAATATACTTTTCTCTTTTCCCAACTCCACCTGACCTCACAAACTGTCTGTAACTTTTATAGATTTCTTTTTTTCTCCAGAAATTTTCTGTCTGAATCCTGCCACCCAGAGCTGAGACAGATGAGCAAGCAAACAGTGTCAAACCTTTTAAACAGTGCTTGAATCCATTTGAAGTATTCAAATCTTTTTATAGTTATGCAAGATTGTTAATGATATGCAATGAAATTATGTAAGCCTATAATACGCTTTATTCTCTTAGGTGTTTCAGGGTTTCCTTCCATCATTTTCTCTATGTCCTCAGAATAGGTGACATAACTTAATCAGTTCAGTAAACTCAATTTTACTGAGGACTTTTTTTCAAGATACGAGAATACTTCAGATATCTGAGTAATAACAATATCTATAAACAGGAAAAAAGTCCTCTTTTTAATAATTATAAAGGAGGAAAGGAACTGTAAAAGCTTCTGATCAGCCCTGAAGCAGATATCAAAAAAAAGAGAAACACGAATTTTTATTTTTTTTTTCTCTTAAGAGAATCTTATGTTACTTTATGCAGGTTTTACCAGACTAACACTGCAAGCACTAACGCTAATGACACAGAGAATGTAAGTAATCACCTGCATGGGTTTAATATATCAACCTTTATTTTATCTTTGTAATCAGAACTTACCTGGAGAAATGTATTTAACTAAGAGTGTAAATGGCATTATGCTATGTAGTGGGAAGAGAACCATGGCAATAGTAACAGCAGCACCTACTGCCAAGTTGTAATCAATACAGATATTTTACCTTGTGGTGGGTGGTGAACAGGTCTTTAAAACCATGCAGCTAAATCACAGAGGCATTTGCTAATATTATAGTGCTCTGGTAAGTGCAGTTTGCACACATCTTTGTTTTCAGGGGTTCTGTCTTGAACCAGAACTTCCTGTTGCCTTCGGTGAATGTTTGGAATACTTGTGAGACTGACAGCCTGGTAGCTAGCAAGTAGTTTGATCTGGGTCACTTGCTTTACTCAGACAGACTTCCCACTCACTTCAGTCTCAAGTCTGCACATACTGAGAAAGGGCTTCTCTGTGTATCATCATTACATTATCATTATTATTACTTATTATTATTGTGTTATTGTTAGTATTATTGTTGTTATTATTATTATACATTAAAAATACTGGTGGTTAATCCTGACATTTTATAAGAACACATGCTTTTCCATCCTTTTCCAAGTATGTGCTTTCCAAATCCATCTTAGAACTCCTTGTTTTCACCATATGCCTGCCATATAAGATACTATCAAAGCAGGATGAAACCTTTAGAGCATGTAGAACAGCAGTGCTTTTTCAGTTGGAGGGTGTTCAGACACTTCGAAGCAGGCACCTATACAAAGGTGCCTCAAAGCTCTTACACAGTTCTTTATTTTGTAGTGTCTGGATTTCTCCTGCTTGAAACACCCATTCAGATGCAAAGTCCTACATGGAGTCAGTGTCTTGCTGTCACTCTGTTTCAGCTTCTACATAGCATAAAAACAGGCAGTAGAATTGTTATGTATGTAAAGAAAACATTTTTTTGTTTGTCTTTTGCTGAAGTTTTTGGCACTTATGAGAGGATAGCAAATGATATGAATGGCATTCTGTTTATGGTGGGAAATCTTTACCAAGTAGGAAGACTTTATATCATTTCCTCACTATGGTCAGACTTTTGTTCCAGTCTCTTCCGACTTGTTTGCTCCACAGTCAGATCCCCTCAAAACAAGCCCTGAAGGAACTAATTGCCACTGATCTGAGACATTTTCCAGGCACTAAGAGTTCTGTTTCTGTTTCTGTGCAAATTCTTAATGACTCTAATATGACCAATGTACCAGGTCCTTAAGTGGAACTCAGAATCCAGAGGTGCTAGTCCTAGTCTCCACTTTAATTACCTAATAAGAGTATAATTCAAGGAATAAAGGCTGCATGCTGAAGTTCCTTTTGTAGTCAATGGAGAGAAACTGGTGCCAGTGAAGGTCAGTTTAAAACACTTAAATCCAAAGGCCAAAATTAGAGAGTATGAATATTTCTGTAAGTATTCCTTATCTAATTTTTTTAAGAAAGTGATGCAGCTGAGCAGAGGTGATTTGAAAATGTTACAGAATAAGAGTACTACTTTTCCAAGTAAAATAATGTTTCTACTGTTTTTAAAGGTCACAGTATGCCTTAGTTTTCTCGCAGCAGTCTAGTGATTACTATAGAAAGTCATCTAGGAACTGGTAGAGCTGGTTTAAATTGCCTTAAGAAGGTCAATTCTCCATTTCTTAGGCTTGGGAGTACCTTAGCCACCAGGCTGGAAGTCTTCTTACCTGCTATTGCTGAACTGCTGTGCACAAGCAAGGTTGGCTGAGTATAAGTGAAAGGTCTCCTTACCACCATGGTGGGAGCATGGTCAGGACGGCAGCAGAGCTGTGCCCAGGCATAGCCTTCTTGCTGCATTCCCTCTCTGAAGTGGATTATGCCCTGATGAAGCAGAAGAAACAGACCATTTCAGCCCCAAAATTCCAGCTTGAAGGGGATTTTGGTGATTTGGAAAGAAAACAAAGGATTTTAAAATTGTCTCTGGCAAAATTTCTGGGGACATTTAAAATCATGGAAGGAGGGGAGGAAGTTGCTGGCTGGTGCAGTGGGCTGCAGCCCTCTACTCAGTGCCCAGCTTGCTGTGGGTTCAGGACCAGAGTTGTGCAGGACGTTTAGGCCTCCATGATAGGTGGTGCACTGCTGAGAGCAAGGAGTGCACTGTCGAGGAAATTTGACCAATAAGCAAGTAAAATTACACTAGAAATAGCTTTCAGATGCAGGAATTTGAAATTTGAACAGCAAATTCATCAATAAAAATGCTAATACTTTCCTAAAAAAGACTCTAAATCTTTCAAGAAATTGTCGTTCATAGCAATGTAGTAGTTGCAAGTTGAACCTGAAGCAAGTTCAACATTATCAAATAAAAGGCAAAAATAAAACAAAAATTGTACTGGAAAGAAGGGAGTTGGAGCCTACCACTGCTTTTTAAGTCAACCCTGATGATCGAAATAATTCTTTGAATCGTTTCACTATTAGGTTGACCAAAATTGGCTTAGAAAGAGCATGGGCTACCTTATTCCTTGGTGCATTCCTATTCCAAGGCAAATAGAGAAAGCATTATGGATAAAAGCTTCCCCAGAAGCTAGCAATAAAGAAACATCACCAAAAGGAATGAACAGCAATTAACTGCATACAAGGAAGCCACACACACTTTATGCACTCTTCCAGAAGAGTCTGTTTGCTTAGACACAACTCCTCACAGATTGCATTCATTGCAAACATACCTCGTGGACAATGGGGAGATAATGAAATTTGCTTAAGATAGCAAAACTTAATCCAAACTGATTAATATGATAGGTAAATTTGCAGTTACACATACTAGCTTAAACTATAAATGAATCTGTGTAATAGTTAAAAGTTCAAAGTGTGCACATAAGGAGAACAAGGACAAAATACGCAAACTAACATTCCAACTCAAACTGAATTTCATTTCTTGAGGTTTCCAAAAGTCAGCTTTTTAATGCAGAATCTTTTTTTACTGAGGTAGCTAATACTAAAAAACAAGCATAACTTCCTCCTATCTCTCCCCTAAAACCATCCAAAAAGTTTTTCCCATTAGTCTTATATTTACTGTTACATTTTCCATAAAAATCAATATAAAAGCAAATCATTGGTAAGGCCAAACATAATTAGAATATGCCATTTGTCCTTAACTTGCTGTACTTCACAGAGCAGCAGTTGTGGTTTTTATTTGTTTTTTATTTTAATCTAAATCTGGTGGGTATTTTTTAAGATTAAATCTATCCCTTAAACTTGTTTGAGATAATTTTCGAGTTTCTTCAGAGAATAATTCTTATCTACAACTCTGGTTGCATCTCTTACTTAAATAACCTGCTATTTTCCTCTCTTCAGGAAATGGATGGGTAGAAAATGCAAAAAGCTATCTATAACAATATTCATAAAAGAAGTGAGAGCAACAGCAATCCTTTTAAACCAGGCACAAAATTTTAAAAGAATAATTGCAAAATATTCTGCCTCACTGTAATATTTACAAAAAGCATCACAGAAGGGTGCATCTATCAGTATTCTGTAGACACTGTAGAATTTAAAGTTTTTATTTTAAATCAACAACACAGGAACATGGTCATTTTGACCTTTCCATAGTGCCTACATTAAACACGTAGATATCCAGGCATTGCAGGCAGAGCTGAGAATCACATAGTGCCTTTTAAAGATAATGGGAGCTGAAAACGTTTGACTTCTCAGGTGTCATGCCCTTGTGCCATCCCACATCAAATTAAAACTCAGTTCATTTTAAAACTTTGCTAATTGTTAAACGTTAGGGAACCTGACATAAAGATGAATCCTTATTTCAGAATCTCAGTAGTAAATTTTGAGAGTCTCCTGAAAGGTCATTTTGGATTGGTGCTTATCTAAAGCTATCTGGCTTGTTTTGGCTTTCACCCATTAGTGGAATACATTAGACTAATAGTCACTCTGGGCCAGAAATATGGACCTGGAGATGACCCAAGAATCTAATTTTTCAGATTTTGCTTTCTCTCCATTCATTTCATTATTCTAATGGTACACAAAGTAGGCTACTTGACTACATTCTACCAGCTCATCTTCAGGTCCTGACAAGAAAAGCAGAATTCACAAAAACAGAAATTAATAATTCCATTTAAATATACCATTTCAGAATCCTTAAAAAGTATATTTCTGTTTTATCTTGCACAATGGTTCATATTGATTCTTCTTTTTTTCTGTCTTTGAGGCATCTCTAAACATATTTAAGATATTTAGTTAATCTGCTGGTTTGCAGTGAATACAGACAAGCAACAGAAGCAGAAAATACATGGTTTAATTTATGCTTTCTACGTGCTCCTTTGAATTTATGGTAATATATCAGAGTATTGCCCCCAAAAGGAGAATCATTATGATATTCTACAAAACAGAATATACTGATATAATAATAAATAATAATAATAAACAGATACTGCATTCAGATTTGGATCTTGTCATAAGTAATGTTCACTCTAATTAGCGTATTTATTGGTACATTACAAAGTTTATAATCTCAGAAATCAATAAAGAAACTTATAAAGAAGTTAAAGCAATTTGTTGCTTCCATTGCTCTGATATATTTTTAAGTAATTAAAGGAAATACAAGTTTTCCATTAAGGACAGCAAGACTTCATAATATATAAAGTAGTAAACTTCATTTTATGAAACTGAATTTGAAAGGTTAGTAAATGGATTGCAATAAAAACTTGGGAAAGAAGTGTAGTCTTCAAAACGATTAAGGCTGTTTGCTTTCCTAGAACTCGAAACACGAGAGGTGATATAAAGTACCAGTTCATTTTATACCCATCTCTTTGCAATTTCATGAGGTGAGTAACTTTAACATCCCTGCTCCTTAGTTCCTTCATTTCCAAAATGTCAGAGGAAACACACATGCCTTTCAGGTTTTACTGAATTGACTTTCCTGCATGAGATTGGAATTATTAGGGAGGTCAAGGAAGAAAATGGGATTATGGTTTAGCGGCTGGACATAAGGTTTCAGAGGCTGCTCTAGAGTAGCAGTACTGAAAGATCTGTGTCAGCCTGCTGCACTTTTACTTCCTGGTGATCCAGCTGGGCCAGTGTGCTGCTGTCTGCTAGCTGGGGCTCAGAGAGCTGGGAACATGCTTCTGTTCAAACATGCCTCTTAGGACTAGATGATATTAAAGTCCTTTCCAACGCTAACTATTCTATGATTCTATGATTCTATGTAGTATGGTTACAATGAGCACTTTCATGAATTCCTACATGCATATGTCTTTGCATTCATAATTTTTGTGGCTATTTCAAAACTCTTAAAATCATATTCTTGGCAAGGTTCATAATCCTCATTTCTCAGTGAGGATGCCAAAGGGATGCTGCATTTCCTGCAGCATAATGAAGATATTTGAAGAGAATGGCAACTCTACAATTAATCTCAACTTATAAATTCAATTTTTAATAGAGGTACGGGATACAGGTGGTCAGCCTAGTCAATTCATTTAAGCAACATCTGAATCAAATGCAAGTAGAAAACATAGGCAGTTTTGTTAGTTTTGTTCCTTTTAAAGAAAATGGAAAAGACAAGCAAGGGTTCATAGGATCTAAGCCACTAACATATAATGCATATTCATAAACAGAAACATTTTAGCTTTTTCTGAGTTCTTTGTTCTGATACACAATTATCAGCTGCAGTCTTGCAGTAGATAACAATGTAGATGACTATGTGCCTTTCATAAGTATTGTAAAACACTTCAGTGCAAAGAGAGAAAAGTTTTTCTTGATTCCTGGAAAACGTGAAGGTTTGAACAACCTCTGCATTAAACTGTGTTCTCCATATTGATTTGAAATATGTCTTGCAAGAGACTGAGCTATTGTGCACAGCGAACAGGTTATGCAAGAGCACCCCCTGGATAAAGCAAAAAATGAAATCATTTCCTCCTCATCATTCTTACAGGTTATTTTGGCAGATTCATTGTATTACTTTGAACTGGCTTGTTCACAGAATTGTTTTGTTTTTCCTGAGAACTGAGTTAGAGTGTGTGTACGTGTGTTGAGGGGCAAGAGGGAGGAGAGAAAAGGTGCTTTGTTATCCACGTTCACTGTACACAGAGACATGATAGCCATTGTACAGAGTTTAACACAAAATAGTCTGAGTGTGGTGCTATACACAGAGATCAAAGCAGCTAGGTCTACCCCCATGTGGGAAAGTTCCCAATCTTACTTCTTTTCTCAAATACTGATGTCTTAGAAGACTTGTAGCTTCTGTAATTGGCTCTATCTTCACTAACATTCAATACAGCTGGGACATAAGCCCAGATAGTGTCTTGTAGTTTAGTTTGTATCAAGCACCATAGCAGAGTTTTGATGCACATCTAACATCCTTACAGACACCTAAACACAGTTCAGGGGTTAGCAAGGACCAGAGATGGTTTCCATTGAGCATTGTGGACACAGCTGCTCTTTTAAGGAAAAATAATTTAATCGTATCTTCATAAGCTGAGCCATGCCTCTTGCTCTCAGGCTGGTGTAAGAAGTCTGAGCTATTTTACTTAATTGTTGGCATGTTATAGAATAAAGCAGCATAGCCCACTTGGTTGGGTAGTAGCTTGCTACCTGAAAGATAGGAGTTCATATTTGTGCTGTAGCATGATCTGCTAAGTTCTCAAAGGTGCTTAAGAATACTTATTTCCAATGAAATTGAGGTACTTAGTTGCATTTGCAGATCTCTATACATCCACCCACAGAAAATAAAGTGGGGAAAATAGTGATTTATGCCAATGCGTAAAAACATTAAAAAGCGCAATGCACTGAAATCCTATGGTCACCGAGACAGTATTACTTCAAAAAGCGCAACTGGCGTGCAAGGAGAATATTATTTGTTCTTTAGATTTCTTTCTCATCTCCTGATGTCTTAACCTGGTTACCTGCTTATTTCTCGTGAACTGAAAAAACACTGACTTCTGAGGATGCAACTGGAGGCAGATTTGCAGTGCAGCATGAAAATACAGAGAACACTAATCTTGTTTAGAAAATAACTTGGCCAGAATTTAAAAATTTTACTGATTGTATTGACTACAATATCATAAACAGCTGTATGAAAAACACCATGAAATTTCAAAAGAGGAAAGAATAAAATATGTGGGTTTTATTGTTAAACAGTTTTAATGATAACATTATGCCTTATGTGAGTTAAATGAGTTGAGGATTTGCACCCTAACTTGAGTATGAAACTCTGGAAAGTAAACATCTTAAACTAAGCTCACCTGGAGTACAAGTTACTTCAACATTTTTATGTGTGTGTCTTTGGCAGCTCAGCATTAATGGGACATTAAACTAGTAAATGCCCAGGAGCAGCACTTCACTGTATTTGACACACCTGCCTTTTTCTTGTCTCAGTGATTGGCACAGTTAAGTAAGGATAAAGGTGTCAGTAGCATTTGTTTAACCTGTTCACCTTGGTTCTTGATATTTAGCATTACCTTAGAGGTCATTTCTCATTTGTCATGTATGAGGAATTTGACTTCACATTCCCGATTTTTAAATCTTTGTACAGTGTGCGTCCTTGATACCTCAGTAAAGTCACAATTTAAAGAGGAAACATACCTGTCTTCTAAGGCTCCACTAGAGTCACCATATACTGACATACACTCCTTGGTTTGCAGCAGTGTATGAATAAACAGAATCTAGATACAGCCCAAAACCAAGATACAACTTTAAAAGAACACTGTTTGTTGCAAACTGAAATATGTGTTTGAAAGGTATTGTCTACTATCATATTTAGTTACTAGATCCCTGTAGGGTCGTAAAAAGATGCACAGTGGGACTCAAACACTTTATGGTCACAGATTCCAAATGAAGATAGGACTGAGTATTAACTAAGCATTACTGGAAATGTAGCAACTGTGATTACTAGTTGCTGGATCTAGAGACTCTAGTGGCATTTGTTGCAATTCTCTATCTGTGTTTTCATTTTCTAGGTCCTGAAATATCCCTTGTTTTTCTTAACTTTGCTGTAGTACTTAAGAGAGGACACCATTGCAATAACAGTAACCTCAGAAGATAATTACCGCATGCTTGCCAATGACTTTCGAATTATACAAAATTTAGAGTTCTTAATTTTAAACAAAAAATCACTTCTATTGAAAAGAGTAAGGAAAGCTTCAAGGAAGTTCACTTCATATTCTTTGAAGTAAAAAATCAACAGCACCCCATCCAAAAGCTTGAAGTGTGTTCTAAAATACTTCCAAAATTATTATGTGCATTATAAGCAAGAACAGTTTTAAGGGCTTTTGCACTCTCTTAGGTCTCTTTGATATCATAAATCACAATGGCCCTGGTCAACAAAATCCTACATGGAAACTTAACGTCAGAATTCAATATTTGCCTAGTTTTAATTATACACAGTAAGGATCTACCTTATTTTCTCAGTATACAATTATTGAAAACTCCTCTTTAGTGCAGAGAAAAGAGATGCATCCAAATTTCTCCTTCCCTGAACTGAAGTTCCCAGGCATCTATTATTTCACTTCCTAATCTCTCTGACATTTGTTCCTGAGTATAACGTTCCCATAATATTTTCTGGCTTTCAATGCATCTATCTCTTTCCAGTACAAAATTTCCTGGTGATTCCTGTTTCCTGGTAGTCTGAATAAAATACTGCTTTTTCTGATTTAAAACTCCTAGAGGTGAAGTCCTTTTCAGGGTGGAGGGTATGTGAGATACTGCTTTTTATAGCATACAGCAGTCATGATAGCACAATTAACTGCAGAAGCTGTAATCATAGAAATACAGTTACAACTTCAAGTCATGTTTTTTTTTCTGTTTACTTTTTTCTTTTTTTGTTTATTTGACAGCATTTGAGTAGTGAATGTATATAGCACAGTTCTTTGAGTCCAGCCCACAAATTCTCCTTTAAATATTATCAGCCTGAAGAAAAGATTGCTATCCAGACATGCATGTGTACACACAATCACAGACATATTAACATCTATTATCTGGGGAATGGACATATCATGGCTCATTTGCCATGCGTAATTTGGTATGTAATCTCTTTCTTGACAGTAAGCCATATACATAGGCAGGTTATTTACCAAGAAGAAATAATATGGGATTTCTTCCTCTGATAAACAGAGCTACCAGTTTACAAATCAAAATAATCTGGTTTTATTGAAGTAATTGCAGGAGAAAGTTCCTTAATAGCTTAGATCTCCACTGATACAGGTGTAGAAGGAATCCTCATAGTAGCATGTGTGAATTTTCTCTAGAACTTACACTTCACATATTCCATTGGTTCTCACTAATAAAGAGATACAATGCTTTCTCAGAACTGATGCAAAAATGAATATGCCTATCTTTGGCTTGACCATCACAGTACTTATGCTTATTGGTTTCTACTAAAACTTCCTCATACAAAAATAATTCACAACTAAAATGGGCTTTTTCTGGTCCAGGTTTCCTCATCCTGAATTCATGCTTATTCTCTCCACTCCACATTCATAAATAGCTTGAGAGCTTTCAAGCATCTGAGGTCATTGTGCTTCACACAATTGTTCTTTGTTGTACTGTGTGAAGGAGATTACATGAGGGCTAGCTGGAATTCCTGGATATCATATTTCTCACTATTGAAGGGCTATCTCCTTGAATAAAAAAAGCAATAAGGCTATCTGAAGTGACCTTGGCAATTGTTCATGTATTTTGTGGCATTATACAATTAGATGTGAATTCAAATCCAAAAGTCCTAGAAAATTATACAGACCACTTTCAGACCCCATAATGTCTCTGAACTGATCAAATTTTGCTGGATGAAGGATGCATTTTCTGAAATAGAGCTTTATGCATCAAGCAAAACATTTGATTAGTATTTTCCTGCATGTTTTAATTCTGTTATAGTACTCCACTGTCATCAATTGCTTAGATGTTAATCCCTGTAAGCGTATTAAAATTAAACACATGTAATGGAAAGAAGTTGCTGCTCACTAAGGGTAGTTCTTAGCTAGTAGAGCCAAAAAAGCAAATTACAAGGAATCTCATTATTGCTAAATGAATATTACTAATGCAAATACTTCCTGGTAGCTAATAGACTAAGTATTCAACACTGTATAACAGAAAAATACGTTAAACTGCTTTTCTTTCATTTAGCTTGAAAATCAGACACGAAGCTAAGTGCAAGGAAAACAGTCTGTCTCTCCTCTTTAAAAAGCTTTTGGTGCCATTCCTTAGTAAGAGCAGTAAGGGATTCCTAAGCTTCCAAACTGCTTGCTTTCAGAAAATAATATTATGGATTATAGAGGGAAACTGATACCAGTGGAAAGGGAAAGGTATCACAGAGACTGCACTTGATCCTGCACTCCAAATAATTCAGATGTGCTACTAAAAAGTTTCAGTTGAGTTTTAGATTTATTAGACATCCAAAATTCTAAAGACTCAAAGCCAGAGCACAGCATGCTTCTAAGCACTGTACAGTGGCCTGTGGTTTTGGGCCCAAGCTAATTTTAAATGTGAACTTGTTCTCTACTTTAAATTATACTGTAGTATGTGTACACTTTGAGACCAAAATTTGTAAATCTGGACCAATAATGCACAGCAGGTGAAATGCCTCCTTCTCCCAAATTTAAATCTGCTTAGGTAACTGGAAGAATTCCCAGTGCCAAGGGACCACAGATGTAGATCTGGCAGACACCACTTAGATGTTCTTAGCAGGCAAGATCCTCATTCAGGCCAAAACCAATAAATCCTCACTGAATGTAGAAGTTGCACTTCGCATTATCTTATTTAAGTTTCTTCCCACACTACTGAGACCCCAGCTTCACAAAATGTGATAGGAGTCTGTCAGGAAACTTGATTTCCAGTGCATGCTATTTTATTAACAGCAGATGACAGCAATTTGATGTAGACCCTGAGAAATCTATATCTCTATCCACACTTAGAAAAAGAATGAGAAAGAAAACTTGGTAATAATTAGATGATGGTTTAGAGTACTTTTATATGTGTGAAATGTACCTCCACTGAGCTAGACTTATTAAAGACTTTTGTCAAACATATTCACAGGGAATTGGCCATGGTGTACTCATAACACGAACGGGAGGTTTTTGTGCGTATTCTTATATATCTATTATGAACATTCATTATTTTAAATTCCCATTATAACCTTCACAGGCAGGCTAGGGACAACATGGGCCCTCTCCAGAAACTATCGAGAGAACTGGCTACCCTGGATTTGGAGAAGACCGAGGTTCTTAATGACTTCTTTGCCTCAGTATTCACCAGCAAATGATCTGACCACACCACCCAAGTCTTGGAAGGCAGATGCAGGGACTGTGAGAATGAGGACCTTGGGCCCACTGTAGGAGAGGATCTGGCTTGAGACCATCTCTAAGAACCTGAACATGCATAAGTCCATGGGACCTGATGAAATCGATCTGTGGGTCCTGAAGGAGCTGGCAAATGAAGTTGCTAAGCCACTGCCCATCCTATTTGAAAAATGATGGCAGTCAGGTGAAGTTCCCAATGACTGGAAAAAGGGAAATAGAACCCCCATTTTCAAGAAGGGGAAGATGGATGACCCAGGCAACTACAGACCAGTCAGTCTCACCTCTTTGCCTTCCAAAATCTTGGAGAAGATTCTCCTGGAAGGCATGCTCAGGCACATGAAAAACAACAAGGTGGTTGGTGACAGCCAGCATGGCTTCACTAAGGGGAAATCCTGCCAGGCCAATCTGGTGGCCTTCTATGATGGGGCTATGGAACTGATGGAGAGGGCTAGAGCAGTTGATGTCATCTACCTGGACTTGTGCAAAGCATTCGATACTGTCTCACATGATATCCTTGTCCCTAAGTTGGAGAGATATCGATTTGATAGGTGGACCACTCGGTGGATAAAAGAACTGGCTGGATGGCTGCATGCAAAGAGTTGTGCTCAATGGCTCAATGTCCAGCTGGAGACCAGTAACGAATGGTGTCCCTCAGGGATCGGTGTTGGGAGCGGTCTTGTTCAACATCTTTGTTGGTGACATGGACAGTGGGATTGAGTGTGCCCTCAGCAAGTTTGCCGATGACACCAAGCTGTGTGGTTCAGTTGATGCGCTGGAGGGAAGGAATGCCATTCAGAGGGACCTTGACACGCTTGTGAGGTGGGCTGATGCCAACCTGATGAAGTTTAACCATGACAAGTGCAAGATCCTACACCTGGGTTAGAGCAATCCCAGGCACAGCTCCAGGTTGGGCAGAGAAGAGATTCAGAGCAGCCCTGTGGAGAAGGACTTGGGGGTGCTGGTCGATGTAAAAATGAACATGAGCCAGCTGCAGTGTGCTCACAGCCCAGAAAGCCAACCATATCCTGGTCTGCATCAAAAACAGCATGACCAGCAGGTCGAGGGAAGTGATCCTGTCCCTCTACTCTGCTCTCCTGAGACCTCATTTGGAGTATTGTCTGCAGTTCTGCTCTCCTCAACATAAAAAAGACATGGAAGTGTTGGAACAAGTGCAGAGGAGGTCCACGAGGATGATCAGGGGACTGGAGCACCTCCCATATGAAGACAGACTGAGAAAACTGGGGCTGTTCAGCCTGGAGAAGAGAAGGCTGCGTGGAGACTTCAGAGCAGCCTTCCAATATCTGAAGGGGGCCTATGTGGATGCTGGGGAGGGACTCTTCATGAGGGACTGTGGTGAGAGGACAAGGGGTAATGGGTTTAAACTTAAACAGGGGAAGTTTAGATTGGATATGAGAAAGAAATTCTTTACTGTAAGGGTGGTAAGGCACTGGAATGGGTTGCCCATGGAAGTTGTGAATGCTCCATCGCTGGCGGTGTTCAAGGCTGGGTTGAACAGAGCCTTGGGTGGTATGGTTTATTGGGAGATGTCCCTGCTGATGGCAGGGAGGTTGGAACTAGATGGCCTTAAGGTCTTTTCCAACCCTAACTATTCTGTGATTCTATGATTCACACGCAACTTAGGCTATATGCATCCCCAATAAACACAGGCACTTTCTGCTTATCTTCATCCCACCAAGTCCACCACAACAGTGGAGAGGAGGAAACCCTGTAACTGTTACCTCAGCTACCAACCTTTGTTGTGACACTAAATTACAACTAAGGAAATATCTTTTCAGCACCTTTCTGATTCAAATATAAAAACATAAACATTGGTTTAGTGTGAACCTATTTTGAAGTGTGGCAGTTTTTTTCACAAAGACAGATTACAGTGTCAACAAATGTAATTTCAAATTTCAGGAAAGTTTCTATTTTTTAAGCTACCACTTTTTTTTTATAAGATAAAGCATAAAACATTTTTAAACAGTCAATTTGTCAAAATGCATTGTTTAATAGAGTAGAAGGTATCCAGGACTTTTGTATATTTTAGGAATTAGGGTGGGATTCAAGCATCCAGGACCTTTTCTGAAAGACAAATAAAATATTTTAGTTAAAGAATTTTTCCACAGCAAGCTCTATCTCACGAGCACTTGAAAGTTTACTAATTTCTGGCTACAGTTAAGGGTAAGCAGAGATATAAAAATAGCCATTTTTATGAATGTCTATTTCTTTATATTTACTAATGTATAAAAGTATATGATGGATTTGATGTGTTTTGAGATATTACAGCTAGCTGTACTGCTTCAGTAATGCATCTGCAGAGACCACATCACACAAGCAGATGTTAAGTTCCTGAAATTCACATGAATACCTGGTTTGCATTCCAGCATCCACAGCCAGTGTTGGGCTCAAAGGAAGGGCAATGAAACCTGAATGCGTTGTATTTTATTGTATTTGGCCATCTTTTTCTACTGCTTAAAACATTTCCATAGTCACAATAGTTTTGCACACTCTAAAGACATAAAAATGGCAGAAGGAAGCAGCACCTCAGTTCCTCCTCTGTGAATGCAAGCACAGTCAGTGTTTTTTAAATGAAGGAGAGAATGCTAATTCAGCTCTGTGAAAAAGCACAAAATGCAACAACAAAAAATGTTGCGAGGATTAAGCTTGCAGAGCTTTCAGTAGATATTTAAAATATCTTACAGTGCTCACTGAAGTCACCATGAATAACTATTCAGTAGAAATTACCTGCACACTGATCAAGGTTTAAGCATCAACTGCTGGTGATGTCTGTGACTCCAAAATCCAGGTTACAAACTACAGGCAGGTCACGGATTTCAGTCTACTTTGATAGTCACTTAACAGCAATGTAGCTCCCTGTTGATTTTGGACTCCTGCCCAAGGAAGTAGGGGGGGAATTTAACATGGTCAGAAGGCTCTAAAACCTTCCCATTTACTAAGAAGGTCCATTGTGTAAAACCTTCGTCTTTGCTAAGAAGTTCTATTGTCAAACACTTTTCTATGTTTTCCCAGTTTTCAATGACTATTCTCTTTTCTCTCTTCTTTGAAGAAAGATAACATCCTGTCCAACCTCAAGTAGGGAAACCCCCCCACTATGCGTGCGTGCATTTAAGCATGAATGCAGTTCTATTCACAACTCTTGGGAAATACTAATGTGGATTTTTAAGCAATTGTAGTTGGACTTGAGCAGTTTGACTTGGTATATGCAGGAGTTCACTGTTCACCTTTTTTAGCAAAGCTGAAACAGAATAAAATCCAATAAACTTCAGTTATGAAGATAATTGAAATTCAGCGAAGCTGCATGGATACATAAATCATAGTTACAATCACAGAACTGGTCTGATTTTTGGTGGAAGTATGTTCAAGAATTAAGAAGAGGAAAGGTCCTTAAATAATAAAGCTACCTTCTTGCTACATATAGGGCACTGACCTCCTGTCTGTTTCTTTCCCTACAAGTTTTTTTTTCTGATGCTTTTTCCCTTCTGTCATAGACATTATATCTTCTGGTCTTGCCACAGATCAATGTCTTGGCACTGGATATCTTATGATATTTTATCAACTATCAGTGTTCCAAATGCCATGGGGCTGAAAGAATTCTGTCAATGTTACTTGATTATCCCAAGTTTAATGAAACTCTGTTGAGAGTTCTCATGGGATGACTAGAGGGTTCAAAATTAACCTGTTATCATCATGTTTTCCAACTCTCTGCTGTGTAGGTAGTAGTCACAGTGGTGATTAGACAAGCCACATAAATTTAGCTGGAATATTTCTGGAAAATGAGGAATCATATAGAGTTTTAGTGCCTTCTTCCTGAATGGTCCTATAAAAAATTAGGACTTACAGCTTCTAAGTTACTCAATAACAAGCACACTGATCATAAATTGTTAACCATAGCAGCAAGAGTAAATTCATCATTACAGTTACTTAACCATCACAGAAATGTTGAGATGTCAGATTAAGTCTACTTAACAGTAGGTACCTAGCAGATTGTGTCATCCCTGTGCTGAAAATTACAGAAAAATGAGTAAAAGACAGTTTCCGTGAGCAACAGAAAAGGCTTCAGTTAGATAGGCTTTTCACACATATAATCTCTAACTTTAAACTGGATGGGTCTAGGACAACATCTTTATTCCTTGAAGATTAAAGCTCTACTGTACAATGAGGTGAAAGGAATTAAAATCTCATGACGTTATTTCTTCCGCTACAGAATTCTCCACCTGTATGCAGAGTAAGTAACAGCTGTATATAGATGGAAGTACTGTGCAAAATAAAAGCTGTAAGCACCACTGAGGAGATTATCTGGCTGTCTCCATCAATATTGAGGTTCACATTTCTCTGTGTCATGTAAGTCAGCTTTGCCCAGGTAATAGTGCTTATTGATCACGTATACCACACTATCATAGCCACAGGACAGGGATTTTCTTCTTGTTTTTTTCTACCAATTAGACATCTAATCTTGGAAGATGCTGAGGAGATGATTTTTAGAGAAGGCAATAGATATGAGGACACTTGGCTATACAGATTATTAAATCAGGAGTTCTCAAGGGAAGGACACGAAAGAATGAGCCATATAAAAGCACAATGTACAAGCTGTGAAATATCTGTAGTATAATTAGCAGGTGTAGTCAGAAAATGTAAACCAGCTTTTCCTAACACCTCACACCACTATTAAAGCAATCTATATTTTTCCTTCCTAATACTATTTTGAGAATTCGGTAAGGCTAATTAAACACAAGTAAAAATGCATGACTGCAATCATACACAATTTGCAGAACTTTCAGCTGATGAAAAATACGTCTAGACTTTGTACGAAATATTTCATTCCTCTTTATTTGTTTTGAATAGTAGCTCATAACGATTGAAGACCACTGAATTCCATAATTGAATCTGTAAAGTGAGACAGAATAGAGCCATAAAATCTGAGATGGCAAAACCAAAGGAAAGATTTGTAAGTACTAGGGAGGATAGGACCAGGATCCAAAACTGTCTTGACAAAAATGGAAAGTTGATCCAAAACCATAGAGAGAAGAAAAGAAGAGAGGTGCGGAGGGGAGTGGAAAGGAAAGGAAAGGAGAGGTGAGGTGAGGTAAGGCAAGGCGAGGGGAGAAGAGGGGAAGGGAAGGGAGGAGGGAAAAGTGATAGAGAGAGTGGAAGCTTTAAAGTCTTTAGTCATGGTTGTAGTACTTGTCACTAACAGCAACAAGCAGTGAGGTGTAACAAATCAACCATATGGCCATTACCTCTGCTGGAAATGGAAAGCAGGAAAAGTTACCAGCTTCTTCCAGATGAAACTATATATCTTTCTGAACACAGGATGTATATTCCCAAAATAGAGCTTGACTAGGATGCTGGCTGAATATGTTCCTCTCAGAAAACCTCTTGGGCTTTTTTAAATACCACTTAGTCATCAGTATGTTCTTTTAGTGTCTTATTACAAGGGGATAATTTTCAACTGCAGAATACTCGCACCATCTGCATTTAGCACTCATTTAGGATTACCTCTGAGGAAGGACATTGGCTTTCTTACTGTTCACTCACACATGCACATGCACAAGCACACATGCACACACCCACACCTGTGGGCAATCCAGGGTAGGCCATTTATATAATGGTTTCGGTCACACACACTTCTCCTGGACCCTCACACTGCTGCTAGCTATTTAATGCTAATGAATGGAGGGTGCATGACTCCAGAGACAACCACAGTTAAGCAGACAGATAATGAATCAATTGGACAGATGACTGACTAGTCCTTTCTCTCATTTTTCAGCTCAGGCATAGATGGAGCTGCTACTGCCAGTAAAAAGAAGCATGTGGCTGAGGGTAGTGGAGGGTGCCTCATGTGCCCCAGATGGGACCTGTGCCCAGTCCCACTCCCAGCAGCGCACCTGACTGACTGCAGTGGGTATCTCCTACTCCCTGCTGGTGAGTGGTGTATTCTTCATGTCAAAGTCTAACAGGTGCTGAAACCAAGGAACATGGGTCAGATTTTTGTTAGTTGTTGACTGGTTTTGCTCTTCAGAGTTTTTGCTTGTCCTTATTAATCACGATTTTTTTATTATTATTTTCCTGTCTTTCTCAGAAATTATATTGTATGCTCGCTTCCTCTTTTTGGGGAAATGGACACTGGGCATGTTATTCTGGGGACGTTATAGGAAAAATAAGCTTTGGTTATCTCTTTTTCAAAGGGGAAAATGTGGTGATTAATGCTATACTGCTTCCTATAAATTACTTCATGTTCCGTAATCTTAGAAATTTGAATTTTGCTCATGTGTTTTTTTTTAAGAGGAAGGCATATATTTAAAGGAACACAATAAAAATAAACAAACAAACAAATAAATAAATAAATGTACCACAGTCTGGTTTTGCACAAACAGTGGGAAAGCCAGTAGTGCAAAATGCAGACTCTAACCAGCTTCCTTTGTGTTTTCCTGAAGAATAAGTAAACAAAGTAAGTGGTTTTACAGGAGGACTTTATGCATAAAATCTGCTGAAAGTCAAATATTCTAAAATGGAGTCTGGTGTAAGGTTGAGTTCTTAAGATGCCACTTTCCTGTGTCACTGTAGCTTGTATCAAATAAGCTACAGTGCTGCTGCGCAAGAATTTTTATTCTTCTTAATCATACCCAGAGGCACTACCGCTCTTGCCGAATGGCCTGACCTTGGTCAGCAGCAGGTCTGTCTTGGAGCTGGGTGGCACTGGGGATGCTTTTATCATCTTTCACAGAGGTCACCCCTGTTGCCTTCCCCCTACCAAAACCTTGCCATGCAAACCCAAAACACTGACTGGTCTTTAAAATAATTTTGAGCTGGGTCCTTTCTGAAGAATGGACTGTGGCTCAATAAAAATACAGGATGTGAGCTAGCCCAGTTTATGTCTTCAGGCACTGACAATACTGTTTTCTGCAACAGAGACAATATCAATAGTGCTAACCTGCAGAAGTGGTGTAAGATTTGATGACACAATGCTGTAGTAATAACTTAAAGCTGGTCACAAAAAAGTTCAATCCTAGCCACACTTGCTGACTCTATGAAATTAAAGATGTCAGCAGAGATGATGTTTCTCTTTAGTGTGCAGGAATCCTTTCTGGGATTCTGCCAGGGTGGCCATCCTTGAACAGATTGAGCAGGTTATGGGGGAATCTGGATTGCCAAGAGTCAATGGATCTGGAGCATTCCTAGTGTATTACTGACCCTGCAGCTGGCAGATCAAGCACTTAAATTTACAGGTCTGTTGGATCTGCTGAATCTCCTGGATGATAAACACTGGACTTTAAGCATGCCAGTTAGTGAAACAGACAGTTTTGTGTTCCCTCATTGGGTTGGCTGCCTGTCAGGGTTTCTGAGGAATTTGGGCTGCCATCCAGATTTGGTGGGACTGGGCTCCTCAGTATTTGTGCAGCAGGCAGTCTCTGCTAATGGTCAGGAACAAGACTCCCAGGCCAAGGTTTGACCTTAAAAAGGAATGAAGTGAAAAAAACAACAATAAAAAAAAAAAATATTCAGTGAAGCTGGTTTGAAATTCAGCTTTTGAAGTATTCCATGAAATGGCATTTTTTGCTCAGACTAGCTCCTACAGTTTTTCACAGCAACATTTCTAGGTAGAGAGAAGCTGAAATAAAAGCACAAATTTGGATTGAGCAGAGAAGTGATTCAGAGCAGCCCTGAGGAGAAAGGCTTGGAGTGTTGCTTGGTAAGAATCTCCACATGAGACAGCAGTGTGAGCTTACAGCCCAGAATGCCAACCATATTCTGGGCTGCATCAAAAGAAACATGGCCAGTAGGTCAAAGGAGGCCATCCTGCCCCTCTGCTCTGTTCCCATGAGACCCCGCATAGAGTACTACGTCCAGCTCTGAGCCACCCAGCCTATAAAGGATGGGGACCTGCTGTAGTGAGTACAAAGGAGGGCCACAAAGATGCTCAAAGAGCTGGAGCACCTCTGCTATGAAGACAGGCTGAAAGAGCTGGGCTTCTTCAGCCTGGAGAAAAGAAGGCTCCGGGGAGACCTCAGAGCCTTTCAATACCTAAAGGAGGCCTACAAGAAATCTGGAGAGGGACTTTTTACAAGGGCATATAAGGATAGCACAAGGGAGAATGGCTTTAAACAGGAATAGAGTAGATTTAGATTAGACACTTGGAAAAAATGTGTCACTGTGAGGATGGTGAGACACCAGAACAGGCTGTGCAGCAACACTCCGTATGCCCCATCCTTGGAAGTGCTCAAGGCCAGGATGGATAGCACTTTGAGAAACTTGGTCCAGTGGAAGGTGTCCCTGCGCATGACAGCAGGGTTGGAACTAAATGATCTTTAAGGTTGCTTCCAACACAAAACATTCTACAATTCTATGATTCATACTTCAGTCACTAACTGACATTAATGCCTCCTTGCTCCCAGGAAAGGCTCATCTGTATGAAGAGGAATTGGAGAAGCAAATCCAGTGTGACCTAGAACAGGACTTTCTATATATGAGCAGATAAACCTAACCACAAGCTAATAGGTGCAAGGAGTTAATGGTTACCTATGAAATATATTACCAGCACTTACAATAAGTAAGGGCTGATGCTGCTTTATCACACAGTTGAGAAACTTTGCAATGCTGTTACATATGGGAAGAAGCACTCAACAGAAGTCAGGAAGTTGATTAGACAATTTATCCTGTAGCCATCTTGCTGTTTGGTTAATAAAACCAAACACTTGCAGCTATGCATACTAACAGCAGGAGAATCTCCCATCTGTGGTGTAATTGCTTTTGTCAGTTTGTTTCTGACTAAAAAGGTGCTGCTGTTTCACAGTGAATTTATTCAGGAAGGTTCCTGCGCAGCAACTGCTAACCAGGAGCGTCCTGCCAAAGTTGTAACAGAAAACATCACTTCTTTTCATAGCAATAAGCTTGCCAGGACTGTGTGCCCGTAAAGTAAGAGAAGTGAGGAAGTTTGGCTGAGAACGTACATCAAATCATTTGCTACCATACTTGTTTTGCTTTAAGTTTGTGATCAGCGGCACAAAATCTAGTTGGAGACCTGTAACTAATGGTGGTCTCCCGAGGGTCAACACTGATCTAACTTTCTCATCAATGACTCGGATGAAGGATAGAGTGGCTCCTCAGCAAGTTTGCTGATCATACGAAACTGAAGGACTGGCTGATCCCTGGAGTGCTGTGCTGTCATTCGGAAGGATCCAGACAGGCTAGAAGTCTCAATGAGCAATATACACAGCTCCTGCTGTCCCTTTCCACAACTGCCTGTGATAGCATTTCAGCTGGTGAGGTTTCAGATTTCAATGTTGCTAAGGAGGTGAGACCTGTTGCAGAAATAAACATGAGATCTAACTAGCTGGAAATGTTTGCTTATGGGGTGATATTAATAATATGGTGTTCTGGCTGTGGAATTTGAAGGACATGGGTAGTTGCAAACATTAGGTGAAATCTCGCAGTCACTGCAATGCTTCAATGTTCTGTCCTATCCTATGCTGAAGGGAGTTCAAACCCACATCCATCATGCTGCCCTAGGTACCAGGATATGGGCTGCCCTGCGTGTTCCTGTAGGTTGTGCAAATGACAGTAGTTAAAAAGGCTAAAACATTCTTAGGAGTAAGCACTCTTCCCCTCCCATGTGGTGATTGCCTGGCTATTGAATCAGGCTGCCACTTGTTTTACCTGTCTGGTTGCCCTGGGTTCAGCAGTAGCAGTCATTTTTCTCCTTCTTAGTAGCTGGTGCAGTGCTGTGGTTTTGATTTTCAGCCTGGGAACAGCATTGATAACACCGATGTTTTTACTTGCTGCTCAGTAATGTTTAGTCTGACCAAGGACTTTCTGAGTCTCATGCTCTGACAGGGAGGAGGGGAAGCTGGGAGGAAGCAGAGACAGGACACCTGACCCAAACTGACCAAAGGGGTATTCCATACCACAGCACAGCACACCTACTATATAAAGTGGGGGCAGTTAGTTACCCAGAAGGGTGAGATCACTGCACTGTCGGGCTGGGTATTGGTCGGCGGGTGGCGAGTGGTTGTATTCTCTTCCCTTGTTATTTCCCTTATCGTTATTATTATTGGTGATAGCAGCAGTGGTTTGTGTTATACCTCAGTTACTGGACTGTTCTTATCTCAACCCGTGGGAGTGACATTCTTTCAATTATCCTTCCCATCCCTCTGGGAGTCAGGGGAGGAAGTGGGGGGGTGAGCTAGAAACTGCGTGGCTGATTTACGGCTGGGCTTAAACCACAACAGTTCTTTTTGGCCCCCAACGTGGGGCATGAAGGGTTGAAATAATGACAGATCTGACCAGAGTGTGTCTAATCATATTTGGGATAAGCTTTCATTGTTTTGGATTAATAGTCACTCGTCACAATGCTGATTTACTGGCTCTCAAAATTGTTGCTCTTGATCTCGAAGTTACAGCATGCTGTACCTTACTTACAGCTGGTAGTTGCTATGTTAGTGTTTATCAGCTGGGGACTTTGAGCTAAGGTTCTTGTCTCATTGTACCTTATGGTAATGACTTGTAATACAATAGAATCATTGATCATGAAACTGATCTGGCTTGAGTTCCCAGTGTGGTCACTATCTCCGTACTTTGGGAGCTGTATAATAGAAGTGCTTGGCAATTACACATCTTTTTTCCCCTCCTTGGGTGGTCAACCTGTGAAGGAGGCATTCCCCCACTCCCAGAACCTTAGAAAATCTCCAGAACCAAGAAAATCTTCAATCCTTTTCCTGTGTAGCAGCAGAACAGCTTAAACAGGATGAAGAAGAGAGACTTCCAACGCAAAATAGCCAATAACAGCAGGTGTGTTTCCTTAAAGAAATGCAAGTTTGAAAGCCCTCAAGCAAGGCAAAGTAGTTGAACCTTGTTGTGGTTTAAGCCCCTCACCCATGCAGTTTTCTCACTTACTCACGTCCCTCTCTTTCTTCCCACAGTCCCAGGGGAATGGGAAGGAGAATCGAAAGAATGCAACTCCCACAGGTTGAGATAAGAACAGTTTAGTAACTAAGGTATAACACATATCACTACCGCTACCACCAGCAATAATAAAAGAGAAATACAAGGAAAGCGAATAAAACCGCTCACCAAGCCCAACCCAGCCAGTGCAACCCCCAGCAGCGAACCCCCCAATGCACCACCACACACTTCCAGGTCTCTACTCTCCATTTTTACATCCTGGACATGATGTGCTGTGATATGGAATAACCTCTTTGGTCAGTTTGGGTCAGGTGTCCTGTCTCTGCTTCCTCCCAGCTTTCCCTCCTCCCTGACAGAGCATGAGACTCAGAAAGTCCTTGGTCAGACCAAAACATTGCCAAGCAGTAACTGAAATCACTGGTGTTATCAGCATTGTTCCCAGGCCCAAAATCAAAACCACAGCGCTGCACCAGGTAACAAGGAGAAAAATGACTGCTGCTGCTGTACTTGGAGCTGGAGTAGCTGCGCTGCCCATTACTGTTGAAGCTTGAGTAGCTGCTGTACTTGTCCCTGGGGGGTTGAGTAGCGGTTATATGGGGCCTCTCCTTGCTCTTGAATGTGGGCTCTTTGGATAAACTGTAAAAGAGAATACTAGAACTGAGGTCTCTTCAGTGGCAGAAATGGACCTTGCTCAGTGCTTTGAGGGGAAGGGGAAAGGTTCTGGTCTGCAGATACTGACTTGGTAGATGGACAACTTTATAGACTCCCTTGTCGTGGTTTAAGTCTCTAACCCCCCCCCCCCCCCCCCCCCCCCCCCCCCCGCACTTCTCTCACTCACTCTCATCTCTTTCTAGCCCCAGTCCCGGGGGAATGGGAAGGAGAATCGAAAGAATGCAACTCCCACAGGTTGAGATAAGAACAGTTTAGTAACTAAGGTATAACACAAATCACCACTGCTACCACCAGTAATAATACAAGAGAAATACAAGGAAAGAGAATACAACTGCTCACCAAGCCTGACCCAGCCAGTGCACCCCCCAGCAGCGAAACCCCCAGTACCAAAAATCTGACCACGCCGTGCACCCCCAGTCCACCACCACACCCTTCCCGGTCTCTGCCCTCTGTGTTCACATCCTGGACATGACGTATGGAATAACCTCTTTGGTCAGTTTGGGTCAGGTGTCCTGTCTCTGCTTCCTCCCAGCTCCCCTCCTCCCTGGCATAGCATGAGACTCAGAAAGTCCTTGGCCAGACCAAAACATTGCCAAGCAGTAACTGAAAGCACTGGTGTTATCAGCGTTGTTCCAAGGCCCAAAAATCAAAAACACAGTGCTGCACCAGCTACCAAGAAGGAGAAAAATGACTGCTGCTGCTGAACCCATGACAGTGAGTTGACATGATATTTGTTTGTGCAATCAGATTGGCTACTGGCAATTGGCTACTGGTTATCCTTAGGCAGCCCAGTAATGAGCATTTTGCTGGTGAAAAGCATTTCATAAGGGCTCTGACATCTGCTCTTCAAACAGCGTGACATTTAACTTACAGTCTTGCACAGGAGCTGACCCAGAGTCCTTAGTGTTAAACCCTGCCTCTCCTTCCCTGCTCTGGGCTCCCCGCTAATCATGAGGCTCTCACTACTGAGAAGAAAACTTTTCCCTGAGTGCTGCAGTAGGATTTCATAAATGCATTTTTGTTTGCTTGCAGAGATGCTGCAGTCTGAAGGTACTTTGAATTTTTAAGCAGGGTTTCCTTTGGCAAAATTGTCAGTGAGTTCAGGAGCTTTGCACAAGAGAGATTCAGTCTCTAGAGCACTAAGTGATAGAGTTGCGTTTGCTTGTTCTGATATATTCCAACAAATATGACTAAACATTATCCTTATGATTTTTTTTTCTTCCTCTGGTGATTCATATCTTAGAATCTGTTGTTAACATTGGATATATGCCACTTTCACAGCTGAACATATTGCAGAAATCTAAAAACATTTTTGAAAGAACTAGATGACAAAATTATTAAAAGCTCTTGATGGTATGCAGTGTATTTGTAGTTCATGAGTGGGTGAATCCATTGCATACTAACTATTGTTCAGAAATTACACTTTATTAGCTCCTTTGCTTACTGAGGAAGGGCTCTTGCTATGTGTATTTTTAAACACTTGAAGTTAAGGAGGTAAGTCATTTGCCTCACTTGGGAAACTGATGTGTGGTGAAAATGGCTGTTATTTTAACAAGGAAAGGGTATCAATAATGCTTTGTTGTCATAGTAAATGTATATAGCACTTCACGAATGCTCATTGTCCCCAGCCAGTAGAATATTTTCCCCTCTGGATTTCTTTCTCTGCTCTCAGTGTGATTCCTATCCAGATAACTGAGGTCAGTCACGTTTTCCAGAGACTGCCTGTGATGAAGAGGTGTCTTCTTTCTCAAGGGTAAGGAGGCTCCACTTTGTGTAGCAAAACAACTGCATTCTCCCCTTCTTTGAGAATAAACCCTCCTCCCAACATATTTCTGCCTGAAGACTCTTAAATGTTAACTCACATCAATCAGATGTTTGCTCTCCCACACGGGAGAGCACATGGCTAACAATTGTATTACTCTAACTTCAGGTTTTTGTATGCATGACACTGACTGTATTATCTGAGTGCCTTCTGCACAATTCACAGTTAAAAAGCCAAACTCGCATTGGATTTTACAGTGTAATGGCCTTTTTATTTGTGATTGTAAGAGAATGCTACATTCATGACAATATTAGCAGGGATTAGAGGTAAAATAAGCATCAGTCTTGCAGTGACTGAAATGCCCGAGGGGGTCTTACGGCTTCCACAAAGATGGTTCACACTTCTATCTCAGGCAGCTGAATAACTCTGCTGAAAACTGATTAGTCTTGAAAGTTAGGACCAGAGCCTCATGTTCTTGGAGCCTCCAAGCAGGAATGTCATGTTTTTCAGTACTCTCTGGATTGGTGAGAGGTGCAGAGCGTGGCTGTGAGACTCTCAGCTCTCTGGGTGCTGGCCAGACGAACCCCTGTGAGAACTGTCTTTTGGCTGCACTGTAATTGAGTGGCACAGCTGCAGTCATCTAGACATGGCCTTGATGTCTGTAGTCTAGAGAAGTCCCAGTAGCTGTATAATCTTGACTATAAGCCTGGTGTGTACTTGACTGCTGAAACCTAAGCTGCTGTAGCTTCACTGCTACCAGTTCCTTGGCTAGGCAAATCCAAGTTACTGCAGCTACAAGAGTTGCTTGTGCAGCTGTATCTTGTAAAAAGCCTCAATTTCCCTGTCTTGACTTAATCTTTGGTGCCTAGTTACTATGGATCTGATTGTTTTCTTTAAAGTATCCCTGGGACATGATGTCATTCTTTGTTACTGAGCAAAGGCTCTTGTGAAAAGATGGGTCTTGCATTATGCTCTAAAAATAGTGAGGTCGCTCCCATCAACAAAAGATAAGATTTTTTCAAGTTAAGGAAAACCCCACGTAATCTCACACAGACAGAGCACACAAAACCAAAGCAAAGTGCAGGAAGTGAGCCACCAGAGTCTAATTGTGGGAAAAGACGTCCAAAATACTTAACACCAGGTTAACGAGAGTATCATTTCATAAAACATTTATCAAAATTGATTTTATTTTTATATATTCCCCCCCCCCCCAGGAAAAGCTGTAAAATAATTCTGTAGAAAGCCAGTAAGGTGTCGTGGCTCCAGGAAAGCTTGAAGTGAGCTAGAGCCAAAGAAGCATTTTTTTAGAAATTACTATCAGAGTAGTGTTTCAATGTACTCCAAACAAACACACTGGAGTTCCTCTCCTATGAGACCTATCAGTGTTTCAGTTTTATTTCCCAGGAAACAAAACATCTGTTAAGTTCTGATATCAACAATCTCCAGAATGAATGTGTATTACAAAAAGTAAAGTTCATTATTCTCATATCCAAGGACTCCCTGATCATCTCTTCAGTTTTTGGAGGCCTAAAAAAGTAGTTTTAGGTAAAGCAGGAGAGAAATATCATGTAAACACATCAATAAAACCTACAACAGGCAGAAAAATAATCAGATTAAATTTGCGTGTTAAATTCGGGCTTAATAAACTCAGTTGTATGAAGTTTAACTACTCTTTGTAGCAAGAAAGACACAAGGAGACAAGTAAAACAAGACCATCCTCACTGAAACAATATTATATTCTTGCACTGGGGAAATAAAAGGATGTGAAATATTCAATGTATGGGTTGTGCTGTGAAAAGCAAAAGCAACGGGAAAGAAGAGGAGGCACTGCAATGGGAGCATCTGAAACTGTTACCGAAGTCCAAACCTCTATTGAGCACTATTTAGCAGACGTGGCATTCTGCATGGAGGCAGAGGTCAGTAACAATATCTTAAAAGTAGGTCGTATACCAGCGCTAATATGGGCCTGTGTTAGTACCTGAGGATCTGAAGAGTCTGGATATTTTGTGCAGGGGAGGGGAAGGAGGGAGGGAAGGCTGGATGCTTATGTTAGCAGAATGAAACGTGCTATTTGAATTATGCAAATCCTTCTATTTTTAGCCTTCTTTGACTTTCACAGTGTGCAAACTTATTTTGAAAGCAATAATTTTCCAATTAATATTTATTTGCATTATCTATTAAGTAAACTATTGTAGGGGATAAAATAAATGTTTTAGAGGCATTTTAATATATTTTCAAGTAAACAGCAGAGTGAAAACAAAATAAAACAAAGTGACCTTGAAGCCCCTTTTCCAGAATTGTAGTATTTTGTGCGACTGGGAAATCCATAGAACTAGGGAATGTTTTTCTGAATTTGGAAATGTGATAGCAATTTTTAAGAGAAATATCTGGATATTAAGGAAAGAGGCATCTGAAGTAGGTTGGGAAACCTTAGGGTGTGGATCATCAACCTCTCCCTCTTCAATGCAAATGTAGCTCAGACGCAGACAGCTGTGTGCAAATGAACATGACCAACACAGACTGGGCAAAGACAGAATCATAGTCCTTTGTTCAATGGTAACTTTGACTGTCATAAAGCTTGTGTTGCATATTGTAATTACCACCAAGATGCTGAGAACATTTGGGCAAGGGCTTTATATTACCAGCTTCTACATGGAGGAAAATACATGCTTGAGATGTCTGAAGCTGAAAGTCTGATGTTTCTCATTGAGGAAAAAGAAAAAGCAAAACTAGGATTAGAGGGATAATGATAGATGGAGGCAAAATTTAAGCCAGACAAGTTGGTTTTCTAAGAAAACAGAATGGCATGATTATTTAAAAAAAAAATGCAATCTGAAAAGCAGAACGGAGTTTCCTTAGGAGTATTAATTCCTTCTTGCTCTTATTCCTTTTCAGTTTTCGGTATCTCTTCACAAGCTAACCGTACTGTGCTGTTTTATGAGAAGGGGTATGTTCACAAAAATGAAAAACAGTTATCAAGTTACAAAAAAATGTGTGGGATATATTCAGGAGAGCAGGTGTCCTGAACTAACTGGTGCAAGCTTATGCAGATGTGTCAGTGACCCCTTAAAAAATCTCCACACAATGCATATCTATATAATCAGATTAAAAAAAAAAAAGGGCATTAGCAGCTAAAAAGTCAAACAGCTTTCTTGCGATATTGAACAGGCAAAAGCGTAAGCGTTAATGAAAGAACATCTCTCCATGGGTCACAGGAAGTTTACCTATGAACAGAGCATTCATTTATTTCAAAGCTGGCAGGCGGCAGAAAACAGCTCTTTTTGCAGACTACTGTAGAGGAAAGGCAGAGTGAACTGCACTGGTGGAAGCTGTAAACATGTATAGCAAAATGCTGCTGCTGGAACTGGGAAACTCAAACTAGACAAGGCTTTACCTCATAAGATTTTTCTTCTCAACTACAAATACCAAGAATTTCACAAAGTCTCAATTCTGCAGGCAGCCTACAGCAATTACTCAGATGCCTGAAGTTTATGTCAATAAGCTGCTAGCTTGAGAGCAATACTATAATCTTGTGTGACGTAAATATTTTTACGCTATTTCCAGGATACTGAAAGTGGCAGTTTGACCTGAATGCTAAAATTTCTGTTTTAATCACGCTCTCTGTAAGAAAATAATTGGAAGAAATATAGCTTTTCTACTGACTTAAAAAAAATACTGTAAATAGGTACCACAACAAATATGGAATGTTTCTGCGTTATTCATTTGCATATTTCATTTCAGAATCCATGGGACTGTCACTTTCTGGTGAACTAAACTTAACTCTGTGTATGGGAACTTGCTTATAACTGTTCTGGACTTTTGCCAGCTCTTGTACAGCTATTCTTTGGAAGAACAAAGTGCTGCTGCTAAAGAAAAAAATACTGATGTATCTGGTCCTCAGACCAGTTATGTTTGATTCTTCCAGTCAAACTACTTACATCACTGTAGAAGCAGAATATGCACCTGATGATTTGTTTGCTTTACTCAGGTATTAATATGCATAATCCAATTTTTTTCTAATTATTTATTTGTCAAACACAGCTTTGGGGCAAAATTAGATGAATAAATATGCCTGTGCATGCTCACATCTCTTAAATAAGTTCCTCTGAAAAAGTGAAGGAAATAATTTAGTTAAAATTTCCATGTTTCTGAACCCTGGCCTTTATCAGACCTGCTAGGCAGGTGTCAGGCACCCTGATCCCAGACTACCATGCTGTGTGATCCTCCCAGAACTGTGGAAAGGGACTGCTGTTGTGCTAGTCTACGTGACACATAGACAGTATGTGTGCAAGAGAGTAATTTCAGCTGATTTTCTGTTCATTGTGGAACTTTCTGCTAAACCTCCTCTACCTTGAAGCCAGCACTTACTTCCAAGAAAAATGAAAATCTTGTGGGTATAGAGCTGTGAAAGTTTTTTTTTCGTGGTTTATACAACATCACTTAACACATATAATTATGTGTCTCAGCTTACCTGGCTTGACCTTTGGGAGGAAGAGTTTGTTTCAGAAAGACACTCCCCATTTTAGACTCATCTGAGAACAAAAATATCTTCCAGGCTCCCTTTTAGCCTCTGAGCAAAGGAGTTAATGACTTGCAATGCCCTACTCGTACTGCTACATTCAAATACCGCTCAAGAAAGTTTTTTTGTTGCATGTCAAGTTAGTGCAAATAGCAGTCATATGTTGTAGGTGCTTTATAATTAGTGCTGACTGAACAACCCCTTGGCTCTTGTTCCAGTTCATTCTTTGGCCTTCATTCACCAAGAAACACATGGAGGGAAGAGATTCAGAGCAGCTCTGCAGAGAAGGACTTGGGGGTATTGGTCGATGAGAAAATGGACATGAGCCGGCTGTGGGCACTTGCAGCCCAGAACGCCAGCCATATCCTGGGCTGCATCAAAAGCAGCATGACCAGCAGGTCAAAGGAGGTGATTCTGCCCCTCTACTCTGCTCTCCTGACACCTCACTTGGAGCACCATGTGCAGTTCTGGTGTCCTCAACATAAAAAGGACATGGAAGTGTTGGAACAAGTGCAGAGGAGGGCCACGAGGATGATCAGGGGACTGGAGCACCTCCCGTATGAAGATAGACAGAGGAAGTTGAGGCTGTTCAGCCTGAAGAAGAGAAGGCTGTGTGGAGACCTCAGAGCAGCTTTCCAGTATCTGAAGGTGGCCTATAGGGATGCTGGGGAGGGACTCTTCATGAGGGACTGTAGTGAGAGGACAAGGGGTAGCGGGTTCAAACTTAAACATGGAAAGTTTAGATTGGATATGAGGAAGAAATTCTTTACTGTAAGGGTGGTGAGGCACTGGAATGTGTTGCCTAGGGAAGCTGTGAGTGCTCAATCACTGGTGGTGTTCAAGGCCAGGTTGGACATAGCCTTGGATGGCATGGTTTATTGGGACGTGTCCCTGTCCATGGCAGGGAGGTTGGAACTAGATGATCTTAATGTCCTTTCCAACCCTAACTATTCTATGATTCCATGATAGTTGCATTTTAAATCTTGGCTCCTAGTAAAATCCATGGAGGGAAGTGGAAGTTATGAGCTTAAGATGGAAATGTGAATTTTTTGTTTGCTCAATGCACAGCTCTGCTCTCCAAGGAGATAGAAGATTCAGCAGAAACACGTAGGCAGGCATGTTTTCTGCTGTCCTTGGAATCTGGTAGTCCCCACATTATTTATTGTAACTGATCAGAATCCATATCTGAACACTACACAGAGAAGCAGAAAGGCCTGGGAATTGGAAGTATTCAGGTGTGTCATGACTGCATGCATCATTGCTAGTTTGCTTGTCTTAGGTAAACACTGCCTGAGCCAGCCAAATATGTGGTCTTTCAGGATGGTTCAAATTAGAAGCACTTTTGGTGGCCTGTCTTGTACATGGTGGATGACTGGTCTGGTCTCCAGGGAAAAATTTGATGCAAACAGCGATAACAGCGTTAGCTTAGAGCAAACATGTACAGATGTATCCCAAACCTTTTAATTTTTTTGGCAAAATAAATAATACCATAAGCTGTACAGGGGGTTTAGCTGCTTTTGTTACCTTGACACATCTTAGTAACTTGGCTTTTTTTCTGCTTGAAGTGACTGAAATCCGCTTTTATTCTATTCCTAGCAGAGCCAAGTATCAGGCAAATGAGGCAATGTACAATCCACGTCTGAGAGATGGTTTAAGTGACATTAACAGGTAAATCAGTTCAAATCACCAAAAAAATTACTCTTTTGGAGGCATAGAAACAGTGACTTCAGGTGGATGTTTAAAGGCTAATACTGAAATACAGTATGTCTCTGGAATGTTGGTATATTCCTGATTTTGAGTGAAGGAAAAATTAAATGCATGGTGGTGCTATTCTGCCCTCTCTTTGTTCTTCCAGAAAAGTGCTATTCATAGCTGTTTTGGTGGTAAGTCTTTCATCACTTCAGATAGGTTCTCAAACCATCTGGCATGTGTTTCATCTATCTTATGCAGAAGTGTGTAAAGCATTCCTTGGCTTCAGACTTCATTATGCTGCACCTCTCATATGGAAAGTCCTTTGAGTACTGCCTTCCCCTCCCAGGTTGAGAGATTACCTTGTCTTATTTTAGTCTTTTGTAGCAAAATGTTCATTATGTCAGCTATCTTTATCATAGAATTAACAACTTATTTCATTAATGTGTTCAAGGCCTGCAGACAGAGGTTGATTAATGACTGTTACCTCTCATTAATTTATATTAGATACATAAATAATATATTACAAAACTGACTCTTTAATTTTGATCTCTCTAGAAAACTGCAACACAACCCTAATTACATCTCAGCTATCAGTTATTGAGCAAATTGTGTCTACACTGGAACCAATGAGATTGATTAGACTGCATGCCACTTGCATAAGATTAACCATATGCCAAGTAGAGGAGCATTTTGTGAATGTCTAAAGGGCTATCTAAATAGATCACAGTTTAAATGGGTAATAGGAATAACTTTTTAATAATTAATCAGCAGGTTCTTAAGTGCATACATTTCTCTGTATGAAATCACAGAGCAGCTTGGTTTGGGAGGGATCTTAGTGATCATTTAGCTCCAGCTGCCAGTCATGGGCGGGGTCACCTTCCACTAGACCAGATTGCTCAAATATTTATCCAACCTGGCCTTGAACACTGTCAGGGATGGAAGAGACAGTTCATTTTGTTGAGAGTTTTGCTGTCTTGGCAGTATCTTATGGACAAGTGGATATACTCTATATTATCATAATCTACTGTAGATCCAGATTGTTTTAATTCTGCCACCCTCAGTTCTTATTGTCTCTTTCCTACCAATGTTTCTCTATGCTAACTGCAGCTTTCTATTTATTTTTTCCTCTAAATTTTTCTTTCTTAAAGTTTAATTGGTATCGCCAAAGTTTCCCAGAAAAAAGTGTTTTTCACATGCTAGGAAATGTACCCAATCCCATCAGTTGAATGACTCTTAGTTAGATTTTTGCAAGCTCCCTTACTCATTGTCACCGTAAACCTAATAAGGTACTGACCACTGATTTTATTCAGGTTCTCAAAATATCGCATATGAGGATCATAACCTAGACTTTTTTATTAAAAAAAATACCATAAACTTAAGATTTAATTTTACACTATTACCGGCAATGTCTTCATCATTGTTAGCCTGCCATCTCAGAACTGGGTTTAGCTGTATTCTCATCTCTTTCTCAATGTTGTTTGCTATGCATCTTTTGGAAGATTTGAAATGGTTAGGCACAAAGCATTCTGCATAATAATACTGACGCCACCTATAAACAGGATAGAGGTATGGTCTTCCCATAGCCAGATGGACTAGGCTCTGTATAGTGTTAACCAAGGCATGTAATGCTGCTTTTCTGAATTGACTGCCCAGATTTAGACTCTCTGTGGGAATTGTTCAGTCTCTTGGGAACTTCAGTGTTGGTGAAGCAGCCTTTGGTCATGCCTCTGGTGGTGGAAGCCCACATCTGTGGGCTAATGGAGGTTACCATTTGGCTGACCTAGCACAGCTTAGTTTAATTTGTCAGAGAAGCTTGTCATGGGAGACATGCTAGACTGGGATCTTGGGAATAAAAACCAAAACTGAATTCACTTTTATTCAATGAGTTAATATTGAATGAATATCTGAAGTGCTTTGATAGAAAAAGGTCTCAAACTTTCATCTTTCTCTTCATTGGTGGTTACTGTAAGAAGCTCAGTGTATTGCAGTTCTTTTCATCACCAAGGAAGGGAGGCAATGTCGGTATCAAAGGTTTCTTGTTTATTTTGTTCTGTTGGATTTCTTTCATCATCTTTTTGAAGAATTATTAGCTCAATGTGTCTTTCAGTACTCATTTCTTCCCATATTTTTAATTTATGCTTTATCTTAAGGAAGTTCTTGAGAATCTTCAGCTGCCTGTGACAAGAGTTTCCTGAATGCTATCCCAGGGCTGTGTCCTTTTGTGGATCGTGGTAATTGTGAGGTGACTTAAAGGAATTTTAAGTAGCTTCATTTCGCTTTAGTAAGCATATCAGGTTGTCATTTCTAACTTCAAGGAGGCCTAGGTATGTTACAATTCATCTCTTGTGCTTTATTTCAGTACTTCTTCCTACTCTTCCTACTAAGAGTCTGTGAATGAAAGTGGATTTTGTATTGGACAAAGCTACCCCTCTGTGGCAAAGAGAACAAATAAAGCAACAACACTTGTGACGTTTACCTGTTTTTAGAAGAAAATTCATGGCCACAGAACCTGCTGATTGAAAGAGTTCACACCATTTTGGTAGCAATCTCCAAACTCATGTTTTGATGTTCTTTCAAGTGATGATTTGTGGTGATAATAGATATTATCACATCCAAGCTTAAGTTATGTTATTAGATTAGTTTACTAGACAAAATGGGGAAAGAAGAGGGAAGAATCAGGATTTGCACCACAGCGAAAATGCAAAATATTCAATATCAAACCACATATCCAAAAAAGACATCTTTAACCACTTTTGTCTAATGATGTGGTTTTACATTTTATGTGCCTCATAATCTGGTTCTTTCAAGTTACACTTTCTGAATGCAAAATGCCTGAATCTATAAAAGAGGATTAATAGTCTTAGGTACATAGAAATATTCAAAAAAGTAGTACAGGAACCATTCAATGTTTACTCGGAGAAGTCATAAAAGCAGAGGAAAGACACACTTTCAGCAGTACAAAGAAGTCCTTCCCTCTTGAAAGCTATTGAAGGGTAAAGGAAAGGTGGGTGGCAATAACGTTCCAGAGATAATAAACAGAAATTGGCCCAGTGGGCTGAAGACCTTGCTCTTGATTGCTCCAGGAACTCCAACGCATAGAAATTATAGGAATCATGGCACACCTGTTTCCACAAAATGCCTGTAAAAGAGCTTTCGGATGTATTTTACTGATAGAAAATGTAATCTAGATTGAACTTCATCATTTGGGGCCCTATTAAGATCTGCAATTTGGTAAAGAGCCCATTTATTAATATCAGGCTATACTGATCTTTCAATTATGTCTTCCAAGCTGTCTTGGGAAGTCATGACATTACTTTAGAGGCTCATGTTCCTCTGAGTCTGTGCTTTAATTTAACTGATCAGGTCAGCAGGGCAAGGCACACTTTGGCATCCTGTAAGTAACTTTTTCAAGGTAAGCTGTACCAATTGTTTGAATACAAACAGTTCTCTCCTTTTAAATCAAGACTAAATTGAATTCATAAGAAGAAACATCTATTTAAAACTCATTATCCAATTTCAATCCAAACACCCAAACTGGTGAGGTTGTTCAAGAGGATTTTTTCCCATATGGGAGTACAAGGAAATGCATGACTCACAACATCACAGAACAGTTATGATTAGAAGTGATTTCGGGAGATTGTGTAGTCCCACCCCACTGCTTAAAGCAGAATCAACTAAAACATGTTGCTCAGGGCCATGTCCAGTCAGACTTTGAGTATTTCCAAGGACTGAGATTAAAACCCCACAGGCAACAAGTTCCAGTGTTTGGCCACCTTCTTTTGTCTGCGTGGATATTCATGTATTCATATTTGCTTATTGCCTTCTGTCCCATGACTGCTACTCCTGGGAAGAGTTTACCTCCCTTTCTTTATTCCCTTCTGCACATTCTACCAGGCATCTATACACACTGAAGTGATACACCCTGAGCCTTTTTTTTCCAGGCTAAACAGTCCAACTTTTCTGTCCCTGTATGTCCCTGTCTGCCAGCATATGCTTCTATGGCAGATGCTCCAAGCTCCAAACTCCAAGCCCTTATTATTTTCCATGGTCTTCTACTGGACTCACTCCAGTATGTATATGTCTCTTTTGTATTTGTAAGAAGCACTGAGCACAAAACTCCAGGTGTGTCTCACCGATGCTAAGTACAGAGGAAGGATCACCTCCTTCAGCTTGCAACACCCTTCCTAATGCAGCCCAGGATGCTGCTAGCTGCCTTTGCCCGAAGGGCACACTGTGGTGTTAAGTTCACTTTCATGTCCACCAAGACCACCAGGTCCTTTTCTGCAGAGCTAATTTTTAGCTTGATGAGTTCAAATGACTAAATGAAAGCAGGTGTGACGTTGCCCAAAGTTATCTCACATATAACTGTATCATGGATCATTGATGCAAATATTTAAATAGGTTTATGTAAGCAGTACAAAATTAGTTTTTATTTAACTTTAAAATGAAGGTTTTATGTTCTACCACACTCAGTGTTACACTTTCAGGTGCCAGTAACTGCCAAATTACTGCTATTTCCAAATATGTAACAGGAAAATACACAACCCTAGTAATTAAAACTATTAGGGTGCTGGAATACCTTATATTATTGAATATACTCTGCCACAAGCTGAGTTCGTAATTTCTGTTCCGATTTTAGCTGCAGCTATGGCCAACGACTTCTTCAGTTAAATCTTGCTTTATTCCCCTTGTATTAATATCTAAGCATGACCTATGTGTGACATGAAAGGGGTGACTTCACACTGAATTCTACTCAGCCACTATCTGGGCATTTCATACTAAAGTTGTGACAGCAAATGGAAAAAAAAAATCTTAAAAAATATTAGCATTATGTATTATGCTATTTGAAGCACATAAATAGAGTAGGTATAAAAAGTAATGAATAAACACACCCCTCCCCCACCCCCCACACACTCTAAGAAAAAAAATTACTAAAATACATTTAACTTTTTGAAAGAATAAATAATTTGATCTACTGCTTGGATGCAGCAAGGAAGACAGAGGAGGTACTAAGCTTCTCCTCCCCAGGAGGGATGGTCTTTGTAACCAGGTGAGCAGTCTGTCTCCCAGCAGCATTTCATCACTTGAGCACCATTACCCCCTGCCGTGGGTCTTCACCTTGCATATACTCATGCTGCTGCTGCAAGTGGCAGGTGCCAAGAGACTTCCACCTACTTCTTTCCTCTAGCAGTCTTGATATCTTCCAAACAGAGAACTAGAAATGGTAAAAACACATGATTTGTGTAGGGAACATAGGCAGATGGATAAGGGTTGAACTGCAGCCTCCTAAGCTTGGTAGCTGGAGCTCATGATGCAATCTGTTCTGTGAAACATGCTTTTTCATGTTATTTCTGGCTGTTTCTGCAATGTGTCATCAAACGCTATTCATACTATGAAGCACAATGATTGCATTGCCTTTCTATTTTTTTTTCCCCTCAATCTTGCCGTGACTGTGGATTAAACAGTGTGTGGGCTACAATTAGTTTCAATGTAAAGTGCAAAATTGACTCCTACCTGCACAAAGGAACCACCCTAGCGGACAATGGTTTGGTTTTAATCTCTTGGACCATGCTATCAATTCTAGGGTCCATTAATGTAATGATTATGCAAATATAGACATGAAAATCTGGAAAGAGATTTTGTTTTCTATTTGGTCAGAACCATAAAAAATGAAAATATTTTAGTCCTTATCTCAAATTTCAAAATTATTCAGGCTTGTTAACTTCTGCTATTAGAGTTATCCTTGTCTCCTCCATTCATTGAACCCCACATTCAGCACTCCCTATTCTCCTTCTTCCCCAGAGAAGAAAAGTACTAGACAGGTACAGCTAAACATTTGTGTTTTGACTTTCTGGCTTCCAACATCTTTGGTCTGTGATATCTAGTGACAGCTGAGCTCATGATGAATACCCTCCTAGTAGTGTCTCATGCTTGATAATTAATTCTTATGGTATCTGTAAGATCTTTCTCTGAGATTTCTACAAAGTTTCAGTAAATTTCAAGTTTAGTTAAATTTAGCTACAGGGTTCTGAAGGTATTAGAGGAAGAGGCAGGATAAATAGTCTGTTTGCATTGTCTTCTTTTCCCAAGGAAACAAACTGAATAGTTCAAATGCTTTTGCTACTGCTATACTGAATGGAGGAAAGCAAAAGAGCAGAAAGTTATTAATAAAGGCAACAAACTTCTAGAAAAAGCTAGGATGCACATGTCATCATAGGTTCAATATACCTTAGTGAATACACAAGTATCAGGACTAAACTTGATATATTGGGTCCTCCCAGGAAAGTGTAGATTCTGCTAAGGAACTCCATGACTAGTGCTTTCATCGCTTTCCTCCCATAAATCTGGATGAAAAACAGCACAGTTTGTCTAGAAACTGGGTTTGACATAACTTCTGAAGTGCAAACATGGGGTTTTTAAAGTTTGCAGTTTTCAAAAGGTTTTAGTTTGTCTTTCAAAATAAAAAATTCCTTCCCCCAAATGAGTCTTTAGAGCGACTCCTGCTTCTGAGCCTCACCTTTTTATTCCGCTTCTCAGTAACTTGCTGAGTTTCACAAGCAGTTTTAAAATTGAGAATACATTTCCAAATAGAATATCATATATTTGTATATTTTAAATGTAAATGTAAGTATTTGACATTATGTGACAGGATTAGCACTGCATCTGCATTTCAGTGAAGCCCTGACTTGAGCCTGTTTCCAAGCCCCTTCTCACCGTAGGACCTGGGGGGACACCCACTGGTGACCAGCCCCATGGCAGGCTCCTGCTCTGGGACACCTGGGCTTTGCTCTGTGTGCTGCTTCCAGGAGGGCTGCAAATGTGGTTTCACCCGCACATCATCTCTTTTTTTCCTCTTCACAACCTCCCAAGTTCTTGTTGCAAAGGTTTCACTCTGTCATTTACTCTTTAGTCAGACAATTATTTCGAAGTGCTTGCAGCGCTTCCCATAGACATGCCTAGAAATATCAACAGCTGCGAATTTCTTTGTTGTGTACAGAATAAAAATATTTGCTGACTGGTTCTGAAATGTTCTACATACAATGAGTTTATTGCCTATAATAGTCACCTTAGAAATATTTCCTTACTTCTTCATTTCTTTGTAATGATCTGATGAAAAAGACAATACCTAATCTGAAAGTTAAAGTTGCTCCCTTGAAATTAAAAATGCTGTGAACACTTGTCAATCAGGACTATATCCATGTCAAAAATTCACCTTTTCCATTAATCAGCCTTTTATTAGTATGCGTATAGCAATACCAGAAGTGCTAACTGCATGTCACCACTATGTCTTACAGCACTAGTGACCAGCAAGAAAAGTACTACATGTGGGAGCTTATAAACTAAATGTAGAGGAGACTATAGCTCAGATAAAGAGAAATGCTTGAAGCAAAAGACAAAGCTGGGAAAGGGGACAAAGTACGAGCTGGCATGGCCAATGTGACAGGCTAATAAAGTATTTTTGAAGTAGCATCATCTGACGGATATTTGCAGTTGGATAATGTACTGTTTGAAGCAGGGAAACATCACTTTCTACATGAGAAAGATTGATACAGAAGGTTTTTAGTGAAGGTGCCCCACAAAAGGAATCTAACAGTTTCAGGAAATCTGCCAATGAGTAATTTAGTTTTGGGGTGGGAGGAGGAAAAACCTCTGTGTTTTGAATTTAAGTGGATAAATTTGCCCACTGTGTCTGAAATATAGCTTGCTAGGTCTCAGCCTGAGCTTCTGGCAAGATCTTTATGAGGAAGCATCAGAGCAAGGCTGAGAATTTTAGTCAGAGAAGAAAGAGGCTGATATTTTTTTGCTGCTTATGTGTTCTTTTCTTGTAATGACCTACTGGATACTGAATATTTCTTAATCACAGACATGTTGATTGGAACGGACCTCTGGAGATCATCTAATCCTGCCTCCAGTTCAAAGCATGGCTGCCTTCAACACCAGGTGAGATCAACCGTGGCTCTGTCTGATGGCAAGCCCATTCCTGTGCTGTTCCAACCAGCAACACAGCCAGGAAAATGGCATAAGAGAAAGCAGTGTCTGTGAGGCAAACCCATGTAAACTGCAGTTAGACACATTTTTAAACATTGAACTCATCTTTTAAACAGTGAGGATGTTTAATCACTGGAACAACATATCAAGTGAAGCGATAAATGTTCCATTTCTTTTTATCTTCAAGCACAGACTGCTTTTCTGGCATGTATTTTAACATATACAAGTTACATGACACTGAAGTTCAAGTTATCAGGCTCTGAGAAAGGATAAGGGAAAGAAATTTTATGTTATGTGGAAAGGGGATATCAGAGCAAATTATGCTTATTCTTCTATCATCCCATCTATGAATTAATACAATATGTGTACAGCAATTGCGTAAACAAAAATGAGCACTAATATGTCTGGCTTGGTCATTTTTATGCTGAATGTCTCATTTGTGGGTGCATACTCTGAACATCTGGATTCTTCTGTTGCTCCACAAGTGTTACAAAGCAGTTTTGCAGTGGCCCCTTAGACTCAAGTGGAGAACTTCAGAAATTCATTAGTGATTACTTATTCAGCATAGTGACTCAGTGCCTTTATCATCACTAAAAAAGGTCATTCCAAAATTATATAGTCTTGCTGGCCTGACACCATGGAGTAGCTTTTATTTCTGTCCAATTTGCTGTGACAATTTTTAAACACAACTTCTGAGATCCTGAAATATGCTGTAAGTATCTGCCCAGTGATGATTTTCTGGCAACTTGCACTAGCGTTGAGGTATGGTAAAATACAAGATTGTTTCTAACTATTGTCTGTAGCATTTCCCACACTGGAATCCTAATTTTTTCAGACAGGGTAATAACACCTGATAGCATGGAAACAACTCTTAAGGCTTCTATTTTCCATTAAAGTTCATCTTGATATTTTTTCTTTTTCTCTTTACTTTTAAGTTGGAACAAACAAAACCTGCAAAACAGAAATTTTAACTGTTAGGACAGGGCCTTGTTTTCTAAAAAATGAAGTAAAATGTCAAAATATCATATTTAAAAAGACACGTAATCTTTTCTCTGAGAGCTACTAAAGTCACACCTGAAGCTGCATTCTAATGCTACTTTAATAAAACTAGAAAGCAAAGCTCTGAAAAATCTTAAACACAACGTCCATGAGAAATAGACTTTCAAAGTAGTTTTATAAAGATATCAACCAAATTTGAGTTGTTCTCTAATGGTAACTAGTTCCTTTCAAACTTAATTTAGTTCAGATAATAAAGAAAATAACAATAAGCCATTTTTTAAGACAGTACAAATGGATTTTGTTCTTTTGAAGTCAATAGATTTATCCCAATTTCTACTAGAATGAAGTGCAACTGTCCGGTACTAAATAATGCTGCTTTACAGCTTACCACTTTGAAGTGGCAGAAGATGCTTGGCAAGCATCATAGTGTGTTATTTTACAGGATAACTCCTATTTTGGGTTTTTGCCTCAGTGAAACATTCTACATATGATGTGGGCTATACGTCCATCATCTGCCTGAGTGTGCTGACTTCTTTTGTTTATGTTTAACAGTAGCTCTTCAGCACCCCTCCTCAACCTTAAACAGAGATGTTTGAGCAGACAAAGCAACTGGCCTTCAACAACTTCCTGTGAGAGATGAAAGCAGCCCTCAAATCTCGATAACTGGGGGAAGCTACAAGGAGGTGTAGTATTTCTCTGAATCCTGGACTGTGTCTTATCATGGCATACACAAGAGGACAGTGAGGGCTGAGCAAACCACTTGTTTGTGTGGCATTTCACGACTTCAAGATTTAATGTTTTCTTAACTCCCTTTTCTCTTTAAATACTTGCTCTACCTATTTTATGAAACTCCCTCTTCCAAAAGCCTTCATCTTGTACAGCCACCTTAACATTCAATAGCAACAGCTTGGAAAGCAGCAAAGGGAATAACTTTTCAGCTGGAGCTGACCTAGACTTTTGCTAGCTGCTCTTGACAGATGCCTGTGGTGGGAACAGTGTAGTTGAAGGAGGGGTTTAATCCTTTAATTGTTCCAATTGTTAAAGAGGTGCAGTGGTTTCTTTGATGGGATGTCTTCAAAAAGTGCCAGTTCTCAGTGCAGTAGAAAGTGAATAAAGTAAAAACAATCAAAAATGGAATTCCTCTAAGATGTAATTGTGTCCCTCCTGATATTTTCGAAATGAGTAATAGCTTCATCACCTCAGGAGATTGCATAACTACACTCTCCCATGACATGAGCAGGTAAGAAAGGTATTTAGAGAGCAAAACTGTGTTTTCATGTAGTGACAAATCTCAGCCTGGCACTTGTCTCACTGACAACAGCTATCTATGTGTAAGATGCACAGCAAAGAAGGGTTCTCAGAAATAAATGAGATGAGATCACTCACGTCCTTCTGAGTTACGTCAATCCTACTTATTAAGGTATTGACTTGCATTAAGACAAGTCCTGTAATCAAACTGCATGAAAAATGAAATTCTTTGCTCCTTCTGCAAAAAGCACTTTAAATAAGATATATGAAGGAAGAGAAGCAGAGGGAGGTGGTCTCCAGCCCACATTTTGCAGTGACTGGCTTGCCAGATTTCAAAGCACATCTCCTTATTCCTGTCTTTCAGGTGCCTGTGAATGATGAGGCATACATTTGTCTGAGGAAACTTGTCCCTACATTTGCACTGTTGCAGTGTGGGCTTTCAGCCTCTCCACCTGCCAAGTAAATCCTGCAGAAACGTCATGTGTAGAATGTCTGTTTCCTGCTAAGCAGTGTCCTGTGACCCTTGGCAGCAGGACGCTCTTTCCTCTCAGTCTTACTCTGCTGCTTTGTGTCCTTTCTGGGTGAGAGTCAATAGTTTTACTGTCTTGGAAGCTTTTGGACTCAAGCCTCAGGTAGGAAGGAAGCAGCGCACAGCATCTTTTGTCAGAGATAAAATGTAATTAGCCTGGAGGATGTGTGAGTAAAGGAAGCGTACAGGAAAGCATAATCACGTGACTCTGATGAAGCATTTAAAGGCACTTGTTGCAAAAATAGGGTAAAGTTAGAATGTAGGAAAGCTGGAGAGCTTAGACATAGCCTGTCGGATTTTTGCAGGTCTCACAATCTATCAAAATGTGCCTCTAGCCTCTGTGAATTTTCACAGTGAAGGTGGTTTTGATGTTTTTGTTGTGTTTGCACATGAAGTCGTAGCAACCGCAGATCTAAACTGTGCACCTGTGTTATAGGTATCTCCAAATTCAGACCAAAACTTGATGTTTATAATAATACATCTTTATGCAGTGTGCTGTGCCTGCGTATAATATTCAGTAGGGGCAAATAAATGAAGTTTTGAATTTTTCTGGTATTTGCATTTGTTGTTGTCATCAATGATGGTCAGTATCATATCTGGAATATTCAGTTTCAAATCTAGTCTAATTAGTTTATTAAATGCAGTCAAACTCTTCCATATAATGGTCCTTCCGTAAATGGTATGTATTAATTTTTTATGTTAATAAACATATCAAGGTACCAGTTACATAAATAGCAAAGTTTTGTCTTACAAAATCTGCATGTAGTTCTGTCAGTTTTAAGTATTTCATTCAACAAGTTTTATGACTGTTATTAACACCATAGGTAGATAAGACATATTGTGCTCAAATAAGAATATAACAAAAAGTCAGGGGAGGATCTGAATAGAGTAAATTCAAAATGAGTTCTAGCAGAGTGACTTTCCCAGAAGGTCAGCTTTCTAAGTTCATTTCACAAGGGATATTTTTAGCAGTTTGGAAATTTCATTTACAAGAGTCTCTTAGATGCAACATGAAAATTGGAAGTGATGGCTACAGGTTTGTAAACAGGAAAAGTCTGGTCTAATATCACATTATAATACGATTTGGGATAATTATCCCACAGACACAACAGAATGTTGGCCACATAAACTGATAAATGCATAGTAATTAAAGATATCAAAGTGATTCAAGATGTGTTATTTTTATCCAGTAAGATCTATGTTTGTTTACATCAGTACACAATTACCTAAGCTTTGCACTCCTTTTGTTGCAAAATTAAAGAGTATTTGATAAAAACGTCTCCCAGCAATGGATTTGATAGAAATTTCAGTGATTTTTCTTGTATAAGTACTGCCCAGATAAATATTTGCCACATTTACTTGAACATATGAGAAAATCTCTTCAGGATTATTTATAAGATCTAAGTAAACCAGAGCTGTTCCCTGAGGCCCCCCATTTCCTATGCATATTCAAGCTATGCTTAGTGTGAGGCTGGAGAGCAGCCATCATCACAGCTTCAGGAAACTGAGGTGACCAGCCACTGACCGCAGGCTACTCTCTCCCTCACAGCAGATGAAGAGCCATTCTGCTTTGCTCCCAGCTTCCTCATCAGGATGTAATGATACATCCAAGCCATGAGCCATTTCCTTTGGTTGCACCTCCTCTGCTAGTGGTTGGTTAGATAAGGGATATTATATAGCCTCCCAATCTCTTTGATGGACACAATTTATCGAAGGGATGTCCTACCCTTCCTTGTGCAATAGGACTATGTGGTGCTGTGTACGTGCTCCAGGTCATGGGACATCAAACTGTCTAGGCAGTTCTGCTTCTGCTAAGGAAATGCCTGGTGTTGGTAAAGCCTTGGCACAGGTCCCAAACTTGGCACCAATAGGGATCCACAGTGATTTTTAGAATTCATCTGGTACCTGGCTCCAGCAAGTTTTGTCAGGCCTAGCTACCTTTGGCTTATGCCTGTTTATTCACAGCAGCTATAAAATTATCCCCATTAGTGATCACAGTCGCTTGTTTAAAAAACAACACTGAAGTTAAAGGAAGGTGGCAAATAGCCACATATAACACTCTGTATGATAATGTACACCAAAGATAACCTGCCCACAACATTTACAACTTAAAACATTGGCTCCTAAATTTATTTTTACCGCCAGTTCCCTTTTCCATTAATGGCTCAGGGTTCAAAGGCTCCTCCAGGTCATGCAATGGGGGTTCATGACAGCCACTTGAGGAGGACCTGCACATGAGACAGCAGCTCGGTCCAGGCAAAGGAGGAGACAGTGAGATAATGCTAGTCAGCAGAAGAAACAGACTACAGGGTGTCAGGGCTTTTTCAAGACTCTTACTGTGCATTTTGGCAAGAGAGTATTTAAGGAGGAACCATAAAGCAAATACGCTTTCTGCCTTCCTCCTCCTCTTCTCCCCACAGATTCGTCTGTATATTAAGAACAGACCAAAAAAAAAGTTACAGAACCAATAAATTGTGGCTAAACAAAATTTGTTGTTCAAGCAAATTAAAGCTCCACCAACATCAGCTACAGATTTCGGATGTCACATGGATTCGTCACTACACTGCTGATTCTTAAACTTTATGGCCTATGATCCAAAATAGGCAATTACTCACCTAACAAAAGGGAGGGATCTCAGCCTTGAAGAGTTCCAATGGACAGCATCCCCACCCAAGGAGAAAGTCCCTAACTGCAGGATTCAACATTTGGACTCAAACAAGAAGTTTTTTCTGTTTAGACAAAAAATCTGGCCAGGCTGCTCTTGTTATAGACCACGAGAATGAAGTAGGAGTTCCCAAGATTTCCTTGGTACCACCTAGATAAATAAAACCCATCAAATCTTGTTTGTACTGATGTTGGAGAAAGCATTAAATGCCCTTTTCATTTGACCCTTCCATATGTGCTGGAAAACATATCAAGCAAACAACAGAATTTAAGCAGAGAAGAAAAATTAGTGCATTTCAACTCTTTAAAAACTGCTTATGATAAACATTCAATCCTCAATTTGCAAGTATGATGGTCATCAATGCAACTGATAAAACAACTTTTTTCTTTTTTTTTTGTACTGTAAAACTAATAGCATTTTCATAAATGGAGGAAACTCATAATAGTAGTTTCTCATAATATTTATAATAGTAGTTTCTGACAGTTTGTTCTCAGAATTTATTGTCTTCTTTTTCTTTTTGGGAGTCACACTTTGTAATATTTTCTGAAGACACTAGTATTCTCAAAACCAGCACGTCTTATTATATTATGGTAATTTAGAAATGGATCAGGACATAATTAGGTGAAGTCTGCACATATAAGGAAATTCTCATCAGTAATATAGCTGAGATTTGTTTTCTTTTTCTGTTCAAAAGGAAATTGTTTGGAAAGAGCTTCACCTGGCACAGTAAGATAGAAGCAGTAAGAGGCTGAAAATCTGGGTCCCAACCCCATGAAGCGCTGGGGCATGTACTTAATGTTAAGTTCTGGGATCACATCAGAACAAGTGACCCCACTAATTTAGCAAAATATGAGTGTGCTCAAGTGATCTGGTGGATTAGCATCAGTATTTCCTACCTCCTACAGGGTGAAGATCCTTAGATGCAGATTTAACTGTAAATTCAAATATAAAGGCTAAAATTTCATCCAAAGACAACTATAAATGTCACAAAAATTTACTTCTATTTTTCAGTCCCACTTACAGATTGAAAAAGTCACGTTTATCTAGCATTTTTAATTGCATATAACTGGATGTTTTGTGATAGACAGGCTTCCTACCCTCCCTCAAGACCCTCAAAAAATATCCCCTTTTCTTTCAAAAAAAAAAAAAAAAAAAAGAATCCACCAAAACCTTTTCCATATTCTTCTTTCTTTTACTTTTTTTTTTTCCCTAAATATACTGCTGAAGACTCTCCATAGCCATCTATCCCAGGTTCCACAGCAGTTGAGTTAAACTGAGTAAGTGGCAGCAGTTTCCCAGGGCTGCATGGGGACAGGGAGTGTTTGCAGCCATTGTTCCCCTGCCATGGGTACAGTCTGAATCCGAGTAGTCTTTTTTGTCATGCTGAGCACAAAATCCTGAAAATATCAGTCTTGAGACTTGAAGAATAGACAAGCTGGGTATGGAAACCCTGCCCCATGCAGACCTGGCTTGGTAGCAGCTGCAACCATATATGCTCTGTAAGTGCTGCAGTCTCTGCTTCTGCACTGTTCAGATGGAGAGATTGCTTTGAATTTTTCTGAAGACTTCTAAATTCTATGTTAGGGCTCTTCAGGAATATGGAGGAACTAAAATAGAGGTATATGGGTTACCCTTGCAGTGCTCTGATCCCCATTTCTGGATGCACTCGGAGGAGATGTCGTGTAGGCTGGGTAGATGTAAATTTTAACTGGATGCAATGACAAGGCTGCAAAGATCTAACTATTTTTTCTTCCACTCAAAAGCTTGAGCAGGTTGAAGTTGAACTGCTAGGAACTGAAGATTACTGTGATTGCTACTCAGTACTTGCATTTCTTCATACTCCAGTTTGTTACAGCAATGATGGAAAGACACACGAGGGGATATTTCCTATAACCTAAATTTAACTTTCGTGTATTTTCTTTTTTTTTTTTTTTTGTCTATTTTTTGCTCTTTTTGCTTATAATATTCCTGAGGTGAAGTTTGATTTTACGCATTGTTGGCACCATTTGTTTTCAAAAGAATTAGTTTGAATATTTTTTGCCAATTCCAATCCTGATTTTTATTTTGAGCAAAATGCTTGCTCAATTTCAGCTTATACAGAATTTTCATTCAGTCCCAGGACCAATTTCACATGTACTTTGGGCATGTCAACTTATCTTCCTACTGCCTCAGCTACTTTATGTAAAGATTCAGATAAAGTGGGTCTCTTCTCTGGTTATGCAGGGATAAAAAAAAATTGAGAAAGCTGAAGGGTTTTTTGGGTTATCAATTCTGTTTCTTCAGAGATGTTCCTTGGAGACTTGCCAAAGAAAAGGTTTATAAATGATATGGCCAACATGCCTCTCTGTAGCCCAGTTAGACAAGACCAGTGCTCCCAAAGCCCTTTACTGACAGAGCAACTGGGTATTGCATCCATGATGTATATTTATTTGCCTGTTCATGGGGTATGACTTATGTCTAGAAATCTGACAAGTACTAACAGAGTACTAACAGCAGTCTGACACCATGAATCAAGGGTCAGGCTGCCTGAACTGTTGGTTAACATCACACCTGGTTAAATTCTTAGGCAAATAAAAATGTCCCCCGCTGACCAGTATGAAGGGTAGTGAATATATTTAGAAATTAAAATCTCAGGCTCAAATCCCTGTGGCGTCTGAGCCTGTTAATCTGTTGGCTGCTCAGCAGTAAGCTACTCTCAGACTCTTTGCACACACACCATTATGCAGAAACATTCATCACGGCAGGATTTTCAACCTACACCTCATAAACCCAAAGCCAGTTTCTCTCTACCCAAATTTACATATTCCCACATAACAGAACAGTTCCATCAGAAGAACCCATGAATAAATGCATTAATCTATGCAGGGGATATGTTTGAATCTTCCACATGTCTCACAGATGCTCTAACCCCTGGGCTGTTGATTATTTGTGGAGGGAAGGAGTTGTTCTTCCATTTTTCACTCAGGAAACAGAGTGTCGTACTTGGAAAAAAAAAAATATAATATTGACAACCTGGACATGGCTTTTCCTTGCAGTCTCTTTCTGGTTCCCTGATGAGCTGTAAAGCAGCAGGGTGCACTATGGTCACAGCATTTGGGGTCACAGGAAGACCATGTCTCTGACCCCAGATCAAGAACACCAGCAGGCCCATGGACACGCATAATTAATGCACACTGAAATTCCCTGTCAGCTGACTAATTTTATGCATTTACTGGGGTTTTCTAAAAAGTTCAAAGAAGTTGCAGGCATCTTTAAGGAAATCAACACAAACACAGGGATGAAAGTACCTTACATCCCCACAACCGAATTTGAAGTCCAGTCTCTGACGTATGTCCTCTTGGCATGCAAGACAACTGCATTTTAATAATTTAAACTTTGGTTTCACTAGTGTATGCAGGGGACTTATAAGCAGCACAGGCACCTGATAGGAAGAACTCAAAATTTACTGATTTGATTTGCATCAGCAATAGGGCCAGGTCTGTTCTGTTTTGAACCATCACATCTGATCCCAGGTGAATTCTGAAAACAAAGAATAAGCCAGAAAAAATTCTTTACAGCCTTCTCAGATTCCCACTACAGCTGACAGCCCTGACCAGTGCAGATTTCCTGACTTCTGGCTCAGAGTGGGTGTTTTACAAGTCTGTGCAGTGGGTGCTCTTCACAGAACTTGTGTAACTACGCTAAAACGTGTCACAAGTAACACCTATTTTCTTCCTTGAGATCAACACCAGATGGACTGTAGGTTTCAGTGAGCAAAGGCAACCCATCTCCGTGTTAATCCCTCGTGTAGCAAATCAACTCCTGAACTTTTACTCCCTGAGGAAAGAGGAAAAAAAAAGATAAAAAGGAGAGAAGGAAATGACTGGTTAGGCCTCATTAAACTTTTGCTGGCAGGCACTGTAAGATCATGGATAATGAGGATCCCTTCACTTTTTAAGGAGTTACGTATTTTATTCTTTCTGCACTGCCTGGCAGCTGCTGCAATACACTGTTTTTGCTTACCTAATGTTGGAAATATCTCTTGATTTATTATTTTTAACCTCCGGCTCTCAATTATTTGTTCTGAAGTACTTGAAAGACAGAGATTCTTTTTCTGTCCTTTCTCTCCGTTATCTTGGAAGACTTTACACTGTTCTTTGAAAATACATGTTTCTCTTTTGCTCATTGAATAACAAGGAGCTGCAAACAAATACTGAGATAGGCATTTGAGGAAAAGATTAAATAAACCTTTCTTAAAGCAAAGAAAAAAAAGTTGAGGTGATCTCATCACAATCTATAAGTATTTACCAGCCCATTTTTAGAAGGTAGACCCTTTCTGCTCCAACTGCATATATAAATCTTGGCATGTAATCCTTAAAATAAGCATCTTCTCTTGAGAAGTCCTGATACTTTATTATTTGAAAGACAAATTGAGAGAATTTGAAGGTAGAAAAATAACTAGGAGTGATTTACCAGGAAAGACTGAAATACTACATGACAGTCAAAAGAGGATAACCCTCCTTTCCAGTTGGAGGGAGACCTGTGAGCAGGAAGCTATGCAAAAAGGTACAGCTTTAAAGAACGACAAAAGAGCATCTCAGGTCACCACATCCATTTCCTTGTTGTAATAAAGAGAAACCAGTAACTTGTACAGTTTTGGAAGGCTCATGCTGAAGATAAGAGAACAAGTGCCTATATCAAATGCTAGCATGTGTCTGTGAATATAACACATCTATTTATGTTAGGATCTGTTCCTGCATATTTTGCATATTTTCATATTTAAGACCACAATTAAACACACTGTGTATTGAAGTATTCCTCAATAATGTTAATGAGAGACTCCAGTGCCGCAATGTTTATTTCTAAAAACAACAAATATGTTGGCATGGTAATTTTCTATTATTTCAACTGCAAGTCTAATCAGAATTAGTCTCATTACTTTCAACTTCTCTCCCTCCTCCTTCTCCTCCCCACTCACAGTGATTCACTTCTGATCATCATGCAGCAAAAAGAAAACTGCAGTATTCACTTGGAACTTTTGTTTGCTTGATGAGAATGTGTTTTAATAAAACAGAGTGTGCTTAACATTCAGCACTAACAGGAGGTTACAATTAAGCAACAGTAAAATTTATTTTACAGAACATATGAAGATCATACAATCCCAAAAGGGCTTTTTCTAAAAACTCTTGAAAATATCAGGTTAGGAATAGCATAGCAATGCAGACTATACTGGCCATGATGCAAGAAGCATCTAACATAAACTACCTCTTCAAAACACAGTTTCGTGTCAAACAAGATGAAAAATCAAAGTGAACAACCAGCAAAGGCAGAAAGAACATCAAATGCAAATTTTTGAAAACTAGTATTTTAATCTGGGAACAAAGAATAAAGTAAGAGTTGGATCAGTATCAAATGGACAGCCAGAGTCTTTCCAGTGGTGTTCAGCAATAGGACCAGTGACAATGGGCACAAACTTAAGCACATGAGGTCACTCTGAACATCAGGAAACACTTTTACTGCAAGAGTAACCAAGCACTAGCACAGATTTTCCTGAGAGGCTGCAGAGTCTTCATCCTTGGAGATCCTCAAAAGCCCACTGGACATGGTCCTGGGCAACCTGTTCTGGGTGGCCATGCTTGAACAGGAAGCTGTACAAAATGATCTTGAGAGGTTCCTGCCAGCCTCCAAGATTCTGTGATTCTGAGATAAAGATGCTGCAGCAGGATTAATAACCTGGAAGTAACACAAGATTTCAGTACTTCATTTTTTTCCTTGTGTCCACTCTCCCAGGTTTGTGAGCAAAATTTTCCCTTAGAAAATGTTGGTTAGTTTGGTTAGTTTTAATATAATGTACTGACATGAAGAACATTTCTTAGCTATATGGAAGGAACCATAGTAGTTTAAGTTTACTACACAGAAAAGGCTGTATATTAAGATAATGCTAATATTTGATATTGCAGTGTTTATTTTGTTGCACTAAAACATTACAATTCTGTTCATCCACTCTATTTACCAATAATTTTTATTTTGAATGAGTTCCTGTATACTCAGCTCCTCACAGGTCATTTTGGGAAGATGGTCAATATTGATCTAAGTATTGCATCTATTTATATTTGCATATGGAGTATGGTCCCGCAGAGATCTAAATTCTCCATGTGGTTTTTTTATGAATTTTAGCCCAATTCTTCTGTCTTCTCCCATATTTTCTTCCAAAAGCTTTTTGTTCAATACCCAGAATAGTTAGTCTTAATGCAAAATACCTTCAGTGCACACAAAAGGATTCTTTTGGCTCCCCCACAAAACACCCAGAGAGGCATAACACTCCTGGAATGTCAACAAATATTTGGGCATACAGGCACACTATTTTACCACTAGAAAAGTCACTTTTTGCATGTTGTCCTCTTTTTTTCACTTCTTCACTTTCTTCATTCCCAGAGATCTCTGTCTCAGTCTGTCAATCTCCACAGTTTTCCCAAAAAAAAAAAAAGGAAAATCATGAAACAAGACTGTCTTTCTTGATCTCATTTTCTATCCAGTCTCTCTTAGTGGTTTACTGTGCTTTTTCCTAAAATTCATTATGACTTTTTTCTCCCTTAGCAGTCTTCTTTCTGCTCAGTTTCTTGGTGTTTTCCTGTACTCTAAGGACCCCTCCACCTTGACCCCTACTGAATACTGATTCACCAAAGAATAAGACTGCTAGACTGCCCCTTTCTCTTAGCACTGTGGGTTCTGCTGTCCCCTGATCCTACAGGGACCCACAACACAAGGGTAAGATGGTCAGCAAGTTCTGCATAGAAGGTCTTGGGGAGCCATAGCCATGATTTGGATAGTGCAAATATTAGAGTAATTGTTTTGCTGTTTGTTTTACTTTTTATAGTGATGATTAGGTTTTCTTTGAAGGTGGACATTTCAGAAAAACAAGTTTTTAAAGATGGCTTTGCTAGAAATGGAATCTACGATTAGCTTCAAAGAAATTGAGGGAAGAAGCAGCTATTCTTTCCCTTATCTTCCAAATTTGGGTTTTTCTTCAGATTCTTTCCCTTAGGCTTTGACACTGTCAAAGCTGCATTTTTCTTTTCTAAAAATTTTGCCTTTTCCAGCTGTAATTGTGGCTTTTTAATATTTTTACTAATTATGTATTGTGGCAGCTGAGACGTTACAGTGAGTTGATTAATCAGGTTTAAAACCCAGACAGCAAAAAAGTAACCTTCATTTGGTTTGTTTCTGGCTTAATCTATAATGTCTGCACTATGTCATTTTTTATTTCATTCTCTACTGCTGCAGCTGATGGTGTCTGTGCCCAATAAAGCATTTATAACTACATGGTTCGGTTTTTTCTGCCATTTGTTAACATGCTGGTAGCCCAAGCAGAATTCTACACCATTGGTTTCATCAGCGAACAGCCTGGGCTGCTACACTTGACTATTATCTGAGATCCAAAGTTGGGTTTTATTTTAAAAGAACCCTGCAGCCACATAGTCTCACCTTTCCTACTTTTCCATATGTAATCTCTCTGTATCCTGCAGATCTCTGAAATTATTGAATCACATTTCAACAGTGAAATAGTGCTAATTGTCAAAGTTTTTAAACATATAGAAAAATAATATTTTTTATTTTCAGAAAAATAATGTTTATCCCTCTGTCTTTATTAAGTCTGCCCTTTTTAGGAGATTTCTGATTTATTTTAGGCAGTGTGACATTTCACGTCTTGTTTCTTCTTTCCTTTCTTGTCAAGTACCAAGATGCTTTTTCTCCTTCAACTAAGGAGTTCTGCAAGACTCTGAGTATCTCAGGGTATAGGGTGCTCTGAACACCACCAAATGCTCAAAAGATATTGCCAAATATGATTTAATTTAACTAGGAGTGAAAAAAAAATGGTTTAGGTTGGATTATTTTTACTTTTCAAAAGGAAAAAGAAGAATATACTCCATGACATCTTAGCAGAGGGGAAGTGAAGTGCATGCCTTCATGTTAAGGCAGCTGGAGAATGAAAGCTGATCTGTGCTGATTAAAACTAGCATTAAAAGACCCTTGTGATGTAACCCATGACTGCCCCATGCATGACTTCTGAAAATTCCTACATTTAAAGAAGTATAAGCTCTGAACTAAATTATACCACCTGGCAGCTAGGCCAGTATCAAATCTCCTTTTTCACTGCATCCTAATAAGAGGATATACAAATCCTGCAAAATATCTGTAAGGTATTGTGTCTTCAGAAGTTTTTTGAAGGGTCTTTTTGATGAAGACTTCCAAGAGTAAGCCACAGTTCCTGAGAAATGCATGATACTTTGAAAATTGAAATAAGCTGGGGTGAGGAGATTGTCTTTAGAATATTTTGGGTGCATTTCAGTTTTGTGCTTCTCTTCCAAATTACAGAACATCAGATTTCTTTTTTTGGTGAAAAATTTGCACCTTTCACTTTTTATGTAACTTTGGCTCTAGGTTTGGGACTTAGAGAACATCAGCTGCCAAAATATGCATTTCTGTCTATAATGCAAGTTGTAGTTCTTAAAGAACAAGCAAAAAAAAAAAAAAGAAAAGAAAGATACAGCATGGATCCCATTGCCTTAAGCTGTAAATATGCCTGTCTAATATCATTAACACTAATATAAATGACTCTTAGAAGAATCAAAAGGGAACTTCTTCATTATCCAGTGGCTCAGAAAATATTTCCCAGCAGTGTCAGCTGTCACTTTGCTTGCAGGTTTCACATACAATGTTTCTTAATTTAATTAAATGGATTTTTAGTAGTAGAAGTCAATTTTTATAGACATGCTATGAAGGGCTACTCAGAATATTTTCAGCAAAACGTTTCTTTTGAAATATGCTGTTTCATTCAAGCCAAATTTTTTTTTTGTTGTTATGTATAATGATTTACAAGTTTTTGACAGATGATTTCTGCAAGTGACTTCCTGGATGCTTCAGGGAAGGGAGTCTATTTTCAGGTTTTAAAATCTAAGAAAAAGGGTTATATTTTTAAAAGTCTTTGTTCTGTAGCATGAGCTTCAAGGACTGCCCTGCTTAAAAAAAAGTATTGGTCTTAATATCTGGAGACTCTGTATGTAAAATTTTCAATTTTCTGTTTTCTCTAACTATTATAGCCATTATGGGTGCTTAGCACTACTGTAGAAAAGTGCATACTCTCTGCTCTGAGAGAAGAATTGGTAAATGAGGACAGGAGTTTATTATATACTGTGTATTTGACTACATATTCTTCAAATCCTCTTGAGGTTACTGAAAGTGGAAATTGCATTAAAATGTTCAGAAAGGAAGAGGAACCAGTTTGACCTCTACCTTCTACCTTGAATTTTACATAAAAGTATTAAAGATTGAGACTAGATTAATAGCAAGGAAAATTAATTTCTTTGTATTGTTTCCCTTCCTACTGACTTTCAGTTATGTTTGGCTTAAATTACCTGCTATATAGTGCATAAAAACATCTTCGGAAAGCAGCAGTAACTAATCTGATCTCATACATTTGTCACTTACTGCAGCACATTTTTCTAAAACTTGCTTTGATGGCCAAAGAATAATTTCTTCAAGAATATCCTGGGCAGGAAATCAGGCCACACAATGGTGTCTGCTGGCTATGAAATCTGAGCTGTATTTCAAAAAAATCACTCAAACAGACGTGCTATGAAATCTGAGCTGTATTTCAAAGGAATTACTCAAACAGACGTGCTAATAAGACATACAAATAAGGCTTTGCGGGATTGCGTTCCGAACATAAGGCTTTGGAAAGCTGTCAAACACTTGAAAAAGTAGGAATAAATATACTCCATTATTTTTAGGCACTTCTCAGATTCTTAAGCAATAAAAAATAAGTGACATGGTATGTGCTCAAACTGTGCCAAGTATCATATCAGGGAATGGCAGAGCATGTTCGTGCACAATAATTGGGCCAGTTGTATGCGATTATTTCAAATGAGCTGACAGAATGAAAATTCATTAGAAAAAGCTTTCAACCACACTATTAATTCCTTGAATTCCTGCAATGTGAGAAATTTGCCACATAACTTTCATACCTGCTCATACTCTCTTGGTGTTTTTTTTGCTGTGAGGAAAGTTGCAATGCAATTGGCACTGGGTGACTGTTTTAAAATACCTTTGTATATTTAACCAAATTAAAAAAAATAATTCATTCATATCTGCTATAAATATAACACCAAATCAGTTTACTGGCATAAACATTTGCAAATTTAGTAGTTTAAGTGAACATTCAAGACCATTTTCAAGAGAACGCTGATTTTTTAATCACTTAGAATTGGTTTTGCGATACATACTCTGCCCTGAACCATCCAATGGCCAGCAAAAAAGAAGTGATTTCAAAGCAAGTTCTTACTATTAATTACTTGTTGCAAATACTTTATGACTATTTACGGAAGTTAATTGATAAAATAAAATCAAAAATTAAATCTTGGAATAATTGCAAGATTCTCTAAGCCAGATGATAACTTCAGTAACTGGGAGTATGTACTATCATAAGCTCACGAAAGTACATCCTGTCAAAAGTTATGTTCTATCATAAGTTCCCAAAGAATCTTTTCTGGTTATTGAATCAAGTTACATTTAATTGGATTAAAATTAAAATCTATTTTTATTAACTGGCAATTCTACATTTCATTTTATCTTGGTTTGCCATTGAGGTGATCTAAAGGTAGTTTCTATTGTGCATGAACTGAGGACATGGCTTGAAATGAAAAATAGAAGTGGGGCAAAATAGAGGTTTATCATCTCCTCCAAAAGGTCATAACAATACTTTAATTCTGGGATTTTTCTGCCACTGTAAGGACAATTCTTCAATTTGGGCCAAAATTTTGCTCCACTTTGGTGAGTGGAAACTTGTTTTGCTTTGGCTATTTAATGACATAAACATCACAAAAATTTAAGCTGGAAAACTTGTCTCTGCAAGTTTTCTCATTTTTTTCACTAATACTTCTCACTCCTGTATCCCTCAGCTCTCCCCTCTGATAATTCTTAATTTTATCCCTCTTTTAAAACTTTCACTTCCTTTGTAGAAGCTTTCCCCAGGCCCTGAGATGAGTCTGGGCTATGTCACTGAACCACTGTGAAACTGCTTCTGCATCTCAGAAAAACCTTTGCAGAAGCTTGCAGCATGAAAGAATAGCCGTTGACCTACAAAGCTTCTCATTACCCTGTGATGCACACATGCAAGGAGCATCAGTGATAGTGCTGCCACACGGGAGGAGATAACATTTTAAAGACCTTTTCTACCCTCAGAGTCATGGAAATGCCGTTTAAATAGGTCAGTATTTAATCCAATCTCCTGTGCCTAGCAAGCACACGACCTTTCCAAAGAGTAGCAATATCTCCTGCACATACATGCAGGTACAGCTGAGCCAAGCAGAACAGACTCCTACCTTCTCCTGTACTGTAAAAATCAGATTCTACCTATGCCCTTCTTCAATAAATGTTTCTTTGTACCAGTTAAGTACAGTGAATGTGAAATAAGATTTATTTACTCATCAAAAGCAGAGTTTGTAGTTTGCCTTTGTCCCTGGACTGTCAGTATTGAGGAATGTCACACAAATAAATTCTAAATCAGATATTTAAGTTTATAAAAGCTGAAAATTAATCTTGAAAGGTAGCTTTCCTCTGCATAGTAAAGGGCAGATAGATGAAAAATCTTTAAGTCACTATGGGAAGGTGAAAAGAGAGGTCACTGATGATTGTACTATGAAATCAACAGCACTGTTTTATAGCTGTTAACTTATCTGTATATTTAAAGTTCATACAGTGTTCTTGATACTGCCAAACAAACCAAACAAATTCTATTCCTGGTAATCACTCAATTTATTAACAAATGCCATTATTTTCTTTCCAAATGTTAACATTAGTTTCAACAACCTTAAGGAATGTTATGCTGTATTTGATGTTTTATGACATTTGTCATGTTTTATTTATTATAGATGAAATCCCGGATGCCAATATTTACGTTTTGCAGTAAACTTCTAATTCAGGATTTTTGTTTGAATTCATCTTTATTCTTGGAATGCCTGTTCAAATGCTATGTTGAAGGCTCAGTTCAAGCTATGCTATGTTTCTGTGTTTGTTTCTGGCCCCTTCAGGGAGCATCTCTTCTACTTGCTGAACTCATCTGTACACAAACTATCTCAGTATCCTTTCTTTTTCTCCTTTGCTTGCTGCCATGGCTAAGAATTTAGCTGCTTCAGCTACCATTGCAACTTCCTTTCTTCTTGCTGTGGCAAATGAAATTGAAACCTGATTTGAGCTATCAAATCAAACGAAAACTGCACAGACACTTTTTTTCGTATAATTTAAAATCATTCCATTAAATATACTGGCAGAAATGAATTCTAGTACTCTGAGCCCTTACACCTCTCACATGTTATCTGGAGAATCACATCCTTTGCCAGTGATTGTCTTTTTTGCAAAGGAGTGAGGAGGAAAGTGTGCAAACATCTACCTTGAGTTGTGATGATCTGTGTCTTCAGCCCTTTGTTTTTCTCACCGTACTCAATTTTCATTCAGATTACAAGGGTATTGTGCCTGTACAACAATTAGTTTGATTATGGGAGTTCAGGTTATCTGGAACAGAGAAACTAACTTCCGCAGCTCTTTCAAATCCCTGAGAAAAATAAATGGCCTAAAGGAAGACTAACAGGAAAATTGTGTTATTGATTAGGAAAACTAAATCCTTCCATTTGTGAATTCACCATGGATGGTTGGTCGTTGCATCCTGCTTGCACTTAGTTTGTGTCACATTTATTTCTAGACTTTGCTCAGAATCCATTTCTAATGAATACCGCAGGTCTTTGCAAGGTCGTATTAAAGAAACAAAAAACAAGCATTTGTTAGGTGAAATCTGACAAAATTGTAGTTAGTTAAAATAAAGCCCAGAAAAAAATAAATTGTCTTGATAAAAAAAAAAAACCTAGATAATAATTTAAAAAATGTTTCTCTACTGCTCAACATCTGACTAAAAATGTAATGGCTAGGTTTAGTCTGGGAAGAAACAGTGGTAAGAAACTCAGAAAAGAATAAATTGTGGAGTTAAAGGCCTTTCATGATATTTTTCTTGCTATAAATCAAATGTTATCTCTAAAACCTCTTTTTGATCTTTATTGCTGCAAAGCAATTAAATGAAGATGTAGTCATTGTTCTGCACACGCTTGTAGGGTAGTAATGTAAGCAAAACCCCAGTAACTTCAGATAAGATAATTTTCAAGAATAATGTTAATTCTGATTTCAGTAAGAACTGTGAGAAATAAGTACCAAAAGGATGAACTGTTGGAAAAACAACCCTCACATAAGCCAGTTAACTCTGCTGTTTTAGGGAAGTGTTTATTTTGCATGCATACTATCATACCCTGGGAATCCTCCATGCTGCTCATTTTAGCTTTCCCTGAAGAAAGATAAATTGATGTTGCTGTGTGATGGGTATCTGACAATACCTTGTATAGTTTCATTTGCATCCAATATGCCTCACAGGAAAAGGTGATCTTACAGGAAACACCCAGCTTTGTTCTACTGCAGATGAAATTGTGCAAGATGAAGCAAGGAAATGAATGCAACTAGAATGAATTTATCTCAGTCATACAGAGTAGAAATGAGGTGCCTTACCAGGTGGATGTGTCTTCCACCCTGACGTGGTAGATTGACTTGATTCAATGATTGCCAACTGCTTTTCAGGTCTGATAGGCTTTGCACCCTCAGAAAAAGAGGGGGAATTGAGGAAGATTGTGTTAGAGAGGAGAGAATACTAACCTAAGACATTTATCCAGGTACTTTTATGTCTATTTTGAAATTCAGTTTAATATTGATAAGAGAAATTTTTAAAATGGAGATGTCTCACAGGACAGAAGCCTGAGCGTATCTAGGAACATCGAGACCTACATTCAGGTTTCCAAGACAGCCACATTCCTGGTATACTGCACTCAGTTTCCAAACTCTTTATGTTGTTTATAATGCTTAATATGGATTCCTGTTCTCAGAAATATCAGGTACTGGCTAAATCTAGGAAAATAACATTTCTTTAAATTTAATTGCTCAGATTGCTTGAGGAGAATAAAGAGAGCATGAAATCATGGAGAAAAACCACTTCAAAGATGTTGTGAGTTGTGGTGATGGTGGAAAAATAAATACAGATGAATATGAAACATTTAAAATAAAAGAACGTTTTTTTTTTTTTTCCTAAAGAAAAGGGATGAAATATCTTTTCCTACCTTTTAAAAATGCTTCATCTAAAGCTCTCAATAGTTTCACCCTACTTACAAATTGTTTCAACCCTTCCAGAACAAGGAAGCCTGGTCTAAGGCTTCCTTGAGCAGCAAGGTCCAGTGGAAAGTGTCCCTGCCCGTGGCAGGGTTTGGAACTGGATGGCCCCTTCCAACCCAAACCAGTCTCTGATTCTATGATTCTAGTGACTGTTCTTTTAATTTATTGTGTAAAAGTATGATTGTCTGTTCTTATAATGACCATTTGCCATGACAATACTTTGTCTATTTATGACTTGATAGCCTGATAGTCTGCATCTTCTTATTGTGTCTATACCATTTTTTGTACTAAATCCATACATTGATTAAAATGTTTTTTAATCCAATTTAGGATTTGGAGAATTGTCAGTTTTGTTTAGTTTGTATTTGTCTGACTTAATCTTTTACTATTAGCTTTTTCTTTTCAATATCTACCACAAAATGGTCAAATTCACCTGCAAAGACGAAGGGATTTCAGACTACTGTGGCAGCACCACTTCCTTTAGCTTAACCACTTTTGATTTACACATGCAAATACCTGTGGCCTACAACAGCCTTTAGATTAAAGTGCTTATATTACTAATTTATAATAAATTTTTAAAATGTATTTTCCTAGAAACAGTAAGTAAACTGAGTACAGCAGTTACTGATGACACGTAGTGAGCACTGGAGACCGCTTCATTATTTCAATGAATATTGGGCACACCTCATTTTAGTGTATTGCATCATTGCAAGTCTTGCAAGTCATCAAGAGCCATAGGAGATGGAAGGGAAACAACAGTAAAGAGCAGCTGTCCCCAGCAAGCAGTAACATAGGGTTGTGGATAACAGCATCGGAAGTCTTAACTAGAAGTGCCCTTGTTAGCTTAATCCAAAGTAAATGAGACGCTCTGGAAGAGAAAACAGCCTGGACTGCTGACAGGCGATGTAATCAAGATGAAAGTAAGTGGTACAGAGAGAAACTGAGAAAATAATGCCAGATTCCAGTATTCAGGCAAGATTTACATGTACAGGCCTTCTTTAGTTTTTCTGACCATGTTTTTCATGTTGATTTAATAGATTTGTTGCAAAGAGGTTGCAGCAAACCTCTACAGGCATTGTCTAATATCAAGGTCCGCAAGAGATAATCCTCTCTGGGGGAGAGCAGCCACACTGGCAATTCACAAAGAGCAGGAAACACTGATGTCAAAGCTGAAAAACACAAGCCTGGAAGAGTCAGGGAGCTCACCTTCTTGAACCTCTGCTGGTGACATCCTTTTGAGTCCAAAAGGGGTTTACGTTTCTTGCTGTAGATCAGGAAGGAAGGCACTGCTTTTATGATACATTCACACATCATGCCCCTATGAATTTCCAGTTTCAAGTCTGACTGAGAAAGACAAAATTGTAGTTTCATAATATGCTGGCACATGTGTTTCCCTGTATCTGCTTCTTCCTGTCCCAGTGCAATTTTCTGCTTCTGCATTAAGCCAACCTAGTTGATATAGGGCTGTGCAACGAACCAGGCTGCTGAAGTGATACTCTGTCTCCCTCCCTCCTCTTCTGTATTTTTGGGGAGCAAGTATTATTGTATCATTTTTTATCTCATTCAGTTGACAGCAAAGTTCCAAATAAATGTCTGTCAGCCCAGCTGTGGAGAGCAATACCCTTGCTTCCAAACTATCTTACTGTTGGATTACTTCAGCCTGAGTAAAACATAGGGGAGTGGTACAACCAGCACAAGCGTCACCTTGAACACCTGTACACAGCAAGAATATGCTGAAACAGGTATAAAAAAATAATGATGACACCAACAGTATCAAACAATGCAGTTTAAACCAAGTCAATGTTTTCTAGTGTGAGAGATTTCACTTTTGCTTTCTGATCCAGTTAATTTCTGATCAGAAATTGAGAATAGAGCATATAATACCCAAAAAGTGATTTTTTTATAAACTGAATTTTATGGGCTTTATTGCAACCTTAATAACAAAATTCACTAATAATTTGATGAGGTTTTCCAAGTCTGCTAAACAACCTAAAATACAAATCTGATTAATTTCTCTTGATGTATCTATTCTCAAATATCACTGTTCCCATATACGGTACAATGTGTATTCTCATCTAAATCAGTTGAATTCTGCTCATTTCAGTAGGAAGCTAACAGTCTAAATAAGATTTTTCAAAACATTGGAGTCCAAATCCTGCCACTTTAGTAAAATACTGAAAGATTGTCCTGGATTCGGCAGTAGCAGTCATTTTTCTCCTTCGTAGTAGATGGTGCAGCGCTCTGTTTTTGACTTTCGGCCTGGGAACAGCACTGATAACACCGATGATTTTACTTGCTGCTCAGTAATGTTTAGTCTGACCAAGGACTTTCTGAGTCTCATGCTCTGCCAGGGAGGAGGGGAAGCCAGGAGGAAGCAGAGACAGGACACCTGACCCAAACTGACCAAAGAGGTTATTCCATACCACAGCACGGCATGCCCAGGATGTAAAAACTGGGGGGCAGGGACCAACAAGAGGGAGTTATTTCACTGCTTGGTCGGGCTTGGTATCAGTTGGTGGGTGGTGAGCGGCTGTATTCTCTTCCCTAGTTATTTCCCTTATCATTATTATTATTGGTGGTAGCAGTAGTGGTTTGTGTTATACCTCAGTTACTGGACTGTTCTTATCTCAACCCGTGGGGGTTATATTCTTTCAATTCTCCTCCCCATCTCTTCGGGACTGGGGGTAGGAAGTGGGAGGTGGGGGGAGATAACGAACTATGTGGCTGATTTACGGCTGGGCTTAAACCACGACAGAGGTCAAAGTGTCACATATTACTGCACATTTTGCAAGGTTAAAAAATGAACTTTTATCTCAGATCCACTGATGTATGCTACTAGAAATCTGTTCTGTTAAATAAACAGTGAAGGGCACTCTGAAACTTTATTTTCGGTTATTTGGTTATGCTTATGCCATGTATTAAGCTATACCATTATTCAGTTATGGATTTTATCAGTGACAGTTTCCTATGCATTGACAATAAACTGTAAAAAAAAGTCTACTGAGAGAAGCTAGGTAGAAATTAAGTTTCATATCTGATGGTATTATTTGCAATTTCCAACATTATCCTAGCTTATTTTGAACCAAATTAAGGTTTTCTGAATGTTTTAAAAGGCAAATGTGATTGAATGGTGTCTAGGCAATCTTCTATGATGTGCTTAACAGTTTCAGATGCCTGTTTCACACCTAAGCATTGGAGGGATGGGATGTCTGCCTTTGCAAGGTGGACACCTGCCCATGAAACAATCATGCAGATTCTCCTTATGAGAAAGTTTCAGTTCAGCTAGGGACTTAAATACTGCAGGATCAGAGAAGAGCCCTGTGTTCTAATTGCAGTGGTCACACAAGATAGCACAACTTGACTTTAAGTCCTTGCTTCAAACAAGGTAGCACAGAAGCAGAGACTGAACCTTCAGACTCTCCGCTACCATGTTGGGCTCTCCCAGTGGAGCAGCTCCTTAGTGAAACAGTGATTAGTGGTGTTACAGACCTAGCCCAGAAGTGCTGCTCTGCTGCCTGTTCATCTTGAAGTGGAGGTGTTCCTGTTGGAGAGACATCCATTCCCAGCAGCTTGCCCTGCTAGTCTCCCTCTATAGTCAAGGGTGAAAACAGGCTCTTTAGGAAGGAAATTAGAAGATTTATATTAGTCTTCTACCCTGAACTTTCCTTTGAAGTAGACTCTTTCTCCAGAGGTTACACACAGACATGAGCATATTTCTTAGTCAAGCTGTGTGAATACCCCTGAGTATCCTGTGCCAGAATAACCCAGGCACACATCAAGGTGGCACAGGTTTAAATCCTAATCTAAGTTAATAAGACTGGGGACTTCTTCAATACTGCAGATAAGTGTTGAGCAATAAATAGTCTTTCTATATATTTTGATCAGAAAGTCTGTCCTACAATGAGAAAAGTCTTTGTGAATGCTTTATTTAGCCATAGCTCAATGTAAAGCACGTCTGCCTTTTTTCCAAAGAAAAAAATGCTAGAGAATTTTCCTTACTTGCGCTATGGTCTGCTATGAAATTTCAACTGATCACTCTGTTTTACCATCTCATATCCACCTTGGCTGAGCCTCAAAACCTCTTATGGGTCTTAAAAGTGAAGTTCAGCATTCAGTCTCACTATTTGTTCATACCTTCTGCTCTAGCCTTTTTCTAATTTTTTCTACCATTTCCTTTTGCATTCACCCATTCTAGACCCATTTATTGTTTGATTTTCCCCCTTCAGCATTCGTTTTAAATCTCGGGGGCAGATTATGAGCAGTTGCTCAGAGAACCTTTCCCAATGTCATTAGTAATGCTTAATGTGACTGCTCATTACTGGTAGCTGTTCACAATCTGGTTGACATGATTTAGTTTTGTTTCCTTTGTAAGAAAAGCTACTCATTTTCTCTCCACAGCCCCATCAGCCCTCAGCTTGTTATTTCTCCCCATTTTATATGCATATATCTGTAGCTGTATATAAATGTACATCCCTGAGTGCTTATTCTCTGCATTCCCTGTTAAGTAAAATCTTAAGCATTCACACATGACTGAGATTCAGCTGCACAAATACAGAGCCTCACATCTGAAATAGATCATACTAGGTTCCTTTATGCTCAGTGCAAAGAAGCACTTGCAGGGTATCATTTATCCCACCAAAGTAAACTTCTGAAATGTGTCAGATCAATCCCATCTTTAGCAACAGTAGTTATCAAGAGAACCTCTTATGAATAAATTGCCTTCATGTATAGCATTTTTCCCTGATATTTCTTGCATAAAACAACCTCATTAATAAGTAAACAAAAGGTGCCATATCTACAACTAAAAAACTTCATCTATTTTACAGAAGGTCCCCATACTTCAGTACAGGAAGTTTGTAGCCTCTGTAGCCTCAGATCTTTACAGGGCATCACAACAGAAAGTGAAGAATTGTGCAGTAATAACTGTGTGTTCACAGAATCAGACAGGATGAAAACACCCTTGTGGTCTATTCAGTGGTGAAAATCGTGCAGCAAAACCAAGTAGACATACTGCTGTTATGGCAATGGCTAATCAGCAGTATATCTGTAGTTGCTTTTTGCACCAGCCTGACTAGAGAGAGCTGTGGTGATTATAAAAAGGAAAGAAGTGGCTGCATGTTGCATTTCTATGAACAGTATTTTTTGTGTTTCTTGAAATCCTAAATTTTTTGATGATGACTCAAAAGCTGAAACACTCCAGCTAAAATACAAACATTTTTATTTAGAAGACCACTTGGGTGTTTCATATTAGTTACAGTACAGAAGCTTCATGTTCCTACTCAGGCTCCATGTCCTGTGACAACTCATAAGCTTTCCTATGTGTACCATCTAGAAATATGGAAGAGCCTCCCAGCTTTTGCCGCACTGTGGAAGCTGAAACCTTGACGGGGATTCCATTGCAAGAAAGAGAACAAGGACATGATGTAACTGAACAGTAGCTCTGGTGAGTCACCACTGAAGCATATCCAACTATAGACTTTCAACATGGGAATGTTCTTTTTTTACTTTAAAAACATTGAAATTTCAGAAGAAAGACACTTAATTATGGATTATACATGACAGGCCCTAGTTTGACATTAAAAACAGTCCTGATTGATTGCTCCAAATGCATCATATTAAGCAACTCATCTACAAGATTAACTTCAGTTAACACTTTAGAAGAGCCTGCCCATATCTTATAGGGTGCATTGCAGTGTTATATGGGGTTGGCTTAAAAGCACATTGTATCATCATATATTTGTCACCTCAACATCAGAAAGTTTTTACTGGATCTTTTGACTGTGTTGTTTTTTGCTTTGGTACTTTAGTAGGTGCAGAAACTGGAAGAGCTGTCACAGCATAGAAAATGTAGTGGTATTACAAGAACATTCAGTACAAGGAACAGACTAAACATAATTGCCTTTTCCTCCCTGGGCCATCAACAAAGCATATATGTCACAAAAAGTTCCACTGAAAATTAACAATAGTTCTAATGTGTCAAGTGCAAGAGCTGTTGAAGTATGTCATGTTACCAGATGTTTGTTACTATTATTTCTTTGACAAACAGTACCTTATTTTACTGACACATCTCTACAAACATCATAAAAACATGTTTTGCCAAGTAGCTGGAAGAACAGACTTATAGTATTATCCAATATTACAAGCAACAAGTATGCTGCTGTAATTGAACTGGCTTTAGAGGCCGGTACCTGTTATGCAGGAAACTGGAGGCTAGTCGTATCTTGCTGAGCGTGATAGGAAGCCTTTCTGTGACTTACAATGAGCATTTTATCTAAGACACAAAGTTTACTTTCCATGGACTCAGACAAGCATCCATAATCAAAAAATACTTAGAAATAACCCAAATGAAAAGGTTTAATAAGGCAAATTTTGTGAACTCCTCTTTGCTATCCTTCTTTTGCTTCAACGGGTAAGGCTAAATATGAACCATGTCTTCAAAAGGTTTTTGCACTTCACGAGAAGCATTTAATGAAGTGGAGGGACAGCAACAGGAAGTAAAGAAGAACATTTTCAGGAGAAATTTTTCTGAAGGAAGACTTGCAAGAAAAGCCTGAACTTTAACCAAGCCATTATGTATAGCTGGAAGAGAAATTATTAGTACATAACCTCCCAGATGCCAATTTTCTCTCTTGCTGCATTTTCAGTCTTTTTCTGTTCAACTGATTAACCAAAAGCCAGTTTTACAGCTGTCAGAATCAGTATTATTACAGAGGAGGCAGATGTGGTCCTTAGTGCTTGATGGATCAGGAACTGTAAGCAGCTCAGAGAGGACCCCGGATCTGTAAAGAATCAAAGGAGATGTCCCGTCTGGGCACTCAGATTTTAGCAGTTTCAAAACCAAAGTCCATGTATCATTTTGTATTCCTTGCCAATGAATAGAGACATGAGGAATTAATGTGACTGAATGTCTTACCTACATACAATCCATGTACCCAAGAGAAAGTTTTAATTTTATCTTAATTAGGTCAGGATATTTCTACCTTCTCATTCATGTACATTTGGTCTGCACTTTGGCTACACAAACAGGCTGTCTATTCTGGGAAATCTAATTTGTAAAAATGATTGTGATGTTTTGTTTGCTTTGGATTTAGGAGGTCTATTTATGAACTGGGACTTTGCTGTGCTGAAGGCATGCACTGCCACGAACTTCTGTCTCCAAAATAGGTTGTTATCATAACTATAATTCTGTATAAATGGGTTTATATGCTCTCTTGAATTGAATTAGCTGGCTAACTAGCTAGGATTAAGTTCTGGTGTTTTGTCAGTGAATAAGAATTAAAATATTGGGGCTGCACAGTTTGCTATATAATTGTTTTTCTGTCTGAAGGTAGGCATCATAATTTGACCTCCAAGAATTTTACTATTGATTATAAATAGGGAGTGGAGAAGAACCAGAAGGCATACATCTATATTTATGTTCAAAGCCAGAACAGGTGTACCTGCAATGTAAACATCGACTGGTTAATCTAATAATACTTCACAGTCCCTCAGACCAACCCTCTGCACTAGCCACTGCCTGCTATTATTTATGCTTTCATTTCTTGCCAAGATTGCCAAAAGTGTATTAAGTCTTCCAAAGGGATAGATATAGGACAGCAAAGTCATTTCACACAGGTAAATTATGCTGCTCAAGATTAAAGTTTGCATATCCATTTACGCCACTAAAAACTGAGGCTTTCACTTCCACAGTTCACACAATGAAATAATTTTCATTCTCTCTCTGACAAGAATGTACATTATGACATAGTCTGAAGTTGCATTTGTCACTCTGCATTCGCATCATGCTGTCATGTGTTTCCTCCTTTTCTCTCCAGCAGTGAGAAGAAAAATGGTAACACTTAGGAGTGAATGAGTCAAATTACTTATTCAGAAGTACTGTCAACCAAAACCCTCTCCTTTTCTGCAGGTTTACCTATGTTGTGAGTGATCTACCAGTGGCTGTCTTTTGAACTCAGGTCCAACGTGGTCGGGAAATCTAAAATACAAGTGACACCTTGTTTTTCAAAGGGAAATCACTGTAGAGAGATACCAAGGCAAGTAGCCTAGGAAGCATTGTTATAACCTTTAAAACAGTTCAAATCCATTCTTCTCTGTGAATATTTACTCACATTTTTTTCTAATAAATGTCTTCCTACTCTTGTCATCATGCCATGCAGGATCTCACAGCTCTTTTTTTGAACATATGGTACTTTTGCTACCTACTCTTTCTCTAGAACTACATTTGGAAATGATACATAAATACATCCTTTTTTTCTGAGCTAGAAAAGTCACTCTACTCAATACTCTTCCTTATTAACACATTTTCACTTGTTGTTGCAGTTGGATACATGAGAGGAAATTTAACATTTTTATTTCATATCAAGAAGTGAGAAGCTGGGTTTTTTTTAATTTCCTTCACAAATGCCGAGATGCCATGGTGCTTTTAATGCTAGTATGTAAAGAATTCAGAAGCAGAACTCAATATTCCATCTGGGTCTCACCTCTATTTAAATACTTCCTTAACGTTTTAGAAACTAACACAATTAAAAATTAAAATGAAACAGACAGAGCGAAGCAGAACTTTATTGCCATCCTATATGCTTATGCAATAAATTCAGAGTGATTTAAAAATAAAGATACTGGAAAGCACTAAAGAGAGTGGAGACAAGTCTTTGCAGCACCTGAATTTATACATTTCAGTTATGCAAGCTTTTAGTAATGACTGTGATAGGTAAAAGTTTACCATAAATATTTTTTAAAATAAGCATTTAGTTGATGAAATGCATATGAACAGGTCATTAACTTTGCTTTTGACAAAATCTTGTGTAGGACCTGGTTTAAAAGTGTGTCCATCAAAAAAACCCAGAACGGTTCATCATTAAAGATCATAGACTCATAGAATAGTTAGGGTTGGAAAGGACATTAAGATCATGAAGTTCCAACCCTCCTGCCATGGACAGGGACATCTCCCACTAAACCATGCCACCCAAGGCTCTGTCCAACCCAGCCTTGAACACCGCTAGCGATGGAGCATTCACAGCTTCCCTGGGCAACCCATTCCAGTGCCTCACCACCCTTATAGTAAAGAATTTCTTCCTTATATCCAATCTAAACTTCCCCTGTTTAAGTTTAAACCCTTTACCCGTTGTCCTCTCACCACAGTTCCTAATAAAGAGTCCCGCTCCAGCATCCCTATAGCCTCCTTCAGATACTGGAAGGCTGCTATGAGGTCTCCACACAGCCTTCTCTTCTCCAGGCTGAACAGCCCCAACTTTCTCAGCCTATCTTCATACAGGAGGTGCTCCAGTCCCCTGATCATCCTCGGGGCCCTCCTCTGCACTTGTTCCAACACTTCCATGTCCTTTTTATGCTGAGGACAGCAGAACTGCACACAATACTCCAAGTGAGGTCTCACAAGAGCAGAGTAGAGGGGCAGGATCACCTCCCTTGACCTGCTGGTCACGCTCCTTTTGATGCAGCCCATCATACGGTTGACTTTCTGGGTTGTGAGCACACATTTCCGGCTCATACTCATTTTTTCAATATTCAACACAGGGAGATCACTGTCTTTCACCAATAAGCATTGGTACCTTCCCATGTGAATTAGTTCCTTCATGGTGAAATTTTGTATCACCAAATACCATGTTGTGAATCTTACTGACGGTTTGGGCTCTGAGATCAGTAAGAGCTCTTTTGTATGGTTATTGCCATTGCTCAGACTTATTGCCTGCTCTGTCAGGGGTCAGCTGGAGAAGCCTATTCCATTCATTCCAGATTCACTGATACCCCTGGTGTTTTCATTAAAATAATGTTTTTTAAACTGATCTTGCAAAAACAAGACCTTCCTCTGATCATCCCTCCGTACAAGGAGAGGCCAGAGGCTCTCTTAGAGTTTGTTGCTGCATTTGTACAGGAGGTATGAGGATAATAAAGCACAGCCCTTCTTCTCCAGCTGCAGAGATCAGGGTTCCCTAATCCAAAACCACAACAAAATGAGCTCATTTCAGAAAAACATTCTGTTTGTACAGAATAATGCTTTCAACAGTGCTGCATTTCTCTGAAAATGTTCTGGCCAGGTCTATGTTACAAATAGTTTGATTCTTTTATAATTTACAGAAACTGCTAAAAACCTGTCATAAACCACCCCACTTTAAACTTAAAGACAGAGAGACATTTAAGCATTTTGTGGATTACAGGCACACGTGCACTTAAATACAAAGGTCATTACACATGGTACACATCCATTGTCCACATGCCTTTGAACTACTGTATGAACTTTCTGTGCCACATGTTAATGCTCCTTGTGCATTTTTTCCCCTCAAAGTTGCCATCAAGACAATGCTTAGGATCAGCGTCAGCACATTGAGCCCTTAGTATCTTCCTCCAGTATTAGAACACCAGCCCAGAAGTCCCAATCAGTTTAGGGAACTGATTTTTCAGAAGTCTGCAGACTTGGTAAATAATTAATAAGAGGCACTAACAAAGGCTTTTAAAAGCAGACTGGCACATTTCTGTAAGAGCAGAAGCTACCACTGAACTAATAATAAAACTATTCAGCAGGCTAGTGGATCATATTTTTTTCATGGTGCTTTTGTATTTCTCTTGCACTTTCACCTCCTGGGTTTCACGGATGTATTATTCTATTAGCAAATAGGATGTGTACTTCCAATAGTCAGTGCTCCTGAAAAGAATATTGCCTGATGTATGTAACTGGTCTAACAACTGTAACTACTAAACATTTGCTGATAACAATGTATTCTTTAAAGACATTGATGTGTCCTTGTCTTGTACTTGTGATTTCTACTATGTGTCTTTCAAGAGCCAGTCTAACACTAGGGCTAGAAAAGAGGACAGTCACCTATTTCAAGTAAGTCAGTACTGAAGATCTGAATAAATAACCAACAAACATCTAAAACAGAACCAGCTGCGCTTCACCTTTATATGCATGAGATCTATGTTCTTAAAAATATCTTTGTAATAGTAACTTTAAGACTCCTAAGAATTACTTCAAAGACATTTTACAGTTATTTTCCAGAGCTGTTAACTGTTATTTCCAGTTGCTGTTGCTGTACTTTGTTGCAAAATAAAGGATATTTTTTAAAAGGTACCAGGGCCAAATATACAACTTAAAATGCACATAATTTCTGGCATCATTAACACGTCACACTGAACACTGAACGGACATTTAGCTACCTATGCTAATGAGCTGGAGAGAGTATCTTTTCATAGTGTATTGCATTTTCAGGATGCTGAAACATCATGTAGAGTTTACATGATCTCCATAAGTGTAGGAAATACATGCATTTTTGGAACAAAACAAGCCATTTTATAAAAAGTATTATTTAGCTGTCAGCAATCAGATGTCCTTTCCCTACTTCTTCTGCCATTATGTTTTTGAAGAGAACATCAAAAATAAAACGTGTGTTTGCTAGGCTGCCTCATAACCTCACTGAATGCCATTATATTATATACATATATAAAAAAAAATAAAGATGACATTACACAGAACTAATATAAAACAGAGCAGGAACTGCTATGGTGATGTTCAGCTTCAGTGTACTGAGAAAAATGAGAAGCCAACTTCTTTCAAATAACATAGTGGAAGCAATGGATGGAACAAATACAGATATAACAGTAGCAGTGCAAAAAAAGAGTAGAGGTAATACACTGGCTTATTTCTCCAGTGGGCTACGTTAAATGTCATCAGCAAACCAATCGTCTTTTTCATATAAATGAATTATCTGCAGATTTATTTTCTGCTGTGATACCTGAAGCTGAAGTTGGTAACTCCCACTCACAGAACTGATTTTCCAGCCTTTCTGCAAGAATAAATCAAATATAACATTGGCATTGTTTTTTTAGTAAGTACCCACAATTTTTTTAGGCATTCTAAGAAACAGCAAGTTAAATCTATGTTTTGTTTTCCTTATAGTAATAAAAGTTGGGAAGGAGATTAAAACCCCTATCTCAAGCCATCATCAAATTGTCCTTTTTTCAATGCATTGCTGCCTGTGCTAAGCCTACACCTCTCTCATCAGGGGCCTATGGAATCCATACTCATCTACTTTCTAATTGATGTTTACATCCCCTTGCAGTCTCTGTACATCCTGTATGACATGACAGCCTAGAGGTCCTCATCTGGTTTAAACAGGAAAGTCTGGATCAATTCCCTGAAAGACTCTGCTGTGATTCTCAGTTGAGATTCTGTTATATGCATTAACTCACTCCTCTTGAAAAGTTTCTTGAACTGTTACATTGCAAAAACTAGCTCCAGTTTTAAAGTATTCCCTTCCACTCTCCAAAACAGAGTGAGTTTAAAGTGTTTGTTCACAAAAAGCAGTTGGGATAATCATGCTATGAGCAACTCCTGATGATAAAACTGTTAGTTCCTGGCACACTCTACTGTTGCAGCTATCGGTGTTGCTGTGCAGACCCCATACAATGTGATGCCGCTTCTTGGTGGTAGGCTGTGGCATCAGGTCTGGATGTCTGATCAGCAAAGAGATAAAAGCTGTTCATAGAGCTGACTACGGCCTTTAAAGCTAGAACTGAGGTCTGGTATTTCTGGCAGAGTGTCACCACAGGAAACGAAAGTTTTTGCTCAAATTCTATGCAAGGGGAAAAACCTGACAGGCCAGTGCTGGAACCCAAAATAAGAGTATTTCATATACACACAATGCAAGATATCAGGTCACAAGAGGATGTGAACCAACAAAGGGAACTGCCAGTAAGACAAAGAAGTCAGTTCCTTTCTTTTAACTTCCTGTTTCTAGTCCCTGGTCTTCCACATCAGTGTGCACCAAGGTGAATCCGAAGCATAGTGCTGGGAACACTTTCCTCCAGAGAGGCACTATGAATAAGTCAGTGCTTGGAGTGCCTCTGCACAGCACTTTCAGTAGTGTTCCTGAAAGCCATGAGCCACTAAGCACTGTTTTCATGAGCTGCAACATAAGCCTCTCATTACTTCAGCTACTGTGAGCTGGAAAAAACAGCACATAAAACAATAAAGATAGAATTTGAGCCTCTGTGAGGTTTGTGGTCAGACTAAGAGCAGGCAGAAATAAACATACATACAAAATCTCTGTGCATGAGCCTCATCATGCAGAAGTGAAGGCAGAATTAGACAAGTGTCAAGCACTTCAGAAATGTCTTTTCTATAATGCTGGTGACAGCAACATGACAGCAACATATCTCTTTCGATATGTTACTCTGAACAACTGTATCTTGAGACCTCATATGCATGGAGACCTCATAGCAGCCTTCCAGTATCTGCAGGGGTTTTATAAAGGCACTGGGGAGGGACTCTTCATTACGGGCTGTAGTGATAGGAAAAGGGGTAATGGGTTGAAACTTAAAGAGAGGAAGTTTAGATTGGATATAGGGAAGAAATTCCTTACTGTTAGGGTGGTGAGGCACTGGAATGGGTTGCCCAAGGAAGCTGTGAATGCCCCATAGCTGGTGGTGTTCAAGGCTGGGTTAGACAGAGCCTTGGGTGGCATGGTTTATTGGGAGGTGTCCCTGCCTATGGCAGGGAGGTTGGAACTTCATTATCTTAATGTCCTTTCCAAGCCTAACTATTCTATGATTTTATGCTTCTACAACCCTGGAATGATCAAACCCAACATTAATGTCTCATACCCAGAGATCAGAGACAGAACTCATGGCCTGCCACTTCCCTCCTGCATCTACAATTAGTTGTCATCTCCTCTGCTTACTTTTGAGTGTTACTGTCAAGTTGTGTTTGCTATACCACAGGCCCACTGTT